>JAENPR010000006.1:1275000-1970997 GCA_018135685.1 Themeda triandra | reverse complement strand
ACATCTGCTGTAAGGTGACCTGTTGCTGTGTTGTTTGTTATTCTGAATGGTAATGGTAATTGTAAGAGGGGCCACTTAATTGTCTGTTATAGCTGGACCACCTTTCCGAATTTTGCACTTTGAATTCGCCGTCAGTTGGGACATTCAAAGAAACTCCTGATGCCGGGCCGTGGCGTCGTGGCGAAGGGGCGGCAACGCAATCCAGTTGTGCGTTCGACCCACCCGGACCACAGACTGCTCGGCCGTTGACTTCCAAACATAAATGGCCATTAAATTTGCAAATCCGAGTTGTGGAATGATTGCGCGTCGCGGGAATGTGCTCCGCCGGTCAACTCCCGACAGCACGAGGCACTTCTCTTCTCGGCCACCACTGGTCCACCACCGGCCGCCTCCCTCACATGGCGCTCCTCCGTTCCTCCGGGCCACGGCCTCGGCGTGCGCGCGTCGTCGCTTGCTCCCTGCTCCACGACCACGAACCACCCAAGGTCCGCTGTTCCAAGAGCAGATACTGTAGCTTTTTTACTGATTAATTACTGATGCTCCTAATCCACTTCCAATCATAAACGCGCTCCCAGCTAGCGATTTCGATGCAGTTGAGTTTCTGTATAGCTACATGAGCTAGCGTGGCGTTGGCATAGCATGTGCGCTAGCTGCCACTTCATTGGCACGCCAACTTGGCCTATATTCAGTCTGGCATTCTTCGCTAATGCACTTGCGTTTAGATTAGTCGATTAGTGCCAGCAAATTCCCTGCCCGTTGAGGATACCGATGCCATGCCCGAGCTGCATTATTCGTGTTGGTGTACCTGAACCTGTGAAGGGAAACACTGGCTGCTGTCTGGCAACAGAAATATGCAGATACCCGTGATGATGCAGATAGTCAGTCGAGTGTGTTCTCATTTTTGTAAGTACATTCTGATTGCTGTGCTGATAGGGAGGAGGCACACAGGACGAATTCGCAATGGGCTCTCGTTTGTGAGCATTGGTAATATCAGTGTCTGACAATTGTCCAACTCGATTATGATGAATATCCAGTGACCACAAGACCACCACTGCTGACAGCAAGTGCAAGTGCAGCTGTCTGTCTGATTCCCATTTCCGTATGTAGTGCACTGATCTGATTACTATGTTGGACAGTCAGTTGTCCTAAACCAATGCCAAAGCGAGGAGGAGAATCTGCAGCCGCCGGCAGGCAGACA
This sequence comes from Themeda triandra, assembly GCA_018135685.1. Lineage (NCBI taxonomy): Eukaryota > Viridiplantae > Streptophyta > Magnoliopsida > Poales > Poaceae > Themeda > Themeda triandra. The sequence goes on along the minus strand of JAENPR010000006.1, from coordinate 1,969,799 downwards.
CCAGCAGGCCCCACCGGCCACCGGATCAGTACAGAAAGCTGCTCCGATCCTGCTCGGCTGCCCGGTTGTTTCAACTGTCCTCCTACGTCTCCTCCTACCTATCCAAATCCAAGCGATGGGGACCAGGGCCAAGCACAAGCAGCCAAGTTAGCCATCATATAGTAATAACAGCTTAGCAACCCTCAGCCAGGAACCACCAGGCACCAGCCATTAAGCCACCAGATTATCCTGATTCCCACAGCCAATTATTTGCAGGCAGATGGTGCAATCCAATCCAATCCCCCTGCTTCCATGTCATGTCATGTACAGTGGAGGCCGGGCCTCACCGGTGGCAGCGTTAGGTCGGCTCTGTCTAATCAGGTTTATTATGTCACCAGCCTCCAAACCCATCGACTAGTACCATTTAGGGCATAAATAATAATAATATTTTTTCATGAACATAGACAAATTTAAAGAAGTTTGATTCGATCCATACTTAGAATTATATCTTTTTTTTGGATTTGGATGGATGTAGCATCTATTACTCTACTTACCTTCCTAACCAATTGCGTTTTCTAGACGTCGGAATATGAATATTCCGGCCTCCGAGAATGCACATACATCAGCCGCCCATTATTCTATTATACATGACACGATGCTCCACCATCAAGCGCTAATAATAAGCATCGTTATTAGCACTGATGATGAGGTGACGTCACAGCCATAGGGATCATCTCTCTCCTTTCTCTTGGGCTCCTGAATGAATAATGAATCCTGATCTCCTCGTCCTTCACTCCTTCTCAGCTCCAACCTGTACAGCACTAGCTAGTTTGTCATCTCGGCTTCAGCTCAACCACCGGTCCCGGCTGCAGGCTGCCATACCATACCTCAGTACCTCACCATACGGATGGATTGCTGGTGAACCTGGGCACTCAGACAGCATCAGCTGCTGCTGGTAACAAACACCCAACAGTGATGCTTAGCTAGCTGCAGCGTATCGGAGCAGGAGCAGATGATCGATGCTGACTGACGGCCGTGCATGTCATGGCATGCTGCTGGGGAAGAATATTTTTGGTTTAGCACACACAACAACTCGGTTGCTTGCAGCAAAAGTGCTCCAGTGATGCGGTCCTGGATCCCAAAGCAAGCGCGAGTGGTAGTACAGTTTTGACTTGTTAACAATCTTTGAGGAATTCTCTGCTGGGTTAACATGGTGTCAGACTGTCAGAGGCGTCGTCGTTGCAGTTGCAGAGAGCGGATGGATGGATGGCACATGAAGGCCACATGCGGCAGCTTGGAGAGACGGCTATTGTAATGGCACTTGGATTTCCCCATGATCTATCCATCCTAGCCATCTGATGAAAATATCTAGGAATAATCTCACTGATGGATTGGAAGGTCAAGCAGTTTAATTACTACCGTACCGATCGAGAGAAAAATTAATAATAGTATTACTGAAGAGATAATAGATGCTTGACGAACGAACGGAGCCGATCAATGAAGAACAGAAAGGGTCAAACAGGACGACCTGCAGCAGCAGCAAGGCATGTCCAATGTACTTTCAGAACTTGATTCCATTCTGTGCAGGAATGAAGAACGAAGCTGCACTGCCTGCAGATTGTCAATGCCAACCTTTCCTTCCTTCCTTCCTTCCTTCCTTCCTTCCTTCCTTCATTCCTTTCTTTCTTTCTTTCTTTCTTTCTTTCTTTCTAGTGCTCGTACGTTGAAGCCAAGAACTGACAAGCTGTGTTTTCGGACTGTGTAAAATGGCTCTCGGAATGCTAAACAAAGCAATCAGGTGAAGCGACGAGTGCAAGTTTCAAGAGGGGCCTTGGCCTTGCCACCTCGCGCTGGAGCAGGGCAGGCATGATTCGGCTCTACGCTGGCTGGCTGCCAGCCACTTGCAGTGCACCTGATCTGATCTCAGGAACAGAGGAGGCCCCGAGCCGGGTTTTGGATCGCTGGAAAAGTATCATTTGTTTGTGGCGTTTGAAGCAGATGGATAGGCCTCATCAGTCTTCTGGTTCCTCAGGATCCAAGCTAGCAGTCTTCGATCTCGTGCTTGCTTACGTGCAGTGTTGAAAAGCCACAAGCCACACCATGCTTTCTGCTGCCCAAGCAACGTCTCTTTCGGGCGCGACGATTCTGGAAACGCCGATGTTGTGATGATGAGAGGAGGCTCCGTTCTGTCTCTCATGTGATTGTGGAGGGATCACTTCAAATGAGAGTTGAGGCACCAAAATCACGCAGCACGGACGTGCGAACACAACCATGTTCTTCCAACGTCATCAACAGAGCTGTCCATTGAATCACCTTTTTTTCACGCAACCCTGAACATAGAGCGCTAAAGTTGTTTGCTCAAGTATAAGATTGAAAGAGTATAAGATTGTCAGTCTTTTTATTTAATTTAAACTTTTGGATTGGACCAGTGGTGAATACGTATCTCACGTCCGCATCCTAGGCAGTGCACATAGATAAGAAAGATATAATTTGCCATTGTATTCACATCGTCTCAAAACAAGAGAAAAAGAAGTCCAACTTGTGGCACACGCCCTCCTCGATAGATAGATATATCATATATAAAGATAGGTCACGATGCAACTTGGACGGAAGCTGAAAGCTGCGTTTCCTATGAATGAATGAACAAGAGCCGGATGGGAGTGGCCGGTCAGCTGGCGAGTGGAAGTGGATAGATAGCAAGTCGGAGTCATGTCCGAAACCAAAAGGGACGTCCGGTAAGGCACAAAAAAGAAAGGAAGCCAAACGGCATGATCATGATCACACATTCATGAGAGATGGGGGAAAGCTAGGAAAGCAGAGTAGAGCAAAGCTCCAATCATACGCGTCCAATCATTGTTATTTGATTAGCAGCAGCCAAAAGAAATATACTCCCTCCTAAAAAAATATGCACCAGATACGGCTGGTAGTAGTAGTACCTTTCGGCTGGCCCCACTAGGAGGAGTATATTTCTACATGGAGCACTAAACCATTGTATTACTTGCACCGTTAAGGAAAAGCCCTGCATGCAGATCTCGTTTTCTATCGAGTCATCTATAATAGACCAATAAATATGTGAAAAGTAATATTAACAAAAGTAAGCATGCAAATTAAGATTACTTTATTATATTATCTTTTTAAATTTAGTCAAATAAACTTAAAATTGATTGTTTTTTTTTTTATTAATTGAAAGGGCGAGATACTATATCTTCTTTTCTTCTAGACGAAGGGTGTCCGTGGTATACCAGTAGAATACGCATACTACGCATAGAATATGTACCAGAAAACTTTGGCTGCGCACTGACAATGACAAAACAAAAGTCCCAGTGCGGTGCTAGCCTACGCTACGCTACGCATGCTTCCACCGGTTCCACCACCTTGCAACGTGCTGATTGGCCTTCCCCGCCCGCCCCCGGCGCCCCGCGGGACACGGTCACCACGGCGCGACGCGACGCGACGCGACAAACGACTCACGAGCGCGCCCGCCGAACGTCTCTCTCTCTCTGCACGAGCAGCACGGCTGCACGGGTCAAGAAGCAAGGCGTACAGCGCCTATCGGCAATAGCTGGCGCCGTACTGTACAGCACCAGACACCAGTTGCGTGCGTTGAGCTAGGGTAGGGATTAGGGTGATCAAAACCAATGAGGCAGGCCAACGGGGCTGTGTACGGCTTCAAACACACGTGTGTTACATATAGTACGGTACGTGTCACGGACCATGCGTGTTTGGAATAGTCCAGTCACCCCATGGAAAACGGTGTAGTGCCCGTACATGCATCTAGATTTTGGAGGAGGAAATAAAAGAGTGGTACGTCCGTAGTGTGTCACGGCGCCTTCCAAATAAGACTTTTTTTTTTCTTTTGTGCGTGATGAATAGTAATCGTTTTCTCTTTAAAATGTCGTATCCGTGGTTTTTAGTTTCATGCCGAGTTTTTCAAACTTTCTCTTCCTTGTTCCCAATTCACTGCACAGAAGGATTTGTGTATTCGTGTGATCAATTTCTTTGAGTTAACTTGCTATTTATATAAGGAACAAAAAATCTCCAAGTTAGAGTTTTTTTTAGAGTTCTTCAAGTTAGAGTTGACACTGCAGGAAAATGTGTTGCTAATTTGTGCCCTTAGGTTCATTTCATATGCTACTGTAGGTCCAACTAAAACAAGGTACTTTTCCTTGTTTCGAGCATTCTTTCTTCAATTGAACATGAACTTATTTTTTTCCTCTTTTTCAAAAAATGTGGGGTGTTTTTTAGTTTTATGCTAACTCATTTTTTTTTTTCTACTAGTGGATTTTTTTATAGAAGATGCATTACACTAGGTAAATGCATTATCAAGATATATATTGTCATAAACATGTGCTAGGTGTTATAAAAGTAAATCAATATTCTTCCTTTATTTATATAGATTGGTGTACTTTTTATATAGATAGATTGACTGAGCTAGCCTAGAATGATTTAATAACATATTAGAACAAGAAATATTTGCATTTCCATTCTAAAAAAAGCCTTGCATTTCCAAAATGGATGGAGAATGAATTTTTATCATACATAGTATGTAAATTACATCCGCCGAAGATGATAGCAGGGGTGACGTGGAGCTTGCGTGCCGATCGGCCGGGCTGGCCTTTCCATCTGCAGCCGGCTTTGTATCGTAGGCTTATCCACCCACCAGCACCGTCCACCGGGGCAGAGCAGGGCAGGGCGGCCGGCGGCGGCCTAGTTGATGCCATGTCATTCTCGCACCGGTCCATCACGACGACGACGACTCGTGTGTGCGTGTCATGCATGGTGTCAAGGCCGGGTTAGTTAGCTAGTTGGATTGATGATTATTAGTTATAAACAGTGGCGGAGCCAGAACTTTTGATTAAGGGGGGCCGGACAATTCGATGACACCACATAAATATGATAAATCTATATAAGAACCATATATATCTAACTTTTCAAACATTTTTTATTAATAATAAACTAAGTGGATGGTAGTCTCATGAATATGATAGCAAGTTTATATGTCAACAGCTTTTCAATTTTTGTATTTTTTACTAATAAATTGGGAACTCTATAACTCGTTCAAGTGGTATATGGGTGAGCTTTTTCTATTTGCGTCATGAACACACGTGTGTACGTCGTATATACTTGCTTGCTAGCTTCTTCCCTAATGTGTGTACACTTTTTTCAACCTGACATACACCATTTCCATTAACTTGTAAAGAAAATACAAAAGTTTGAGGATATACATATATACATTTGCTTGCTAGCTTCTTTCCTAATGTGTGTACATCAGTACATGGTATAATAAGAAGCTAGCAAGAAGCAGCCGCGTTGCATTGTATACAACTTCTTGTAGAGGTGCACCTTTACGACTTTCTGAACTTCTTGTTCGCTGCTTCTTGCTGGCTTCTTGTCACTGCATGCCTCAATATAGCAGCCCGGACGCCAGGTTAGGGGGGGCCACGGCCCCTGCCAGGCCCCCCTTGGCTCCGCCACTGGTTATAAAGTATATACTATTATATATACTAACGGGTTCACGAGCGTCCCTAACGGCGCGCGATCGACAGTTTTCTGAGTGTGTGCAGGGGGCAGGGGTAGCTTCGGATTAGGTGCTTTAAACACAAGGCACACAGTTCCGAAGATATGTACATATATGGATTTAATTTGGTCTTTCTCTTTTGTACATTATATTACTTCATTCAGCGCATATATTTCCCGATACGCACACCTTAAAAACATGTCTTCTCTTGACTAGTGCACTACTAATCTCGACCTCTTCCTAAGGATGCAAATGGATAACCTTTAGATGCACCTCTAAACCATTTTTAGTTCAAATATTTGTACTACTACTTTTTTTATGAGATTTTCGGAGGTGTGGTTTCGAATTCAAACGAGTATATGCTTCTTACAGTGATGTTTCTCGTACGTCTACCATTTCCATGGAGGTACTCTCGCGTTTCAAACGTGATGGCCGGGAGAGAGCGCGGTGTGGATCTATTCCTTTCAGTTTCCGCTCAGATTTTATCCGCCAGCCGGAGGATGATTGAGCCGGCATCCATCGGACGCCGCCGCCCATCGGTCCTCCCCATTCTTATCCACGCAGCCTCACGCAACGGACCCTACTACTGCTAGCCTCCTTCCAGAAGCAACCGGCCCGGAAAGCAGCAACAAGCGACGGCGATGACCGATGCGCGAGCGCGGCGCCGTCGAAACCCGTGAGGATGCATGCCCCCCGGATATGATTGGTTTCATAAATAAATAAACGAGAAACAAAAGCTCATCATCATCAGCTGATTCTTGAGAGTCGCAAGAAATTGACGTGGGATGACAAGGACACGTGGGTCCAGCTGAATCGTATCGTACTCAAAGCGTGTTCTAGTGCAATCTACTTCCCCGTTAAAAATGTATCGCTACGCGGCTCATGATGGTCAAATTTTCTTAAGCTTGATTAGAAATGTAGACATATTTACAATCTTGTATATTTCAATAAATTTATTACGAAAATATATTCATGATTCATCTAGTGATACCGAATTTGCACCGTAAATATTATTACTTATCCTATATATTTAATCAAACTTTAAAATGTTTGTCTCAAGATGCATACACTTACATAAAGTTAAAAAAATACTGTTATAGATCGAGCTTTGATATAATTTAAATTAACCTTTTATGTTCCTGGCATATAGTTTGTTAATGGAACATTTTCTTATATGTTTATTACTTGGTCTAGCGGTGGTACACAACACTTTATGCTTATATAGCTTTATGGGGTTTTTTTTGAATTATTTACATGAAATATTTAATTAGTAACATGTGTATTTTATACATAAAGCTACTACTAAAATATTTGTGGCGGAGTGACCTAAGTGAAACATTTACATGAGATTTTTATGTATAAATTCCTATACTTTACCAACATGTGTATTATTATATATATTATTATGAAAGTATCTCATAGCGAATCATCTTATGATGCTGGTTATATGAATTTTTAGGAATCAGACGAAACTATTTTGTTTACTTATTATAGGACAACTTTAAAAGAAAAAAAAACTTTTGGAAACGGGGGCAGGTGTGCACGGTTTTTTTTTTTAATATATTCCCTTGTGCAGCGCGACCTGTAGAGACTTGGTCATGAGCAAGTGAGCACACTACGTACAGCGTATACGTACACACACGGCACAGCGACTCCGCTCGTCACCACGTACCGACGACGTACGTACGTGTCCACGTACACACCTGACTTGACGAGGTACGCCAGCCTGGCATATACACGAGCAGAGCAGCGGTCAGAAACAATAATCCATTTTTTTATATAATCGGGACTTCGCCCATTTTTTATTAAGAGGAAGAAAAACGTCTTAAAAGATACACAAAAGCCGATTGAACAATCTCAGCAAAGCACCTTGATCATTCAACCGGCTGAAACCAAACACAGCCTAATCTACTGGATGCAGAATAATCCATTGCGTTGCATTGCTGCTGAAGATTCATTCCGTCACTCGTTTCTGACTCGTGACCGTTTCGTCGTTCTCGCCGCGTGTCCGGTCATTTCCGTGTGACTATGCCCCGTCAAAAGCAGCCAACCCGACGGCCGGCGTGGCATGGCACTATGGCAGCGGTCTGCGCACGCAACGCAACGCTGCAGCGACGCGCCAACTGATGACACCGCCGCGCGCGGCTGGGTCAAAAACAGAGCTCGCCGTCGCCGTCGCCGTCTCCGTGGTCGCTCGCTTCCCTGCGGCGAGCTGATCGAGCTCGGTTGGTTGCTTGGGTAGGTTGGGCTGGGTCGTCGTCCGGCGGCCGGTGCTGCGCGCGGGCGGGCCGTCGCTATGGTGCGCGTCTGCAAGCTTGAATGGACCAAGCGTGCGTCCTGGCCGTTGCACGTAGCAGTTTCCACTGGCGCACGCTTGGTCTCCAAGCCTCGCTCTGCCGCTACTGCTGGTGCCGGTGCACGGCAGCACGGCTCCAGCTAATGCGGGCAAGCTTTCATTTGGTCGCTTTCACCTCCAGGGGAAAAATGAAACAAAAGAATTGGAAAAGTAAATTTGTTGGTAGGTAACATAAGCCTGGTCTCTTTCACCATCAGAAATAAAAAAACAAAACCCACAAGAAATGAAAAAAGTAAGAATGCAGGTGAGTGAGAGCCTGGTCTCTTTCACTTTCATCACCAGAAAAAAAAAACCCACAAGAAAAGAAAAAAAAAGGTAGTGATGCAGGTAATAAGCCCGGTCTCTTTCGTGTTAGAAGGAAAGGAAAGAAAAAACAGATGAGCGAGCTTGTTGTGCTGGTCTCTTTCCTGCTGCGCTGCCTTAGCTAGCTTAGCTAGCTTGGTGGCCTAACAAAGGTACTCCGAACCTCGCTCTCTCCTACTACGGCCAATTGCAATAACCAACCGCTCTCCTATGACCCTAACTAACCCCAGACCAGCCCAGTCTTTGATATATATTTATAATTATATACCAAACCACAATATGCATGTTTGGTTGTTAATTACGTACTACTTAACTAAATTAAAGTAATTTAAAAACCTGATATGTTTTGATCTCTTTTGATGTCACGAGGAGAGAAACCAACCCCTGCATTTCACCTACTCGAGATCGATGGACCATCATAGTGTTTGATTAACTGGCTATTAGGTTAGGTGAACACCTGCCTCGCATCGCTTCACATGACTTTCATACTATTTTCATATGGACAGGTTTAAGAACCAGTTCATCAAGTCACTTTTGCTTAATTGTTTACATACCATTCTTTCACAAGCCTCTTTAGACTTCATTAACTTTGACTTGAATTGCCTGCTTTGGTGACATCATCGTTTTTTGGTTCAATATATAAATTGACTAACCAAAATGGTTTACACGGTCTAGTAGTAGTCACATTATTCATAAGTGACATCTCAGGCTAGCGTTCGATCTTAACGTTGTAATTTTTTTCTTTACATATTTTGTCTCAAGAAACCTTGTATTCGCTTTGTTTAATTTTTTAATAAAACTCCACTAGGGGTAAAATCCCTCCTGTTCCATAAAAAAGGATATATGATTCGATCTCATCAGGCCAGCGATGCAAGCAGGTTATAGGATCTAACGAAAAGTGGCACGGAGTGCTACTGCATTTGTCAGCATCTCATAGGATCGCTACAATATTTGTGAGCCTGCTGTGGGCATCAGAAAGTTAGCTCACGGAAAGCGTACTTTGGTTGCTTGCTTGCTTTCTTTCTTTCTCCAAAAGCTCGCATCATTAGAGAGGACACGGTTCACAGGTCAAATGCATGCTCGATCGCCGTGTATGTTAGACAAAAGATCGTTCGGTTGCTTGTCCTCATTGTTCAGCTAGCTCCTCTGTTTCCAAACCCCATGATCGATCACACCTTTTTAATATTCGTGAGTTTTTGAAATTTGCTCGGGGTTGGATTGCAAATTAGACATGCTGTCTAACACCTTTTCAGTAGTCTGTCTAACACCGTACTAAGTACTAACTCTGTTATCGGTGTAACACTGTATCTACCATTATGTAAGTTGGTGGATATGATGCTTTTAGAATAGTGTACTTCCTTGCTCTTGTACTACACAGAGGTAGGTGTTTAAGCTCCAGCTGAACTTTCTCATGCGAGTTTAAAACTGACTGCTACATGTCAGTACACCAATGCAGAATATACTTGTAAGCTAAGCCCATCATTAAAGCATCTTGATATTCAAGTACCGTGTCTGTTAATTTAGCGATGCTAATGCGATGTTACTCCTGAGCAGCCTTCTTAATTACTCGTGTAGCCTACACCATGCATGACCGAATATATGTACTGCCTGTATGGCTGTATTCCTGTGTTTCGGCTGTTTTTGAATGCGGGCACGAGGTATGTATTCTCTCGTCATGATACATGGCTAGCTGTTGCTTCTGAGAACACATGTGCTGGCGTGTTGCTTGGTCAAATCAAACTGAGATGACTTGGCATGGTAACCTCTCAAAAATTTAATTCGAAATGCACCCAACCCCAATGTTGAAACCACCTAGCCTCCAGCCTGGCACTGCATATGCCAACTCAAACCAACACTCGATCATCCACGGTACTTCCAAGCATGCATAGCAGTAAAATCCACAGGAGTACAACATAGCACAACTAAGCAAAGTGTGCGATGCAAGGTATAGACGGCTAAGCAGTAAAATCCACAGGAGTACAGCGTAGCACAACTAAGCAAAGTGGTGTGCGATGCAAGGTATAGACGCCTGATAGGATGATCTCACTGCACTAACTTTTCAGCCGCCATATTGCTGCCCTCATTGTCTATTGGTTTATACAAGTGACGAGTTGTCTATGGCCGAGCAGTCTGACTCATCAACACACAGGTAAAGAGAGATTCAAGTTCTCTTGTGTTTGTTTTTAAGAAGCGACAATGTATGTTACTATGTTAGCATTGTACAGCTAGCTATTGGCATCATACTTCCTTGCCTTTTATGTTCTCCTTAATAATCAATATATGTCGTTGCGTTAATTTTCTGATTTGAGTTTTATATACCCTAGATGGAAACTAGGAGAGCATGGCTTGATTTATTTATTCTTTGATATTGAATGTATAGTTTCTTTTTATAGTGGTTAATTATTGTTATGCCAGCGTAATTACAAAGGTGACACTTGATCAATTAACTCAAGTTTCACATATTTCCAAGGGATACAACAATTTGTCTAAACCCATTTTTTGTTTTATCCCTGCGCTACTATTTTGATATACTTGTGGGTTGTCCATGATCGATTAGTGTATCAAAAGACATCCTAAAGTCATAAGTAATGATAATATGTAATACAATAGACAATCCATGTACAATTTCTTACTTGTGTTAATTTTAAATTGTGATGACAATATGTATAAGAAACCCCACACATCATGATTTCTTAATTGCGCTTGCTTCGAAGAGAGGCTATAACTAATGGTATGTTATAATAAAAGCCACAAAATATATGGTGTTAAATGTACTTGTTCCTTTTAAAAGATTCTAGATCTTGATTTACTGATTTAGACAAAACCATTTTTCCTTGTGTAAGGGATATGCTAACACCATATCTTCTACAATATTCGTAGTATGACAAGATAAATATGAATATTGTGTATCATAGCAAATGACATGCAACACCATACCCTACCAATGTTTGCCTTAACATGTGATAATACAAGCAAGAGAGTATCAATAGTATTTCGCTACACGTTGTATTTATTAATTGATATGCTTGTTTTAGCAGTGGTATCTATGCTAACCTTTAATTCCTTCGACTATACGAAATATGAATGTAGCTCATGATTTATTAATTTAGGTTAAATTTCTTTAATTTATCTATATATCTGAAAAGATAGACTGACTACATTACACTATTTTCGCAATAATGACCAATATAAATGACATGAGCAGTCCATGACCGAGCAATGTATCAAAAGGCATCCATAATGTGACAAGTAGAAGTATGTGTTACCGACGTGATACATAAGGGATAGTTCCCTAGGTGTACGTATTTTTAAATGTATTCCTTCGTGATACACAAGCGATAGTTTACTAGCTGTATGTATTTTTAATTATATTCATTCGGAATAGAGGCTATATATCGGTGGGCGATGGTGTTGTGTGGCGCATGCTGATGTCTCCATCTAACTGAACGGTGTCATTTTGTTGTCTTTCACTTTTAATTGTTAGTTCTAGTGTCATTTTTGGTTGTTACCATTGCTCACCCTCGAGGGTTTTGTTCCTCTATTACATTACTTGACTTGAGTTCTTTATTTTCCTGATATAATCGGCAAGTGTCCTGTCCAAATTCATTGAAAAAACTATGGGCCTTGCTAATTTCCATATGCCTGAAATCTTCAAACCCCCTCAAGCAAAGCTGGTTCAACGATCTCTATCCATAAATGTCTTTGATTCTGCAATCGCAAAGATAGACCGACTACATTATACTCTTTTCTCAATGACCGATATACATGAGTTGTCCATGACCGAGCAATATATCAAAAGGCATCCATAAAGTCACAAATAGATGTATGCCTTACCGACGTGATACATAAGCGATAGTTTCCTAGCTATATGTATTTTAAAAAGTGAGAACACTATGTGCAACAAATAACTAAATACATCATGATTTTTAATTGTATTCGTTTGGGATACATGCTATATTTCGGTGTGGCGGCGGTGTTGTGCGGCGCGTCTTGATATCTCCATCTAACCGACCGGTGTCGTTTTGTTGCCTTTTTTATGAGGATACTATGTGCAACAGATAATATAGATACATCACCTTTTTTAATTATATTTGTTCGGGGTAGAGGCTATATTTCGGTGTGGGGGTGGTGTTGTGCGGCGCGTCATGATGTCTCCATCTAACCGTCTGATGTCGTTTTGTTGGCTTTTTTTTTTTACTTTTAATTGTTAGCTCTATTGTCATTTTTTGTTGTTACTGTTGCTCGACCCTCGAGGTCATCGTTGCTCTATTACATTATCCGATCTGGGTTCTTTGTTTTCCTAATATAACCGACAAGTTTCCTGTCCAATTCGTGAAAAAAAGCTTTATAAACAAGTACTTCATAATAAATTCTGCACATCATAATCATTATTTGTACATGTCTTCTCAAGAAGTGAGTGTGACGATAGATTCCAATACAATACATTGCAAGCAATTGAGACTTGGCTTAATTTCTATGATGTGAAATAAGATGATTGGGCTTGATTCTAGAGTGAATGATTATCATTGTGTAAGAAAATTAGTTAATCGTTTTATTGCTGTTGTGCAGATATTGTGCATTTTAATTTTTATTAGGTGGCAATCATAGGACCCACCGAATGCTCCTCGAAGATGTTTGTTCCATTCCATCACTGTTGGCTGCGTTTGCCGTCACAACATGAGCGGCCCAACCTCTAACCGCCAATAGTTTTCTATACTCTTCTGCTAATAAGCTAAGCCATTTATACCCCCTCTCTCTTCCTCCCCATTCCTCTTTTCATAGTCATCCGAGAGGCCTTCTCTCTCTGGCGACGACGGCCATGGTGCAGCAACAGCAGCAGCAGCAGCACAGAATCTACATCTTGCAGTTCAGGAAGGGCGAGCCGGAGCAGGAGGTGGCATGCAAGGTGTCGCAGCCCAAGGGCGCCGGGCGGCGGGTCATGTACTACTACCAGGACTACGGCAGCCCCGGCGGCAAGAGCGGCAAGCCGGTGCAACCCAGGGCGCTCGGCCTTCGCCGCTTCTTGGCCATGCTCCTGCTCTCCTTCCTCTGCGTGGGGACGCTTTTCGTGGCGCCGGTCTCCTTCCTCTCCTTCGTGCATAGCGACGAAGGCGGCGCGGCGGCGTCGGGGTCGGGAGCGACGGCCGGCGCCGCGCGTGGCGCGTTGTCCGGGCCGTGCTCGTCCGTGGGCAACGACAGCCTGTGCTGCGACCGCACGTCGGAGCGCGCGGACATCTGCTTCGCCAAGGGGGACCTGCGCATGCACTCGGCGAGCGCGTCGTTCCAGCTCGTGTCGTCCGCCGGCTACGGCAACTCGACGGAGGAGCGGATACGGCCGTACACGCGCAAGTGGGAGGCGAACGTGATGGCGACGATCGACGAGGTGCGGCTGCGGCGCGTGGTCCCCGGCGACGCCGCGCGGTGCGACGTGGTGCACGACGTGCCGGCCGTGCTCTTCTCCACCGGCGGGTACACGGGCAACGTGTACCACGAGTTCAACGACGGCATCCTGCCGCTGTTCGTGACGGCGCAGCACCTCCGGCGTCGCGTGGTGCTGGTGATCCTCGAGTACCACGACTGGTGGATGACCAAGTACGGCGACGTGGTGTCCCAGCTGTCGGCGTTCCCGCCGATCGACTTCACCGCCGACCGCCGCGTGCACTGCTTCCCCGAGGTGATCGCCGGGCTGCGCATCCACGGCGAGCTGACCGTGGACCCGGCGAGGACGCCCGAGGGGAAGAGCATCGGAGACTTCCGCAGGCTGCTGGACGTCGCGTACCGCGGCCGCATCGAGTTCCTGGAGCGCCTGGAGCGGCGCGCGGCTCGCAAGCGCCAGCGCCTACGCCACCGCCGCGGCGCCGTGGTCGCCCTTCCCCGCGCGCCGCCAGCAGGTCCGAGTCACGCCGCCGAAACCACTCGCCCCAGGCTGGTGATCGTGTCGCGGACGGGGTCCCGCGTGATCGAGAACGAGGCGGACGTGGCGGCGCTGGCGGCGGACGTCGGGTTCGACGTGCGCGTGATCCGTCCCGACCGCACGACGGAGCTGTGCAAAATCTACCGGGAGCTGAACGCCAGCGACGCCATGGTGGGCGTGCACGGCGCCGCCATGACGCACTTCCTGTTCATGCGCCCGGGCAAGGTGTTCATCCAGGTGGTGCCCCTGGGCACGGACTGGGCCGCCGGCGCCTACTACGGCGAGCCCGCGGCGCGGATGGGGCTGCGGTACGTCGGGTACAAGATCGCCCCCGAGGAGAGCTCGCTGTCCCGCGAGTACCCGACGGGGGACCCCGTGCTGACGGACCCCGCCGGCGTGGGCAAGCGCGGCTGGGACGTGACCAAGAAGGTGTACCTGGACCGGCAGAACGTGCGTCTGGACCTGGCGCGCTTCCGGGAGGAGCTCGTGGAGGCGCGCCGGTACCTGCTGGGCGCCGCCGGCGGCGTGCGGCGGCGGCCGAGAGCGCCCGAGTGACGATGTGATGTGCGTCGGACGGACGGTTTGACCGGTCTCGATTAAACCAACAACCGCCAGCTCAATGAACATCTCCCTGCTCTATGCTCTGCCGCTATAGTTTTTCATTCTCATTCCCATTTCTTCTTTGGTTATTATACACTGACTTGACCTGACAATTCTTTGCATTAGTTTTTGTGTCGTCCGCGTCCTGTACTTGTGATCCATCCATCCATGGAAAAAAAATCCGAGCTTGCTGTGCATACATACAGTCAATAAAAAAGAATAGTTACATAAACATAATGCAGTCAGGCGCCAACAAAAAAAGAGTCACAGTTTTCCTGTGTTTATTATCATATATTCTGAACTGAAGCCTGAATGCATCAGACTATCACAGGCAAGTTGCGCTCGCATTGCAGTTGCCATTGCAGGGCGAACCAAGGCTCGGAACCGCTTGTTGTTGACGCCAGTCGTCACACGGCGGGCCTTGTTCCGTGTTGGTTCGTTCGTCCTGCCGCCACCCCGCCAGGCTGTAAGAGTTTGTTGAAACAGAGTAATCAGCTTTCGTTAAGCGTCAATAAAGCCTGCTATTAGTGGCCCGTAAAGCGTCACCCATCGGGGCTGGACGGACCCCTAACGGCACGCGCACAGTACCACGGCAAGGGCGATGCATCAACCGCTAGCACGTTCAGGCCACAACCATAACACAGCTTTGCTGCTGCTGACAACAACGGCAGTCAGTCAGTCAGGCACGCAACGCAACAAGTGAGGTGATCCCGGGAAGAATTAACCGCCCCGCCCGGCCGCGTTCCAGACGGTGAAACTTTACCTCGCAAGTCACACGAAAGTTGGAAAACCATTTGCCCACTAGAATTCTAACTAGAAAGCGAGATGACGCAATTATTTAAAGAAATCGTCGTCGTCGTAGCACGTAGCACGCGTAGGTGCTAATGAAACGCACGCACCCGACCCGGATGAGCAGAGGATCATTCATACATAGCGGTGGTGGAGGCGACTGGCAAAGCCGACTAGTGAGTGGAATCTCGCCATCCATGGCCATCCCAGGAGGAGGAGGAGCCGAGGTGGATCGGATCGGTGGGCGGCGCGTCGGCTTCGTCGCCTACGGTGCGCGCGCCCCCGCGTTTGCTGCCGTCGTCGTCTCGTCCGGCGGAAGATTCGCACGCACGCCATGCCGTTTGGTCGTAGTATTTCTGACGAACGCTCAGGAAGGAAGGAAGCAGCGGCCGGTCGACGTCGACGTCGACGCCGGGGATGTGGCTTCAGGCGCACGCGCACTGGGCACTGCGACGTGCCACGTGGTGTGGGTGGTGGCTTCGGATCCAAGCCCGAAGAGGTTGCAAAGTGCGGCGGTGGCCTGGTGCGCAGTGTGGGACAAGTTGGCTGGATCTCTCACATTTCTGAAAATCTCTGATGACACCGGTGGCTTCGTTGGTATCCAAGCTCTCTCACGGTCTCACGCTTCCTGGTTCCCCTTGATTTGAATTGAATGAAAAAAAAAAAAAAAGAGTAGTAGAGAACGAGCGGGCCAATGGCCCACCAAGCATGGCAGGGCCGGCCCAATTGTCTTACTCTGCAGCCCATGAAGCCCAGCAATATAGGCCGTTCGGCTCCAACAGAGCAAGCCCATCCGGCATCACCTCCAGCCGAGCATATACTACCGACAGGTGGGCCCGAAGAGCCTCGTGCTCGTCCCGGCTCCCCAATCCACCGATCCGAACCCAACCGGAGGGAGCCTATTCCGTTTCCGTCCTGTGCCGTCCTCTCCTCCGCACCATCGCCGCCCCGATTCCCCGACGCGGCGCGGGCGAGACGTGGATCTCGGCGGAGGAGACTCCGACCATCGCTCCCTGTCGAGCCATGGCGGCCGCGGACTCCGACTCCGCCATCTCTACCTCCACCTGCCCGCACTGGTAACGCTCTCTCTCTCTCTCTCTCTGCTGGCCTCCCTACGCTGGGAATCGCTCTCTCGCTGGCCTCCCTCGCCTGCCCAGCGGGTCCGCCTACCCACCACAGCTCGATTCCTTCGTCCGCCTCCGCCATGGCCATGCCGACAGGATAGGATTGGTGGGGTCGTCAACCGCTGAATATTTATGATACTGATTTGTTCGCATGCGTCACTGCTTAATATGGTATATAGTTCAGGCTTATTTTGTGATGATTAATTACACATGACATGCGACGTGATACCGTTGCTGTGTGGATTACCTTCTGCAAATTGTCCAACCATCAGTCACGTACTCACGTGTAATCAGTTTTATTACCAGTATCGTATGATGTACTTGTATGATTACAGCAATGTCCGGGGGTACGGTTTTTAGTCAGCTGCACTTACATTAATAACTGTGATGTGATTCTCCCCATACGCTTTATTTAGTCAGCTGGGGATAAGTATGCCGTTCACTGACGACATTTCTCTGCTTATTCTGCATAGTCGGCGGGAGATTCCATCTTCCAACATTGCATTGCACAGCGCGCACTGCGCTCGGAACCTTCAGAAGTGTGAACATTGTGGAGATATGGTTCCGAGGAAGCTTATGGATGAACACTACGATAAAAACCATGCTCCGGTATCTTTCCAAACTCCAGGCTTGTCTCAGATTCAAGCTTGTCTCAGATTCTAATCGTTTTCACTGTCAATTCAATAATATTGCTGAAGTTAAGCGTTAAATTAAGAAGCACAGAAGCCTGAATTACTGTCCAGCTCTTTTTTTTTTCTCTCTTACTCTAAAGAAGCTACAGCATTACATGAACACATATTTACAATCATTATACAGCAAAAGGTACAATTGCTTTAAACAGTTATGATAGTTTCTTTATATGCTTATGGTAGGCAACATAATTTCTTGTAATGACTAAGGTAACGTAAACAAATGAGAGTGTCTTCGTCAGCCACTAAGTTAATCTAAATTTGTAGATAAATAAGAGATGACAATAGATGTATGCCTTCCTGTTCTTTTCTTCCATTTTTTTACCACCTTTTAATTTACTAATTCATCTTCACCACTAATCTTATTATGGATACAGATGAATTGCTCACTTTGCAAACACACAGTAGAACGTGAGCTATGGGATCTTCATACAGGCATACAATGTCCACAAAGGATGCTCGCATGCCAATACTGTCAGTTTGAACTGCCTGCAGTCGATCTTTTCGAACATCAGGTATGAATATATCTTACATGGTAACCTATTATTCAAGAAACTAGTTTTGGATACAGTCCTTAGTGTTCTAATTAGGGTGGGTGTGCTACAGGATGTGTGTGGAAATCGAACAGAATATTGTCAAGGTTGCAGGAAGTATATCAGACTTCGTGAATGGATTGGACATGAACTCCAGTTCCATACGATTTTAAATGCTGCATCAGAACTCTCAAGGTAACCTTCCAACTGATTAGTAACTCCAGTTCCATACCTTCAATTTACAAGACAACATTCAGCTACTCTGGTGTTATTAGTAACTTGGCACTCCCACTGTTCCAAAATATAAGGTGTTTTGGTTCTGTGCCAAGTCAGAACTCTCTAGCTTTGGTCAAGTTTATAGAAAAAACGTTTTACTGCAATAATAAATAAATGCACTATCAAGGCATGCTTCGGTGGTGGATTTTAATGTAACAAATTTGAAGTCGCACCTTACATTTTGGAACGGAGGACTGGTATTTAACCCTTTCGATATAGTTTTCAGCAAATAAATAAATTATGTCTGATGCTAGCTTAGAGATTCTTTCATTGGAATATCATTTACATAGACATAGATTACGTTTAGTCTGACATCAAGCTTTTCCTGTTGCTGTAGCAAGTAGCAACTTATAAATGGCAACCTTTTACTATTCTGTAGCAACTAGCAATGATAAATAGCATATTCTGAGAAAAATCAAGCTTACCTTGTGATATAAGGCCTCGTTTAGATCCCCGATTCGGGGTGAACCAAGTTTGCACAGTGCTCCCACGAGCACTGTAGCAATTTCGTTGTTTTTTGGTAATATTTGTCCAAATCTTGATTAATTAGTCTCAAAATGTTCGTCTCGCAAAGTACAATAAAACTGTGCAATTAGTTTTTGATTTCATCTACATTTAGTACTCCATGCATATGTAAACATTTTGATGTGATGGGGAATAGGAATTCTGCATAGTGGAATTTGGAAGTAAAATCTGGAATCTAAACAAGGCCTAAATTTCAGTGACAGGGCTACAGCAGCAGCAGGAGAGCAGCCAGTACCAAAGCCAGCGCGACCTGCTACTGGTTTGCTTCACAAACAACTGCTCTTGGCAGTTGCAGTAACAGGAGTTGCAGTTTTGATTGGATCAATACTGTACCAAAGTAAGGGGAAGTAGTTCTGGGGGATAGTAATTTGACGCCCCTTGATGTATAAATTCCCCCATAACCAAGAGTACAGTTTATCAGTTTAGACCCCAGTTGAGAAAAATAAAAAGAAAAGAAAAGAAAAATGGAGATAGTACAGCTGAAATTACATTTATAGACTGATGAAACTATGTTCTGTACTCGTTCTTTGTAAATGGTGATTTTCCCATCAAATTTTTGGGCATTTGATCATCTATGCAAAAATATGTTCTCCTTTACAACCACGAGACTTGAAATATCTTTTGGGTTCATGGAAAACTGTGACGTACCGTCAGTCAAAATAATTTGCCTTAATACGTTTGTCACCTAAAGGTTCTCATCACTTTCGTTTCGTTTTTTTTAAGCCTTTTCTTTCATGTTATTCTGCAAGAATGTAAAGCTGGCATGTCACAGAAACTCGTCTCCATATGAAAGTTTACTGCTAGTTTCAGAAACTTCAGGAATCTGTTATCCTGAGTCAATCTAGCAACGACTTGTTTTTTGGACTAATCTAGGAAGGACTGTTGCCGCAATAAATAAACCACAAATCCACAATAGTAACATAAGCATATATGACATTGTCCTTGTCACATTTGCAAAAGATAAAACACGTAATCCTCTTGCATTGCTAACTACTCACATCTACAACTGTTTTATTCTATTTTTTGTTTTTTTTTTCAAGTGACTTGCAGTAAATAATCCGTAGTTGGATGGTTCCATATCACTAATTTTGCCAAATTGCTTGTCGTAGAAGCCCCATAACTCAAACCTGTTTCAGAACCCACAAAAGAAAAAGAGAAAGGTGTCCGAGAATTAGCACAGCTGCATACATATATTAACCTAAAACAATACAGGGTATCAGAGAAATGGATTTACCAGTATGCTAAGAACTGGAATGGAGCATATTTTCCGTAGATTTTATCTAATTCCTGATGAATAGAACTGACGGTAGTTGCTCTTTTATGAATCTGCAATAAATTTCAGTCATAGTACAGGGCATATTGAAATCGTCAACTGTGAAACCTAAAACTAAAAAAATGCAAAGGTCCCAGGAGGAATACCTGTTTCAAATGCCTAATTGTCTCAGTATCAGCTGGGATCGTGTGGAAGAATCCCATACACATGAGCACATTGGCACGTGTGAAAGGACCAAACCCTGAGATTGTCGATAACTCTTTGTTCAATCTCTCGTAGGTGGATCCAATACTGGATGCCTCTTCTGCAGCTGGTACAGACATTTTGCACATATCTTCAAGTTTTTGTAAACATACCTTCCCTTCTACAAGGCTGCGTGCAAGCATTACAATTCTCTTTGCTCGGTATCCAAGATTGCAACTCTTGGCTAAAAAATCCTCATCAAGGTTGGCCAATTCTTCCGGCGTAGGGAAATCACTTATATAGCCTTCCAAGTGAGGATCATTGCTCAAGCTAAGCTCCAATGGTTCCAAGGAATCATCTGTACTACCGATTGCTTCACTTGCAACTGAGGGTAAACAAGACAAAATTTCATCTGTTTCCAAATTTGTCAGGCCATTGCCTCCACCTGCGAGTCTTGGACCCTCCAATTTATCCTCTGAAAACCTTGCTTCTAGTTTGACACGGACACTCTGCCTCTTGCCGCGCTTCCTTTTATTATGTTCTCTAATAATTGGAGGTGTCCTTGACTGAAAATCTCCGATACTGGATGGACCTTTCAGCTCCAACTGAAGCTTGCACAGTGCAGTAGCCATTGACAGGGTCCTTGTCCATCTGTAATTAGGATATATATCATACAAACTATTAGTTTAGTTGCGCAAGAAAATCATGCGGACAGGATTAGAAATACTTAACAAACTATATAATGTGGAAACATTTCGATTTAAATAAGTGCATTTCCTTTCAAGAAATACTCCATTCAATACCTGCAATGTCAAACTAACTCATTTTGTATGAAATGGCAAAGCGCAGTCGGTATTAGTTAGTCTGTCATTCAGTTACCTCTGTGAATAATGGAGGATTTCTTCTAAATCACCGTATACAAATAAAAGACGCGCGCGTGTAGGATGGTAATGAAGGGAGAGCAGGCCAAGACTCAACTGGCAATTGCAGAGGAGGATGCACTTGACCATGTCCTCGAACAGCGTGGGCGAACGGAAGACGCGCCCGAACCCCGCCTCCCGCGCCGCGGGGTGCATCGCCTGGAACTCCGCCACCATCTTGCCATCCTCCTCCGACAGCCGCAGCATCCGACGCACCTGCTCCTGTGGGATACCATACCAAAGCAAGAAATCAGAGGGGCGTCGCTTCGACGACAGCGCCATCATCAACGCTCGATCCCGGATCCGATCCATGCGCATGCTTACGAGGATGTGGTCCTGGTCGAGCGGGGAGAGCGCGGCGGCGCCATGCACGGCGACGAGGAGCGCGGAGTCCGGGCGCGCGGGGTGCGCGGAGACGCGGGCGAGGAGGGAGACGGAGCTGTCGGAGGCGAGGCGGAGCGGGCGCACGAGCGCGCGGCCGGTCGGCTCCCACCGGTTGGGCGCCATCATGAACAGCCCGTGGCTGCACACGGCCGCCCCCAGGTCGAACGGCGCGACGGCGCCGAGCGGGAGCTCCAGCTCCACGCGGGGCTCCTCTGCAGCTCGCGGTCGCGCCGCGCCGCCGCCGCCGCCGCCGCCTGGGGTATGCATGGGTGCGGGTGCGGGTGCGGCCGTGCGGAACGGGAACCGGCAGACTAGCAGACGGTCGGCTCGCCGGGTTTTTTTTTTAATACATATTGAGGCCACTCAAGTTTTACAAGTTCGAAAAAATGACATTATTATTCGTGTATTTGAAAACATGCCGCTCGGCTTTGACTGCAGAGTGCAAACTACTCCCTCCGTCCTTAAAAAAATGACACGACCTTTGAAATTAAATAAACATAACTCGAGAGAGTGGCCTTTGTGCCGAGAGTGGCAAATGTCGTCTTCCTTCTTCCTCTGACCTCCTTCCAGCAACGCAGCTCCGGCCCCCTTCCTCTTCGGCTCCGGCATCTCGCCGAAAGCTAGAGGGAGGTGGACCGACCACCCTTCCTTGTGTAAATATTCGTTTCTATATTTAGTTTAAGTTTGTCTAGAGTGCTTGAGGATGGGTTTTCTTTGCCGCTATTCTCTAGCCATGGGGGCTGCTGTTCTAGCTCTCTTTCTTGCATCGACTTCCATGGATTCCAAGAGAAAGAGAACCCCTACCAAATAAAAAGCTCCCAAGCAAAGCAGTACACACAATGCGTACCAATCTTGGCTGCTGGATTTAAGGCCCCACGCCTGGTCCTGCCCTTTTCTCATCAGTGCGCCATCTCGATCTGCAGCTCCTCCTACTGGGCATGGTGGAGGCGTCGGGGTGGCCACTGAATCAGGATAACGAGCACACGAGCGCTATCCGCGAGCGACGAGGAGCAGCGTCCGATGCGGTCGCGCCATCCGCAAGCGAGGAGGAGCAGAGGAAGGCTCCCTCCATAGCGTGGCGGCATCTGGCGAGCCACTGCCCATGTGCGGCGGGGAGCATCGGCAGGAAGAAGGCGGAGCACAGGCGGTGGGAAGGCACGGGCGGTCACAGGAACTCCACGCGAGGCTGGCCCTGACCTAGCCCCAGGAGAACAACCGATTTGGTCGTTCAATTCTGGCCAGACTAAGGGGTACTTTTGACCAGTCCTAGCCGGCTCTGGAGGCTATCCAGGCAACCAACCAAACAGTTTAAATTTGGCCGGAGAAGCCATGGCTAGAGTTACCTAGGCAACCAAACACTCCATATATAAACTGGATTGAGGTGGGGCAGGCCAGGTCGATACAAACAAGGAGATCACCGGAGGATGAGCCAATCAACGGCCGTCTGCTTGAGTCGAGTGTGAGAGCCTTGGCGGCTATCGCGAGCCCGCGACGAGCACGTATCCGAGACCTCCCCCGCTGGCTTGCGCTCCTGCAGTCCTGCGCGCTCCACCCGAACCCAACCCCACGCCCCCTATCCATCCATCCATCCACCGGCCTCCTCCCGCTCCACATCCTCCCCTCCGCCCACCAACTCAGCAGCAGCCAGCAGGCAGCGCCGCCTCCCTCCTCGCCGCCCGCGATGGCGGTCACGCGCGTCGCCGTGGCCGCCGCCCTCTCGGCGGCCCCGCTCTCCTCCCGCCGCCACCGGGTGGCCCTCCCCTCCACCTGCCGCCTCCTCCCCGCCGCGGCGGGCACCTGCTGCAGCAGCCGCGCGCCGGTGTTGCTGCAGGCCGCCGCCGCCGCACCCGCCGCCGGCGCCGTCGACGAGGAGACCCCCGCCTCCTCCCCTCCCTCAGGTGCGCCTCCCTCCCCACTCTGGCATCCGCCTCTCCCTAGGATTCTCAGGTGTACCTCACGGTCCGAGTGAGAGCGGGCTACTAGCAACGTTTCTAATCGCTTGTTTCGCTGCTGACCCTGCAGATGCTAGCAAGGGGGTGGAGAACCTGGTGATCGTCGGCTCTGGACCGGCCGGCTACACTGCTGCCATCTACGCCGCCCGGGCGAACCTGAAGCCTGTCGTGTTTGAAGGCTACCAGGTGGGCGGGGTCCCTGGCGGGCAGCTCATGACCACCACCGAGGTGGAAAATTTCCCTGGCTTCCCGGAAGGTATAACTGGGCCTGATCTCATGGACAGGTGAGACTGTTCGATAGTGAAGCCATTCGGTTCGGTTTCGAAATTGTCATGTTGGTTTGTTACCGTGCTTACACCATCTCCGGTGCATTGGTTAAAACTAGAATGCGCAAACAAGCGGAACGCTGGGGCGCAGAGCTTCACCAAGAGGATGTTGAGTTTGTGAATGTTAAGAGCAGACCGTTTGTTATTCGTAGCAGCGACCGTGAGGTACACACTGTTGTGCTATTCCTCATGCATGTTCAGTCCTCTACAATCTGTTTTGGGGTTTGGATTTTCGTTTTGCACAAGGTGGTGTTGTGTGTGTTATTTCTTATTTGTTGGGCATTCAATAGACGGTATTAGCATAATTTAACAATCTAATC
Organism: Themeda triandra; assembly: GCA_018135685.1. Classification (NCBI taxonomy): domain Eukaryota; kingdom Viridiplantae; phylum Streptophyta; class Magnoliopsida; order Poales; family Poaceae; genus Themeda; species Themeda triandra. Next base: position 1,945,835 of record JAENPR010000006.1, on the reverse strand, counting down.
AAGGGTATAGTCCATAGATGATATGCTAAAAACATAGGAGCTTTTATATAGGGGGGAAATTTAAGGATGCGTGTGTACAAGAGCACACTTTTGAACAGTAGGTCAGTCCAGTGTTTATGTGGTTTACTTGATTACTGGTCTTACACTACTGTTTGGTCTTGTGGTCTTTAGTTTTTTCTGTTACCTATTTGATATTGCAGATTTGCAATCACCTGGTACTCCTATTTTTAAATATGTGACGTTTAAGGCAAGCTAGTTCATTTCAACTAATCAGCTTGCCCTAAACATCACATATTTAAAAACAGATGGAATATAATGAACACAAACTATTTGGACATTTTCTTCTCTGCATTAATCTCAGGGCATGTGTAGGTGAAATGTCATAGTCTAATCATTGCAACTGGAGCTACGGCTAAGCGCCTCCGGCTGCCTCGTGAAGATGAATTTTGGAGTAGAGGCATCAGCGCATGCGCGATATGTGATGGAGCATCGCCGCTGTTCAAGGGCCAAGTTCTTGCAGTTGTTGGGGGTGGTGATGTAGCTACAGAGGAAGCAGTATATTTGACAAAATATGCTCGACATGTTCATTTACTAGTTAGAAAGGATAAGCTACGGGCATCCAAAGCTATGCAGGACAGGTAAAATAAGTTCAAGTCTTTTTTCCTAGGAATGTTCTATTCTGTTCACACATACATACTACCAGCAGATTGCCAGCATTTCACTTATCTTGGGCATCAGCGCTTATTAGAAGTAATGGTGGATTGATTTATCTTCTCTTAGCTGTAGTATATTTTTGTAACCCATAAATCATAATTATGATAGCACCGTATTATTTTAGGCTAGGGTTATTGCTTTCCAGTAGTGGTTATAGGTGGCATTGTAAAATGCTGTATTTAGCCAATAATCTACAGTATGTTGGATGTGAGCTAGTAAATGTGGTAACTAGGTTAGTCAGGATTAGCTGTTTGCCAATTTAAATACTAAAAAACATAGTATTAGCTGAATTTTCATAGGTCCTCCAGACCGTCATGTTTGGGAACTTATCTGTAGATTAAGTTATTATGTTCTTTGAAGGATGTGAGCTCCTCTTCAGTCACATGAAATATTAATGAGGTAAACTTCCAATTCCCTGGATGTTTGGTTAACAGGTTGATTATGGCGAATGTTTCAGAGTACTCAACAACCCCAACATAACAGTACATTTCAATACAGAAGCCATGGATGTTGTTAGCAATGACAAAGGGCAGATGTCTGGCATTCATCTGAAGAGAAGAGATACAGGAGAAGAATCAGTTCTTAATGTGAAAGGTCTATTTTATGGCATAGGACATACTCCAAACAGTCAGCTGTTGCAAGGCCAAATCGAACTTGATAGTGCGGGCTATATTTTAGTTAAAGAGGGATCAGCCAAAACTTCTGTCGATGGTGTATTTGCTGCTGGTGATGTTCAGGTATCTCCATCATTCACCTTCTGTCTGGAACTTCTACATGGTTTGCAATGTATCTTATTTTCCGAAGCTCCATTGTCACCAGCATGTCATGTTTTTGTTATATCACATAGCATATCATTTCTTGATGTCTTAAGAAGGAAAGTGCAGCTAAGTATTTGTTAAGTCCGTCAGTATAAAATGCAGTATATGTTGTGCTAGATATACATTTGTGAAATTGAGATATCCCTATGGCCATTTTGGTTTTTATACTTCTCCAGTTACCTGCAGGATCATGAATGGAGACAAGCGATTACCGCAGCTGGATCTGGATGCATAGCTGCTTTGTCAGTTGAAAGATACTTAGTTTCTAATGATCTTCTTGTTGAATTTCACCAGGTAGTCCTTTTTCCTCACAGTATCTGTTTCTTTATGACATCTGGTGCACATACCAACTTTGTTTTGCCTTGAATATTATTATAATGGAGGATGACTGTACAATCTTAGATTACTGGACCCACAGTATCATGAACAGCTGCAATCATCTGCTTTTGTTATTTTTCCTGGTATTTCTAGTTTCTGGGTCATCACATATCAGCATTGCCGTCACTTGTAACCACACTGGATTTTTTTTTTTTCATATATGAAAATTTGAGCCTAGGCTTTCATCACATGCTATTTTCTGTAGTAGACCCAATCAAAGTTTACAAGGTACTGTTCTTATAATTTTAATTGAACTGCAGCCTGTTCAAGAAGAAACAAAGAAGGATATCACGGATAAAGATGTTGAAATGGGCTTTGACATTTCTCATAGAAAACACAAGGGACAGGTATTTATGCATAGATTGGCCCATATGATGAAACTATTAATTTGGAAACTGATGCTGAGCTTTCTTCCATTGCAGTATGCACTCCGCAAACTATATCATGAGAGTCCACGGCTCATTTGTGTTCTATACACTTCTCCCACATGTGGTCCTTGCAGAACCTTAAAACCAATTTTGAACAAGGTTAGTTCCTGAAGTTGAAACTGAACATTGAACATCATCTCACTCTATATAAATTTCCTTTGATAAACATCTATTTTTGAACTACATAACTCCTGTGCCTGAAGTTGAAACTGAACATTGAACATCACCTCACTATATAAGTTACCTTTGATAAGCATCTATTTTTGAACTACACAGCTATAAATCTAGAAATATCAATTCGTCACCCTTGTTTCTCCTGACAATTTGGCATTTATAGTGCCTATCCATCTCTCATGATTTTGATCTGCTAGAGGCATGTTGGAGGCTTGAATACCAAACCTGAAAGAATGGCTAAGCAAGCAATATATGAATTCAAGGTTCTGAAATTTTGTATCTGATTGGTCTAATTTATGAGCCAATCGGCCTTACAGAACCTCTCCTTTTTTACAATGATAATAGGATACATACAACTTGGGTGTTAAAATGAAATCAACATTAGCTTCACAACATTGTGCACAGATGCTGCTATTCTGATGCAAAATTCTCATTTTATGATCTGTGTGTATCTTAGTGTAGGTTGCTTGTTTTTTGCTAATTGCTAATGGTAGTTCATCTTGCAGGTCATAGATGAGTACGATGAGTTTGTTCATCTTGTTGAAATTGACATCGAGGAGGATCCTGAAATAGCAGAAGCTGCAGGCATCATGGGAACACCTTGTGTTCAATTTTTTAAGAACAAAGAAATGCTTAGGTTTGTTATCTATACTTTTTTTTAGACAAAGGCTTTTCAACCCAGCTTAGATTGAAAGCTTAACAGAGGTGTTCCTGGGTTTACCATCGCTATAGGGCATTGAAACAACAAATGATCCACTGTTTCTTCCTTGCCACAGCATTTGCAGACCTTAGGTCCATCTCAATTCCTCTTCCTTGGTACTCACGTCAACCACCCCACTGTATATCTGTACATGCTTCTAGTTATAAACTTCCCAGAGTTCTCTAACTTCCAGGCTATCTTATCATCTTCATCATTCAGATTAATACCAGATAGCTGAATGAACTTGCAAACTGAAGGCACATCTTGGCTAAGTATTGGACTAGTTGGTGTATGCGTATTTTATTGTTCTTGGCCAAACCTTGTTGCTAGATGCAAAAAGGAGGGAACACGCATTGTTTTTTTTTTTAATATATGTCGTCTGATGAGGTTCTCGGAAAAAATCTTGTTAACAATGTCTTGTTTGAACTTTGATGCTTGCCAGTGATGACGAACTCATGGCGAGAGTTCTGTATAGGTACGCCTTTGTCTAATCTTTTTGTTATGTTGGAACATGCAGGACTGTATCTGGTGTGAAAAATAAGAAGGAATATCGGGAGTTTATTGAGGCGAACAAATGAGTTGAGCACGCAGTACACGCCCCCAAAAGGTTTTTGAAGTGCAGTGGTTCTTTTGCGCTGTTTTGACGCCACCTCCAGTGGCCAATTTTTGATCAGATTTTAAGATGAGCCTGGTGTAATGCAATGCCAAAGGAAACTAGCCGATTGCTCAATATTGGATTATACAGCTCAAAATATATTCTTTGCTGTGTACAACATACATGGAGTTGGCCCTCCTGCTGATCAATGATCAATGTCTTGACACTGTCACTGTACAGATTAATTCCACGGATTATCATCCATTAATCTTCAGTATATACTCGGCAATGCTGAATCCGTGTTGATCACAAGGAAGCGATTTGAAAAAATATGCTTGTGTACGTTTGGAAGCCTCTCTGCTCACTGTAGAATTTTACCGGTCACCAGCGCGGCAGCGCTCCATCTAAAAACACCAGCCTCTTCTGCTGCCGTGGCGACCGTTTCGCCTTGTAATCGCCCGCCGGACTGCCTGACTCTAACCGGATACCACTTCGCCGCCTTTCTCCGTTCCCGGCGGTCCATCACCTGCGCCGCCGGCCCGCCGTCCGCCGCCGCGGGAAACCCTTGGCCGCTTCCAGAAACCACCCGGGCTCCACCTGTCGCCCGAGACGAGTCAGCACACCACGCGTCAGGCCACAGCCGACACGCAAACAAAACCAGCGCACGGATATAGGCAAGGCGATCCGCTCCCTCCAGACAGATCTTTCTCTATCCGCCACCCAAATCCGGCGAACCGCCCGCTCCGCCGCGCCAGCCAATCCCCGCCTCAAATAACCACCGGCGCCCGCGGCCGCGGCCCCCACCCGCCCGCCGAGGGGAAATAACAAACAAGCCTCTCCCGCACATCAACACGCCACCGCAGGCGAACAAGGCAGCCGGGAGCGAAAACGGGCGGGATCCTCACCGCCTCGCGCGCGGCGGCGGCGGCGGCAATGGAGGTCACCTCCTCATCCTCGTCGCCTTCCGCGCCGCCGCCGGGATCCTCGAAGCCGGCGCTGCGGCTCAACCCCGCGGCCGTCCTCCTCCGCCGCCTGCCGACCCCGACCCCGTCCACGGCGACGCCCGTCACCGCGTCGGCGCCCCCCGCGCTGCCCGGCGGCGCGTCCAACCCGCTCGCCGCCTTCCTCTCCAACCTCATCCCCTTCTGGCGCGAGCGGCGGCCGAAACAGCCGGCCCACCCCACCGCTGCGGCGCGGAGGGCGGCCGAGCAGGAGGCGGAGGCGCGGCAGCTGGTGGGGTGCGCGGTGCCGCTGTTCCGCCCGTACGTGGCGCAGCTGCCGTGGCACGGCGGCACGCGGGCGTGGCTGTCCAAGCTGTTCCCGCGCTACGGCCACTACTGCGGGCCCAACTGGTCCAGCGGCAAGGAGGCCGGCTCCGTGCTCTGGGACCGCCGCCCCGTCGACCACCTCGACTTCTGCTGCTACTGCCACGACATGGCCTACGACACGCACGACCAGGCCCAGCTCCTCCGCGCCGACCTCGCCTTCCTCCGCTGCCTCGAGGGCAGCCGCCGCACGCCCGCGCGCGACGGCATCGCCGCCGCAGTCATCTACCGCGCCATGTGCATCTTAGGTGAGCCCGATTCTCCGCTCGCGCCGTAGCCTCAAACCTAGTACATCGATTGAGCGATTGGTGAGATGATGCGTGCGTGCTTTCAGGACTGAAGACGATCCTGATCCCGTACCGGACGAACCTCGTGCGGCTGCAGACGGGGCCCAACTATGCGGATTTCTTCGCTGATTTCGTGAAGAGGGTCGCGTCGTCGTCGGGCAGGCCGACCGGCGGCGAGAAGCAGAGGCTGTGAACGAATTTGATCACCTGGTCCTACTGCATGTAAGGTTCCGGTAGATCCAGCCGAATTGGTTGGGGAATGAGATCATAGTAATTGTCTATATAGCTAGCTTGAGTGTTTTTTTTTGGTGTCCACAAAATATGGCCAGGGAAATTGTGTCATCCTGTGTAGGTTGGTAATTGTAGCAACTCATGAGAAATTTGGGGTTTCTACTGTGAATATAGCAAATATGGTGCCTTGTTTGAAATTGAAAATATCAGGGTAATACTCCTAAGGACAGCAGGTCAGCAACCTTGCTGCTGCATTTCTGTCTTTTCATTTTTCATATCTGGTACTCTATCTGCCTGTCTGGAGTCCGGACACAAGGACACCTGACTACCTGACTAGTTTGACATCTAAAGATATGAAACTGGTTGGCCACTACTGGAGCACTGCGTGCCACGGTAGTAAAAAATTTCTGGCGCGTTCAATTTGGAGATCGACGGTGCAGCTGTCTCCTCTCATGCCGAATATATATGGGCTCAGCCCTAGTTCTCTCCCTTCCTCTTCTCTTTCTCGGTGGCAGCTAGAGCGGATCTGGGAGCACGAGTGAGAGCTGCGCAGACCCCGGCGAGGGTGGCCTGGAGCGATGGGGCCTCTAGAATAACATAGCACAGGACCTACATGATAATAGCTGCTCCTGTTGAAAGAAGGGCTGGGATAGCATAGAGGTTTTGAGGGAAAACTTACATGTAGGCTTCTGTACATAAATTTACCACTAAGTTTATGAATAATCAATAATGGCTAAATCCAGAATTGCAGTGTCAAGACCTGAAATAGTTTACTACATTGGCTTCTATGTTTTTGCTATCAAATGTGATCTATCACATTAAGCAGTTCATCTGTAGAGTTCTGTATAGTTTCCCCCATATTAGATAATGACAAAATGTCATACAAACAGGAAATACAAAGTATTGGTTTTGATGGACAACAGTTAGCTTTAGTATTGTTTCTGTAAGAAAAGCAAAATTGAAACTTTGGTTATCATACTGAAGCAGACCTGAAATTTATTCCATGAATATTCCCTCATATGTTTGAGGGATAAAAGGTAATCTCAATGCAGTTCTAGACATTGTTTTCTTATCTGTCTGCTGACTGTTGGAAATAATCTTGTCATAAGAGATGAATAGATGCATCTACATGCATCTATGGACATGAGAAGTCAAGAGAAAATGACTTGGTGCATGAGCTAATGGTTAGCTAGCATTTGGTAGTCAATTTGGATTTTGCTATGAGCTAGTGATGAGTTGTAAAGTGAGTATTCTAGCTAACTCATAGTTAAGTATGAGTTGTATTGTGTAAGTGGTAAAGTTTGATTTGGATAACTTGTATGACGGTTCGCAAAGTCTATATAAGGACTTGCATGCCTCCTTTGTAAGGTAAGGTAGTTTGCCAAAAATGTAGAGATGAGATGTGATAGAAGATGTAAGGTTGCTAGCTTCAAAGGTCTTGTGTATGGACGTGTATGGTAGAAGCTAGCAAGTGTAAGCAAGCGGGGCTTGGTTGTGAAGATCAAGCTAGTGTATGGTGTAGAATATAGTGAGATGTTTGAGAAGAGATAATAAAGAGAAGGAGTTCAAGATATATCACACTTTCAGTCCCTGGTTCAAGTCCACACTGCGGTTTTCAGCTAGGTTCACTGATTGCGGGCCGGTTGGGAAGAGTTGCAACCGCTTGCAACTCGTGTTGAGTGTGTGTGTGCTTTGTTCTCAACCCTTTTCTTCTTCTACCTTGGGCCGGGGTGAGAGGGAAAGGGTGGTGAGCAGGGGTCTCGCTCGCCTTGGCCGCCGGGTCCAAATGGCCTACACCTCGGCGCTGGTTCGTGTGCCAACACGAGCTTCTTTGCCACCATTCTTCGTGTCCAGCTTCAGCCAACGCGAAGCAAGTGAGCAGTGTGTGTGTGTGGAGGTTCGTAGAGCTCGGGCTCTCCTTCTACCTTGGTGCAGGGAAGAGGGAGAGGGAAGGCGAGCGTGTCCCGCTCACCCGGGCCGCCGGTTCGCCGGCCAACAAGTGGTATCGGAGCCGGGTTCATCGCCGTGCTTGATCGCAGGCGATGTCGGGAACCATGGTGACATATGAGGAAGGGAGCTCATCTTCAAAGCAAGAAGATGATGCTTTACTGATGGTTGAGGCTTGCTTGTTTTGACGTCAGTTAGTATGAAGGCAACTTCAGGAAGTTGAGAAGGTGTTTCGCTGTCCTAAGTTGAGTTTGTTTCATTTGGGGTGTAGATTAGTTGTGTTCTCCATCCCAAGGAACTTCAGATGTCGATTAGTTGAGTTCTCCATCCCGAGACAAGTTTCGTGTTGTTCCAAGGTTGCGTAGAAGACCAAGGGCATGTGACGCGCATAAAGTTATGGGTGATCCACCTCAGAGTCAACATGACAAGATTAGGGGGGTGATTGTTGGAAATAATCTTGTCATAAGAGATGAATAGATGCATCTACATGCATCTATGGACATGAGAAGTCAAGAGAAAAATGACTTGGTGCATGAGCTAATGGTTAGCTAGCATTTGGTAGTCAATTTGGATTTTGCTATGAGCTAGTGATGAGTTGTAAAGTGAGTATTCTAGCTAACTCATAGTTAAGTATGAGTTGTATTGTGTAAGTGGTAAAGTTTGATTTGGATAACTTGTATGACGGTTCGCAAAGTCTATATAAGGACTTGCATGCCTCCTTTGTAAGGTAAGGTAGTTTGCCAAAAATGTAGAGATGAGATGTGATAGAAGATGTAAGGTTGCTAGCTTCAAAGGTCTTGTGTATGGACGTGTATGGTAGAAGCTAGCAAGTGTAAGCAAGCGGGCTTGGTTGTGAAGATCAAGCTAGTGTATGGTGTAGAATATAGTGAGATGTTTGAGAAGAGATAATAAAGAGAAGGAGTTCAAGCATATATCACACTTTCAGTCCCCGGTTCAAGTCCACAGCTGCGGTTTTCAGCTAGGTTCAGCTGATTGCGGCCGGGTTGGGAAGAGTTGCAACCGCTTGCAACTCGTGTTGAGTGTGTGTGTGTGCTGTTCTCAACCCTTTTCTTCTTCTACCTTGGGCCGGGGTGAGAGGGAAAGGGTGGTGAGCAGGGTCTGCTCGCCTTGGCTGCTCCAGTCCAAATGGCCTACACCTCGGCGCTGGTTCGTGTGCCAACACGAGCTTCTTTGCCACCATTCTCTCGTGTCCAGTTTCAGCCAACGCAGAAGCAAGTGAGCAGGTGTGTGTGTGGAGGTTCAGAGAGCTCAGGCTCTCCTTCTACCTTGGTGCAGGGAAGAGGGAGAGGGAAGGCGAGCAGGTCCTGCTCACCTGGCTGCTGGTTCAGCGGCCAACACTGACTCTTCTTTTATGGTGATGTTACATTGTCTTGATTCATGTCATGTGCCATTTCTATTTAAAATAAATGTTTTGCCTACTAAAAGACTGGACATTGCAACATCTGGTTTTCCTATTATTGTGTTTTTGGCATTTGTAGATAGAACTAAAAGTAGAAGAAATTCTGGATATTAACGTGGCACACATAATCGGGGCAAAAAGTTATTGGATCGCTTCAGCTTAATCAGTGCAGCCTGTTTCATGGTCTGCTATGGAGGGCGACTTCAGTTTAGTGTAGGTAATCTATTTGACGTGTTGCCCCTACCCATTAGACAACTGAATATTTTTTTCTTCCAGTTCTGAAATGAATGTGGTTTTTAAATCATTTTTGTTACTGAGTTTAGTTTGTCAAATTTAAGTTTATGACATGGGTGCTGAAATTTTCTCTCTTTTTTATCCAAGTGATCCATATGGAGGCCTTAAGGACATTGCAGTAACAGGGTTCGTGTGCCTACTTATTGACTTATTTCCTGCATGTGAGAAGGTAGGTATTAGTGATAACTCTCTAGAACTTTTCTTTGCAGGTTGAGTTATATGCCCCCCTTTTATTTATGCTCCACGTGTGATAAAGGAAACATTTTTAATTTCGATGTTGATCTTCTGTTAATTTGCAACAACACCCACATTACATGGAATTCTGATGAACTGTAACATATGGATCATGCAAAACTGTAAATGCTGTAAATTTCCGTTGAAACTGTTACAGAGTTAGGCTTGATTCAGCAGGTACTGGTGGAAATTGCAAATTTGGTGGGGCAGGCTGCTGAGGATTCAGGAGAAGCCACAGCCACTGCCCCGAGGGATTCAGATCTTGTCTCCATAACAGCTGGGATGGGAGGGGGTATTGGATCCGATGCTGCTCCATTTGTTGCCCAGATATCAAAGGAAGCTGTCTATCTTACCGTGTTGTAGCTGATATGCAGTTTATAGTCACCTGTCTATAGAACTCATTGAATAGGACTGGCCGATTCATGGTGTGAAATGACTGAATGTATACACTCTGAACTACATACAGGATGTCACCACGTGGCTGAAAAATCTTTCTGTGTTTAAGAAGAATGGACTGTCAATGTTGGCTTATATTGGGAACAAGTGTCTACTGTTTTAACGCTCTGTTCCATGTATTATGTACTGTCTGAGGATACAGCGCTGGTCAATTTGTTGCTTTGGCGCTGCAGTACCTTATCTATTCTTCGTTAGTGTTGTTCCACAGCACCAATGCACGCGCCGCTAGTAACCGCGCGCAAAGGACTAGTTGCCCATGGGTGAAAAGAGAGCTTAGGCTTGAGGGCCAAATCAAGTGCAGAGAATGTCGAATTGCACCCATTTCAATCCTGTGTTGTAAACACTAGAGTATCGTTGTTTCAGGTTGGACAGAAACTATTGCAACTTAACATGATCCCTAAATCCCATAGCATTGCAGCTCAGCGACGTGTTCCTTCACCATGGAGGCACCAGTAGCTACCCATCGCTTAAATCATCTCATATAGGACGGAGACAGCAACTCAGGCAAAGATTCTAATAATGGAAATCATCATGTAAATTTCTGCCGTGCCGCACCGAACCTGCTTCGCCATATTTGGATGCAAAAGACGATCCTTGTATGGCGTGATGCCAGACGGCTTCGGTGTCGGATCCCTTGTGCTGCCTGCCGTTGAGCAGCGCGGCGTTTATGGAGTTGACACCGAGCTGTGAGCCATCGGCCGTCGCACAGTGTTTCACGCTCAGACTACCCGCACTCATGGAACTCTATTTTCATCCCTCTAAAGCAATATTCCGTCCTGGTCAGCTAGATTCCTTACTCTATCCAACTTTCTCCCGCACTCATCAATTCTTTACAGTTTACTCAATATCAAGTGGGGCCTACATGTCAGTTTATTTTTCTTTATTTTTCTCACCTTCCCTTCTTCTCTCTCCCCATTCTCTCTCCTTATCCATTCCTCCCGTCCTTCTCTTCCCCTCGCGCGCACCGGCTCTGCTCCTCCCTGTCCTTCTCTTCCCCACCTCCGATGCGGGCCACTGGCGGCCGGCGAGCAGCTGGCGGGCGGCGCGCGGCTCCGCAGCGGCCTCTCCTCTCCCCCTCCCCACCCCCCACCCCCGAGCGCGGGCCGGAGCGGGGCCGGACGGAGCAGCCGGCGCCGCGCCGCCCCGCCCCCCGTCCTCCACCTCGGCCAGCGAGGGCGCGACCTGGGTAGTCGCTCGTCCATGGGGACCAAGGCGGGCGGGCGGGCGGCGGAGCTCGTCCATGGTGGTCGCTCGTCAAAGGCTCGTCCATGGCGGGCGGGCGGGCGGAGCTCGGCCGGCGAGACAGAGGACAGGGCAAGGCGGAGCTTGGCGCAGAGCTAGGCGTCCTCGGCGTGCGGGCCGCAGCGGCCCAGCGAGGTCCCTCGCTCCTCCTCCATCGGCGGCGCGCGCTGCTCGCCTCCATCCTCCATGGCGCGCTGCGAGGAGGACGGCGTCGGGCGGGCGCACTTCTTCGCGCCGGCCATGGAGCTGGCGCGGTGGAGGTGACCGAAGGCGGGCATGGCGGCCCCGAGCATGGCCTCCTCCTCGGTCGCGAGCGGCGCGAGGGCGGCGCGGCGGCCTCCTTCTCTCCGGCGAGCAAGCGGCGGGCGGCTCCTCTCCTGCTCCGACGAGGTGGCCGGATTCACCCGGATCGCGGGCGACCCCGCGAATCGGCCGGTGACCTCGCTGGATCCGCCGGAGGGGCGCAGATTGGAGCCTGCCTCGCTGCCCCCCTTCCTTTCCCTGCTGCGACACCGACGACGGAGCAGGACGACCTTCTCTCTCCTCGCCGTTCTCTCTCCTGGACCGGGCCCCGCATCGTCCTTACCGGAGCTGCCGTACGAACGCGAAACCAGGCGGACGAAGGGGCGAACGCAAGCGTAGAGGAAGCCTTTGCGTCCCCCGCTGCGGCGCTTGCGGAAACGCAAAGCGTTTTGCGTGGGCTTTGCAGTGCCCCAGTGCGGGTAGTCTCACAACGGCGACCCGGCATGGGCAAAAGATTTGAAATTCACTGGCGGCTGGGCGCACGGCCTGGCGCAAGCGCACTCGGCGCCTTGGTCTCGGATAATAAAATTAAAAATTTCATTTCCTCCACAGTCCACACCGCAGCTCCTCCCACTGTGTCCCAGCTCATCTCCTTCCGCGCGCCGCACCGCTCCTCGCTACATTCCGCCGCGGGCTGCGATTCCGGGGGTTCCTGTGCGTTGGGAGAAGGCAACAGGACAGCGCCGGCGTGGGATTCCGCCGGCTGCGATTCTTGCATTGGGGGAGAAGGCAATAGGACAGCGCCGGGGCGTGGGATTCCGCCGCGATCGCTCTCTAGAGGATGGTGGCGGCGCCGGCGCCGCCGACGGAGGCGGAGCTCCCGAGGAGCGCCACCACCATCGACTCCCTCCCGGTTGAGATCCTCACCGAGGTACTGCTCCGCGTCCCGACGACGGACGCCCTCGTCCACGCCGCGGCCACCTCGAGGAGCTGGCGCGGCGCCATCGCCAACCCCGACTTCCTCGCCCGCTACCGCGAGCTCCACAAGTCCTCGCCCTTCCTGGGCCTGTACGTCCCGCGCCAGCTCGCCGGGCCCCCCTCGTTCCACATACCGGATTCGATCCACTGTGCCGGCGACGACACCGGCAGCCGCCACCTCAAGGATGCCGCACTCAAGGCCGTCAACATCGGCGGGGTCCGCAGATATCAAGATCACCGTCTCCATGACGCCGTAGACATCCTCGGCGGTCCGCAGGTCCATCCGGATTGCCGCCTCCTCGACTGCCACAACAGCCGCCTCCTGCTCACCAGAGGCGACGAGGCTCTGGAGGTGCTCAGCCCGTTGGCCCGCCACAGCATCCTGTTGCCCTTCCCGCCGGATGTCCTCCAACCGGATTACTTGGAAGCGTGCTTGCTGCAAGGCCATGACGGATCGGCGGCGGCAGCGTTCCGAGTGGTCTACTTGCAGCATCGTCGCGAGGGCCGCAACCGGCGGCAGGTTCGTGCTGTGGAGTACGACTCCACTAGGAAGAGCTGGCAGGAACACCCATGGCAGACTATTAATGGCATCCAGGGGCCGCCAGGAGAGGTGATGCACGCCGGCCACCGAATGTTCTGCAGATACAGGGATCGGTCACAGGCAGTACTCATGCTCGACACAAGGAAGATGGAGTTTTCTGTCCTTCCCCTTCCAACTGATGTAAACTTCGCCATAGGGGAGATAGAGGACAATGTCTGTTGTCTTGTTGAATCTATTGACAGCAAACGGTATAGGGTTTGGAAGCTGGAGGAGGAGAGGATGGATTGGAAGCTCGAGAAGGACATTTCATTGGATCAGGTGCTTGCCAACCATGTTCAGTACCTTGTTGGGTACTATATCCCACGTGCGATCAGCAATGGAATAGCTCTTGTGTGTTCAACAACCCTGAGCCATCATTTTGTTTTGGACTTGAACACCGGTACTTTGATGGACATGTTTGAGTTCCAGGGCCGCTCTGCTTATATAATGCAAATGCCATGGCCACCTGCTTTTTCTCATCCTACAGGTAATGGTGAGCAATCCATACCTAAGATTGTGATGTGCTGTGAATGACATAGTATGGCTAATTTCTTATGTTTTCTTTTGTGTAGCTGCACGAGAATTTGACCGGTATGGAGAGCCAGCGACTGTGGGCAACACTAGGACAGTGGCTGGGGAGTCGGACAAGATTGAAGGCTTGTTGGGTGGTGCTCTGGCTTTGGTGGAGGAGCCTATGCACGTGGATCCATGCCAAACATGGCCTGAGCCTAGCCCTAGTCCATCCGTTGGCCGCAGCTTCAGTACCGACCCTTCACAGGAGGCGACAATGGCACGACTCCTTTACTCGTCTTCCATTGCCTGCTCCGTGCCAGGCACCAGCTGCAGGAATCAGGACATCGACCCTGCAACTGCCCCTCCAACGGACCTGCTCACCATTTCCTCGCCTGCCAAATACGTGGAGGATCGGCAACTAATGGCTTTGACGACGGTGGGCTCGCCAAGCTGTCCGCAACAAGGTATAAGCGTGATAATCTTCAGTACTACTAGTACAGTTTTCTTCTGTGTAGATGCAGTATCAGCTTCTTGGGTGGTTCAATCTCTTAACTCATGAATTGATGTCAGCCTCACTAATGCTCGTAATGGTTTTTTTAATACCAATTTGCAGGTCAAGTTTCTGCTGAATTTGCTGTGCCCAAGCCTGACACAAACATGGCTGAAGCTTCAGAGAGAGCTGAGAAGATGCATAAAGATGGTCTGAATCTGAACCAAGAGAGTGGGGCTGCTGGGCAGAAACAAGACAAGGAAAGCACCTCAACAAGAAGAGGTATGTAATGATATTGTGTTTTTTGGATGCACTGGTTACATCTCTATCAATTTCTGGAGTATTTGCATGTAATGCTATCAATTCATGCCTACCAGTCGACGATGCTAAAGAGCGCAGGAGAGAAAGGGCTAGAGCCCGATGGCACGCAAGGTCTCAGGAGAAAAGGGAGCGTGAGAGAGAAAGGGATAGAGCCCGATGGCATGCAATGTCTCAGGATAAAAAGGAGCACAAGAGAAAAATGGCTAGAGCCCGATGGCACGCACGTCGTGAAGCATATATGATAAAGCAGAGGCAACAACCAAGTATAAAAAATATAAATGGTAACTTACCTTAAATGTATGTGATTAGCAAATACAAGGATCACCATTGCTATTTCTTATACACGAGGTGCTTGCTGTTTTGTAGATGGTGATGATAAATCAAACAAGGAAATGAGCATTATTGAAGATACATCACCATACACCGTGGGCAGTCTTGTGCCAGGTAGATACACTTTGTTTTGATTCTCATAATGTAAATGTTGTATATGAAGTGCAAAATCATGTGTATTGCGGCGATGAATCTTGGAAGTAGCAATGAAAATCAACCTAAATTAAGAGATGGGGCAGCACTCCACTATTTGCTATCAAATGAACCACAAGATTTAGATATTCAAGACCCAACTGCAACTGCACCTACGGTTCCATCTGTGGAGCCGGAGGAGCCGCTTTTGCGCGAACGGAGTCTAAACCATGATTTAATGCTTCAGCCTCCGACTTTGACAAGCTGTCTACAGCAAGGTATGCAGCATGATAATGTTTACTAGCTCGGTTTTCTTTTGTGTAGCTGCAGTACTCCAGTTTGGGATTGGAAATTCTTGGGTGGTTAAACCATTTCTGATCCCAATACGTTACGTCACCAATGCTCTAACTTTTCTGATCCCAATGCGCAGGTGGGAGGGTGGACGGTTCAAGAGGAGGCAAGGGAAGCCATGAGCCTGTGGAGCCGCTTTTGCGCGTACAGAGTCTAAACCATGATTTAGTGCTCCAGCCTCCGACTTTGACAAGCTGTCCACAGCAAGGTATGATGTCTACTAGCTCGGTTTTCTTTTGTGTAGCTGCAGTACTCCAGCTTGGGATTGCAAATTCTTCTTGGGTGGTTCAGCCATTTAATTTCAGATCCCAATGCGTCACCAATGCTCTAATCTTTCTGATCCTAACGCGCAGGTGGGAAGCTGGACGGTTCAAGAGGAGGCAAGGGAAGCCATGAGGTTACGATGGGCCAAGGGAGGCGTCAAAAGAAACCGAACCCAAAGTATCTCTGAGCCTGTTGTAAAAAAAAGGTATCTCGGAGCCGAATGGTTGATCGACGACGACTGTTGTGAACAGTGTTGGCCCATGGATGCGGATTATTTTTGGTGCCGCCATGAGGAGCTGCTGATATGTCATCCACTATGTACTTGACCTTGTCTTGCAATGGGATAACAGTCATCTATATAAGGTTGATTCCTTTTCCGAGTCAAGATGATATATCTAAGAATCATCTTATAATAACCATTTATTACATCATGGTGTATGCTTGCACAATGCGGTTCTCCCAGCTGCTTAGCAGCTTCCCGCCTCCTTTGGGCCTTGTCATTGCTCTTTTCGGACATCGGCTGTGTTCCCTGTGGGTTGTGCCTTCGTGGGCTCTTACTCTGTGTGTGCGTCCTATGATGGAGAAGGCAATGTCTAAGAATAGAATATAACACAAGAAGCAACGGGTGTGGTTGCTCCAAAACGCCAAGGAACCATGTTCCTTCCCACTCTATCTTTGGTCCATCTAATCACACTGACAACATAGCTAGAGTTTGTGTTATAAATTTGGGAGAAGTGGATTCAGAGAGATTAGCCAATATCTCTTTGATCCAAGCAAGGGAAGACGCTATTGTGGCCCTGCAGAAAACAAAACAAAGAGTTCTTCGGAGTTCTCAGAATAATCTAGAGGTTGTGAATTCCGTGAATGATGATACCACCGAATTTATAGATGTTGACGGGTCAAACCAGAAAATTAGAGAGAGTAAAGAGCCTAATGTTTGCTATCACTCATAGATCAAGGATCAAGATATTTTTGTGGAGTATTAGGGGGTTGGGAGATGCAGACAGAAGGAAGCTTTTGCAAAATATTCCTTTGATTGCATCTGTCTTCAGGAACAATTTTTTTTTCTCGAATACGCAAAAGATTTGCGCATCATTGTATTAAGAAGAAGAGAGTTTTATAAGTTTTTCTGGGGTGTTTAACAAATTTGAAACACAGCCCGCCACCCCAGAACACGTACATAACGGATTACTCACGCACTAACATTCTAGTTTGCCTGGCGGGACCGGCGCTCATGCGTGGCCCCCGGCCCCGCGGCGCCTCCGCGGTCGCTCCTGTGGGACCTCGTCTGCCAGCAACTCCTGCAAGGTCCGGGCGTCCCCTGGTCTACCCTCGAACATCGCGTCCAGCTTCAGTTGTCCCTCCACCGTCGGCTGTGACTCGATGAACCCCATTTTCCGCATGGCGAGGATCTCGCCTCTCTTTGCCACCGGGTACTTGGAGAGGGGGTTGGCTGCGATGCGCCTGCTCCGCGTTGGCAGCTTGATGGAGCTGGAGTCGTCCACCCTGGCCGGAAGAAGCGGGGTGCTCGCCTTGTGGAAGATTTTGTTGGCGAAGTTCTTGAGCCGCCCCGTGAGGGAGCCATCTTTGGCCGGGCTTCCCACCTCGCCGGTCGGCGAGTCGGCGGCGGACCTCCGGGAGACGGGTGTGCAGAACCCCGGCAGCGCCTCGGCGGCGGCTGCCGCGGTCCTGGGCGGGCTTCCGGAAGCCCCGCACAGGTGGGCCCTCCCCAGGGCCGGCGGTGTGTCAGCAGCAGGCATCTTTCAGACAGAGAGAGCTTGACAGAATTTCTGGACAGAGAGATATGGCTTGGTCTTGCTTGCCCTGTAATGGACACTCTGGAGGTATGCTCATTGGGGTGGATAAAGAGATAGCTCAGGTGACCAGTGAAGAACAAGTTGAATTTTTTCAGAGTGTGAAATTGTCCTTGATTGATGATGATTTTACATGGGAGTTGATGAATGTTTATGGGCCTGCACATGATGAGAAAAAACTAGAGTTTTTAGAGGAAATGCAGACCAAAGTTTTGGCAACAGAATGTTCTTTGATGCTTGTAAGGGATTTCAACTTATTGAGAAGGATTAAAGAAAAATCATCAGGAAATGTTAATGTTCCCCTGATGGATGCTTTCAATGAAATGAGCAATATCACAGCTTTGAGAGAGGTCCAGAGAACCGGTAGCAGATATACTTGAACCAATAAACAAAATCTACGCATTATGTGTTCTGGATAGAGTTCTCATATCGAATGGATTGGACGATAAATTCAACTTGATCTCAGTGTTAACAGCACCTAGGGTTGGTTCTGACCAGGACAAGAAATTGGTGACTGAGATTTTGGGTTGCAAGCCTGGAGTTTTCCCTATGAAATATTTAGGCTGCCTGTGAATGATTGCAAAATATCCAAAGCACAACTAAGATATGTCAGTGACAAGACTGAGACTAGACTGGGCACTTGGCACTTATCCTCAGGGGGGAAATCAACTTTAATAGAGTCTTGTCTTTCCAGCATTCCTATGTACGCAATGGGAGTGTATTACCTGTATGAGGGGAATTTCCAACTGATTGACTCCATCAAGGTTCTATTGGCAGGGGACAAGCAAGAAAAGAAAATATTATATGGTTAAGTGGGATGCTCTGAACAGACCAAAAGAGTTTGGAGGGCTGAGTTTTACTGATGTTAGAGTTATGAATGCTTGTTTAATGGTTAAATGGATAGATAAGCTTGAAAGAGGTGATAACAGCCTTTGCTGCTCTATCCTGAGAAATAAATATCTAAGAGATAAGAGTATATACCAGAGAAAGAACAGAAGAGGTTCCCAGCTTTGGAGATCACTTTTAGACCTAAGGAGCTGGTACCAGAGAGGAAGGGTGATTGAGATTAAGAGTGAGAAACAAACTAGCTTCTGGAATGATGTGTGGTTAGGAAATTGCCCTCTGAATATTTGCTTTCACAGGCTTTTCCAAAGATCTTCAGATCCTGATCTACTTGTAGCAGATGCATTTAGAGATGGTCAGTGGATAATACAGTTCAGAAGACAGCTTGTTGGAGATTGGGAGAGGACTGGCATTAGCTTCAAATGCTACTGGATGTTGTTCTATCTGAGGGGCGGGATACAGTACGTTCGGTGTTGGAACAGTCTGGGAAATACACCACTAGATGGTAACTTTATGGAAATGCAATATTTCATTAAAAGTCAATCTTCATTTGGATGGCTGTCCATGATAGGTTTCAATCAGGAGTTCAGTTGAAGAAAAGATGGGGTGATCCTCTAGAATGTGCAGCTTGCAATGCAATAGAAACTGCAGACCATACACTTTTCCATTGCCTAATAGCAGTCTTCCTTTGGTCCTTCCTACGTGATAATCTCAGATGGCCTAAATCACCTACTAGCTATTCAGACTTTCTAATAGAGATATTAAGTGAATGCCAAGGGTATCAACAAAAAAAATCAACTTGTTCATATCCGCAGGTGCTATGTGGACCATTTGGAAGACGAGGAACGATGTGGTTTTCAACAGGAAAGTGCTGACTTCACCAAAGACGATCATCTTCAAGGCTCTGACTCTGATCAAGACGTAGTGCCCGGTTCTCAAGCCAAGCTGCAATCCAAGGCGGATGAAGTCATCAACATGCTGACGGCGCGCGCAGTCTAGATGTCTGAAAGCTGAATAGAGACGTTGTGCACTTGGTTCTGGGCGGGGTGTTATCTTGTTTTCGTTTTCTTTGTTAAATTGCAGCTGTACTGTGATATTAGAGGTCGCTAGGTTCTTTTGCTTTTGTTCCAGGATCAGTTCAGTAGAGTTCGAGCTTGGGCTTGTCGAGTCTTCAGTTTTTGTGCCTAAAACTGGAAACCCAGTGTCGGATCTTTGGTGTTCGTTACGCTCTCAATAAAGCCACGGGAATATGCCTTTGATCTAAAAAACTGTGTGCACACCGGCATCCTTCATGGACGTGTGCCCATTTTTTCTTTCTTTTTCTAGGAGATAATAATCACGAACTAAAATAAAATAGGGGTTTTATTATGAAACATAATTAGATTACGATTAATGTCCATCAGGGGATTTGTGCAGCAGTTTTCACTGACGTCCCCTCCGTGGCAGGCGCCACGCCCTGTTGCCTCAAGCCTTCAACTGAATCTGTTGTGATTGAACGGCAAGCGAGAATAACAGTACATGATATCGTTGGACACCATATCAAAACTGAACAAAAAAATATACTCAGGCATTGCAGCTCAAAAGCGTCCTTTTGTCAACATACAATACAACACATGATCCTTTTGGAGAAACCAAGGGAATGCTTCCGACAGACAGCATTTCAGGTGAAGGAACAGATAGCATTAGACTGTTTCCAGGTGACAGTGAACCTCTGCATTTCATTGATGCCAGTCCTGGCGTATTTTCAGGGCTCAGAACCATCCTAAAGGAGCTCTAAACTCAGGAGACTATACACGAGTACATTTGAGCCCAGCAGGTGTTGAAATAGTATACAGGCTTATCCTGACCCGTGATTAGATAAATGGATCTATATTGTCCTAACATAAGCATGTGGAAACATCCGTGGGAAATAAGTGTGCTTCGCCTTGACGACCAACCAATACAGAAAGAAGCAGGGGATATGAGCGATGGCCATGCCAAGGTACCTGCATCAAATTCAGATTGCTGTAAGGATTCCTAGATGACTGTCAGAGAGTATAAAGGATGAAATGAGGAGGTAAATGCCAGTACCATAGAGGAGCTCCAGATGATGAAAGGTCCAGAAATGGGTACGGCCACCTGACAACGCAAAAAGGGTCGCAGTTTCGTCATTGAAGGTACCACATCAGCCCTCATTCAAATGCATGCATAACTGAACCGAAACAACATTCCAATATGCATTGCATTGATGACATACCAACAAAGTAAGATAAACTACAAGAACTGAGAAATTAGGATACTACTATGCTAATAAGAGTGTGCCAACATTTTTTTTCTCGAAAACGCAGGAGAGCTGCGCATCATTATATTAAGACGATAAAAAATGGTGCTCCCCCCCCCCCCCCCCCCCACCCCACACACACACACACTACATTGTTGCTGCTAGGGAAAACAAAGCGGCTGTGACAGTAGCTAAACCTGACCATGGAACACACACAGGGTGCTACCCACCCGGAGCAAGGACAGCCAAGAGGGAAAGACCATGGACGAGGGAAAGACCACCC
The DNA here is from genome assembly GCA_018135685.1 of Themeda triandra. Classification (NCBI taxonomy): domain Eukaryota; kingdom Viridiplantae; phylum Streptophyta; class Magnoliopsida; order Poales; family Poaceae; genus Themeda; species Themeda triandra. The sequence continues at coordinate 1,925,190 of JAENPR010000006.1, read as the reverse complement.
GGAGCAATGTCAGATATCCAAGTCTGGTTGGTGAGGGCGTCCTTGACAGTTCGTTGTTTCAGCCTCCTTTTAGGAATGGCGGCAAAAAGACGAGGTGCAAGATCTGCGATACAGTGGCCATGAAACCATCGGTCTGTCCAGAAAAGGGTTTTTGATCCATCTCCGACTTCAGAATAAATAGCCACTGCGAAGAAGGCTCTAACCTGTTTAGGCACTTGAATTGGAAGATTAGCCCATGGGCGATGTGGCGCTGTTTTTTGTAACCAGCTAAGAGATTTGAGGTCTGAAATTCCCAAACCCCCTAGTTCTTTTGGAAGACAGACCTTAACCCAAGCAACGAGACAGTGCCCTCCTTTCGCATCTTTGCGGCAAGAGTGTGCCAACATGCATGGCCAGCACCAAACAATGAATTTGCAGCATATTCAGAAACCAGAGCGGAATCTCAACAGAAACTGAATAGTGAATACACATGCTAAATTGCTTTAAGACAAAATACTACACATCACATGGGTATGGAATTGCACATCAACAGAGGCATGGCTCATTGCAGGGTTCAACAAAAGCATTAAATTTGTCTCCTTTTATTTTAAGTTAATTAATATGCTCCTTTTCTTATAAGTTAATATACCAACTTGTAGGTTTTGCTTCATCTCTCTCTTAGCGTACACAATTTATTACTAACAAAAAGATGCATCCAATCCAAGAGATGGTAAACCAAAGTCATTCCATTTAGTACTCTGAATTATGCAACAAGGGAGAAAATTTACCAGGATAAGCCTCCACAAGCATGAAGGACCCACTGGAATGTTACATAGGCGCAGCTCCAGAAAACAAAGAAAGCCATTCGGTACCAGGGAAAAGGCTGGAAATCCAATGTCTTAAGTAATTAAACCAACTGCACAAAGTGCAGAACAAAATAACTTACAAGTAATCTTACCATACTGTTGAGAACTGTGTCTATAAGTAGAAAAACAGCATTTAGGGAGTGCATGCCATCAGTGACCTGCATGGAATTTGATGGACGAGATGGCAGGGATATAAGCCATTGCATAAAAAAAACAGTTAACTTGGGGAAAATAGAACAGCTTAACCAATTAATCTTCTGAGTCCATTTGTGCCCTATGTCTCCCATTGGGACTTATCAAAGTTTCAGGTGGTCATGGCTAGGCCATAACAGAGATCAGACAAAACTAGATTGCCTCCAAAAGGGCTTCAGCTGGAAGATGGACAGCATGAAATTCAGAAAATGCTAGGACAATTGCTCTACCATATAACCTATAGGCTTTGCTAACTAACATAATGAGTTAATGGCACATTTAACACAGACTATTTGACTTGGCGTTTAGAGTTTGTGTTATATTTTTCATTACTCAATATAATGGTGAGTACAGGATACCACTGTGATATATAGAGCTTTTAAGTTGTGCCCTTTATGAAGGCAGGGCTTGCTAATGCTGTGAACAACTGAGTTCTCTAATGTCTAGTACTGCGAAAGCATAGTAGGAATAATATGTAGTACAAAGGTAGTACTCTCGACATACCAACGCTAACCCAAACTTGTCACGGTAGAAGAATGGCACAAGAAGCCCCCAAAATGTGACATCAGTCAACATTGTTGCACCTGCGCTAGTCTGCAGAAGGCAAAGAATATCAGTGAAGACTCATCACTCAGGAGTGACACACATCATCAGTTGCTCACTTAAGTGTTCATTAGCAAGCAGAAGCTTTGCACTTTGGTGCATATGGGAGTGTTTTGTGAAAGGAAATTGGTAAATGGCCAAGGGAGCAAAAACCAAAAAAAATATATGAGTTAAATTCCATAGTTTTAGGCATGAAATTTCTTTTGACTTTTGAATCACATTTCACATGCACATATTAGCAGCATCTGCATAGTCACAACTCGAAAGAAACTAAATAAGGTGGATAAATGCTCATCAAACATGCTGCTGCGATCATTTATCAAATGTTGCTGTGGCACATTCCAAACAGTTGTAACACTGAATAGGCAAAACTACCCAGGCAACATAAATCACACAGATATGTAAATCGTAACAAGGAAAAGAATATAGTACAAACCTGGTATATGATTTGCATACACCGGCCCCAGAAGCCAGCTCTTCTCTCGTTCACTATTTGTTCATAATAGCTCCCCATCATATTTGTCTCATCTTTTTTCCTCTCTCCAGAAATGGAATTGGAAACATCACAATTTTCGACATCAGCATTAAGAAATCCATGCGACTCATCGGTTTTCCTCAAACTTTTCCTCGAGTAAACCCAACATCCATGGGCTGATATAGCTGTGGCAAACTAAGAGTAACACGCCAAAAGTTATAAAAAAAAGTGAAGTCAACAAAAGGTTAACAAATGAACTTAAACAAAGGAATTCTTCAAAAACTGATTGCTGTTAGTGGAGTGGTAGAGGAATACAGAAAGAACATACCGCGAAATATATGGTGACTAATAGAAATGTCCACCTGCAAAACCATTTCGAAGAATAAAGTTTGGAGTCAAAATGGGAGTTAAGAAACAAGCAATTCAAGTAACAGCACATAAGCAGCTCATAAAAGTGTGGTGAACTCAATTTGAAAAGGCCCATACACGAAAGCATGAATCTCTAGGTCTGTTAGCAGTATGATTGCGCCAAAGAGTCCTTACTTATTAGACCATGTGCTTAGCCCAAGTCCCTAGTAGGTACACGCTAACTCAGAAGTCTCGAACCACATTGTAAAATGATATATACTACACGCAAGTAAGATATGCGAGCAGGAATTAATTAAGTGTATAGCAGTAGTACCACTTGTCTGTTCTTAGCATTAGCGATTGAGCCTCGAGAGAGAAGGAAGGAGGACGACTTGGGAAGGCGGGGGGAGGGAGGGACCGTACTGGGTGTAGAAGTAGAAGACGGCGAGGCCCTTCGCGACGAGGAGGCGCGCGAGGAGCGCGGCGGCGGCGGCGAGCGCGAAGGCGCGGTAGGCGAGGAGCCAGCCCGGGTGGAGGCGCGCCCAGCAGGGGACCCAGAGGTCGGCCGCGCGCAGGGGCGGCGCCGCCCTCCGCAGCCGCGGCAGCAGCGCCGCCGCGGCCGCCGTCGGGAGCGCGATGAGCGCGCCGCAGACGAGGACCTCCCACCGCAGCCAGTACGCCGCGCCGTCCGCCGGCGACAGCGACATCGCGCCGGGGGCGGGTACGGGCCCTAGCTTCGGCTCGGCCTGGAGCTCGCCGCGGGCGCCGGGGAGCGGGTGGGAGGTTGGGTCCACTCTACCGGCCTACCGCGAGAAGCAATTCATTCAATGCGACGACGGGGACGTACGGCTGGGTCGCTGCTTTGTGTGGTGCACTCGTGCTGTGCGCGGCCGCCGCGTTCCGGCTCCGGGCCGGTCGGACTGGACCGGGAGGAACGGTCTTCTAGAAGCAGACAATTGGATCCTGACGTCACCACGGGCCTGTTGTTCAAAACTCCGTTACCAAAAGATTTGGCGAGCCAAATGTTTGGCTACTGTTTGGTTGGCTACCAAAACTTGTCAATGTCTATCAAAACTTATCAATCTCTCGTATTTTTCTTGCCAAATTTATGGTAACTTTTTTTACCCAAGTTTAGTGGAAAAAGATTTGGGGCCTAATTGGTTTGCTACCAATTTTTGCCCATTCCAAATCATGGCAAGCCAAAATTATGGCTTGACAAAACTAGGGATACCAAAGTTAGGGCAAAAAAACTAAGGTGTGCATTTAGTTGACTACCAAAATCAAGACTTGTCAGTTTTCTCTTTTATGTAGTTTATAAGAAGAGATTTTTTACAATGATTGTGTAGAATTTCAACGGCTCACAGCGATCGATCCGATGGCCAGAAAGGCTGAAGGCGATAAGAGGCAATGGGGGAGAGGCAATGAGAGGCGATTAATGTGTCTATGACCGGTGGGCCATAGGTGCTAAATTACCCCCCATCGCCTCCGAAACTGAGTGGGAGGCTATTCCAAAAAAAGGAGGGGTAACTGCGTTTTTGTAGTTTAGTTTTTTAGTCAGGGGTAGAACGGTAACTTCATAGATGCAAAAAAAACTCATCTGTAGTTAGATGAATATGTTGTTGCTAATCGTTTTTTTAAAGACGTCTTCTAGGTTTAACCGCCGCCGTTCCATGACTGCACGGAGCTGCCGCCGCCGCCCATGTCGTCCTCGCCGACTCATCCCACCCCAGCTGCCGCCGCCACCTCGCCGGCGGCCGCCACCTCGCCGCCCCTTGCCCGCCGCCCCGCCTCCGCCGCGCTCGCCCCACGCTCCTGCTCAAGAGATGTGTCAGCGATGCGTCTCCGAGATACCGTAGTGGCACGGATCCGAGCAGCTGCAGCCGGCGTCGTAGGTCGGGCATGCGGCAACTGCAGATCCCACGAGGTCCAAGGAGGCAGCAACGGCAAGCCTTGGGAGGCTCAAGCCACGAGATGCGGCAGCGGGACCGGTCCGGGATCTAGCAGACTGTCAGGATTCTTGCTTGGATCGAACAACCAAACCATGCATGCACGCAAGCTGTCTCTAGGAAAGAAAAAAATTAAAAGCAGTTCAAAAAATAGAAAAGAAAAAATTAAAACATTTTGTGGCCTGGATTCATTCCATCTCATCCCTAAAATAGCCTATCGCGAGATCCTACATGCATGGACTAAAATACCCTTTAGAAACAAAATTAGCATTTTGTGGAGGCAATGGGAAGCAATTACAATCATTGTAAAAGAACTCTTATAAGAACTCCCTAGAGGATTGCCAAAACTTTAGCCATAAACATCGGTATGCCAATTATTTGGTAATGAACCGATGACTATAAATTTTTTTTTTGCGAATAACCGATGACTATAAATTTTAGTATGCCATTGACATGAGTAACACCAGGGAATCGAAGCCCTTCCTGAACCGGTCCGGGAGGTTCCCTCGACGAGAGCCACCACTCGGCCAAGGTGCTTATGTAACAATTTAAATGTTTAACAACGAGAATCTATTCAATCAGCGCGGCCTTCTCAATTTAAACGAATATATTCAATGGAATATATAGATGCTATGGTTAGTTGTGAACTGTGATCCAAACAAACTCTGGATCCAAACAAACTCTCCACGGCCGATTTTGCTAATTATTTTATCTATATCTCTATAATTAAACACCTAGCCTCTTCCTATATATATAGATTTGATTTGATCGCAGCATTCATCGAAGGCTCATTAGCTCATACCAAAGCCCGGACGACGAGATCGAGATGGCTCCATCCAAGAGCTTCATGGTCGCCTTGCTCTTCGCCGTCGCCACGCCATGGCTGCTGGTGCAGCCATCAGCGGCGTTCTCGTTCCCTCCAATCTTGCCATGCATGCCGTTCTTGCCTCGGATCCCACTGTTCCCTTGCATAGAGCCGTCGCCGCCGCCGCCCCCACCGACTCCGCCGACGGAGTGCCGGTCGCACCTGACGAAGATGATGCCGTGCGCGGGCTACCTCACCAACCTCAGCGTCACGGTGCCTCCCAGCACGTGCTGCGACAGCTTCAGCCAGATCAGCAACGACTTGGCCGCGATATGCTTCTGCCACGTCGCCAACGGCGACATCCAGCAGCTGCTGCCGGCGCCCATGATCAACCAGCGCATGCTCAGCGTCACGGACCAATGTGGCTTCAATCTACGAATGGGAGCATGGGTCAAACACTGCCACGGTATGTATGTATGTATGTATGTATGTATGTAATAGTCTGAGATCGCTATATTGTGAAAGGTTTTAATTTCAACTAACTAATGTGTCATGGATTACATCTAACAGAGTTTGAAGGCGTGCCGCCCATAACGCTTCCTAGTCCCCCACCATCAGCAAGGGGTTGATCAGTTCTCTTTCGTTGGGAAAAAAAAAAAAAAAAAAAAATCAGCGGATTGCAGACATAGTAGTAGCACTCTAGTAGTAGAATAAAAGCGTGGTAGCCAGGTTTAAGATCTCTTGGTTAGGAAGCTCATATGTATGCTCTGAATTACTGAATTTTTTGCAGTCATATGTGCAATCATATTTATCACAAGGATATATTATTATTTCGTGTTAGCTAATTTCACTACTGTAAGTTAATATTTTTTTACCGAAGTAAGCAGGGGACTTTACCTATTTTCTTTTTATTATATGATGAACCAAAAGGACTATGCACAAGTTACAAGGCATATATATAATCTATAACTCTTATAAAAATAAACCTCACTAATATATTTCTCTAAGATTTCATGAAGACACGCCATTACGAGGGTCCTACCAAATCACTAAGTGCGCCGTCAGGAGTAACTTCAAACACTAAAATTGCATTGGTTGACAAACCACAGCCATAAAGAAACATCATATTGTCCCCCACTTTGTTTTCTTTAACTAATACACCAAGCCACGTTCATGGTGACTCCATCCAACATCAAACTTCCATACAACTCCTCTATTAATTTCACTTCTATATGAAGCTAGCAAATAATCATATTCATTCATATTTTCTCTTGCATACCTCCAGTAGCCAGGAACGCACAAGGAATTCTCCTAGTATATAAAAGGGAGCAAGGCCGGGTTGCTCTATGAATTACTCTCCTTTCCAAATTGTAAATTATAAAACTGACTTTTCTAGATCCTAGATTCTAGATTCTAGAATTGCAACGGAAGCATCGATCCGAGGTGTGCTAAAACAAGGCTTTCTAAATCCCCTTTTGAACATAATGACTACGGCAGAGATCCAAAGAATACAGTGTCTTTTTGAGCATGTGACGACCCGGATCATTACTACATACTACTTTAAATAAGAGAATAGCTATAAGACGCCAATAATTATTACAAACCAACACCATCTATATATAAAATAATGCAATCTAGTAATCTCAAATGATCAAGAATATATCATCATGTTGTTTAAAATGACATTTGTAGAAAAAAGTCAAGTTTATTTCAAAAACAATACCATCACTCCCCGCCAAAAAAAAAGTACCATCACTTGCATCTTGAGAAAGAGCCAACCATAGGCTCCCGTGGCCTCTAGTCCAATAGACATGACAAGAATTTGTGATTTAGCCCTGCGCAGGTCTATATCACTTTAGCCATAATTACCTGGACCAATTTTTCATCGCACTTCCCTTGGTACGACTCATGGCCAACATACCGAACTTTTCCCTTTTGTGTAATTATACATCCACATCTATCCATGTGCGCTAATATATGCGCCTAGGTGTGCTTATGGACACCTGATTGGGGAATTCATCACCCAACCCTCTCCTCACTTACCATGCCAAACGAGTTCATGGTTGACACGAATTTATACGGCCCAATAACACAAGTGAGAGTTGGTCATTAGTCCTACCATACTTTTCCAACCAAATATATAGTAGGGAATTAGCTGCTCCATCAGCTAACACCATATCATCAAATTCACATATCATCCATCCATAATCCATACCAGAAAATAAAGTTTAATGCATTAAATTAAATGGTCTCTGGTGCTTAATATCAATTATGATGTGATTTAGAGAAAGAATATTGCATAGTTGTGCTGCTAATCATCATTAAATAAAGGTTTACTCCCTCCGTCCTAATAATATTGTCGTTCTAGCATTCTACGCGAGTACCAAGGTAGGGGAACAATAGTTTGCATATCCCTACGCTTGCCATCATTGTTGGGCGGACTGAGCAATCAAAGGTTGCCACCACCGCTAGCTGAGAATAAAAACGAACTACCACCGCTAGCTGAGTATGCTTCCTAGCTGAGGCAAGTTGCAGTTGTTTTTATAGGTGCAGATGGCTACAACCACACCAACTTGAAAATTGTTGAACGGTGTGTGGCCACACCTCATATCTAGTGGCTCAGGATACTTCAAGATCCGTGTAGTCAACAGCCCCTCCAGCTCAACATCTCGCGATATATTGAACGAGACAAACTCCTACTCACCCCTCACCTCTCTCAACCTTCCCTGCTCTCTTCCTCTCTCAATCCCCACTACATCTGCGCCGCCGCCCTCATCTGTACCGCTCGCCGCCGTGGATTCGGTCAAACTTGCCGCAGTGGATTCGGTCAAAGAGGTGCGTACAGCTGTCGCGCTGGGATCGAATGGGGTGGAATGACGGACGGTAAGTGATAGGGGGTGTGGCCTCACACGGCTGTGGGTTGGTATTTTCGCAACGACACTCTTTCTGGTAGTTAATTTAAACGCTAGAACCACAATAGCTTTAGGACAGAGGAAGTAGTGTAGTATTGCTAAGCTACTGTATTTCTCACGTGAGCTGAACTGATTCACTGAACCTAGTACTAGTGTACTACTACTATGCAGCCCAAAAGCACCGACAGACACACGTTCCAGGCTCCTGTCCCGTCTGTCTCTCTATCCCCTCTCTCCTTCGTTTCCTGCTGCTTGGCGCTCAGGCTGCCCTCTCCGAATCGATAACCATGGTTGGATTTGCTGCTCGATTTGCCCAAAAACCAAATCCAAGGGTACTAGGAGCCCGTGCTGTGTGCAGGTTGGGCAGCGGCGGCGGCGTGCTCCACTGAGGTGCCAAGTTGGTCAGCCAATGCGTCCAGGCAAGACAAGGAGCCCGTGCTGCTGCTGCTGTGCAGGGATTTGGACTCCGGCACTAGTTTCCCAACCTGACAGTGAGTGTCCTCACTGTTGGTTCTTCGTGCTTACTGCTGTGCTTGGTTCATCTAGCTGTATCTTAAGATTTTAGCATGACACTGATGCTAGATGTGAAGGTTCTTGTGCCAATATTTTATCCCAGGTTGAGATATTATATATGTGAATGTTTGTGCTAAAAAGAATGCTAGACCTTGTCCAACTAGTTCATCATTTCCTTGCAGCCTGTACATACTATCAGTGTTAGTTTGATGTGAAAAAATTAGGATAGTCAAGATATTATCCTTTTGGCATGTGTCCTGATAATAGTTGGCATATCTCTCTTGGCTTAAAATATTATTGAGCACTTACTAGTTGTGCTGCTCTAGAACAAGAGGTTCTCCCCATGGAAGGTGGTTTGTGTTCTTGGTAGAGAGAAAAAGAAATATTCTAAAATATGCTTGTGAACCTCACCTTAATCTCAGACACTTCCTCCTTGTCTTGCAGGTCTTGGTGCTTCAAAAGTGCTTGTGGATTTGTTCGCAATCACCCAGCTCTTTGGAGACTTCCCCTCCTAGTCAGACCTTCCACCCTACTCCATGTTACTCTCCAAGGCCTTGTTTAGTTCCCCAAATTTGTCCCAAATTTCACTATGCAAAAAGAAGATTTCCCATTGCATCAAAATGCCGACACATGCATGGAGTACTAAATGTAGATGAAATCAAAAACTAATTGCGCAGTTTTGTTGTACTTTGCGAGACGAATCTTTTGAGCCTAATTAGTCCATATTTGAACAATATTTCACAAATACAAATGAAATGCTAAATTTGACATCCCCAAATTGGGGGAACTAAACAAGGCCCAAGAAGATCAAGTCACCATCTTGGACTGGTGGGGAAAACTGGTGTTTTTCCCAAGCAATGGGGTGGACGAGAGGTGTATCTGGAGGCCTCAACCTAGAGTGGGAAGACAGGAGATGAGTGATGATCGAATGCTAGTTCCATGGAGGCAAGCCCCCGAGCCCTTCTTCTTCTACTACCACTGTCCAGTTCTATGAATATTTTATTCAAGTCACAGTGTGTGCTTTTGAGTTGTTTCAACCGGATTGGGCTACTTCCTTCTACAGCTCATTTGTCTATAATTTAGTACAAGAGTGGTTGAAATAGTAGGCTACACTAGTGTATTAGTGTGTACCAAGAATTGTGAATGTGTGCGTGTGGTAACCTGAGATGCAAATTTTTTGTCTTGATTATGTAAAGAAATTTTTTCAAGGATCAATACATGATTTGTATATTAATATGCCAATTGTATCAATTATCTAGTCTGATGTAATTAAGATAAGTTGATGGCTGACTTATCCAAGGTTAATTATCTACTAAAATGTAAAATGTGGATCGTTACAATGCACACCACGGCAGAGATCACAAAAGATAGTATGTTTTACAATAATTCAATTGGAGAAGGATAATTTCAGTTATTACTGATTACAGTCATCTCTGAACACATCTATTCAAGTGTCATCATAACTTCAGAAGTAAAACAGACTAGTAGTAATTCAAGCTTGTAGATGTTAACCAAGCTAGGCAAGTTGGCCAAGCTGGGCACTGGCTGGATGAAGTCGCCAGGCTGGGCACTTTGGCTGGATGAGGTTGAGAGAAGGCGTTGAGGCCTATAGCTTGTAGGCCTATGTGGCGAGAGGGCGTCGAGGCCTAGGGCAGAGGCCTCATCGGTGGTGACGGAGGCGTCATTGGCGGCGACGGAGGCGTCACTGGCGGCAACGGAGGCGTCACCCTGCGGGGACGGAGGCATAGTCGGGATGGCGGAGATGGCGGACATGGGTGGTACAGGTCCAACTGTACCATCAATCAAAGAGATAAATTACAAGATAGCAGTATTAGCAAAAACATGACTTATACTATGATTACGATAAAACTTACCGAAACACATGGCAGGGAGCTGAGGCGGCACGATCGCCCAGCAGGCAATAGGTAGCAAAGCCAGTCGAATGGGATCGATATTGATGCCCAGTAACTCGTTCATCTCGCCGCCAATGACATGGCAGAGGCAGATGGAAGCTGGCGTGCCGAGAACCGCCCTCAGGGGGGCACAACAGTTCGCCGGAGGGCCAGAGATAACCGTCTCGGTCGTCAGGAATGGAGCGCAGCTGATGAGCTCGATTAATGTTGATGCACAGTTCGTCGGCCTAAGGTACGATGGTGGCGGCGGAGGACCGGCAACCGCAGCTTGAAGCACGGCCATCGCCACGACGGCCATGGCGACGAAAGATGTTGTGGATGCTGCCATCATTGCTGCTGCAGTGCTGCTTGATTACTGATGCTGATGGTGAACAACTCTGTTTATATAGTCATCACACCAGCCCAGTCGGTTTGCAGATGCTTTTTCATGTTCTTTTCATGCAAAGATTTCAGACTTCTATTGATCAACACTGTGTGATGCGCCTGCAACAGGAGGGGTTGGTCCAATTCAACTGACGGCTAACTGTTTGCTGCATTCTTTAATATATACGGAGGGTCACAGGAAGAGTGATGCTCTGGCCAGGCAGCAGGCTAGATTTTATCAGCTTATAGCGTTAGAGCATCTCCAAGGGCCTCTCCAAATAAGTTTTGCATTTGATGTTATTTGCAAAGTCTCAAACCAAATTGCAAAGTCTAAAAATAGACCTTCTCCAAGGGACTTTGCAAATGGACTTTGCAAAGTCTAAAAATAGAAGCCTCTGTCCCGCGCGAGGGGGGAGGACGGCGCGCGAGAGGGGTGGACGGCGCGAGAGGGGAGCGTTTGGAGAGTCGAGTTCGCTCTCCATATATGCAAAACCGAACCAGAGAATTGCAAAACTTGCACAAATGCAAAAGTCATTTGGAGAACCGTTGGAGCCCACTTTTTGACGTTTTTTGCAAATTTACAAATGCAAAACTCATATGGAGAGGCCATTGGAGATGCTCTTATACTTCCCTGTGGTCTGCGGATGGAATGGAAATGGAACGTACCCACCGGCTCTGCCGTTGCATACAACACAACCACGCCGGCGGCCATGGAGCTCTACTCGGATGTATGCATGTTGGATCAGTCGGGATCACGCTAGCTCTTGGTCCCGGCCTGCTAGCCCCACCACGGAGCTCCAAGTGTTGCTTCTAGTGTTCCTACCATGGCCTGATGAGCACATCCAGGCATCCAGCATTCCAATTTCCAGCATGGTAGGAGCACTAAAGAACCATAAGGGAAAGTTTTTTCTTTTAAAAAAAGAACCATAAGAAATGAGGTTCTTCTTCTGGTTGGATCTCAGATCTACACCTAGGGGAAGGTTGGAACTGAATGGCAAGAACAATAATTCAGTTGGAGAACGAGACTAAGATGGTAGCAACTGAATGGCAAGAACAATAATTCTGTTGGAGACCGAGACAAAGATGGTAGCAACTGAATGGCAAGAACAATAATTCAGTTGGAGAACGAGACTAAGATAGCACATATAATACAGCCCACGAGTTGCAGCTCTCCAGAGATGTAGAGCCAGTCGAATTTCTGAACAAACCTCTTTTTTTTCCATAATATGATGTACTACGCATTCAAATAATTTAGACCATATTAGATATTCCAATAACTTAGGCCACATTAGACCTTCCAATAACTAAGACTTGTTTTTGTAGCACATGCTCCAACATGGTTAGAGACCATAACAACCAACTCTGCAGGTTTAAATGATAAATATATACATGGTGGTAACTGGGATTCTTAATAAGTACGAGAAATTTGTAGATCCTCGAAACACAGCATGCTGGTAATGGTATTCACAGCTTCCTCCTGCATGATTTGTAAACAGGTACGACAATGAAGGATATTGCCAACTTGGTTCAGGCAAAGGCCATCTCTTCGAATTAGGACGAGCAACAAGCGCCTCTGCAGCTGTCCTTGTTGAATCAAAATCCATCAATAACATCACAGCTTGATCTACTGGTAAATAAGGAGTCTGGTCCTTTTCATAAAAGTTCATGCCGTTGAAATTCCCATTGTAATCTATCACTGGCCCTCCAATCCCAGCCTTACGCAGTCAGGAGAAGGTTGGAACTGAATGACAAGAACAATAATTCAGTTGGAGAACGAGACTAAGACAGCACATATAATACAGCCCACGAGTTGCAGCTCTCCGGAGACAGAGAGCCGGTCGGATTTCTGCATGAGCCTTTTTTTTTTCCATATGCTTACTAGTTACTACACTTATAAATTACACCGGGAGAGTGAAGAAAGGAAAATGCAAAGAGCTAGACCGGGAGCAGCTGGTTGAATGTCCACCGAAGGTTCGGCATTTCCTGTGGCGACTCGGACACAATACATTGGCACTGAAGAAGAATCTACAGCGATGAGGCATGAAAATTGAGACAAGCTGCTGCCTGTGCCGGAGATTGGATGAGGACGGTGTTCATCTGTTCCTGAAATGCAAGGAGGCGAGGAAAGTTTGGAGGTGGGATTAAATCCGGATGCAATGCGTTGTCAACTAGCTGAATTTACCTCACCAAAAGAAATGTTACGTTTCATTTTAAAGTCGGAGCCTAAAACACAGCTTACAGTCATACTGCTGCTGTGGCTCTGATGTGATGAGTGGAACAAGTTTAGAGAAGAAGGAAGAAGAAGATCAGCTCTGGAAGTGGCATACGTGACAGCAGCTTTGGCGGACAGATTTCAGATAAAGGATGCCCCAAACCTATTGTCGGATTTCCGTCAGTGTCCGAAATGGACTAAACCACAAGAAGGAATGTTTAAACTTTAAAGTAAATACTGATGGAGCGTATAACAATGCAACTGGATCGGGCGGCTGGGGTTTTATAATTCGAGACGATCAGGGCCTTATGTGACAGCTGGCGCAGGCAACGAACATTTCCTACAGAGCGCTTTTCATGCAGAGCTACTGGGATGTTTGGCCGGCCTAAGAGCAGCAGCGCAGTTGGAATTCAGAGAGTAGAGTTGGAGACGGATGCTTCACTGGTCAAAGTAGCCCTAGAAGATGATGCTTATTGACTAACGGTTTTGAGCGGAATTATTACTGAACTTCGCTTTTTTTTCACGAGCAGGCGTGTATGCCTGTGTTTCATTACTGAACTTCGCTTGCTGCTGACAACTGAATTTGTAATAGCAAAATTAGTGTGTTCGAGACTATGTAATAACTAATAAGTAGCAGATGCCATTGCGGCGTTTGGGTGTAAGTGTGCAAGTGATGTGCCAGTCACTTGGGAATTTGTACCTCAATTTGTTGAGGACTTGGTGACCAGCGAGCTTGCTGAGTCTAATGAGTAATGAATTCAGAGTTTCAAAAAAAAAAGACCATATTACATATTCCAATAACTTAGGCCACATTAAACCTTCCGAGACTTGTTTCCGTAGCACATGCTATAACATGGTTTAAGACACGGCTTAGTGTTAAGATTGAAGAAGTTTGGGGAATTTTCTGGAGTCACTTTCTCTGATACAAGTCTGAGTACATATACACATATACATATGGGCCTTTTTGGGCCTAGTCCAATACATACAACCCAACACTCCCCCTCAAGATGGGCGATAGATATCAATCATCCCCATCTTGTTACATGCTATCATACATTCATTAACTCCTAAACCTTTTGTTAAACAATCAGCTACTTGCTCACTTGAAGCTACATGACTCAGTTTAAGTGTTCCATCGTCAAGCCGCTCCTTGATGAAGAAACGATCAATCTCCACATGCTTAGTTCTATCATGCTGAACTGGGTTATTAGCAATGTTAATCGCTGACTTATTATCACACCAGAGCTTTAGGAAACCTTCCCCTAGTTTCAACTCGGATAATAAATTCTTCAACCATAACATCTCACATAAACACACGGACATGGCCCTGTATTCCGCCTCTGCAGTAGAACGAGACACTACTGGTTGTTTTTTGCTCCTCCATGATACTAAATTTCCTCCAACAAAGGCGCAGTAGCCAGATGTCGACCTTCTGTCATCTAGACAGCTAGCCCAATCCGCATCACAATAGCCTTCAATATTCAGGTGACCATTTTTCTTTAACCATAGTCCTTTTCCAGGATTACTCTTCAAATATCGCAAGATTCTGTAGACTGCATCCATATGCCCACTCCTAGGATCATGCATGTATCGACTCACCACACTTACCGCATATGTTATATCAGGCCTTGTATGACATAAATAAATCAAACGTCCTACAAGTCTTTGATATTTCCCTTTATCCACAGGATCTCCAGACTGAGCACATAATTTGTGGTTTTGCTCAATAGGTGTAGAAGCTGTGCGACATCCAAGCATGCCTGTCTCATTTAACAAATCCAATACATACTTCCGTTGTGAAAGAACAATCCCTCTAGGGGATCTTGCTATTTCGATTCCCAAAAAATATCGAAGTTGTCCAAGATCCTTCACTTCAAACTCTTTGCTTAGGTTCTTTTTCAACCGGGCTATTTCTAAAGTGTCATCACCAGTAATAATTATATCATCCACATATACTGCAAGAATAGTTACCCGATTATTAGAGTGATGATAAAATACAGTGTGATCCCCATTGCATTGATTGTATCCCATGTTACACATTGCCCGCCTAAAGCGGTCAAACCATGCCCTTGGCGACTGCTTTAGACCATACAAAGATTTCTTTAGTCTCAATGCTTTTCCCTTAGTTTGAGCTGTATCAAAATCGGGTGGAATTTCCATATAAACTTCTTCCTGAAGATCTCCATGCAAGAATGCATTCTTAACATCCAACTGATACAACGGCCATTCAAAGTTAGCAGCACAGGAGATCAATGTTCTAACAGTGCTCATCTTTGCAACGGGGGCAAATGTTTCATCATAATCAATACCATATGTTTGACTATACCCTTTAGCTACCAATCTTGCTTTGTATCTCTCTATCTTACCATTAGGATTTTGCTTTACTGTATATACCCATTTGCAACTAACCACCTTCTTGTCCACCGGAAAAGGAACAAGAACCCAAGTATTGTTCTTCTCAAGTGCAGCTAGCTCCTCTAGCATGGCCTCCTTCCACTTCGG
The DNA here is from genome assembly GCA_018135685.1 of Themeda triandra. NCBI lineage: Eukaryota > Viridiplantae > Streptophyta > Magnoliopsida > Poales > Poaceae > Themeda > Themeda triandra. Next base: position 1,909,561 of record JAENPR010000006.1, on the reverse strand, counting down.
ATCTCGCTTTGCCTCTTTCCAGTCTCTTGGAATTGCCACTGATTGCAATGATGCTACAAAAGCTTTGTAGGTAGAAGACAGAGATTCATATGAGACATAATTGGCTATATCATTCTTGCCCTCAATGTTATCTTCAAAGCCATATCTCTCTGGAGGTTTTCCTGCTGTACTTCTCATTCCTTTTCTTCTAGCAATAGGGAGATCAACAGAAGAGTTGATATCTTCACTTGAAGGTGCTGATGGACTATCAACCTCATTTTCATCAATTGGAAGTTGTTCTTGCTGCACCAATTGTGGTTGCTCCACTTGGGAACCATCTTGTGGTTGCTCCACTAGGGAACCATCTTCATCACTAATAGGTGAAGGTTGTACAGAAGGATTTTTCCTCCTCGTATACACCTGCAGATTTCTTTCATTGTGTGATGTTCTCTCCCTCTCCACATTTATTGGTTCACTTACAGCCACTGGACATGGGATCAGACTAGTAATCACTTTATTCCTTCTCGATTCCTCAACATCCTTAGTCACTAATGGTCCATTCTCCTCATCACCAACCTCACATGTATCAGAAACAAGATCAATAAAAAGATCACTCAAATCTGTTTTCTCCCCATAGAAAGGAATAGATTCTCTAAAAGTGACATCCATACTCACAAATGTATGACGTTCTGATGGGCTCCAGCATTTGTATCCCTTTTGCCCAGATGAGTAGCCAATAAAAATGCACTTAATAGCTTGAGGATCTAATTTCCCAACAGACGGTCTATGATCCCTAACAAAGCATGTGCATCCAAACACCTTCGGTGGAACAATAAACTCATTTTTGCCGAAAATCATTTCACATGGAGTTTTCATACCAAGCACTCTCGATGGCATGCGATTAATAAGATGAGTAGCAGTCATAACTGCCTCACTCCAAAAGAACTTAGGCACGTTCATAGTATACATGAGCGAACGAGCCACCTCTAAGAGATGTCTGTTCTTTCTTTCTGCCACTCCATTTTGTGCGGGTGTATCAGGACAAGAGGTTTGATGTAGTATTCCCTCAGTAGATAGATAACTTCTAAATTCATTATTCACATACTCAGCCCCATTATCAGTTCTAATAATATGAACATGAGCATTGAATTGGTTTCTTATGCATGCACAAAAGTCCTTAAAGCATCCAAGCACCTCACTTTTATTTTTCATGAGATATAACCATGTCATACGAGAGTAACAATCAATGAAGGTCACAAAATATTTCATTCCACTCAGAGAAACAACTGGAGAAGTCCACACATCGGAATGGATTAATATAAAGGGTGACACACTTCGCAGTCCCCTACTCACATATGAAGTTCTTGTGTGTTTCCCAAACTCACATGCATCACATACTAATTTTCGTTTGTCAACCTTACTCATTTGTTCAGGAAATATTCTACTCATAATATCAAAAGATATATGTCCCAGCCGACAATGCAAAAGCATTACCTTAGCCTCATCTTCATTTGCAATGGCTGATAGAGCATGACATATCACCTTATCCGTCTTCCTTCTGTCAAGATACCATAGCCCATTATGACGAACTCCAATCCCAAGACGCTTTCCAGTCTTCCTTTCCTGAATTAAACAATTTTCACGATCAAGGAAAACTTGGCAATCCATTTGATCAACCAATGAGCTTATGGAAACCAAATTAACTGGGAATGATGGAACATATAATACTGAAGACAATGTTATAGATGGAGTGCATTGCACTGTACCAACACCTCTAATTGGTCGAGATGTTCCATCAGCAGTTTGGATTGTGTCTTTATGAGAGTATGAATATGGCGTATATGATGTAAATTCACTTGACATGCCTGTGACATGTTTGGATGCACCGGAATCCAAAATCCAGCTTGAATTAGAATTTTTTATGGACAATAAAGCTTGCTTTTTCATACCTGCATCATAATGGAAATAATTGGCAACATTATCCATTGAAGTTGACACTATCCCCTGATCTTCTGATTTTGAGTTGTTCTTATTTTCCTTCAGTTTTCTCAACTCTTCTAACTCTGCAGCTGAAATTGTGACTAAGTCTGAAGCACCTTCCTCAGACATAGCAAAATTGGCTCTAAGGCCTCTTCTTCCACCATGACCTCCACCTCCCCTCGGTGCACCCCTATCATTGCCTCTTCCTCTTCCGCAGTAAGTCTTTTGTGGCTGACTGCAATCTCTACTCAGATGACCCTTATCACCACAATTATAGCATATTCTAGTCTCTTGAGATCTTGTAACAACATATGCTGGACGGGATGGGGCTGGGGCTGGAACATTTCCTTTCATTACCTTTAGCCTAGTTTCCTCTTGTGCCATAGCAGCAATAGCTTCTTCTAGACTAGGGAGGCTAGATTGATGAAACAGAGAGGCACGCCTTCCTTCAAATTCTGAATTGAGGCCTCTCAAGAATTGGAGAACTCGTTTTTTTCTCAACCCATTTCTTCACCCACGCCACACAATCAGGGTGTGGCAACTCAATTGGATCATAGTGGTCCAAATCAGCCCATAACCGCTTGAGCTCTGCGACATACTCCATCAGAGATAGCTACCCCTGTTTCAGATGATAGAGCCTGTCATCTGTATCAACAAACAACATCACATTCCCTGTACCAGAATATGTCTTCGATAGTGATTCCCAAATACCATATGCTGTAGTAATTGTATCTACTGATCCAGCAATAGATGGCACCATCGAGCTCAACAACCAGGCAACTATCAGAGAGTTAGTAGCATCCCAGGCTTTCCATTCATCACTTGATTTATCCTTGGGTTCAGTTGCCTTCCCATCGACAAAACTTTCAAGTTTCTTTGCCTTAAGTAGCAATAATGCCCTCCTGGACCAAGCTAGATAATTCCTTACACCTTCTAGTTTGATATCATTCGGTGTGAGTTCCAATTTCCGAACTGCATCTGTATATAATGACACACCCACTTTGCTCGAAGATGGAGCCTCATTCTTCTTCTCAGTAAGCAAATCAACTAGCTTGCCCAATATCTGTTCAATCCCTTGATTATCTCCCATTTTTCCAGAAATCTACAGGTACCAACTGACAGAGCAAACAACCCAAATAACCAGCACCCGTGTAGCTCCTCAAGACCTCAACAGCAGCAGCACACAGTAACAACACTAAATCCCACACTTCACAAGCAGTCCTCACCTTATCTGTGCTCAGACCTACCTCAACGAGCACCACACAGCAATCAGCAGCACCACGCAGCAGCACTTCCTCCTTCTCTCCACCACACAGCAGCACTTCCACCTTGTCTCCTCTCCAATCACCACGTTCAAAGGCACTTCCTCAACAGCGGCACACCACCGGCTTGGATCTCACCCCCTTCCTCTTCTTCACTGAACACGGCAGTTCCAGCACTTCCTCCTCCTCTGCTCAGACCACCTCCAGCTCGAGCTCCTGTCAATCGGTCAACTCTGGCTCGCACACGCAGGCCACGAGCCACACCTCCGCCGCGTCTGTACACGAGCTCTCGCAGTCCGCCCGCAAGCTGCGAGCTGCACGCGTTGCCGCGTCCGTACGCCCGCGCGCACGCCTCCCTGCTCCTGCGCGGCCACGCGCCCGCGCCGCCACAAGCTCCTCTGCACAGCTCTTCACGGCCTCACCACCAGCATCCGCCAGAGGCCGCCACCGCCATCGCCACAGTCGGCTCCGATACCATGAAGAAGTTTGGGGAATTTTCTGGAGTCACTTTCTCTGATACAAGTCTGAGTACATATACACATATACATATGGGTCTTTTTGGGCCTAGTCCAATACATACAACCCAACAAAGATCATGCAGGACCATATATAGCAACCTACTCTGCATGTTTAAATGATAAATATATACATGGTGGTAACTGAGATTTTTAATAAGTAGGAGAAATTTGTGGATCCTCAAAACACAGCATGCTGGTAATGGTATTCACAGCTTCCTCCTGCATGACTTGTAAACACGTACGACACTAGAGGGATAGTGCCAAATTGGTTCAGGCAAAGGCCATCTCTTCGAATTAGGACGAGCAATAAGCACCTCTGCAGCAGTCCTTTTTGAATCAAAATCCAGCAATAACATCACAACTTGGTCTACTGGTAGAAAAGGAGTCTGATCCTTTTCATAAAAGTTCATGCCAATGAAGTTCCCATTATAATCTATCACTGGCCCTCTAATCCCAGCCTTTTTAGATCTTAAGCTCCTGGCAGTTGAGTTTCGTTTTTCTACGAGTCAGTGTCCCGAATGTTGACATCAGTTTGTTTGTTTGGAAGACACGCCCCATAGCTACTACCAAATCCTTGTAAGGTTTAACTTGCTCCCCAGCGTCTTTAATTAATGGTAGGATACAGGAACTGGAAACTACTGATGCCGACAACATGAATGTTTTTTTGAAAAATCGACAACATGAATGTTGAAAATTCAAATCATAATATTCCAATGTCCCTTTGCTAAGTTTGTTATTTGGAAGCCGTACTTGAATCTCCAAGTTATCATCAATATTCTTGTCTACAGTTTGAACCAAGCTTCCTGAAGTCAGAATTCTCGAGGAGGAATTGTGACGGTCAATAAAAACACTTGTGCAAGCAAAAACCCTTGTTTCTCCATGGAATGAAGCGAGCGAGACAACATATTTGTTTGCATTAAGAACAACACTTCGAGGTAGAGGGAGGTCATCCTCTGCATCATCTCCAGGAAACTCCTCTTCAAAACCATAAAGCATGCCATGCCACCCTCTAGCGTAATCAGTGGAGGATAACCGTAGGAAGTTAATCTCTCCTTTAAAGACTCTGTGAAAGCATCATCAGGCAAGGGACGAAAATCTGGCAAGCGATCTTGACTGTTAAGTGAGCGGGAAACGCGGATCGGACGGGCGACCGGCGGGCCCCGCCGTCCGCTGTCGGCCTGCCGGCGCCACGCTGGTGATCCGCTGCGCGGCCACACGGCACCGCCCGCTGGCGTGCGAGGGGGCGGGCGGGGTGGAGAGATCGACACGGCGGATCCGGCGTTGTGGATCTTCCTCGGGAACGGGTGACTGCACGAGCTTAGAGCAAGTATTCAATATTCAATGATATTTATGCTACAGTTCTGCAAACATATTGGCCAGAAAGCACCAACTGTTACTGCACCTTGTGTCTTTGGAAGCAACACCATGTAAGGCTGTCTCCAACAGCATACCGCTACCTATCTCTGATTTCGGTCATCAAACAGTAGAAACATCGCCACCAATAATTGAAGCCTCTCCAACAGCGAAGGGATAGCACCACGCAAATGGCTGCATGCATGGGAGTGGAGCACCAGAGCGAGGAGAGAGAAGCCGGCCCTGCCCCACCTAGCCATTTGCCTCGAGGAGAGAGAGAGTAACCTATATTTGGGTTCTGACGACAAGCGGAGGGAAAATGGCTGCATGCTCTAGCTATTCTGTTGGAGGCTGATTCTTTGACGCGCAGGACGCAAAACACGTTTGGGTGGCGTAATAGCTACGCAGTTGGAGACAGCCTAAGACCTGTTAATGCGTTCTAGACTTCTAGATCAGCATTGCCCTGGTGGAAACTGCATAGGAGATCCATTATTTGAATTTTAACCGTGTTCCAGGCAATTCTGTAGAAACTCGGTCCAAAGCGGTCCGGGCCAGGAGCACTATTCCGGTTCATATGTGGCTTTGTAGAAGTAACTACCTGATGTCGAAGCCCCAAGAATGGTCACGGTACGAACCCGGCCCCCAGAAGCAAGGAAGAAACGGCCCAGGAAGCCCAATACCAAGGTAACCGGACCGATGTGGAGCAAGTAAGAGAAAGCCCGCTGCGACGGGATCGAGCCTGGCCCAAGTGCCAATGTAATGATCCGGTAAAAGGGGAACGCTTGTAGCTTCTGAACTTTGTCTTGGAACCAGCTGGCTTTTTTTTTTAGGAAACGAACCAGCTGGCTTTCGACGAGTTGCAGCACATTGCTTCCGTGCTCGTCTAGTTCCTGAACCTATCCGTGAACTAGTAAACCATATTACTCCCAGTACTCTTACAGAATGTTCCCCCTGGCCCTGGGTTTCGAGGATTGAAGAGAAATGCTGAGATAGAGCGTTGTCTTTGCCTCGTGATTCGACACCAGCACCCCCATCCACTTGTAACTGGCGGATGTTGTTTCTTCTAAGCCTTGATGTTGCGTGTGCAAGGTGGAACGCAGTATGAAACGCCTTGTCCAAACCTTTACCACAGCCATAGTACACTTGAGACAGCCCGCAAGCCTGCCTGCCGCATCACCCGTAAAGGACCTACACCTCCAAGCCAACAATTTTCAAAACAGAAAACTGAAGGTTTTGGGATGGTGGTTGAAAGTGATGTCAAGATGGGCATGGGCGTATGGTCAGAGGTAGGACGAGGGAGCGAGGACAGAGAAGCTGAGGGGAAGACAAGTTCTGTTGATGAAGACTCTGTCCAAACGCGCCAAAATTGGCTGAGCCTGGCCGTTCATCCAGGTGAATTTTCTATCTTTATTAAGAGGAAGCTCCAGCACGGCCAGGGTGTGGATTGCATCATTGAACGCGTTCACCAAGGTTTGATTTATGATGTAATTGTTTTTCTCCTCCGCGGAACGAACGAGGTTGAAATCACCCACAATCATCCACGGGCCAGAGATCAACGGCAAAATAGCAATAAGCTCGTTAAGGAACACCTGGGATTCCTGATGGTCTGCTGGAGCATAAACATTTGTGACTGAGATAATGTGATCAGATGCTTCAGCGCAGAAGGCAGTAGTTAATGAGAAGCGGCGAGAAATTGTGGAATTCAGAGAAAAGACAGAAGGATTCCAGGCTGTTAGGATCCCACCACGAGAGCCGTCGTTGCTGTTTGAAGTGAAAGAATTTGAGAGTTTGAAAGGGAGAATGGTTTTTGCTTTAAAACTGGTTATGTCTTAGAGTTCTGTTTCCTGGATACAAATGATAGAAGAATCTGCAATGTTAGGAGTATCGCGCACAATTCGACACTTATCTGGGTCGCCTAACCCACGCATGTTCCAAGACAAGACCGAAATTGTTCTAGCATTTGAGTTTGACATAAGGCATTGCAGACCACCACGGTGCCGGCGCATGGCAAGGCACAACACTGACATGAACACAACCACAAGCCTGAAACAACATACTAGAGGCTAGGATGAACAACTTGGGCCGCAACACCAAAGCCCGAACCAACGACAACGACAACGACGACAACAGACGAGCGCAGCAAGCACAACATCTGAGACACGAGCTGCTGCAACTGCTCGTGAACCTTGTCAACATGCCTGGGCTTTTACTCAAAAAAAAAAAAAAAAAAAAAACATGTTTGGGCTTAATCATTTAGCGATGTCCACCACCATGCCCATAGCAGAATCTGCACAGCAGCCCAAATCAGCGGCACTCACAAGCTTGCGTAGTTTAGAGGCCCCCATAGGCAGTCATTTGTTTCTGGACAGAGTGTTGCTCTTGCTGATGTGATTCTTAAGGTTTTACGAGCAGCCTGCCAGAGAGTTGAGCAAGGCCTTCCTCTGGGTTGCCATGGTAGACATGTCAACAAAAGTTGCACGAGCACGAGCAGCGATCCTGGCACTCTGACGCAGTAACGCTTGGACATATGAGCGTGGTCTAGGGGACTTTGGACTCTGCTGTGTTCTTGAACTACTATCTTCACAACAAGTGACAATCAGAGGTGTCTCCTGTATTGCAGGTGGGTTTTTGTCTGCTATTAGCCTATCTCGCTCAACTTGATCCAAGATTCCAGGGACTCGGGAATTTTGTTCCTGGATAGGAATGCATTCCTTTCCTTATCTCTCATTCTCATCACAAATAAAAAGTAAGAAAGTAAGACGACTCTTTCATACGTAATTTTTCCATCCGTCTGCCTCTGCCCCGCCCCGTGCCATCCCAGCACACCGCCCTCCTCACTTCGGAACGTATTTGGAAAGAAAATTCAAAAGGAACGAAGTCAAAAGGAAAGAAACAATCCTGCCCACGTGATTCCTGCCCGTGTCTCCCTCTAATTTTCTTTCCAAAACAAATCAGCCCACCTCGACGCCACAATCATCGCTAGACGCCGCGCCTTCTCCCCACCACAGGACGAGCGTGCACGATGACCGGCCCTGCGCCCGGGATGGCGTAACCTACGACTCGAGCACCTACTGCGATTCCAGGTTCTCCCTCACCGGGTTCGGACTCCCCGGCAAGCTCGGCCTGAGGGCATCAAGCAGCCCTGGTGTGGCCTCCCCCGGGGCCACGGAGCGGCGCTAGGCGGCTGGCAGTTGGCGTGGCGGCGGCGCCACCCACTATCTTGTGCTTCTGCTCCAAGCGCTCCGCCTTCCTCGGCTCTGCAGGCGCCGTCGCCCGCTGCCATGTGCATCGGCGGCTCCCGGCCACCCAGCTGCGACCGTATGCGGCAGCACATCTGCAGCATGGTGCGTCATCGCTCCCTCTCCCTCTCACCTCTTCTCCCTGCGTACACGTGCTGCTGTGGGTGCATGTTGGGTTCAAATTTCCCTAATTTTGCATACACATGGATCTCAGTTCTATCATCCGTGACTAACATTTTTTTCTCCAGCAAGATTTGAACTACTTTGTATACCATGTGCTTGATGGAATGCCCATATGAGATGTGCTCAGTGCATACTATGATTTTTATAACCTGCATTTCGTCTGCAATGGTGTATAGTTCTTCAAATCTGAACTTCAAATTACTCAAGAATTTATTTATTGCAGATCATCTTCTTCTAGATTTGGATATATTGGAAGCCACCTTATTACAATGAAAAGCCATGAACGACTATTTTACCTTCTTCCATGTATTGTTTTGGAAAAGGTAAACTTAACTGATTGACATTGTCCGTAAGTCTAATGTATCATATGTGCATGATGAGATTATTTTTCCCCTAATGGAATTAGTCATGACGAAGGTACAATTTCTGTTACTGTGCTGAAGTTAGTTTGTTGCTCTATCAGTTTCATCTGTTATTTGGGGCTAAGCAAATCTGAGTTCTAAATATGCGATGGTAGTGGAAGATTTTCTAGAGTTGGAATGGGAATCTTTAGAGTTAAATCTGCATGCTTCTATTTAAAAAATCTATCGCCTTTAGCATGAATCATAGATGCCTATACATATGAACTAGGAATAAAACAACTGCAATATACTGCCACTGCCATAGAGAAGACAATATTGTGGCTTCCTCCATCATACTGAATTTGTGTGATTATCTTCTCTTTGGCAGCGTTGAGGCATCAGGAGGGCTGTTGTCATTACCAACTTGGAGATCAACCTTCAAGGTATGCTCCCTCTCCATGCGCTAGCCTGTTAGTTTACTGAATTTTGCTGCTTCTCTCAGTTCTGACTTATTGCACGTGCTGCTGCAATCCTCAAACTTATGACTGATTTTCTGACTTAGTGAATGTGTTAGGCGCGGAAGCAAGGTACGCGGAAGCATGGGCGCTCTGCCTCTGGTCTAAGAAAACGGCCACTTCCGACCACCTCTACCACTGTTTCTGAAGGTGCACATTCCCCCTTCTTTCAATTACCATGGTTGCCTCAAAATTCTTTTCTTCTGGAGACAAATTGTTTTGAACTTTGGAGGATAAGGTCAATAAAAAAATTAGAGCAGTCATTCTAGAAAATGAATATGATGGACCATGGATAAGCCTTTGAAGCATGAATTTTTGTCAAATGTCTCTTTTGTTCTTAGTGACAGGATTGTTTACGTTCTCCTTTTCTGTTGCTCTATTTTACTGAAAAACATTGATTCTACCTTTAATTGTCAAATTTCTTAAAGTTATCTACCTGCCTTTTGTGCACAACATAAGGGAAATATTTATTACAACTAACATAGTGCATTGAGTCAAGCAAACAACTGAAGATACTAGAACATGTTACCTCAAAATAATATTGCACTTAGGATGTTCTCTATACAATATTTATAGATAAAGATCTGCTTACATGAAGAATGAATAATAATTCATCTGTAGCTCACCCAATAATTCATCAAGCTCCTTCAGCTGCTGCCCAAGGCCATTCTGGGTTTTCTCGCTGCGTGTGATTCTCTGTATTTGCTGAAGGAGCTTGATTTAGTGGCGTACAACAACTTTAGTAGTGCTTGCATTTCTTTATTGCAATTCGGCAGCAGCTAGCACATAGCTTTAACATTATTTTATTTGTCTTTCTAAATCAATTGTTGGTTAAATTGGAGCATTAAATTACTTCTTCGATTGATACAGTGTTCAAAGGTACTGAGTTTATTTCCTTCTGCTCTTGTTCACACGCTCAGGCTAGCTTCACCCAAGGCCGGCTAATCAGGTAATCCTTCATTGATCTTAGAGCCATATTCTTCATTACTGAACCATTGCACATTGCCCCGGTTGCCTCCAAACAGGCAAAACTAATATGCAGTCAATTGTTATTGTTATTATGTTTATAGATAGATGCACGCTTGTGTGTTTATTAGCCATATCTATGGTTTAATCCTGAAAAATCAACTTTTTTGATTCACAATCAAATGTCTTCTTGTCAAAACACAAGATTATTCTTTTTCGCAAAAAAAAAACAAAACACAAGATTATTCCATTCTTATATCACTATTTCCTCTAACAGGTCTAAGCATCAAAGAAGTTGTGAAGCTTTCCGTTTGATTGTTCATTTGTCCCAGGTAATCATAGACAAGATTTGTTTGCGACTACCATTTTGAATCTGTATGGCCAATATGCATTCAAACACCTTTTTACGAATGCATAATTAGCATGATTATTTTTTACTTTTCCACATGGATTGTCATCGAGAATATTTTTAACATTACACAAGGTAGTGTTGATGGGCACGCCAAGTTCAACCTGTGATTGAGTACCTTTAGAGGACCTTACAAATACAACCCATGGAGGTATACAAACTTTTACAACATCTTTACATGTGTTCATTTGTTTGCAACTCCTGACCAAAATTCATTGAAGGGAATCATGTTCGACCGGGTTTGGTGCCAGTAGATGGGGATCCTAAAGAAAAGAAGAGGCAGAGGGAGAGAGAACGGTATGCAACAATCTATGATGAATAGAGGGCACTACGGAATAAAAGACAATGTGAATTGTATGCGACCAAAAAGGCTGCAAATATGCAACAAAAGACTCCAAATATAGATAGGTAACTAACTTAAAGTCACAGTTTATAATAATAATACCTATGATTTAACTATTTCTATATATTACTAATGGTGAATCTTACCACAGCCGCTCAAGTGGACTCCTTATTCTATAATATATGTCTGCGTGGAATAGACCTAAAGTCGCAAATATTTGTACGGTGAGTATAACATATTCAGTTTTTAAGGTTTTGTAAAGTACTGCCTATGTGATAGGCACTAATATTTGTACATATATTTATGTGTACAGGATGTTACCGAAATGCGTCGAAACTTATTTGTGGATTTGTTGGCGCATGAAATAAATGGATATTGGAGACATTTTTCTAAAGATAGGCGAATCACAGAAAAATCTATATAATAGAGTTTATGAGTCTACGACGTGGTGATCTATGTAACTATACATGTTAATTTCACAAACTTCGCTTGTTTATATTAAATGTCTCTTTATTGGTTATTTAATTTTGTAATATTATTTTTTTATCATGCGATCCATGTGTCTTTATACAAAAGTTTGCCAACCCGTAGCAACGCACGGACATGATACTAGTAGTTATAAAAGTTAATACCCTCTCTGTCCTAATCAATGAGAGGCCCTCCGAGTCCACATCTAGTGATTTCGTACGTGGAGGCCATATACTTGTCAGTCAGGACATCGTCAGTCATTATCTGCCAGACTTGAAGCCACACCAACCTGGCTGCGAGGCCCAATCTGCAATCGACGACCGAGAAATGCTTGTTGCGTACCAGGAAATGATTTCGCGTGAAGAAAAGCAACATTTTAATCCAAATCATAGTGTCCCAAAAATCCCATGGTTTCTTCTTGGTACACTCTAATCCTCACGCCAGAAGAGAAATTGTTGGAATCGCTTACTCTAGAAAATTGTTGGAGTCGTGGGGAGATCTAAGCACATCTGCTGAAGTCAGGATGTGCACAAAACATGGCGCGTAGGTGACGATCTTGACGACACTTTGAGATAGATTTGTTTGTAACAACTTGTTCACTCAGATTGCTGCAGGCACCACCTTGATGACATGAATCGCTGGAGGTGCCAAATTCCTCTTCGAAAGATTTCCAAAGCAAGTTCTGTCGGTGTTTCGTACCCCGGGGGGTGTCACACCAACGAGTAAATTTCTATGCGTGCTCCCTAATCCGGATGGTGATGCAAGATGGACACAAGCGTTTATCCTGGTTCGAGCAAAGAATGCCCTACGTCCAAGGCGGTGGGGAGAGATTTGTATTATCTTGCACCGGGGTGTTTGTACGGGGTGAGTACAAGGTAGTCCTGAGACTTAGTGAGTGAGTGTGAGTGAAGGCGTAAAAACGTGTACGCGTAAAAGCTTCCCCGAACTAGGTCCTGGCATCCCCTTTTATAGGCCAAGAGGAGGCTCAGGAGTACAGAGTAGATAGGGCTGTCGTGGGCGTGACGTCGAGGTACTGGTGTTGTCAAGTCGTCGAATCTTTAGACGCTCCTTGTGGTCCGGCTCGAGCCTGTAGCGGTATGGTCAATGATGGCCTGCTCGTCCTTCTCGGTCGTGGGCTGACGTAGTTGAGGTGTGGTGCTGGCGTGGCCGAGCACGTGCGCCCGGGAACCCTGCGGTATGGTCGTCGAGGTGGGAAAGACAGGGCACTGCGCGCCCCATGCTCAGGTTACGTCCGTCACCGTCCCTCGAGCGGCTGATGACCGCTTCGAGAGGGAGATGGCCTGAGCGACGGATCGAGCGGCGGGTTAGATGGTACGGAGAGTTGACAATTGCGTTCTGTGAGGGTGCCGCACATGGCATAGTGCCAGGCATGGTGCAACAGTGGCGCCTGCCATCCTCGAATCCGGGGGAGGGGCAGCGTGATGGTGGAAGTGACCGGTGTACGATCCACTATTGCGGGCCCTGTAGCCATGGAGTTAGGCGGGGCAGGCGTACTACGGCGCTGTTCGAGCCCTGTAGCCACGTGCGCACCACGGTTGGCAATTATTGCAGGCATACTCGAGCGGTCGCTCGCTCGAGCGCTTTCCGCCACTGTCTCGAGCGGTCGTTTGCTCGAGTAGTTTCTGTTACCGTCTTGAGCGGTCGCTCGCTCGAGCGGTTTCCGTACTTCTTCCTCGAGCGGGCGGGTGGCTGCTGCTCGAGCAAGTGGGCTTTGTGGCCTTGTGGGCCTAATTCGCACGCTGGCCCAACATGAGTAGGGTTGGGATTTCCTTGGTTAATTCTTGGGAGAGTTAGAGGTGAAATGGGCTGGATTATTCACCTCTAATCTATCTAATTTAGGACCCCCTAATCTAGGTACCCGACAGTAGCCCCCGAGCCCTTGTTTGATTGTGAAACTTCAAACAAGGGATCACGAAGTGGAGTTGAAGTACCTAGAATTGGGATTATTGTCGATGTTTAGAGGAGTCATTTCGTTCTTTCTCCGTGGGGGGCGCGCGAGCGTCCCCCGCGGGGGTAGCCCCCGAGGCCCCAGAGGAATGAGGCATTCCTCTGGGGGCTTTGAGATGAACGGGTTTTAGTAAGAGTATTATAGCAGCTCGAGGTAGGAGATTTCTGATAACTGTTCGAGCCCCCGAGTATTTTCTGCTCCTCCCGTGTCGAGGGAGGTTGTTTGTGTGAATCGAGCCCCCGAGCCTCGAATGGCTGGGCTGGAGTCGTGATCCAGTTCCTCGCTGGATCTCTTGGATCGGATCCAAGTGGTGAGAGGTCTGACACTACTCGCGACCGAGCGAGCGCCATACCTCCCTGTGAGCTGATGGCGGGTAGTCCAAGTGAGAGCTCGTCTCCTTTCGAGGGGAGACGGCTTCGTGGCCCGGGGGCGCTCTCATTAAAGCTGGGTGCTTAGTTTCCAGAGGACCGGCCCCGTTCGAGGGGACCGGCGGCTCGAGTGCCTCCCGTCGGCGGGATCTCTTGGATACCTAGTGCCCCGCCTTGGACACGCCATCTGGGTTCGAGGGTTCGTTCTCGAGCGGAACCTTTCGAGGGTTCCTTCCCATAGGCGCCCCTGACTCGGGTGCTCGAGGGCGGCTGTTCGAACCCGTCCGTGGGTCAGCCTCCGCTCCCTCGAGACTTACTTGTGGGACCGGGGTCCCTGGGTTTCTTACCGTGTAAGGGACCGTCTGTCGAGATGTCCTGTCATTACGCATCCGTCCGTTGCAAGCGGCGCGCCTTTTTAGGCGGAAACCGGCGCATCGTGGTGATCGTGTCTTGGCGACGGTTCCGCTCCGTCTCGCGACGCGTGCGCCCTGTAAGTGAGGTAGGTGGCGGTTTGTCAGGGCATTTAATGCGGTTACCGTTTTTCGTCGAGTCCGCCGGGTGCGCGCGGCCGTTGGATGGCGTAATCTAGGCCGTCGGATGTGATTCACGCGGATCGGCTTGGGCTCTATAAATATGGAGGGGTAGGCTCCTGGTTCTTCTTCCCCGTATTCTCGCCCTTTTCGCTGCTCTCGCCGCCAGTTGCGCCCTGCTCCGGATTCAATCCGCCGCTGCCCTCATTTGCAACCGCCGCCGCTGTTGCCGCCTGTGACCGCCGGTGATTGCGCCCGCTTTCCGCGCCTCCGTTCCCCGCGCTACCGTTCCTCGCGCTCCGCCGCCGCCGTTGCTCCGCCGTCCCGCTCCCGTCATCAATATGAAGAGGTCGGTCAGGAAGTCGGGTCAGAGCTCCGGCCAGGGTGCTGGTAGCAAGGGCAAGGGCAAAGGCAGGAGTGCCGCCAAGCCTTCCCCGCCGGTGGTGATGGAGGATGCGCTCCCGTGGCCTCGGTCCTCGGTGACCGAGGCAATGCTGCTCAACTTGGTGAATGGCGGATTGCTTCCGCCCAATCCGGCGGAGGGGTTACCGGAGTGGAGGGTGCCAGACGACGACCACCTCGAGCCCAATCCTCCGCCGGGCTACGTCCTGAGCTTCATCAGGTTCCACCGGCGGGGACTTGGTGCGCGGCCGAGCCGCTTCATGCGGGCGCTCCCCCACCACTTCGGGGTCGAGCTCCAGCACTTCAACCCTAACTCCATCTCGCTCGCGGCTACTTACGCCGCTGTGTGTGAGGGGTATCTGGGAATGGCGCCGCAGTGGGACCTGTTCACCCACATCTTCAAGGCGACGCTCTTCACCAAGGCGGTGAAGAACAAGGAGGCCGTCGACGACGACGGTGATGACGATGACGAGGAGGAGGAGGAGGAGAACGAGGAGGAGGAGGAGAAGGTGGTGAAACCAAAGGTCCGCCGCTACGTTCGAGCGGGCTCCTGCTCGATTGGGCTGAAGAGGAAGGAATGCTGGCTGTCCGGCGCGTGGTCGTCGAACAACGCCGGCTGGGACCGGGAGTGGTTCTACCTCCGCAACGAGGAGGGCCTCTTCCCGGAGTACACCGGCGTCGTGCTTACCGCGCCTGGTTTTAACTGGATGCACGGCCAGCCGGCGGCGCGCCAGCCCCGCATGGACTCCCTGCTCAACGCCATTACGAGCCTCCGCAACCGGAGGTCTGGCAACCTCTTCTTCAATATTGCGCACGTCGTCGCCGAGTTCCACAGCCGTCGGGTGCTTCCGCTCGCCGAGCGCCCGCTGCGGCTCGACCAGATGACGGAGGACGCCGATCCTGCAGCGCTCGCGGCCAGCAGGATGTCGGACGTGCCCCTCCCGGTCGCCACAATCGTGGCTCGGGTGCGCGACGCGATCGACGGTGGGAGGAATTTCGGCGAGAACCAAGTCGGCCTCTTCCGCATGCGTCCGGCCACCAACCTGCTGGGTTTTGTAAGTTTTTTTTTCGAGCTCTTCTCTCATTGTTTCTTTTACTCGAGCGATCCTTATCGAGGCCTGTCCTCTCTCTCCTTTTTTCAGAATATCAACGATCACGCGGAGTCGAGGCCCCCGGTGAAGGAGGACGCACCCGACCGCGAGGTAAGACGCCTGAGGGGCGAACGAGCACATACTGCCGTGGTCTCGAGGAGGGAGGAAAAGGCGCAGAAAGCCCGTGCGCTAGAGGAGACGGAGAAGCGTAAGGCTAGGCGCCGCCGGGAGCGTGAAATACGTCTGGCGGCGGACCCAACCGACTGGAGCCCTAGTCTCGAGTCGACCGATGAGGACGAGGACGATGATGATGAGGATGACGAGGCGACCGACAGCGACGACGCCACCGCTGCTCGAGCCCTGACGCCTCCTCGCTCTCGCGTGCGGGGAGCCAACTTTGGCGCCGGCCTCTGCGCGACGACTCGTCGCCGGTTCGAGCGGGTCGCGGGAGGAGTCGTCGAGCCGTGGTGCTCGAGCGTCGTCGCCGGCCAAGTAAGGCAACGGGGTGGGGGCGTCTCAACACTCCGGCCCGCCGCGCTCGCTCGTCGTCGCCGGGCTCAAGCGGGGGCGGCGGGAGGAGTCGCCCGTCACTCTAGCCATGGCGGGCGGGCGCCGTCTCCGACGCGGCGGGATTCTTCCTCCCGCCGGCCAGCCATCTTCAACGGGAGCGCACACCCGGCGGCATGAGGCTGCAAATGTGCGCACTTCAAGTTCTGCGCGGCCCCGGCGAGCAACGCCGGGCTCTTTCCGGCGACCGCCGGCCGAGCGGACCTCGACCCGCCGGCCCCGGGATCCCGTAAGGGACACCGTGCCCGAGCCGGCCAAAGAGTCGGCCGAACGGGGCGGCCGCCGGGTGTCGAGCCCCGAGCGGCACCGGTGGTGGGCTCGAGGCCCCCAAGTCTTCGAGGGACTCAAGGGGGGCGCCTGAGGCTCGGAAGCCCCCGAGCGCTTCGAGCAAGCCAGGTGGCTCGAGCAGCGCTACCCTGACCGCAGGGTGAGTCTTTCGGTCGATCTTATTGCACTATTCTGTTCGCGTGTGAGTACCTTGTCACAGTGAAATTTTTTGTTTTTCTCTTTCTTCCAGGACTAAGCGTCCCCTGCAGACCTTACCATCCCTCCCCCCATGCTGCCTACTAAGAGGCTGAGGACCACGGGAGGGTCGCACGGCACCCCGTCGATGCCAGGTGGAGTGACTCTCCCTCCTTCCACTCCAGTTTGGTTAGAGCGGGCCAAGGATGCGCTTAGGCGTGGTAGGCCGATGGCGCCCGCGTCCGTGCGGGTGCGGGGCCGTGACCAAGGCCACGGGGGAGGAGGACGTCACCACCACCATGGCCTCGTCCGCCCTCCCGCTCGAGACTCCGTCGTCGTCGGGCGCGCGGGCGGGCGACGCGGCGGCGGCGACCAAGGGCGGCGACGGCGCGCGAGTCGGCGGCCTCTATCCCGACGGGGGCCGGATCGGAGCGCAGCCCATCACGCTCGAGGACGAGAGTCCGAGCTCGGGCGCCAAGTCCTCCCGCCAACCGGCTGTGCCGGCTCGAGGAGGAGCGCGGGGAGAAGGAGGAGGAGGAGACGCCGGCGGCCACGATCGGCCGGTGGGAGATGTGGTGATGCGGGGAGGCGGGACCGGTGCTCGAACCTCGCCCGAGCCGGGCCTCAACCCCTCCTCGGGATATGGAGGTCGAGTCCTCGGTGGGCAACGGGTCGAGGAGGGGGAGGCCCAAGCCGCCGTTCGAGAGGGCGCGCTCGAGGAGCACCCCCGCCGCCACGCAAGAGGAGGAGAAGGCGGAGGAGCCGGGTGGAGCGCGACGGCGGGGCCGGTGGTGCGGCCGCCGCCGCAGCGTCGAGGAGCGCCGGCCCGCAGGTGGAGCGACGGGGCGAGCCCGGAGGAGCGCGGCCGCGCGGGGCAGCGAGCGGAGCAGCCCATTGCTACAGGCGGCGATGAGCGTCAGGGCGACGAGCAGGAGCATCACCTGCAGCCGTATCAGGCGCCGCCACAACCTCCACAGCTGCTGGGGGAGCTGGTGCCCCACCTCGTGCCTGACTCGGAGACGGGCGAGGTGAGGTTCGAGGCCATGACCGACGCCGACCAGTGGGAGGAGGCCCAGAGGAGACTGACGGCGGCCCACCGAGCCCACCGATGCCTCTATCGAAGAGCGGAGGCGGCTCGAGGCGCGGGCGCTTGCCCAGGAAGCGTCCTCCTCCTGGAGCCAGCCGCAACGCCCGACAACCTTGGCCGAACGGGTGGTGACGGCGGGCGTCGATTTGGAGGCGGTGAGGAGACTCCGCTCCTCCGTCGACAAGGAGATGCGGGAGGAGTTCCCCTTATGGGAAAGGCCGCCGCTGGTGCTCCCCGACCCTCTTGACCACGAGGCTCCTCCGATCGTGATGAACGACCAGAAGGAGCTTGAGGCGTATACGGAGGCCGAGGAACGCCGGAAGTGGCTCGAGAACGCCTTGAGGACCGCCCTGTCGCTTGTTTCTGAGGACATGCCCCGGCTTCTTTCTGTGAGTACTTCTTGTTGCCCTTCTTTTAGGTTTATCGTGATTTATGATCTAATGCTTCCCCTTCATGGTTCAGACGACGCAAAGCCGCTCATATGCCAAATCGATGCACATCCTTGCTTCTCAAGAGAGCGAGCACGAGATCCGGCGGTACGTGCGGATGGGGCAGGAGGCCGAGGGCGAGCGGCACCGCTTTGCTAGGCTCCTTCGAGAGGCCAACGCCGCCTTGGTCGCTGCCAAGGAGGACGCCAAGAAAGCCCAAGATGAACTCGCTCGAGTGGCGCAGGAGGCCGGGGCAGCGCAGCAGGAGGCAGGCGAAAAGCTCGCCCAAGCCGCGCAGGAGGCCGAGACTGCTCGTCAGGAGTATGCGCAGCTGCATGCAACCTTCGAGCAGCTCAAGAAGGATGCAGCCACGGCTTTGCAGAGCTACAAGGCCAAATGCCGGGACATGGAGCAGCTCCAAAAGGAGAAAGCCGGCGTTGAGGCCTATGTGAAGGAGCTCCAGGCTACGGTCACCCGGGAGGCTGCCGAGAAGGAGGCTCTCTCGAGTGCGCTCGAGGCGGAGAAGGAGCGGGTGGCCGGTCTCCAAACGGAGGTGGCCAACTTCCGTCAGGTGGTGACGGATAAGGACCTCGCGATCCAGGGCACCGGCAAGGCTTACGAGGAACTGCGCGTGGAGAAGCGACATCGAGCGCGCCTTCCGGAGAAAAGAAGCTGAGCTCGCGCGGGCGCTCGAACGCGAGCAAGGGCTCTCGACCCGCTGCACCGGTAAGTGCTCGAGTCTTTTAGTCCCCTTTTTTTTTGCGTGATTCGTACGTGTTGCTCGAGTACTTGATTCTTGTCGTCCTTTTTCAGGTTTGGAGGCGGACCTGGCGGACGCGCGTGAGTACACAAAGTCAACCCACGCGCTGGCTGACCGCGTGCTCTCAGCCAAGGCCCACATCACCGGCGCCATTGACACCCTCAGCGCTAAGTGGGGCTTCCCGCCGGTGGTGGACGTCGAGGGGCCGGATGCGGCGAGCTATGCTAGCCGGGTCCGTGAGTTCGGCGCCTCTCTGGGGGTCGTATCCGGAGGCCCTTGTTTTTTTGCTTGCGCGCCGACGATGGCCATCTTCTACTCGGGGTTCGATCTCGAGGAGGACGCCGGGCCGTGATGGAGGCCGTTGCGAGCGGCTTCACCTACGTCGAGGGCGAGCAAGAAGGAGGGGTCAACCCCGGATCGAGCGGCTCAAGGCGAGGCGGAGGAGCCGGCGCCCTTCTTGGAGGCGATCTCGCGAGAAGTCCTTCCGCCTGATGTGGAGTAATCTTTAGCCGGCCTGCGAGCCGAAATCTGGGCAACGAGGCCCTTGTAAGAAAACAAGTATTTTTGGTTATGGAGTGGCCCAAGCGGCCTTGAACCGCAATACTTTGATGTTTATAATCGTTATGCTCTAATTTTTCCTTTGCGCTCGATATCATTTTCCACTTCCTGCCTTTACTTTGTTTTAGCTAAGTGTTGGCGCGTGCTCGAGCTACTTCGAGAGGGGGAGTTAGGGTGCCGTAGCTCGGAAGCGTGGGAAGCCTTGTGCTCGATCGTCCTGACTCGGTGAGCTCGAGGTGACGAAAACACTTAGCTTACGAAAAACTTCGAGGCGAGGAGGGGAAAGAATACATCGAGCGTTGTTTTCGAAAAAACTAGGTGCGTTTTTTCGAGGACTTCAGGGGGGTCCCCCCCTGGTCTAGCTAGCCCGAGGGGGCTTGACTTTGTGGAAACAAAGTCGAGCCCACCTTGTGTATGAACAAAAAGTAAGGAATCGACTCGTTTATTCATACTAGCGGTATATTTAGACAAAATATGTACAAAACATCGAGGTCTAGGGGAAAAAGCGACGTAGGCCGTTCGATGTTCCACGCGTTGGTGAGGGTCGAGCCTTTTTCGTCGGCTAACTTGTATGTCCCCGGTTTCAGCACCTTGACCACGATGAATGGACCTTCCCAAGGAGGAGTGAGCTTGTGACGCCCCTTGTTATCTTGGCGTCGACGGAGCACGAGATCGCCGACCTTGAAATCCCTCCTGCGCACGTTCTTCTCGTGATATTGCCGTAGCTTCTGTTGGTAGCGCGCAGAGTGTAGGAGCGCCGTGTCTCGAGCTTCTTCTGCTTGGTCGATGGCGTTTGCCGGCCTTTCCGATTAGTCTTTCGTTGTAGGCCTTGAGTCGAGGGACCCGTACTCGAGGTCGGTGGGGAGGACGGCCTCGGACCCATAGACCAAGAAGAACGGGGTGAACCCGGTGGCTCGACTCTCGGTCGTCCGCGGACTCCACGGGACGAGATGGGAGTTCGGCTACCCACTTGTTGCCGTGTTTGTTCAAGCGTTTGAAAATCCTTGGCTTTAGACCTTGCAAGATCATGCCATTTGCGCGTTCGACTTGGCCATTAGTTCGAGGGTAGGCGGCTGCCGACCGTTCACACGGATGTGGTACCGATCGCGAGGTCCAAGAACTTTTTGCCCGTGAACTGGGTGCCATTGTCGATAATGATGACGTTGGGGACTCCAAAGCGATGGACGATGTCGGTGAAGAACTCGACCGCTCGCTCCGAGCGGATGTTAGTGATGGGCTTGGCCTCGATCCACTTGGTGAACTTATCGATGGCCACAAGCAAGTGGGTGTAGCCTCCCGTCGTCTTTTTGAGGGGTCCAACCGAGATCGAGCCCCCGCACCGCAAATGGCCACGTGAGGGGGATCATCCGGAGTGCGTGTCTTTGGAAGATGCGTTTGCTTGGCGTAGAATTGGCATCCCTCACACGCTCGAACAAGCTTGACGGCGTCGCGGTGCGGTGGGCCGCAAAATCCTCGACGGAATGCGTTCCCGACAAGGGTTCTTGGCGCAAAGCATGGTGGCCACAAGCCCCCGAGTGCATGTCTCTGAGCAGTTTCTTGCCTTCCTCGATCGAGATGCACCGTTGGAGTACACCAGTTGGGCTCCGGCGGTAGAGCTCTCTGTCGTCCCCGTAAAGGACGTAAGTTTTGGCTCGACGAGCTAGTCGCCTTGCCTCAGTTCGATCTTCTGGTAACTCCCCTTGAATGAGATACTCGAGGAATGGTGCACGCCAGTCGGTTGGTGGGCTCGTAGCCTGATCGATCTCCATGACTGTGGCCCCCGTCGAGGGGGGTGCGGTCGTGGGAGCAAGCTCAACGGCCGGTCCCGCCCAGGCCCCGAGTCCCACTTCACGGATGGCTCGTGGAGATCTTTCGAGAAGACGTGCGGGGGTAGCGGCGCTCGAGATGAAGCGATTTTGGCCGGTTCGTCCGCGGCCTCGTTGAAGCGCCTTGGGATGTGGTTGAGCTCGAGACCATGGAATCGGCTTCCAACTTGCGCACCTCATTGCGGTAAAGACGCTTCCATCTTTTCGTCATGGCAGCTCGAGGCTTTCATCACTTGGTCGATAACGAGCTGCGAGTCGCCTCGAGCATCGAGGCGTCGGACACCAAGCTCGATGGCAATGCGCAACCCGGTAACGAGTGCCTCATACTCTGCCATGTTGTTCGAGGCGGCAAAGTGGATGCGCACCACGTAACGCATGTGTACTCCGAGGGGCGAGATGAAGAGTAGGCCCGCGCCTGCTCCTGTCTTCATAAGTGACCCGTCGAAATACATGGTCCACAGCTCGGCCTGGATCTGGACTGGGGGGAGTTGGACATCGGTCCACTCAGCGACAAAGTCAGCCAGCACTTGGGATTTGATAGCCTTTCGTGGGGCGTAAGTGATGATCTCGTATCCGCAATGCATGCGGATTCGAGGGCGCCGGCATGTCCCGCAGCAACATAGCTGCTGCAAGGACATTTTGGCTTGCTCGGGGGAAATGGGCTGGCTCGGGTGGCGCCTCTGGCCGCCCGTCGTTGACGATGCGGTTGAAGACATCTCGGGCCCTTCCTCGAGCACCAAGAGGTTGAGGAGGGGGCGGATGGTTCCGCTCAAGCGCGCTTGAGCGGCTCCGTTCGCGCGTTCCTCATTCATCTTAGCCTCGATTTCTCCGAGCCGGGCCCATTGTGCTGCTCGAGCATCGTCTTCGGGTCACCGGTTATCTTGAGCTTGTGGTGGCGGTCCGCGCGGCTCGACCACTGCGAGCTCCGGCCGCCGATGTCCCAGCTGCGGCGTTACGTCTCGCTCGGTTGGGCTGCGAGGGGCAGCCATGGCGCGCCATCTCTCGGTCTCGTCATCCGACGGGACGTCGTTATTGAGATGAAAACACTCGCGTGCCGGGTCATAGCACCCTGAGTCTGAGTCATCGGAGTTTGGGTTAGCGCTGGACGGCGTCCAGGGCCTCCCCGTGCTCTCCTCCTCGATCCAGCGGCGTATATCCCCGACCGTGTTGCGGCGTTGCGAGCCAGCGCTCTGTCAAACCCGCGGTCTACTGTCGTAGGCCACACGATCTCCAAGTTCATACTAGCACGCAGGAGGGGGCCGGGGCTCTCCTCCCGCGGTCCCATGACTGGCCGGATCGCGTTGGCATATGTAGTGGCGGCGTTGGTGAGCCCAAACGGGAGCCTGCGCCGAGCTCGGTATAGCCCGTGTGGCAACAGGTTGGGCGACGTCGGCCGTGCGCGCGCTCGAGGCGCCACGCCGGGCTGTCTCGGCGAGCGCACGGCGAACGTGAAGCCAGGGTCCACATCGGGACTCCCTGTCTACGTGCCACCCCCTGCCATACACTTGGCACCCCGGCTGGGTGCATCGTGGCGTCTAGCTGGGAGGGCACACGAGCAGGGTGCTCGAGGCCCTGTGCCTGCTGGTGGCGATGCTGATGCTGGTGGCGTCGGCGTCGTGGTGGCGAGCCGTGGTGGCGCGGTCGGCGCTGTTGACGGTCGTTAACTCATAAAATTAACCGTCAACTTAGCATGCAAATGGACCTATTTATAAATACTTGATAGATATAGGGTTACCACCGACGTAATTCCACGAGTTTTGGTGAATATCTATTTCGGGGTGACAAATGAAAACCAACCAAGATGGCCCACATGTCGGGTTTACATAGAGATAAAGACCGAACGGGTAAAATTGTATAATCTAGAAGACTCCGAAGGCAAACCACGGAAGCCGCGGCCCACTGCACCGTGGCCGGTCGGCCGACCCGGGGGAAGGGGAGTCGGCCGACTCCCCATCTCCACCAATCGTGGAGTCTCGCGGATCCCGCCTCCACCGACTTTGAAGATTAATAATTATCGTCCATTTAGGTCGGTTTGATCCGAGGACTCGTTAATCCTAGGGGGCTATATAAGCGAGCCCCGGCCCCCGGGTGAAACTCTAATTAATTCTCCAATTCATTCAAGACTTTAATCCGAGAGAGAGAGAGTTAGATAGAGAAGGGTCCCTCGAATGGATCTATCTCTATAGGGTATTAGATTCAAGAGAGATTGAGAGAGTATAGAGTGGAGGTAGATTTGGAGGAAGCCCGGCTGTCGGTGTCTCCTCTCCGGTGTACTGCGGGATCAAGTCTCCTAACCCGAGGCTTGGTTTCGAATCATTCGGCAATTCAACTTCTAATACTAGTAAGTTCGTTGTTATTATTGTTCTTTGGTTTACAAGTTTACTTTATTAAACCGCGTTGGGAATAGAGTAATCGTTCTTTAGCATAAGCGTGGTGCTTAGGCTAGGTTCACTTGTAGATGCTCCCTATTCGGCCGGAACCGTGGTAGTAGTGAGGGAAGTGACAATCCCTTTATTACCTTTGTAATCCACTTCCCGTTGGTAGGTCCTTTGTGCCCGGTTTAGCATCCTCTGTGGTGTCTATTCCTCAGGTACCCCCTTAGAACAATAGTCTCAAAGCTTGCCATAGGTTAGAAGAAGACTGACGAAGGAGTTCTCTCTATATCGCTTAATTCTCACTTGACTAGCAGCCCAGGGGTAGTAGTAAAGATCGGGTTAGTCTATTGCACGTTTTCTCTTAGCGGATAAAAACAAATACGATACTCGGGACTTATCTCCCGGGTGAAGTGCTCACCGATATCCGTGCGCTTGCGGATTATTTCTTTTGATTCTTTCGTGTGCGTATCTAGTGTCAACAAGCATTTTAAGGCGCCGTTGCCGGGGAGAAAGACGGTCTCGCTTAGATAACCTAAATCTTGCTCTACCTTGTACCTATACTTTTATCTTTTTCTTGCACTTTACTTTTCCGTACCTTTTATCTTTTTCTATCCTTATGGATAACTCAAATTCCATTCCTATCTTTCAATTTTCTGCACCCACGGAGACCAGCCTAGTGCCACATGAGTCATTACAACCTATCCAAACACCTAGCTATAGGCTGAGTCCGCGGTTGATTGCATTGGTCCAAAGCCTATCCTTTTCAGGAGAAGGAGACGAAAACCCTTACCTTCACATTAGAGACTTTGAGCAAACATGTGACTGTCTTCGCATAGAGGGCATGTCCGACAAAACCCTCCGTTGGAAGCTATTTCCTTTCTCGTTAAAGGGAAAAGCTAGACAATGGTATGATAAATCTGTAGGTAAGCAACAAGGAGATTGGGGGTCCTTACGCTCCAACTTTTGCCTAGATTTCTATCCCATCTCCCAAATCGTCGACCTTAGAGTCAAGGTTCTGACTATTAAGCAAGAACCTGAAGAATCTTTGGCCTCATCCTGGAATCGTTTTACTACACTTTTAGCATCAGGCCCGGACCTTAGTCTACCGAGATCCCATTCTTTTACAACACTTTTATAAAGGTCGAGTAGAGACAGTAGAATATTGCTCGACACAACTTCGGGAGGATCATTCTTGCATATCTCTGCTGAGAAAGCAAGATCAATCCTAGACCAAATTCTATCCAGTGAATTAGACTACCTCCTAGAAGTAGAACCTCAAGTAGCTGAAGACAAACCTTTGCCAGATACACCATCCACCTCAGCTAACCCATGTCTTGAGCAAGACAAGGAAGACATTCCACTTCCTGATTTTATGTTAGATATTGAACCTGATCTGTTTTTCGATTTTGGAAACATCTTCAACTATCACAAGGTGAAGAAGCCACATGGCAAATATCACCCAATAAAGCCATGCAATATTGATGAGGATATTCCAACGGAAAAACCTCGGGAGAGTTAGTGTCTGTCATGAGCAATGAGTGGTTAGAAGAGTCGAGCTTTCCTCGAAATAATTCGTTTGGATTCATCTTCTCTTCCCATTCATTGCATGATTAACAATGATTGCATAGACGCTCTCTACAATCCGGTTGTGGGTATAAATATCATGTCTACCACACTAGCAAAATATTTGCAAAGAAACATGATATTGACCCCAACAAAGAAGTTCATAAGAAATCTTTCAAGACAAATTCTTCCTTGTTTAGGAATCCTACATGTCCTACCACTCCGGTAGAAGGAACCCCTGTCCACTTGAGCTTTTATGTCTTTGACATAGGGGATTTCCACCGTTTGTTGATAGGACAACCATTTAGAAGACTTCTTTATGAAGGACAAACTGGGAAGCTTAACATTTGTTTAGGCAAGAAACTCCAGTTTCCAATGTCCATTTCACACTCTTTAAATGCTATGACCGAGCCCCATCCACATTATGATCCATTGGAGGAATTTAGAGCACCTCTCTAGAATTCCTAGTAAAGCCGAAATTAGAAGATGAAGCTAGATTCTTCATAGAAGAAGAAGCTGACCCTTCCGAGAATGAACCATTAGACGAGTTTACCCTACCACCTAGGCCTCCTATTGAGTTCAAACCTTTACCGGCCGGTCTTAGATATGCCTTTCTAGGAAATAATCCGGACACTCCTGTCATCATAAGTGATACTCTCACTCGGGAGCGAGACTTTTCGCTTAATGGCTGTCCTAGAAAAACATAAAAAAGCTTTTGGCTACTCACTCCAGGACCTCAAAGGAATTAGTCCCGCCCTTTTTACCCATCGCATTCCCACATATCCCGATATTCCACCATCCGAGAGAACCCCAACGTAGGCTCAATAATGCGATGAGGGAAGTTGTTAAGAAAGAAGTTTTAAAAGCCGTTGCACGCCGGGATTATTTACCCCGTGCCACACGGTGAGTGGGTCAGCCCTGTCCAAGTTGTGCCTAAAAGGGAGGCATGACTGTTGTCCAAAATGAGAAGAATGAGTTAATCCCACAAAGAACCGTCACGGGATGGCGAATGTGCATAGATTATAGAAAGCTTAATAAGGCAACAAGAAAGGATCACTTTCCTTTGCCTTTCATTGATGAGATGCTTGAGCGATTAGCCAACCATTCTTACTTTTGCTTCCTTGATGGATATTCTGGATATCATCAAATCCCTATCCATCCTAATGATCAAAACAAAACGACCTTTACATGCCCTTATGGAACCTTTGCTTATCGTAGGATGTCTTTTGGGTTATGTAATGCACCGACTTCTTTTCAAAGATGTATGATGTCTATATTTTCTCGATATGATTGAAAAGATTATGGAAGTTTTCATGGATGATTTTTCTTTTATGGAAAAAACTTTTGATGAGTGCCTTGAAAACATAGATCGAGTTTTGCAAAGATGTGAGGAAAAACACTTAGTCCTTAATTGGGAAAAGTGTCATTTCATGGTTAGAGAAGGAATAGTGCTAGGACACTTAGTGTCCGAAAGAGGCATCGAGGTAGATAGAGCCAAAATAGAAGTTATTGAACAACCGCCTCCTCCTATCAATGTGAAAGGAATTAGAAGTTTCCTTGGTCATGCTTGGTTTTTATCGTAGATTCATAAAAGATTTCTCTTACATCGCTAGACCTCTTACCCGCTTATTGGCTAAGGATGTTCCTTTTGACTTTGATGATGCCTCGCTTACAATCATTTGAGATCCTTAAGAAAGCGCTCATCTCTCGCTCCAATCATTCAACCCCCGATTGGACTTTACCTTTTGAAATTATGTGTGATGCAAGTGACTACGCCGTAGGAGCGGTGTTAGGACAGACTAAGGATAAGAAGCATCATGCAATAGCTTACGCTAGCAAAACTTTGACTGGACCTCGGCTTAATTATGCTACCACTTTGAAAAAGAGCTCCTAGCTGTTGTCTTTGCTATTGATAAGTTTAGATCCTACTTAGTGGGTGCCAAAGTGATTGTTTACACCGATCATGCCGCTTTAAAATATTTGCTCACTAAGAAAGATGCTAAACCTCGTTTGATAAGATGGATTTTATTACTCCAAGAATTTGATCTAGAAATAAAAGATAAAAAGGGAGTAGAAAACTCGTTGCCGATCACTTGTCTAGAATGCGGTTTGAGAAACCACAGGAACTACCCATCGACGACGCACTCCGGACGACATGCTCTATGGAATCAACGAGATCGACCCCGGTATGCGAGATATTGTTAATTTTATGGTTACGGTTACGTACCACCGGGAGGCAACAAAAGGAAACTTATCCGGGAGAGTCGTACTCACATATGGGATGAGCCCTACCTCTTCCGAGTGTGCTCGATGGCCTCGCTCGAAGATGTGTGCCCACCGAAGAAGGAATCAAAATCATCGAAAGATGCCACTCATCACCATATGGAGGCCATTATGGGGTGTTCCGTACACATGCAAAGATTTGGCAATGCGGATTTTTCGGCCAACAATGTATGAAGACACAAAAGATTTCATTCGGAGATGCGGTCCTTGTCAAAGACATGGCAACATTAACTCAAGAGATGCCATGCCACTCATCAACAATCTCCGAGATCGAGCTCTTTGATGTTTGGGGAGTTGATTTCATGGGACCATTTCCACCGTCAAAGAAATGTGAATACATCCTCGTAGCGAGTGGACTATGTGTCCAAATGGGTCGAAGCTCGCCCATGCAAAAAAGCGAGATAGTTCAAGCTCCAAGAAGATGTTCGAAGAAATAATATTCCCAAGATTTGGAGTCCCAAGGATAGTCATAAGTGACGGAGGATCACATTTCATCGACAAGCGTTTCGAGCAATACTTATTGAAGCATGGAGTACGCCATAATGTTGCTACTCCGTATCACCCTCGAGACAAGTGGCCAAGCGAGACATCAAATAAGTAGATCAAGAATATTCTTCGAAGACAAGTGAATGAAATGGGAACCGCATGGAAAGACAAGCTTCCCGATGCACTATGGGCATATCGAACGAAGATACAAGACACCTATTGGGATGTCACCATATCAACTAGTCTATGGAAAGACATGCCACTTACCAAGAGAGCCGGAATTCAAAGCTCACTGGGCCATCAAGAAATGGAATATGGATCTAGAAGCGAGAAGAGAAGAGGAGGATGCAAATCTCGAATTAGAAGAATGGAGAGAGAAAGCCTATCACAACGCCAAGATATACAAAGAAAGAGTGAAAAGATGGCACGACAAGAGAATTAAGATCAAGGAGTTCACACCCGGAGACAAGGTATTACTTTTTAATTCCGGGTCAAACTCTTCGGGCAAGGAAAGCTTCGAAGCAAATGGGAAGGACCGTTCGAAGTAGTAAGCTCATCATCGCATGGAGCCGTTACGCTTCGCAACAATGAAGGTACGATATTCAAGGTAAATGGTCAACGCCTTAAAATATTTTTAGAGCCCATTGAGGAAATAGGTGAAATAGATGAATTAAACTTCTTTCTCAATTAGGTAGTTGGGCCCGACCTTTCTACTTTTCGTTTTTCGGGGTCCAGGGTATTTTTCCGAACGACAAAAATATGCTAATTAGGTTGCGAAAAGCCCCGGCGGGGGTCCACACCGCCGAGTCGGCCGACCCATAGGGGAGTCGGCCGACTCATGGACTCCCCCATTCGCCGTCAGCTTTTGCACTCGTGATCCTTCCATACTCTTCCTTCAGGAATTTTTGCCGATTAGGGTTTTTGAGATCACGTTGACGCGTTATTCCTTCGGAGATTCTCTTTAGATGCCCTTTAGATGCCTCTCCATCCCCCTATATAAAGAAGCCCGGCCTCAAGCCAACCTCATTCCATCTAAAGCCTCCTCCTCCTAGCATCAAGCTTGCTACGCAAAGCAATGGCGAAGTCGAGCCGGAATTTAGATAGGAGATTGATCCGCTTCGGGATTGATCTCAACACCATCCCAAGAGAAGAGCACGAGAGCAAGGCCATCGTCCTTGCTAAACCCAAACCCCTAGCCTCTATTCCTCCAAAGCCTCAAGCTTACAGTCATAGCTACTTCGCTCAACCATTCATCGCTGCACCCAAGCCTTTGCTCCTAGATGGACCTCCACCAAAGGGTCCTATTGTGAAGCTCCCAGAAGGCACCAAGATCCTCCCTCCTAAGCACAATGAGATGCTTATGGGAGTGAAGACCAACAAGCAAGGGGAGATCGTCTGTGCTAAGTATAGCACTGGAGAGCGCTCGTATTTCGAGGGAGTCCGTGCTCACCCGAGCAAAGTGAAGTTTGTCCCTCCGAAGGAAGCCCCGAAAGCGCTCTCGCCGCCTCGAAGCTCCAAGGAAGCGTCGCAAGACCGTTGCGGACTTAGAGAAGGAGTTAGAAACTCGTATGCGACGTTATAGCATCTCTGCGAAATGCCCAACATGTCCGAAAGCGAGCATTGTCACTCTCATAGATAGACTTCGTGCGCAAGAGAAGAGGACGAATAAGTTGGAAAAGAGGTTGGACGCTCTAGAGAAGCGAGTTGATTAGATAAGATTTATCGTAGCATCAGAAAGGCCTAGTGTGTTTAGATTAAAAGTTTTAGTATGCAAGAGTGCTTAGTTAAAGTTTCGATCTTAGTTCTTTCCAATACTTGTAATCCAGGCCTTAATTAAGATGAAATAAAGTTTCTAGTTACATTTATTATTGCATATGTGTTGCCTCTTTTGTCTCCACCTTATTGTGAATGAAGATAACGGGAATCTAGTGTGGGGGAGGCAACCGACGACGAAAACTAACGGATATCGCGAACCAAAAAATATTTGAGAGTATATGATGTAAAGATCACGCACGACGAAGCGGACCCCGAGGGACCACCTGCTAGAGTCGGCCGACCCACATATGGAGTCGGCCGCCCATGGGCTGGGCCCGTTTGGCTCCAGTTTTCGTCCACGGTCAGGTTTGCTTCCCTATGTTTCAAAATTTATGTCAATCACGTTTTTCCGATTCGTTTGGGGAACACTTTGAATTAAATCACTTGCTATATATATTGAGAAGGTAAATTATTTTAATCATGACCCCAAGATAGACTCACACCATGATAATTCCCGGAATCCCCGTTCTTTGTTGGGAACGTTAATTTATAGGGACCCCATTTTACTTAAGTTGTTGAGGACAGTGATATAGCATGGACCATGAGAACCTGATTTCTTGATGTCTAGTTGCTTGGAGAATTTCTTTTCGAAAATCTTAAAATGATTAGCTATACTTCTCCTCTGTGGTTATAAATGCCTATAGAGCCTCGTCGACAAAATTCGAAAGACCAAAGACATAAGCTTTTATTTGTGTTGAGAATAGTCTTGGCGGTATTAGAGCCATAGAGAAGGGTCTCTTACTCATATGATCAAGTGCACTTACACCCACATATATATCTGCTGCTCCTACACTGGGAGTACGCAAAAACATGCTTTCCGCCATTCATCCATCTCCTACACTGGGAGAAGGATACATACACTTTCTAGGATTTCTATATGCTCCAAGAATTGTTATCATCATCCAGTTGTTAAGATCATCATCGTCATCATGTTCAAGAACGTTATTGTGTCCAAGATCGAGACATGGGCTATGCAAAACTAGTAAAAAAAAAAAGAGAAGAAAAGAAAAGAAAAGAAAGAAAAGAGATGGCCCATGAGCTCTTAAGTATTGTGATCCCAAGAGAAGAAAAGTTCAAAGAAGCTCGAGAGAGCTATTCAAGAGAAGATCAAGCAAAGCAATGTTCAAGAGAAGAGTGTGCAAGAGAGGGAAGGAGCATCATTATCATCAATTTAGCCACCAAATATTCCACACACTTGCACACACTTGATCTAGAGTAAGGTCCCCTCTCCTTGGTTCCCGTTTTTGACTAATCAATATGCACGGTAAAAATGCTATTCCTTGAAATACCTTAAACTCCATATAAGCCTTAGTAGAATAGGAGGCATACCCTTCTACATGCCTCAAGTGAGTTCCATAAATACTACATATATTGAGAGATTTGAGTGCTCTATACTTAATGGTGAGATCCACAAATACCACATATAATGAGTGATTCGAGTGTGCTACATGATGGAGAAGGGAAAGCTAAGTTTTCTTTGCAAAAATGTTATAAAAACTCCGAGTGACAGGATTGACAGAAGACGGATCTCTACTTCGCGCTGTTCCATCTTTCAACTCCCCAAAGTTCAATGGTAGACACTTTGAATCCCGCAGTGCAGGTATGATCAGGGATAATCTAATGTTGATGTCTTGGTTTGAGGCTATGCTTAAAGTAATCCATCCTTTTCCTCGAGACGAGTAAAAGACTAGTGTGGGGAGTTTGTTGACGGTCGTTAACTCATAAAATTAACCGTCAACTTAGCATGCAAATGGACCTATTTATAAATACTTGATAGATATAGGGTTACCACCGACGTAATTCCACGAGTTTTGGTGAATATCTATTTCTGCGGGGTGACAAAAAACCAACCAAGATGGCCCACATGTCGGGTTTACATAGAGATAAAGACCGAACGGGTAAAATTGTATAATCTAGAAGACTCCGAGAAGGCAAACCCTGGAAGGCTGCGGCCCACTCGCACCGTGGCCAGTCGGCCGACCAGGGAAGGGGAGTCGGCCGACTCCCCATCTCCACCAATCAGGTGGAGTCTCGCGGATCCTGCCTCCACCGACTTTGAAGATTAATAATTATCGTCCATTTAGGTCGGTTTGATCCGAGGACTGTCGTTAATCCTAGGGGGCTATATAAGCAGAGCCCCTGGCCCCTGGGTGAAACTCTAATTAATTCTCCAATTCATTCAAGACTTCAATCCAGAGAGAGAGAGTTAGATAGAGAAGGGTCCCTCGAATGGATCTATCTCTATAGGGTATTAGATTCAAGAGAGATTGAGAGAGTATAGAGTGGAGGTAGATTTGGAGGAAGCCCGGCCTGTCGGTGTCTCCTCTCCAGTGTACCTGCGGGATCAAGTCTCCTAACCCGAGGCTTGGTTTCGTAATCATTCGGCAATTCAACTTCTAATACTAGTAAGTTCGTTGTTATTATTGTTCTTTGGTTTACAAGTTTACTTTATTAAACGCTTCGCGTTGGGAATAGAGTAATCGTTCTTTAGCATAAGCGTGGTGCTTAGGCTAGGTTCACTTGTAGATGCTCCCTATTCGGCGGAACCGTGGTAGTAGTGAGGGAAGTGACAATCCCTTTATTACCTTTGTAATCCACTTCCCGTTGGTAGGTCCTTTGTGCCCGGTTTAGCATCCTCTCGTGGTGTCTATTCCTCGGTACCCCCTTAGAACAATAGTCTCAAAGCTTGCCATAGGTTAGAAGAAGACTTACGAAGGAGTTCTCTCTATATCGCTTAATTCTCACTTGACTAGCGACCCGGGGTAGTAGTAAAGATCGGGTTAGTCTATTGCACGTTTTCTCTTAGCGGATAAAAACAAATACGATACTCAGGACTTATCTCCCGGGTGAAGTGCTCACCGATATCCGTGCGCTTGCGGATTATTTCTTTTGATTCTTTCGTGTGCGTATCTAGTGTCAACAGGCGCGCGACCCCACCAGCGCGTGGGGGTGACGAGCGTCCCCCTCCTGGTTCACCGATTGAGAGTAGAGCCATGTCGTGGCCTGGGCCGAGCGACACGAACTCTAGACTCCCAAACCAGATCACCGTGGCGAACGGGAGCGAGGAAGCGGGTGATGCCATCCGGAAAATGGCGGGAATCGAGCGAAAACACGCAGTTCCCCTACCTGGCGCGCCAACTGTCGGTGTTTCGTACCCCGGGGGGTGTCACACCAACGAGTAAATTTCTATGCGTGCTCCCTAATCCGGATGGTGATGCAAGATGGACACAAGCGTTTATCCTGGTTCAGGCAAAGAATGCCCTACGTCCAGCGGTGGGGAGAGATTTGTATTATCTTGCACCGGGGTGCTTGTACAGGGGTGAGTACAAGGTAGTCCTGAGACTTAGTGAGTGAGTGTGAGTGAAGGCGTAAAAACGTGTACGCGTAAAAGCTTCCCCGAACTAGGTCCTGGCATCCCCTTTTATAGGCCAAGAGGAGGCTCAGGAGTACAGAGTAGATAGGGCTGTCGTGGGCGTGACGTCGAGGTACTGGTGTTGTCAAGTCGTCGAATCTGTAGACGCTCCTTGTGGTCCGGCTCGAGCCTGTAGCGGTATGGTCAATGATGGCCTGCTCGTCCTTCTCGGTCGTGGGCTGACGTAGTTGAGGTGTGGTGCTGGCGTGGCCGAGCACGTGCGCCCGGGAACCCTGCGGTATGATCATCGAGGTGGGAAAGACAGGGCACTGCGCGCCCCATGCTCAGGTTACGTCCGTCACCGTCCCTCGAGCGGCTGATGACCGCTTCGAGAGGGAGATGGCCTGAGCGACGGGACTGAGCAGCGGGTTAGATGGTACGGAGAGTTGACAATTGCGTTCTGTGAGGGTGCCGCACATGGCATAGTGCCAGGCATGGTGCAACAGTGGCGCCTGCCATCCTCGAATCCGGGGGAGGGGCAGCGTGATGGTGGAAGTGACCGGTGTACGATCCACTATTGCGGGCCCTGTAGCCATGGAGTTAGGCGGGGCAGGCGTACTACGGCGCTGTTCGAGCCCTGTAGCCACGTGCGCACCACGGTTGGCAATTATTGCTGGCATACTCGAGCGGTCGCTCGCTCGAGCGCTTTCCGCACTTCTTCCTCGAGCGGGCGGGTGGCTGCTGCTCGAGCAAGTGGGCTTTGTGGCCTTGTGGGCCTAATTGGGATTTCCTTGGTTAATTCTTGGGAGAGTTAGAGGTGAAATGGGCTGGATTATTCACCTCTAATCTATCTAATTTAGGACCCCCTAATCTAGGTACCCGACAAGTTCCCTGCCAAAGGTATTTTGGACATTGGCATAGCAGTGTCGAATTTTTCCTGACGATGATTTGAGGTCGTTGAGTAATCTACAATTGGCTTGTTTGACATCTAGCTGGTCAGTCGAGGCACGCGGAGGAAGGGGAGGCCGTCGCAGAGGCGAACGGAGCGGAGGAACGACAACCGGAGCGGACGGAATCACGGAAGGTTGTCGATCGGCGGGGGAGGGAAGACGGGCTATACAGTCGGCGGCGGGTGGCAGCGGCTTGTTGGATTAGGGCACGGACGCGGATTTGCTTTAGGGCCGTACTATCCTGAAACTGAAGGAGTATATTATACGTATAGTAGCACAAATGCCCTACGGGTTTTAAAATTCACATGACCCTATGTATTTTCCAGTAATTAACATATGAAAGAAATATCTTGTGTGCACCTGCAGATATAACCTTTGTGAACTACAAACCTTTTAGAACCACTTTCAAACTAATACAATATTTTTTTTTTGAGACTAACTAATACAATATATGAGGCAATCTAAGATGCGCAAATACACTTGGGCCTTGTTTAGTTCCACCAAATTGGGGTTGCCAATTTGGCACAGTGAAAGATTCTCCATCACATCAAAATGTCGGCACATGCATGAAGTACTAAATTTAAATGAAATTAAAAACTAATTGCACGGTTTAGTTGTACTTTGTGAGACGAATCTTTTGAGCCTAATTAGTCAATATTTGAACAATATTTCACAAATACAAACGAAATGCTACAGTGCGCTACAGTAGCAATGCCAAATTGGCAACCCCAATTTGGGGGAACTAAACAAGGCCTTGGTCTAATAAGAGGGAAAGTCCTACACTGGTCTGACTCGACAGAGCTTTCTGTAATGCTGATTGGGAGATGTTGTACCCTAAGTTTGCCCTGCATGCAATGTCCACGGGTGCGTCTGACGACACACCAATTTTTCTAAACCGCCAAGGCATGGTGCCAAGGATCGCCAGGTTCAAATTTGAAGACCACTGGATAAACACACCGGGTTTCAAGGAGGTGGTGGAGTCTGCATGGAGCAAGCAGCACTCAGGGTCTCCACTAACTATCATCAGGAAGAAGCTCATAGAAACAGCAAGGTCCGTCTGCAGCTGCACATAGCAAATGAGGTCATTTTCATGCTGGATATTGCACAGGAAGGCAGGCAACTATCTGTCAGCGAGGTGGCTCTAAGGAGAGATTTAAAGACAAATTGCTGGGCTTAGCGGCAGTGGAAAGATCAAGACGTCGTCAGGCCTCTAGAATTACTTGGTTGAAAGCTGGCGATGCTTTCACACGGTTCTTCCATTTGAAAGTGAGCAGCAGAAAGCGGAGGAAATATATATCATCACTCAGAAAGCAAGATGGTTCACTGGTTTGGCAGCATGAAGAAAAGGAGGCTGTTCTTCATGAGCATTTCACTGCAATCATGGGGACCAAGGTGCGAAGAACTAGAGATCTAAACTAGGACAAGCTTAATATGACTAGGCTACAGTAAATTGAAGGGCTCGAGCTGGATAGGGAATTCACAATGGAGGAGCTGCAGTGTGTTGTCCACCAACTGCCCAGTTATAAGGCACCGGGCCCTGATGGTTTCTCAAATAACTTCTACAAGCACAGTTGGGAGATCATCAAATACGACATGCTGGCGGCCTTCCAAAGCATGTACAGCCATCACACAGGGCACTGGAACACATCAACGGTGTTGAGCTAGTCCTATTGCCAAAAACAGAAGTGGCAGTGCAGCCTAAGGACTTTAGACCAATCAGTCTCATTCATTCTTTCGCCAAGCTGTTCACAAAGGTACTCGCCATCAGACTATCTCATTACATTGACGGGCTCATCGCGCCGGCTCAGAGCGCCTTCATCAAGAAGAGATGCATCCAAGACAACTTTGTGTATGTAAGAGGTTTGGCGAGGCATTATCATCGTTCCAGGACACCTGCTTTCCTAATAAAACTGGACATCGGTAAGGCTTTCGATACCGTTTCATGGGAATACCTGCTCCAGTTGCTGGGAAACAGGGGTTTCAGCCATAGGTGGACAGAATGGCTGGTGGCTTTTTTCAGATCATCATCATCTATCGTGCATCTCAATGGCGCCTCGGGGCCCAAGATTTTTACATCAACGGGGACTTCGTCAGGGGGATCCACTATCACTGTACCTATTCATTCTGGCTATGGATGTGCTGAACCGTATCTTTGACATTGCAACAGAAGAGGGACGCTTGACACCCCTTCGTGGGAGACAGGCCAAGCTAAGGCTGTCTTTATATGCTGACGATGCCGTGGTTTTCTCCAATCCAAACAAAGCTGATATCAAATGCATCATGGACATCTTGGGGGCTTTCGGTGATGCCACAGGACTGCGCATTAACATAGCCAAAATCATCGTGGCTACGATCAGATGTGCAGGCTTGGACATGGATGACATTCTTGCTTACTTCTCTGGGCAAAGGGTAAACTTCCCAATTCAGTATCTGGGTCTGCTAATAACTTTGGGAAGGACAAGGCTAGTTCACCTGCAGCATCTTCAAGATAGAGCAAAAGGAAGATTGTCGGGATGGCAAGGCAGACTAGTGATTGTAGCCGGGAGAAGGGAACTTATCAAATCAGTGCTTTCTTCTCTGCCAGTGTACCTGATGACTACATTAAGGCCTCCGAAGAAATTCATTAAGGAGTTCGACAAACTACGCTGCTGGTTCCTATGGGCTGGTGACGGTCAGTTAACTGGTGGGAAGTGCAAGGTTTCATGGACCAACGTGTGTGTGCCTACAGTGAAAGGAGGGCTCGGCATCAAGGACCTGGAGGCTTTCAGTAGAGCACTCCGCCTCAGATGGCTGTGGTTTGCTTGGGATGACAGGGATCGGCCTTGGAAAGTTATGCAACCTCAAGCTGATGATGTGGACAGGAGAATTTTTAACGCTGCTACTGTAGTAACCATCGGGGACGGGAACAAGGCGTCCTTCTGGCTATCCAGATGGATGCATGGTGAAGTGCCGATAGATCTCTTCCCATAGCTTTTTTTTTCGCGACCGGGCCTTCACCCGTTTTTCATTAAGAGGAATAAACGAAAACAACAACAGGGCGTCAAACCATTGATGTTAGCAAGATGCATACATCGAATAGCAGACAAGAGTTTAAGAACCTAT
Organism: Themeda triandra; assembly: GCA_018135685.1. Lineage (NCBI taxonomy): Eukaryota > Viridiplantae > Streptophyta > Magnoliopsida > Poales > Poaceae > Themeda > Themeda triandra. The sequence goes on along the minus strand of JAENPR010000006.1, from coordinate 1,872,031 downwards.
CTACTGGATACGAGATAAACGATTACATTTTGAACAAATTTTGCGACCGAAAACCAAGGAAGCAGCTCATAAGCCGAAGCCTCTAGCGCCCAGTCTTGGCTCTACTCGATCGCAGCCTCTTGCCGTGAAGCAGAGCCTGCATAGCCTCCTCTGCGTCACCAGCCAGTGCGACCTGGAACGCGGCCTGATGAAACTCCTCGAACGTTGCTTCATCAGGGCGTTGCGTCTCGACCTCATACCCGAGCTTCCTCATGAGGACCCACCTTTCCTGCGCGTTAGGCTTGTTGAGCTTGTTCTTGGCGGCCAGGCGGGCACTACGCTTAGGCAGCCACTCCATGGTGTCTTCACTGGGACCCGCCTTAGTGATCCGCAAGGTCGGTGTGGAGAGCAGCGACGGTGTCAACGGCTTCCTGAAGGAGTTGATGAAGTCGTCGACGGATTCAGCACAAGCGGACGCGTCCGCATTAACGTGCCTCACCGCGTTGCCCTCCACTGGAGCCTCAGTGACGTCGACGTCGACGCCATGGTCGGTATCAACGAGTCCTTCAGTGCCAACGATCGGTCGGGGCTCGACGTCATCGGCGACGCATGGAGCCGTGGCCTCATCGACGGTCTCCGGTAGCTCCGCGGCGGTGTGGGGGCCATCCTCGACGAAGCCCGCGACAACCGGAGCGGCCACCACCGTAGTCCTGCCTGCCACCGCCTCTACATCCATGGGATCGAATTCCCTTCATGGTGGAGGGTCCGCCGCGGGCTGGGAGGCCACCTGCGACTGCACAGCACAATCCTACAAAGAAGCCTTACGACCTCCGACCACCCACATGGTCACCTCGAATTTCGAAGCAGGGTGTGCCATGAGGTCGTCCAGCGCGGCCGCGTCAGTAAGCGTGAGAAGGACAAGAGGGCCAACGGTCTCACCAGTCGTGGCGGCGACACTCTTGATAACGAAGGCCTCAGGGTGGCCTACGTCATCCAGAGGTGGACAGGATGGTGGTGAAGTGGTCGACGTTGAAGAATCGACAAATGTCTCCCTCCTAGGACGGTTGACGTCATCCAGGGGAGGAGATACAGGCGGCTGGTGCGGGGACAAAGACGACGATGTCTGTACCAAGTCCTCCCGGCTGTGGCGTCGCGCCGAAGTCGGCACTCGCTTGCGGGGCGGCGCACGGCCCCTCGTGCATGCCCCGGCTCGATGGCCAGCGCCCTGGCAACGGAGGCAGCGCGGCGAAGAGCGGCACTGAGCGGCGATGTGGTCCCTCGCGAGGCAATTGAAGCAACGGCCCACCAACTCCGGTGGCACTGGATGGCGCTGCCTTCTTCGACGAGCGGCGGTGACGGCGCCCCACTACAGTCCTAAAACCATCGGCGTCAATGCAGAGCTGTGGGTCAAGCCTCTGGTGCACTGGGACCCTCGGCGCCTTCTGCAAGTCGAGGCGACTATGCGCGATCACCCGCATGGGCTGCGGTGGTGGTGGTAGGGTAGTGGACCTGCGTCGCTGACGCCGCCGTCGACGCCGCCTCTTTGTCCTCGCAGGTGGTGGTGGTGCGCCCTCCACGGCGGCAACCCTCATAGTCACAGTCGACGGCGGAGGCGTGGCCCGAGTAGCCCTGTGAGCAACCTTCAAGTACGACAGTCGCGGGGCAGGAGCACTCTCGTCGTCGGAGACGCCTGCATCTGGGTCATCGTCCGCCCAACGCTTCGCCTTCGGGCGCCCCACTGAGGTGCCGCCAGGAAGGAAGGGGGCAGCGTGGGGGGAGAGGGACGACATCCTCGAGGGTGGTACGGCAGGCGGCTGCAGAGTTGTCGGCGACAGCTTCGGCGCGCACCCCAGGTTGACGGTGGCGGCCACCGTTGCCGAAACCCCATCGTCAAGATCGTCTTCATTGTCGTCGTTGTCGTCGAAGACATCCTCGACTATAACCTCGTCCTCAGGCAGCAGCTTCTTCGCCCCAGGTTCGCTTCCCACCTCTGTGTGCAGGGGAAGGACGGCGAAGGAAGGGGCGCACACAACGGCCACCTCGGTGGCGGCACCCGGCGGCGTTGCAGCTGCCGCACACGCTGCAACGGCCACCGTATCCCCAATCGACGTTGGCGAGCTTGCTGCAGCCACCGGCTCCGCATCGTCCTCCTCCGTCCCTGTCGGGCGCTCGCCGGCGTCGGGCAACGGCAACGGCAACGGCGGCGCCCCCTTCCGCGCACGCGGACGGGGCTGGGGAGGGGAGAAGACGAGCAACTCGCCCTTCCGGCAGGGGGTCCGGCGAGACCCCGTTGGCGGCGGCGGCGTATAACTGTCTAGCCCCGTCGCAATCTCCCCTTCCTCCAGCAGCCAGGAAGGGCGGGCTCCAGACCAGCACAGCACACTGGTTGAGCGCAGCGCAGCGTGCCCGCAACGGCCGTACTGGATTGCGGCGCGACACAGGAAGCTGAGGAGGCCATGGCAACGGAGGGAGGCGGGGGCGCGCCAAGCCCCGCGTCGGTGACGTCGCCCAGCAGGGGCGCGTGCTGCTGGTGATGCCCGCCGTGCGCGACCGCCGGTGGCAGCACTGAGGTGGCCGTCAGAGGCTCCTCCAACCCCAAGGACTTGGAGTCCGCGAGCACGGAGGACGCAGGGGATGGTGGGGCGGTGGGGAAGGGGCTGGCCAACAACGAGCCGGCGTCCGGCAGCGACGGGGCATGGCGGGCGGCCGGCGGCGACCCCGCAGCTTCGCTGGCCAGGATCTCCGAGGCAGAGGGCAGCGACACTTCGTGATCCACATGGATGGATAGATCAGGGAGTAGGGGTTTCAGATCTGTAGTCGAAGGGAGAAGGGGCTGGGTGGAGTGGCCGGAATGGTTGGCGGCGGTGCCGCCGTAACGGTCGCCTGGAGGCTGGTCGGGAGGGTCGGGAGGGCGCAGGTCCATCAGACTCCCAAGGATCCAATATATCAGGTTATTGCAAAGTGTGCACGTCTTCTCATCTGAAACTGGGTTCTGGAGAAATACTACTAGAGAGTGGAGAGCAGCGGGAAAACTGCTAGCTTCCCAGAGCTTTACAAACACAGCAAGAGAAAGAATCGAACAGTGGCAGAAGCTTTGCTAGACAACGCTTGGGTAAGGGATGTTGACTATGACATGACGCAGCTGATTCTCCTTCAGTACATGCAACTTTCAGAAAGGCTACAAAACGTGATGCTGAATGACTCAGAGCCAGACCGGATCACATGGACTCAATCACCAAATGGGCAATACTCTGCAAAATCAGCTTATGATATGCAATTCAAACATATCTGGCAAAATACACTTGGAAGGCTAAGGCGCCTCCAAAATGCAAGTTCTTCATGTGGCTATTTCTCAGAGACAGACTGTGGACAGCTGCTAGGCTTCAGGTTAGGGAATGGCCAAATGAGTATTTTTGTCAACTATGCATGCGAAATCTGGAGACCTCTTCACACCTATTTGTAGAATGCCCGGTCACTAGATCAGTTTGGCAGCGGATTGGACTATGGGCAATGGCGCCCTGCCTGCAGCCGAGCCAGTGGGCACCCTCGGCCAGTGTCAAGTTGTGGTTCCTGCAAATGATGAACGGGTTGCCGGCAGCAAACAACAGAGAGGGCCTTCGATCGCTGATTACACTCACCAACTGGGAGATCTGGAGGGAACGAAACAATAGAGTTTTCAACAGGAAACAACGTCCAAGATATTTTCAACTCAATTACAGAGCAGGCTTTCGCGTGGAGTCAGGCAGGAAACAAGGGGATCACAAGCTTGCTGCAGCTACACCAGGGCGTTGACACCCATCAGCCGGGCCAGAGCATACCTGTTGTATCCGTTGTTCCTCCTATTGATGTAAGTTAGTGCTATGTTAGTCAGGGGTGGCTAAGAGTTCACCACGGTGACTCCTAAGCAAAAAGGTGACGGGTGCAGGTTGTGCCCATTTGTAAATACTTTGTAATTGCTCCTCCTTATCAATGAAAGCTGGTAACGGATCTTTCGAAAAAAAATAAGATGCGCTCCCATAAACATACATGGACCGTGGTCAATTAACTTAAGCTGGAATCTTTCACCTAGGCCAAGATCAATATACCAATGCAAAACCTTTTCTTGATTTGTAGCAATTTATATTTGGAACATGCTCGTTCAGCCAATCTTCTTATCTCCATCAGCTTTTTATTTGCACACTGTAGCCAGCAAAGGACAGATCTTGCAGGGCATCACTCAGATTTTCTTTAAATGGGCTCTAAGACCAATGGCACCTGAAATCGAACCATAATACAATGGAGAAAAACACTTCATGAGATACTAAGGACAGGAAAGGGTTTGAAAAAAAATACAAGATTATTTTCTAGTTCAAAGCTCATGGTCCCCAACCTAGAACATGCTTCCTGTAAACTGTAACGGTCTACTCAGCATTTTCTTCTAAAAGCTAGCAAATTAAAAGAACATGCTTCCTGTCAAGAGTAACATTCTGCCCACCATGTACTCGACTATAGGCAGCTCAAGTACTAAGATTAATATCACAAGCATCTTCTGAATATTATCAACAAAAAAGTCTCTTAATAAAAGGAAGAACATAAGCAAACAATTATCCCAGATTGGTCAGGTCATCAGTGTTAGTCCTAGCGCTACCTTCATCAGATCAAATTGTTGTGCATTGAGTGACATTTCGTTTAAAAGCAAGGTAAATAGATAGCCATATTCACCTGATCAAATTGTTGTGCGTTCCATTATATGAGACGGCAACGTTATGACCTCAACCTGCCAAAATTGGCATATGTTAATGAAGCAAGAACTGAAGCTGCTGAAATTAAAATAACTTACCTGCACAAACTCTCACTTATGGAAAAAGTTAAAAAAGGGCATCTGTATCTGTAGCTGCCTGCTCATACATGGGTTGTGTTAGCAAATAATGCTGATAAATAAAAGGATCGAACACGAGACGATGTTTTTTAACGAGGTTCGGCGTACCTACATCCTCGGGGCATGATTACAGGCGCTCCTCCCCAACAGCTAAAACAGATGTCCTATCGTCTTATGGTTACAAGAGAGGTAGGGATATATTTATATCCTCCTAGGATTGCCTCTACACCGTGAATACGGTACTAAACATATTCTAACCCACTAGAATAACTCTAGTTACAATGTAACCAACTAGTATACATATTCGACACAACTCTAACAAACTCCACCTTGGCGAATATGCACGCCACATTGAAGTCGTCCAAATGCGAACATCCATGTACCAAAACTTGAGTCTTGACTTCACAGCTCCAAAAGCTGTCAACGAGTCTATCTGACCCGTCCAAACAAGAGCATTAGCTCCTGCAACTTCATGCTCCATAACTCCACCTGCAGTTGTGCACTCTTCGAAGACTTCCGAAGAAACAACCAGAAGAAATAATCTGCAGAACACTAGGTATTGGGTAACCCTAGCAACAAATCTGCAGCCTGATGCAAATTGCTGAAGAACCTCCTGATACAACGTCTTATGCACTTGACTGAAACGGTGAACACCAATAAAAGAGCAGAATATTTTAGAACTCCGCCTTGGACTCCACACCATGTGACGGCTGAGTCGCCAATTGGATTGGCACGGAAGAAATCACTCCGCCTTGGACTAGACGTTGCAAGAAACGTCGATTCGCTGATAGAACAGCACGGAAGCAATCGCCGAGTAACAACCGACGATAATAACCCGGAACTTTGAATCCGGTCTTGAACAGCTGAAAGAAATCATCCAGCAAAATCTCTGACAACGATGCACCAACTGAAGTCTTGATAATCCAGAAGAAATATAATCTGCAGAAAACTAGGTATGAATTTTAGAACCCTAGGTTGAACCTGCAGCCTGTGTACACGTCTGTACGAACAGCTGAAAAAACCAGCCAAATAACAAATCTTCTGGTATATGCTTTCTCGGGTGCATGTAGCAGAATCACCATCAACTTGCATTCGGCTTCCTTCACGTGAGAGAGCAGACAACAGCCGATGGCTTGATCCGCGTGAACGTGATGGTGGAAGGCAGGAACGCAACGGATTTGAATTGCAGAGAAGAAACTTCCACATTAAACCACGCGTGTGAACAGAACCTGCCTCTCCCAACAGGAACGCAGCCCGCAGTAGCAGCACCACCCAGAACAACCGATCTGCACAGTACCGAAACACACAGCTTTTTTAAGATCGGAACAAGTAGTGCAAATCGCCTCCAACTCAAATTAGAACTCCGCCTTGGAATCACGATGACACGTGAGTTCGCCGTTCGGACACGGCACGGAAGAAAATCGATGGATCTGCGGGGAAGCCTGCCTTTGTACAGTTGATGGAATTTGACACGCCATCGAATTTAACTCTGCCTCTCGGCAGCTGCGAAGCACGATCAACTCGATGGATGACCTTGTAGATGAAAATCCTCCGCCGATTCGATCTCGAGACACGGCCGTGCGGCACGGCCGATTAAACTCCGCCTTGGACTCAAGAGTCGCCGGGTGCTCGGCACGGAAGAAAATCTTCAGATCGACCTTAGTGGCGGCGGCGTAGAACAGGGATTGAACCCTAATTTTGAAGACGACGAATAATAGGGAATAAAACCCTAATTTCCAATTAAGCTCTTGTCCGGCTCTGATACCACTTGTTAGCAAATAATGCTGATAAATAAAAGGATCGAACACGAGACGATGTTTTTTAACGAGGTTCGGCGTACCTACATCCTCGGGGCATGATTACGGGCGCTCCTCCCCAACAGCTAAAACAGCTGTCCTGTCGTCTTATGGTTACAAATGGGGTAGGGATATATTTATATCCCCCTAGGATTGCCTCTACACCGTGAATTGGCAATACGGTACTAAACATATTCTAGCCCACTAGAATAACTCTAGTTACAATGTAACCAACTAGTACACATATTCGACACAACTCTAACAGGTTGGATTTCTGAGGATGAGATTTACAGCATTCAGCTATATTAGCATTTAGCAAACAAGCACATATTTACCAATAGCATTGTTGAGAGATGCGCTCAACGAGAACTAAAAGCTCCAACAGTGCATGGTAGTAGATATCCAGTGAAACAGAGGAATCATTTAAGTTAGCAATAGCAATCTTCATCAACTCAGCAAGGGATGGCATCTTTAACTTCTCCATCAGTTCTTGCAAGGCAGGCAACCACTAAAAAAATGTTTTTACATCTTCCAAACATTGGTCTGAACTCTGAAGATCAGCTTTACAACTATGAGAAATAGGAGTTTCGTCTATTCAGTAATTTCTAAAATTAATGGAGACAAAACAAAAAGATAACTCTTAATTTATATTTAAAATATTCCCTCAGCCCTGCAGCAATCTTGTTACCTTAATCTCCAACAATTAGTTGAGAAACTCGGCCCAATAATATATCCAATTCTGCACATGGATGGCTGGACCTACTTGTTACCTTAATCTTGCATCGTATTCACACCTGGATGGCTGGACCTACTGTTGCTTTCCCAGCACAAATGGCCAATGCTCTCAAAGGTCAAGTTGCCATTATCCCATGATGGATACTTCCACATCAATAACCAGTTATCTTCAACATCGAGTACTATCTGAGCTCTGATGAGTTCCCTCTGCTCTCAATACACTAAATTCTACTGGTACTAGCTCAAAAAAAACTCCAGTTCGGTTGCCTCCTCCCAGTACCTATTGTGGAGTGTTGTTACCTCTAGAAACAGTTATGTAGGTTCACATTTAGCTTATGATTTCACCAGATTGGATTTGTCAAGAAAAGTGGTACACTAAGATTATTTTAGGTACTTGATTTTTTTCTGGTTGGCTGCCAAGAAAAGTACAACGCTTAAATCTTTTATTGCACGAGAACACCTAAATTTAGAGATGTGCAAGTCCAAACTATAGTCAGACGCGGGCAAAATCAAGTTTGGCTAAGAAGTATTAGGGAGCGACCTCCAGGATGTCATTGCAAGCTAAAGTGAAGCCAGAGTAAATCAAGAGGATGATGCTTCAATGCCAACTCTCTGTCTCTCTCTAATCTCCCAAACCAAAAAACAAAAAAAAAAAAAAAAAAAAAAAAAAAAAAAAAAAAAACCTCTCTGTCTCTCTCACACAGGCACACAAGCATAGTCAATTCGTTTATTGCAGTTGCAAAAGGCAAGTGCTTTGAAAAACAACAAAGTAAAGCTATACTGCATGATTAAAGGATGCACAAACTCAGCTATCGAGCAAATCAAAACAGCCCTCAATAGGAAAGCGCACATTTCCATACATGCAAACTACCAATTGGCTTATGACAGGTAGTAAATTTGGACCACAACAAAAAAATGTTTTAACTAAACTAATTCAACTGTCATGGACTAAGCACTAAGATGTCCATTTATCTCTTCAGTACACATGAGCTCAAGTGATTTGACTCAAAGATGGCAGTCCTAAATAAGATCTACATATGAATATGGTGCACATGTCTGTCATCTTGTAGTATTCTAATATATCTATTTGGAAAATCTGCTTGGTATGACTCGCATAGTAGCATAATAATTGTGTGACTATATAAATTTCTTCATATGTCATTCCTAGCTCATGAGTTATATCTTTTAAAATCATGCATTCAACATTGCATTGTGATTCAACCAACTCTACTCACCTTATAACCCTATAGCTTGTTATATAATATGTAGAGTTCTAGTATATATATACTTTTCCACTGCTTGTGCTTGAGGTGTATTTGCTTAGATAATCCAACCAACTCTACTCACCCTATAACCATATATCTTGTTATATAGTATCTATACTTTCTCACTGCTTGTGCTTGAGGTGTATTTGTTTAGATAGTCCTCTAACTATGTTATGACACTTGTTTTACATTGAATAATGTTAGGAGTTATCAAATAAGTTGAGATTTTGGAGCAAACCAAACAAGTTGAATACTTTGTTTTTATAGGAGATAAATGTTTTTATGTGTATTATTATTAGAGTTTAGTACTTCCTAAATAAGTCATACAAACAGGGAGCTCAGTTCGCCTGAGGCCATGCTATAGTTGGGACGTTCTGGAGGAAGTCCAGGCAATCGAAGAGCTTGAAGAGTGTGTCCGCACAGAACGGCGTACTATGCACGGGCGGTGCCGGTGCCGGTGGCGGATTGCCGGATGCAGTTTGGATCAGTGCCATGGCAACCACCATGGCGAGGAACGAGACGGTGGATGTTGCCATTATGCTTGCCTTCTGGTTTCTCTGGATTTACAGTTTGTCCGGTTTTGACGATCTTTTGCTGCAAGATTTCAGAGCCATTAGTCCCAACTGATATTCAGAGTTGGCGCTCTTTAGTCAGCAGCAAGAAAGCCGAGGCCAGCAGCAGCTGCAGAGGTGGATGCTTTTTTTTGGGCTTCTTCTCATTCTTCTTTGGCACCTACGGTAGAGATCGGAGGTATTTGGCCCCCAAAAGGGATTGGGGTTTTAGATCCTTGGGAAATCCCTCTTCTTAATACCCCTATTCTCCCTTCATCCGGAAGACAAAGCTGGTGACACTGTCGCGCCATATTTTTTATTAACCTTAGTTTTGTGTTATATAATATAATATATACAGTGGGTCACAGGAAGAGTGCTGCCTTTTTTTTTTGAATTTGAAGAATGATGCGTTAGCTGTGCAAAACCTTTGCCGTGGGTCATGGATTGGATGAAATGGTCAAGTCCAACCGATCATCGAACACAATGGTTAAAAAAAACACAGTGGGTATCATTTCTTGTATTTTGAAGGGGCAGGGTTTCTTGGGCAATGGCTCCAACACACGATTCAAACCCACAAAAAAAACAATTGTAAAACTGAAGCAAACCATGACAAAGAATGGAATTTTACCTAGTTTATTATTTAATTCAGACACAGACCGTACGCTTATTGTTCCTTTACCATACTCAAATGATAACCTGTAGCTTTGAAAGTGCAAGGGCATACACGGAGGAAAAAAATGAAGCAAATTATCATAATCATCAGTTGCCATCCGAAACCCATTTCCCATCCATTAAATCCTAAGACGAGAAGGGTTTTTCCTTCTGAGCCGAACATTCAGTCTCATTGGCACAGCCTGTTTTATTGACAGCTCATTGCAAAGTTTCTCCATCTTGATTTGGTCAATGATATTTTCTAGATCAATTTGCTGCTTCATCGTTTCAGAAACAGAATCCAAAGTGTAGCATGGTCCTCATATCGATACAAGCTGGAGTATTTTAGAATCAAGCTGGAAAGGACCTTCCAGAAAATTACAGCAGACCAAGTGATCTGTGTTGACTAGAAAACCCCACAACAAAGGGCAGAGACCTGCCACAACAAAATATGCAGCCCTGCAGATGGCTCTGAGACATTAAAGAAAGGTCAACATCAGAATCCCCCTAAAAACATGAAAACCAAATTCCCTTGACGATTTGGCAAACAGAGCAAATTTACCTGTTACCGCTTGACCCATTGGAAACTCTTTCTTGCTTTCGCCTTTCCAGGCTTCTTCCTTTCGACCACACGTGAATCTCTTGTCAAATATCCAGCTGTTTTGGTGCATACACATAGAGGTAAGCAACTTTTGGAAGACAATATTGAAATGTAAAATGACAACAGCACTAAAATGTTCACTTAAAGGTACTTGTGAATGGTTGCAAGGAAACAGGAGTTCACAGTGTGCCACCAATCATCTAGAAAGTCATTGCGAGGGAAGCATAATGTGACAATAAACATGGGTCGTGGTGAAAGCCATCTGATTTTACCTGCTTTGAGGTTTGGACGCAGTCCTGGTTCAAAATTCTGCAGGGCCCTGCTGATCCCTAAGCGGATAGCCCCAACTTGTCCTGTATTCAAGAGCAGATGTTTAGTTCAGAAGAGGTTTGGTTCTATCTATGATTAGTTAAGCACATACGAAAAGAGTAAATTCATGAAACCCAAAAGTTGACATGCAGTATTCAGAATAGAATAGAATAACTAAAACTGCAATAATATTCTGTCCATTCTCGGGCAACCGAAAGTGAAACACATACACATATTTGCTCAGTAAATTTACTGGAACCCATACCATGGCATATAATGGTATTCTATGAACATACACGTTTGAAAGTCGATGTAAAACTTTTATTTATACAGAGCTACTGACTTTATTTCTAGTAGACAAACTCAAGTATTCATTTATGCATAAGCTAAACTTTGAGAAATGCATAAATTCAGCACACCCATCTCTGAACAATTTGAAGATTTGTAATACACCACTCTCAACTTATCATGACAAGTCAAGACACCTTGGCCATTGCAGGAATGTAATGAAGTATAGCTGTACAAACTATGAACACTAACCTGATACGCCACCACCTTTCACAGTACAGGTCACATTAAAACGCCCCAAATTCTGGGTCACGGTAAATGGACGAAGAAGTTCAGCTCTATGGTCCAGGATTGGGAAGTAAGCATCAAACTCCTTTTCATTGACAATGAATTTGCCATCACCAGGCTCAATCCAAACACGAGCAATGCTGCATTTCCTTTTCCCTGTTCCATAAGCTCTTCCTTTCTCATCAACCTGTCTTACTCGTGCCTTAGCAATGTCCTCTTGCTTTTGGCGCTCAACTTCAGCTCTGCTTGACGTTTTACTCAATTTCTGGATGGCTTCATCTTCTATTTCACTTAGGGGAGGCAATCCTGGAATGTCTCTGACATCCTTTAAGAGGATCAAACTATCAATCATTCCCTCTGTGATCCCAGAGGCAGCAATGAGATCACCAAAAGCACGATTTGGACCTGCAATCATCAAATATTGATTTCAGTAACACTGATACCTGCACATAGTACTGATTTAGAAATGCCAATTCCTAGCCAAATCCACAAGAAAAACTAAAAAAAAAATGAAAGGCAACAAACTGTCAACAAATGCACGATCTGGACCGGCAATCATAAATTTTTGATTTCACCCACCCTGAAATCTACATGTAGTTCTGATTTAGAAGTAACCATTCCTAGCCAAATACATAAGAAAAAATAAACCAAAAAGGAAAGGCAACTCACTATGGTTATGGATGGTAGAGTTGCGACAGCAGATAAGTCAAGTCTAACAGAATAAGCTATCAGACCATTTTGATACTACTTTATTATATTGGGCAGTTTGCAAGATGGACACCACACCTGAAGTGAAAACTCTACTGATCAATGGATGCCAAGATTTACATTGAGCATTTGCATCTTCAAGATGTGCCATGAGGCTTAAGGTCATTCTAACCAACATTTGCAGCTTCCGTTACAAGTACTTGAAACTGTTACATTGCTGAATATGATTTTGTAACTTCAATGTGTGCACTTGATCAGTTTTATCCAACCAACTAATCAAAACATCACACATGAACACAAACAGATCATGCTCCCAGTTTTGATCGTCGCACCAAAGAAAAATCAAAACCAAATTAGACAAAATCAGTCGTACCTTTGAGTATATCCATGAGCTCCTTCTCCCTCGCCTTGTTCTGCTGCCGCTTCAGCTCATCCTCAGGGTCCTCCCCAGCATCGAGGTCATCGAGCCCAGCACCCTCACTTTGGATCCCCTCAATCCCCTCCCCAAGCACGGCCGCGGCAAAAGGATCCTTCTCCTCGTCGTCCCCACTCAGCGTCCACTGCTCGTCATTGCCGGCCGGAGCCACCTCTCCGCGCGCGGGCGCCGCCGAGGCAGCCTCCTTGTAGATCCCCTCGAACACGTCGCCAGTGTCGCCGTCCTCCCCGCCGAACCCCGTCGCCCAGGACTCGTCGGCGGCGCGCGTCGATCTTACCGGCGGCCCCTCGCCAGCGCCAGCGTCGGCGGCGGCGGCTTCATCGGCGAAGGGGTCCGGATCGCCCGAGTCCTCTCCGAAGCTCCACGGCTTGTTGCGGTCGTAGTCGCGGCCGGAGGTGGAGAGGAGCCGTGGGGAGAGGACGCGCGACGGGAGGAGGTCCGGGAGGCGGCGAAATGGAAGGACAGAGGAGGAGGAGGAGGAGTGGGCGGCGGCGGAGGTGGCCGGAGTTACGGTCCGGAGGCCGTGCCGGAAGTGGCGGGAGGAGTGGAGGAGGCGGCGGAGCAGCATGGTGGCGCGCGGAGGAGGGCGGCGACCATTCGGCAGGGGAGAGAGCTAGGGTTTTAGCGGCTTGATTCGTTTTGTTTAGTTTTTCCGCTTTTCCGCATAGAACGCGGCTTAGTTGGTCTACGCGTTGCCACAGGGAAGGCGTATTTCCTGCTTCCGCGTTGAAAGGCGCTGTTTGGATCCTTTAGTTTTTGCAAAGTTAAAAAAAAAATGGTGGGATCCAAACAAGCCAGTTTCTTACTGTCTTTACTATGCCAATTTTTGCCAGATTTTTAAAAACGAGGAAGTTGTTGCTACCTGGCTTTTGCCAATTTTTTGTAACCCAAAGAGTAACAAATAAAATCAGATTCTTAAAAAACTACTTACGGGATCCAAACACCTCAATACATTTTTGCTCGAGAATCTAGATTTTAGAAACTAGAGGCAAATACAGAGTACTGGTTTTTAAAAATCCGAAACTGATCCAAACAGGGCCTTAGCCGTCGAAGTCGCTGCTATGACAAACAACCTACATTACTTTTAACTGAAACATCCTACTTAGTGTATAGGACTATATGAAATGCGGAAATAGGAAAAGAATGAGTTGACCACATACACTAACTTCAACAACTTATAAACTTCTCAAATAAGTTTAACATCCTCGAAGTCAATGTTTACGATCCAAACAAACTTAGGGTGGCAAAATAAGATAGTACGCACTGGCTAGGCTAGGCGGGTCCCAACAAATCTAAAATAGGTTTTAGGGTTTAGGGTTAGTAGCAGCTTACACGGAATGATCACCTTTCCCTTACAAAATTTCAATTTTCCGTTTTGGACCAAAAAAGAACTATCAATCTTTTCAGTTAGCTTACTTACATAGATTGACTAACAATACTCACACGATATTGCCGGCCAAAAATCCTAACAATACCTTATCCTTTCTTTAAACTTAAACTTGGTGCAATCATATTGTATCAAATGACAAGATGTTACGACAAAAATGAAAGAACACCATGGCTTGATGGCTTCAATGCTACAAGTCCACGAACTGATACTAGTCTGTCATGCTTATGTTGTGAACCAACGATCATTCTCGTATCCAACAATAATATTCAAGAGGAGGAGCATCGGGCTCTCACTGATGAGGATTCCATTTCTAGTAGCGCAAGTGATCATAAAAGCATTTGATTTTTTAGATAAAAAAGCATTTGATTTGTAACATGTATCTTGTAGTTTGCCAAAACCATGTTAAACTACTTCCCACTAACCTCAAGTGCATAGCACGTGCCGTAGGCCCACTATTAACCTTAGTGTTGAACAGGCGAGCATATATTTTGCTACACTTTGGCATATCTTTTTTTTTTGTTTTATTTTGAATAGTTTAAAGGATATTGGACTAGTATCTCTACGCACCCACCTACCAAAGTTATTGTATGGTAAATGAATTTACTCAAAAGAAAAGGGAAATCCAACAAGTAAGTTAGTTATCAATCACATTATCACAGTATAGAAGAATTCATGATTTAGAAGATTCTAGTCAAGGATCTAGATATAGCACAAGAAAAACATATGAACCTTTTGAACTTAAAAATAAATATATGAACTTGAGGAGAGAGATAAACATAAAAGAAAGTTTTCCAAAGTAGAGCTCGATATACTATATGGATAATTAAAGACGAGTTATCAAGGGCCGTGCATCAGGCTGGGGTAAATCCAGGTTGCCTCGATCTTTCCTTGTACGATTAAAGTGGCATTCACTGTTTCTGCGTCACTAAACCTGGCGTCCGTACTAACTGAAGTACACGAATCTAGTGCATCAGCAGCGACTTAGCGTTAGAGAAAAGGGAACCTAGTGCGGTGCACGAAACTTAAAGAGGGTGTCTGGGGGTGAGCAAAACCTGACAGATGTGTATCTGGCAGCCTGCTACTAGTCCTGATTTTTCCACAAAAGAACGTCCTGAGTTTGCTAGCATTAATCGAGCCTTTTTATGCCGATCTTCTTCTCCTCTATCCTAAAATTAATATTTTTCTTGCATATATGGTTAGAGTTAAAAGCACTCGTCGGAAAGTGAAAACGACATTTATTTTGGACGGAGAGAACATCGACGACAAGCTTTACAAAAGCATACACGCCTGTCTCAAAAAGAAATTATAAATTTAGTCAAGTCAAACAATCAAGGAAACAACATGTCAATGATACCAATACAGTACTCTCTCTGTCCACCAAAGATGCAATTATAGGAAGTGTGCGGATCAGATAGTTCAAATTTTACCAAATTTATAGCGAATAGTGTTAGCATTTACGTCTCAAAATTATTTTACTATGAAAATATATTTTATAATTGATCTAATGATATTTAGTTTGCCTCATAAGTGTTATTACTTTTTCGTATAATTTTAGTCAAATTTTATGATGTTTGACTAATCGTAGGTGAGAATTTGTGGACTGAGAGAATATCATTCAGATTTACTATGTAGTATAATTTAGAATTTACAGTATATCTATCTAGTATTATAAATGTTAGTATCTTTCTCTACAAAATTAGTGGAACTAATGATATAGTTTGCGTTAACCCCCGTATACGAACCAGGAGAGCACTACGGAAGCACAGTAGAAACGAGGCTGCGATCATGTGAAAGCAAGTACTCCGTAACTGTAAAAGATGTGGAATTTTCACGTAAAAGCAAGCGAAGGAATAACCGGGCAAGGACGTACGGATATCCACACGTTCTTTGGATGAACGCTTGTGAGCCTTTGTCACGATAGATAGATTTTCTCTGCAGAAGGTTCATTCGGCTGCTTCCCACAATCCTACTAGCAGTACTGCTATGGTCCAAAGTGACAAGGGGCACACACGCATGTGAAGGTGATTGTACTGCCTGGTGCCTCCAAGCATCTTGCCGGTAAAAAGGCTACTAGAGGCAGGCTGCACGGCCTACTACGGCAAAGCGTGAGATCGTTTTTCTGCTGCGCGTTCAGAGAACAATCTTTTTTACAGTCTGTATCTGGCTGGGGATTTCGATTTGATGGTGCGATCTGAGGAGTCTGCACTGCAATACGATGATGATGTGGAGAATGATTACGTGACGTGTTTGGACATGTTTGGCCATGATACGACACTCATCCGCAATCATGATTTGCAGCCAAAGTAAACGAGCTACTAGCTTTGTAGTCAGTACTAGTACATTCGTTCATGTATGTATCATGTACTCATGACTAATTATAATACTAATTTATGCCCAACTTCACCAAAGCATGCTTTACAGACCAGCAATATATAATTAACCGTTTTTGTCATGCACCTGATCTGAAAGCTCCTCTGGATTTATCACGACGGAGCCTCCTCACTGTCTCCACCCCCACACACACCAAAAAAATTCTCAAGCGAAAATTCAGTTTCACCGAACCGAACCAGTCTACAGCAGGTCTCATGTCACGTCTTCCGGAGCTCAGGGCTAACGGTTTTGAATGATGAAAAAAAAGGAAACATGTGGAGGACCAAAAGGACATCTCCTTCAGCAAATCCTCAACAACCATCCAAGCACAAGCTCCCAACGCCAATTACTCCACGGAAGGTGCTGTGGCACACTGTGATTGTGAGAGCCAGAGCAGGGAGAAGAGAACAAAATGCGGCAACCACGGGGAGGAAAGCAAACAAAAGGGTCACCAATCCGAGGTCCAGGCGGTCCAGGTCCAGCCAAGGCTAGCTACTACGGCCTACGGCGAGCCGGCGACCACCGCTGCACTAGCAAAATACTCTGTATAGTAGTATAACCGTCCTTTTCATCATCTGCCTAATCTGTGCGCTTTTCTGCCGGCTCGTGTACCTAATCTCCTACTCTCTTAGCAAAGCATCAATCAAGTAGTATATGTGTGTGTTCTTGAGTGCTGGGGTTACACCTACACCTACCCTGCGCCTAATCCTAATCCTGCTGCCCTGCCGTCACACGCAATGCCATGGCCATGGATATGCTGGAGCAAGTCTTGGGGCAACGTATATGTGCTTTACACTTCATAACGGCAGGGATACCAGCACAGTTTATACTCTGCGTGTTGGCACGTCGTTGGTTGACGGTTTGATGGTGCATATTGTATAAGGTTGTTACGGTGGATCTCATAGCTATTAGTGCCATTGGCCTAACCTAGTAACCTAGGCGGGTTTGGCCAATCTACGTAGGACAGGAATTCATCTGTGTGTCCAACCACATTTAATCTGTCCCCCTTTCCAGGAAACCATGCATTTCCTGTTCGGCTAATCACGATCGTGGTGGCATTCTGTTTAGGTGTTATGTTAATTATACATGCAGATCTAGCTAACATGTTAGGAATGGGATTAATGGAATCGCTCTAATCCAACAGCACTCGTTCTTTCTCTTAAATATATACTGCTGTCAAATTTGCCAAGATCAACTTTTCTTCCTTTTTATTTATCCCCTGCCTTTTATATGAAAATTGAATTGAAGAGGTCAATTAGGCTCGATTATCTTTTCTGCCACGAACAAAATACAGCATACTATATAGCATATCGACGACAAATATCCTTTTTCTTTTTTTGGAAAAAAAACTTAGCAAACCGTGCTCACACAAGCAGGATTACGTATAGCCTGGGATGTTCACGCCGACCACAGCAAAACAAAACACACACAAAAAAGAGCAAATAATGACCAAAATTTTAATCATATATACACACCAGTATTGTACAAAATCCTATATACACCTATACAAGCGAGGAAGCCCCGTATGTAACGGGCAACTGATTTTTGAATGGACGTTGTTTGAAAAAGAACAGGGTAACGGGCAGCTGATTTTTGGATCCATGTTATTTTCAAATCAACAGAAAAAAAAGTACTAAAGGGCACCTGATTTTTGATTCGCCCGATGTTGTCGAAAAGGATTAAAAAAACGTGCCACGTCGCGCGCGTTACATCAGGACGAGACGAGACGACACGACGGCACATATCGGAAAGGTGTGTCCGGAGTTTCCCGATTAAACAACGGGACGAGATTAAGGCAGATCCAGAGACGTGTAGTAAAATTAACAAAGCTTAAGACCACACACACAACCCCTGCGGCTTCCGTCACAAGCCGCTGCCATGTCATGTGGACTCCCGGATGACTCCAAAAGTCCACCGAGCCATCTGCCAGCCTGCCTGAGTTGAGATTGCGAGCGGTGAAGGTGAGGAGGTGAAGGTGATTGCGGGTGCGGGCGGCCAGCGGCGGCAGCGCGTGTGCGTGCTACTGCTCGCGTAATCCCAACCCCCGTCGCTGTCGCGGTGTCGCCGCGCGCCCCGACGGACGGAGGAGAGAGAGAGAGAGAGAGGGGCGGCACCACCACGCGCCCCACCTCCACTCGACGGGCGGGCGAGGCGGCCCCAAATCCTAACCACCACCGCAAGCGGCCTAATCCACGACGCGCCCGCACCCCCACTCTTCCACCGCACGCACCCACGCACGGCAGATCGCGGCGGATCCAATGCTGCGGCGGCTGCCGTGGTAGCTGCTGCTGCTTCGGTGTCACTGTTGATGCGGACGATCTGAGGAGGAGGAGGCGGACGACGGGATGGCGGCTTCGGCGACGGCGCCTGGGTCGGCTGAGAGGCAGGCGCGCGGCGGCGCGGCGTCGGCGACCGGCAACGGCAACGGCAACGCGGTGAGTCGCCCGCCCGGTCTCCCTCGCGCAGTCGCGCGTGTTCGTTCGCCTGGAATTTGGCCTGCGTGCGTTTGGTGCCCGGTGCCTTGCTCTGTTTGGTGGTGGTGGTTTGCTGGCCGGCCTTTTGGTGGTGGGATTTTTGGGTTCTCGCTTGCGGGGACGGGGATGACCAGCCGCCTCCGTTGTTTGGATGGGCGTTTCATGGATGGCGGGTGGTGGCTGCTGCCTGCCTGCGGCGGAGCGCGCGACCGAGGACGGTGCGGGCTGAGCTGCTTCGGTTGATGCTGCTGCTGCTCCCTGGATTTTTGTTGGATTGGACAGTTCCGCCTGGTTTTCATGCGAACCTCAAATTCGTGTACGGAGTTGGCGGTATTCACTGGGGAAATGTGCAGAGAAGTGTTTTTGGGTAGTCT
Source organism: Themeda triandra (assembly GCA_018135685.1). NCBI lineage: Eukaryota > Viridiplantae > Streptophyta > Magnoliopsida > Poales > Poaceae > Themeda > Themeda triandra. The sequence goes on along the minus strand of JAENPR010000006.1, from coordinate 1,852,958 downwards.
CCGTACCTGATGGAGGCGTTCCGATGTTTTCAAGTGAACTTGTGATATTGAACTGGGTAATGGCTCTGTTGAATTGCTACCAGAAATGTAGTAGGACACGGGCGTACACTTGTTTTTAGACCCCCTGGGATGAGTGATGTTGTATCGTATGAAGATGAGATGCATGTAAGTAGAGAGGGTGCAGGATAGCGACCTGTTAAGTGTTAACATTCATTTGTTGTTTGGAGAACCTTCACGCCCAAACCTAGGAAACTTCTCTCGATGGTTCAACCTGTATACGTTGTGAATTTGTGGTGTGGTACCAGAATTGCTTCCTTTCTGAATCCAGAATTCTGGACAAGAAAACAATTGATGTTTTGCTTTGTCTTCAACCTGTTGTTTTGGTTTTGTATTTACAGTTACTGTTACAGTATTTCTGACATGTCTTGACCTTCTGGCAGGTATTTAAGAGTGGCCCTCTCTTCATATCATCGAAAGGTAAAACTATTAGTGGCACACATTGTTTTCCTTTGGTTCCAGACTGTAACAAGGTTACAACAACATTTTAGGAATAGGATGGAAATCATGGAAAAAGCGTTGGTTCATCCTCACACGAACGTCACTGGTTTTCTTCAAGAGTGATCCTGTTAGTATCTCTGCTCTTTGTTCACAATGTAAATTATGGTAGACTTGTGCCAGAAAGTACACAGTAACTATGTTCATTGTCAATTTTTCCCTTTATATAATTATATAGTTTATGAGTTATACCAGTAGCACTCAGTTCTATTTCCTTGCTGAGTGACTATTCTTGGTATTTTTAGAGTACGTTACCGCAGAGAAGTGGTGAAGTGAACCTTACATTGGGGGGAATTGACCTTAATAATTCTGGGAGGTATGTGTCTCTTCGACAAATATTCTTTTGAATCTTGAGCGGTCATGAGTAATGCCCTATAGATGTTTCTCTCTAGATAAATAACTTACTTTGTCTTATCTTTTGCTGTATTTGGCACTCATTTGCAGTGTAGTAGTCAGGGAAGACAAAAGGCTGCTGACTGTCCTTTTTCCAGATGGCCGTGATGGCCGAGCCTTCACCTTGAAGGTACACATGCTTACCTTTCTCCTAAACAGTTTGATGCACTCGAGCAACCCCAAAAAGTTCAATTATATGCCTTATGATTCCGCTTCAATCATATGCCTCCTTTTTTAATATACAGGCAGAAAGTTCTGAAGATTTATTCGAGTGGAAAACAGCACTGGAAGAAGCTCTTGCACAAGCTCCAAATGCAGCTCTTGTAATGGGGCATAATGGAATATTTCGCAATGACACAACAGATGTATATGAAGGGGCTATTCCGAATTGTTGGTTCCCTTACAGTTTATGTGACTTGCTCCTTTTCGCTATGAACTTAATATATATCTGTTCTTTTCATATATTTCCTCTACTGACTGCAGGGAGAGAGAAGAGACCTATCAAATCACTAGTTGTTGGCAGGCCAATACTGCTTGCACTGGAAGATATAGATGGCAGTCCTTCTTTTCTGGAAAAAGCTTTGTGTTTCCTTGAGAAACATGGTAGGACCAAGCAATGTTCATAGTCTGCAAATTTTGGAACCTTCTGCACTTTGCTGTTGTAAATATTTTGTTTGAAATATGAATAATTTCTTGCAGGAATAAAGGTGGAAGGAATTTTGCGTCAAGCTGCAGATGTGGAGGAGGTTGACAGGAGATTGCAAGAATATGAGCAAGGTTCTTGTGGTTACTTAGTTTGTATTTTGATTTTTAGTTTCAGTTTCATTGCACATATAATTCAATATGTGCTTGTATCTTTCCATTCCAGGAAGGACAGAGTTTGCACCAGAAGAGGATGCTCATGTTGTTGGTGACTGTGTAAAGGTACCTTTCTTTAATTATCATCATGTGTTGTTATAAAGATTAACGTTAAAGAGCTCCAATAGTTTCTTTCTTCCTGCCTGCCCACTGTCTGAATGTAATACATGTATGATTATCTGCAGCATGTTCTCCGGGAGCTTCCATCTTCTCCTGTTCCAGCTTCCTGCTGTACAGCATTATTGGAAGCTTTCCGTAAGTGTTCTATTCATGTTAATCTGAATATGCTTCCTTGGTTATGGAGGGTGTTGTGCCGACTTGTCTTATTTGAACTCAGTAACTTGTCTTTCCATCTTGTTCGCAGCACACTCCTGTCATGGTCAATGCATATTGTCATTGGTTCCTATAGTCAAACATATGAGATTTCAAGATTTTTTTCGTTTCAAGCAAATATGTAGTGACCAGATTAGTTAGAGCTAACCTGGTTTCCTTGCTGATATTTTTTTTTTAGATTTTACAGCTTTCTTTGTTTCCATATGCTTATATTTAACATATCATTTTCATTTTCTTTGTACTTGCCTAGGTCTGGAAATCAAGGAATCTCGCATCAAATCTATGCGTGCAGCAATATCTGAAACATTTCCTGAGCCTAATAGGCGGCTGCTACAGAGGTTAGCTTATTTCCTCTCCACATGGCTATATTTTGTCTTTGGATTCTATTTTACCTGATAGCATATAATCCCGGACGGTACATCTAAATTGCTTTCCCTTGTCTGCTCAAGTTTATGCTGAACATTTTCTTTTTGGAAGTATGCAACTTGAAGCGATAGAAGAAATACATATTTCCAAAATTTACTAAATGTACATATATCTTGGCATTTACTTGTAGTTTTATGCAGTCATCAAATTTTCTAGGGATTGCACTTTGTGATAAATGTGTTGCTCTGTGACTTGTCTCTTCTGGGTTTCATCTCTAGCCTACCCAACTTGCTTGGGACAAAAAGGCTATGTTGTTGTTGTATTGCACTTTGTGATATCATATATCTGGCTGTTTTTTTAACTAAATCATAAATCATGCTTGCAGAATTTTGAAAATGATGCATACTGTTGCTTCTCATACTGCCGAGAATAGAATGACTCCATCAGCAGTTGCTGCATGTATGGCCCCGCTCTTGTTGCGTCCCCTTCTTGCTGGTGAATGCGAGATGGAAGATGACTTTGACATGAGTGGTGATAGTGCTGCTCAGCTTATTGCCGCTGCAAATGCTGCTAACAGTGCTCAAGGCATTGTAACTACTCTATTAGAGGAATACGAGAGTATATTCAATGTGAGTTTCTTGTGCTATCTCTTTGTCCCTAATATACACATGGTTGTACTATTATTATGGTCAACATGAGACGATACAATGGTTTAGTTTTTCCTGCATTTATCATAGAAGATATTTATCATTGTTGCATGTGGTTGATTTCTCTATGTGCACATGAAGTAGTAATAATAATATAATAATTATTATTTTATAAGGGTGCTAATAAAGCATGTCATGTTGCAGCTGCATTGTATTTGACCCTACATCTTCATGCACCATTAGTTCCTCTTCTGCGTAACCATATATGTGTGTGTGATAAACTTAAAGAACCACATCGTTACATACTTACATTACAATTGATGTTTGTTATTTTTACAGGATGAGCACTTTAGGTGCTCCTTATCACCTGATTCTCAAACAGGAGATAGTGGAAGTGAAGAATCAACTGATGATGAAACTGTGGATATCAAGGATAATGGATTTCATGATGCAGAGAATGATGTAGATCAAGAATTAGATGATGCTGAGAGAATACTGAGTGGAAAATTGAGTGAAACCAGTGCAAGTGCCCGTGCTGACCTCTGTGACTACAAGGTTTGACATGTTTATCTAGATTGTAGCCTCTTCTAAAGCTGTGCTAAATTATACTTTTTTTATTTGAGTAGCATGTTCATTTGTTGATGTCATAACATGATTTTCTTTCCTACTGTATTGTGTGGACAACAGGAAGTTAATGGCAATAATTCAGATACTGAGCTCTCTGTCGAGGATAACACATTTGAATCAAATGTAGAATTAAATGGTGCTCCCCTAAGTTGTTTAACAGAAAATGGAAAGGATTCATCAAATCTGGTCTCCACACATGAAACTCCATTATCAGTGGGCGAGATTCTTCTTTCTTTGGATGCTGGAATTCCATTACCTGGTCGTGCAGCTGAATATTCCAACGACAGACACTCTAACAAACCCAATGGAACTCAGCAGCATGTGAAGCGTACTAACTTATGGGGACGGAGCAATGTAAGCAATAAGTCTGCTACTCTGTTGCTTTTCCCTTCATATGTTCATATTTTTTTAATGCTAGTACATAGCTAGACCTATGGTTCTGTAATATCTTCCACCAAAAATTACGGTTTTCTTAGGGAAGACATTACCAGACACGCGTCTATAGCACACTAATTTTCTTCAGATTATTCTTGAAAATGTTTTTCTACAATCATCAACTATGCTAACCTTACTGATTTGCACATATGGCTTATGCAGGCGAGAAAGGGCCAACGGTCGGAGTTAGTTGATCCATCAGGTGAAGAAGAGTAAGTTCCTAGTCATGCTGCAGACTAAATTTACATCTTTACAGGATTCCTTTGTACTGTGGAGTTTGTTTCTTAAAGCTATTTCACCTTAAAAAATACATGATTTATGCTAACTATCCACCAAAAAATTTGCAGGTTTGCTATCCAACGACTTGAGGTAATGAAGAATGACTTGCAGATCAGGATTGCAAAGGAGGTAAGGAAAATATGTGCATCAGTTCTTGATTCAGGTGAATCTTGCAACCTAACTACATATGTTTCTCAGGCTAGAGGTAATGCAATCCTACAGGCAAGTTTGGAAAGAAGAAAACAAGCACTACATGAGCGCCGTGTGGCTCTGGAACAGGATGTATGCCTTGTTCTACTAGCATACGATTTGTCTGCTTTTATGCATCCAAAATATATCAGAAACCATTTGTTGTGTGCATATTTTTATATTCTGTTTTGTTGCAATCAGCTTTAGACAATTGCCCACATAACATTTTTTAAACTGCAAGTGCCTTATTTTGAGAGTTTGTGCTTAGTATGATCACACTTGTTTGTTCACTAGGTGTCAAGGTTGCAAGAACAGCTACAGGCTGAGTGGGATCTTAGAGCTGCACTGGAGGTTAGACTAAGCATGTCTTCTTCACAATTTTCTAGTTCACGCTCCATGGACTCAAAGGTACTGAAATCATAAGCTATTTGTTCTTCAACAGTTACATATACTTGTTGGGCTTATTTTGTGGTGTCCTCTGTTTTCTATGCACTTCTCTTTAGACAAAGGCAGAGCTTGAGGAAATTGCTCTCGCAGAAGCTGATGTTGCAAGATTAAAACAGAAGGTTGCAGAGCTGCATCTCCAACTCAATCAACAGCGCCAGCACCAGTATGGCTCTTCAGATACAAATGATCGTCCGCAACACCTTCCAAATCATCTCGCACAGTAAGACAGTATTTTATTATTCTTTTCAGCTGTTGTTAGATTATGTGCGTGCAAGTCCAAATATTTGACAGCTATGTATCGGAGTAATAAATGCAGAATGTTTGTAAGCTTGTTGGATGTATCATATTCCCTAATCATTTTTACAAGTTGCAATTCATTAAATATGCAATATTTTACTGCTACCAGGAACATTGTCCAAAGTGGATTTGATAGGAGCGTTGCTTTCTGTAATCAAGAGAAGAAGCAAAGAAATGAGGTTAGCTGTTTGCAAATCTCTTGTCTTGATATACTTCATAGAACCTGAAATCAAAGCACAAGTTAGTTGACATGAGCTCCATGATTGCACTTAAATAGTAGTATTTTACAAGCTCAATCAGTTTTACTTATTATAGGGGCAGTGCTGGGACTAGTGGCACACTGTCCTGTAGATTCAACTCAAAATCTATAAGGCTCTAAGTTAAAAAAAAAAAAAAAATTGTCCAGTGTCCAACGTAGACCCTAAGCAACCATTTTGAGTAGATCAAACACTAAGGATAATAGAGAGTAACAGTTAATTTTCCATGCATCTAGGTCCCCAGGTTCTAAGAGAAATATAATGTTAATGATTGAATTATAGCCAGATGACTCTAAGACACTGATATTCTGACAGGAGAGCTTGCCGAGCACATCCCACTGGAGAAGCATCAAGCAGCATGTGCTATCTCATGGTTCTTCAAGGCCTTTCTCTCTAAAGCATTCCTTGGACACCTCCTTGAGTGATTCAAGGGAGGCATCAACAAGTGTGTCTGCAGAGGGCGGACCAATGTTGATGAACATCCCCAGAACAACAGCAGTAAGAGAACCCCTGGATATTATGCTACACTAACATTTTTCAGGAAAAATACTTAGGTTTGAGTTTTGAATCTCCTGCTGTGATTTGCGCAGGGTGTCGAATATAGTAGACCGCCGTCTGTGCCATCATCCACTCTGGTTGAACTAACAACCAGGCTAGATTTCTTCAAAGAACGGCGGTCACAATTGATGGAACAGCTCCACAGCCTCGATTTAGGGCATGGATCCACGTCCCATGGTTTCCCATACAAACCTTCGTCACCCTGGAACAGCCCAAAGTAGGGGTTGTTCAGTTGCTGCAGTACCACGTCTCTGTATATTCTTGGTATAGAATCTCTTTTTTGTTTTACTTCTATCTTTGTAGAAGCTGGTAGCGAGAATGTATATCCCTTGCCTTTCTTCACTTGTTTTGCTAGTGCTTGCAGCAGATTTTTTCGAGCGTGATTTTGTTTTGCTTTTGTATATCTCTATATTGTATGTAATGAGTTAAGGGGATTGTGACATGGTTTTTATATATTTTGGCAATATAGATGCGTCCCTTTTTTTCTTTCTTGTGCGCTGTATTCAAATGCAGGGAAGGCTAGTGTTGCCTTTTCGAAAACCTGTCCTGTGTCAATTTATGTGGCTGATCTCTCCAAGGGGATTAAAGGGAATGAGTGGGACTTTTGACTTGTATATAGGGGAGGTAATTATCTTCAATTTCCCTTCAAACACTACTAGACCACTTGCAAGTGGTTGGGAAGCAACAGCACAAAAAAGGTTGAAAAAGAGCAAAGGCGGCGGCGTTTCACAATGGCTTGGCCATTTACGCCCATCTGGAAAGAGCGAAATCAGAGAATTTTTTAGAACCACTTCCTGACAGCTCAAGTGGCAATAAAAGTAAATGAAGAGCGCTCGTTTCGTTTCGGTGTAATTTTGGTGCCTTTTGAGCGGGGACCCTCGTTGGCTGTGGGACCTATTTCGCTAGCCCTGGTTTTTGTATTTAAAACTAATTTTTCTTCTTAACTGAAAAGCGGAGCTGATGTATCTTTTTTTTTTTAAAAAAAAACAGAAACTTCTGACAAATGGTTGGAATACAAACCAATATAATCACACTTTGGATCGCACGGCAGGGATTGCGAATAAATGGAACAACTGTTCCCTAGCCCACGATCTACATTTTTTTAGCGGCAGATCACGGAATTCTTGTCAACTTTGTACATTGGGAAATTCAACTTGTCAATGACAATAAATGTCAAGCATTGGACTCCAACCTCTGATAAGAGAAACGGTTGGATGCCTCGCAAAAGAAACATTGGATGCCAAACCTTCATAAATCAGAGCGATCACACCACGGGCATGACGCCTCGAGCATCAGACTCGCGCATTCACGAAGCAAGCATTCAAATCCATCTTGATACAATTTATCATTGACTCCTACTGTACTATTGCGCATGCGACTTGCATGCCTCCATTGGATGCGTATAAGCTAACCAAATCATAATTACACAGGGCAACAGCCAAGAATCATGTACAGGGCAGCAGTTCAGAGAGGGCCTTTGCAACCTAGCGTCAGCAAACCAATTTACAGGGGTTACCTAGGGTGCACGAGCGTCGAGAAGAACCCACGGTCGTTCTGCTCGCTCAATTCCAAAAGATGGCCTGGGCAGAGCCTCCACAAAATTGCATTCTTCAGAAGGGCACTTCGATGCCTCAGTATGCTGGTTATGGTTTTCAGTTTTCTTCAAGCGATCAGAGGAAATCACTTTGCGAGTATCAAATAGAGAACACCTTCCTGTAGTCTGATTCGATCACTTGGCAGACAGCTGCTGGGTGGTTGCTTGCTTGGCGAGTACTCTCTCAAACTCTGCACAAGCCTCAGGTGAGTCTTCTTCACTGGGCGGCACCAGTTGCCAGAAGAGCGGCAAATATGCCTCCCATTCCCTCAAAATCGTGGCTCCTTTCTCGCTGCCCGTTTTTTCCTTTTGAAACACATCAAAAAGTAGCAAAAGTAAGGGAATGAACAACATTTGATACACAACATGTAAAGAAAAGAAGTTCACTTACAACATAGGCCTCAATCAAGCTCTTTAGCTGCATCTGCCCAGCTGGAGCATTAACTCTCTGCATCTTGACGATTTCCTTGTTAACCTATTAAAAGAAATTAGAAAGTTATAAAAACATAACCGGTTCTATGTCATGAAGTCATGAATTTCATAGAAATCATCATCTGCGCCCCCCCCCCCCACCCCAAAACAAAAAAACAACATAGAAATCACATCATGTGGTGTCGTGTCAATGGCAAACAAACAAAACAAATACGTCAAAAGAATTACAAAGGTAAACTCAAAATTTGGAGCTTGCAAAAACCTTTGGGAGAAGTGTATCATCCTCATCTAGAATGTAGGCAAGGCCTCCAGTCATTCCAGCTGCAACATTCCTCCCAGCCCTGTAAATTAAGATACATGCATGTGTAAGGATGTGAGGAAAAAGAGACAATTGACAAAAGAGAATTCTGTTGGTTCTACTTACTTGCCCAGTACAACTACGCAACCACCAGTCATGTACTCACAGCAATGATCTCCAGTGCCCTCAACCACTGCCTGACATAAAGAGTTTCTAACTGCAAATCTTTCTCCTGCCTTGCCTCTCACAAATACCTGACCACCTGTAGCTCCATACAAACAAGTGTTTCCAACTATAGTAGCATCCTCAGGAACAAATCCCGTTCTATCTACAGGAACTACCACCAGTTCTCCACCAGCCATACCCTTGAAAAATATCAAAAAAAGGTTTCAGATTTCATATAGTTCCCCAGACAAAAGTTTTAAGGGTTCAATATTTAGTACCTTTCCAACATAATCATTGGCCTCTCCAACTAGCCGAATGTTCATTCCAGGAGTCAGGAAACAACCGAAGGACTGCCCTGCACTTCCATTGAACCTGAAACGTCCAAAAAAAATTAAGCTCCTAGTTTCGTTACAAATAAACATATGTAAAATGATATTTTGAACATACGTGATGTTGAGCTGGCCCGTAAAACCCCTGTCTCCATACTTCTTGGCAATCACACCTGCTACCCGACCACAGACAGCTCTATCGACATTATAGATTTGAAACGCCTTGGAAACTTCCTTCTCATTCTCAATCGCATCAGCTATCTGTAAATTAGATAATATAAATAATGGTGCTCCAAGAAGATAAAACTTGGGTTCCTAGCAACTGCATTACATTTTAGACAGGTTAAGGCTGTGCATGGACCATAAATACAGTAGTTCTAATTTCATGAACATGGAATGATGAGTTGCTTTGATTGATGATACTGGAAAATTAGGTTTAGTCGACAGCCATTAATCAAGTTAGACCATGTAACTAAGAGAACTTGTCAAAAACACTACCTGAGGATCTGCAAGGATTGTCTCATCAAGAACAGGACCATTAGTGTGGACATCCTGGCTCCTAATCTGGGAGCTGCTCCGCTCGGGCAATCCAGCATTCTGATGTAGCCATTGAGTTAAAAGAAAGCACATGGACGATATGCTAACACTTCAAATAATAATGGCTGCTAATACATACTGATAAGAGGTATCCAAGATCGATGTGCTGCGTTTTCACCAACGAGACGTGCTTTGGTTTAAGCAAATCTGTTCGCCCAATGATATCATCCAGCTTCTCATAACCCAACTGGGCTAATGCAGCTCGAACCTAAATGAATTAACCATTTTTCAAAAGTTATAATTATCCCTAAAAAATAGGCAGGTCTTGCGAAACCAATCAAGGAACAAGGCTAAGACAAACAGCATCATTAATGAGAATCATGACATACCTCCTCGGCAACAAAGAGGAAGTAGTTAACAAGATCACCAGGAACACCAGGAAACCTTGCACGAAGCTCTTCTCTCTACAAAAGCAAAGAATGTAAGAGATAGTCCAATAAGGAGGAGGTAAAATAACTTGTGTTTTTACTACCTGACTAGCCACTCCAACTGGGCAATTATTTGTGTGGCAAATGCGTGCCATGACACACCCAGTAGCTATCATAGCTACGGAACCAAAGCCATATTCATCAGCCCCCATAGCAGCAGCTATAAGAACATCTTGACCACTCCTGAATCCACCATCCACCCTAAGTACTACCCTCTCTCTCAATCCATTTTGTATAAGTGTCTGGAGGAAGTTAACTAGCATTACAAAAAAAAGAAAATAATTTCATGGAATAACCGATTACAGAAAAAAAATGTTGTGAACCTGATTTGTTTCTGTAAGACCAAGTTCCCAAGGACCCCCTGCATGTTTGATGGAGCTGATTGGGCTAGCCCCAGTACCACCATCATGACCTGATATCTATGTAATAGAACAGTTATTCAGAAGACAAAAACAAGTACTCATAAAATCTCTAATTCACCCAATACAGCAAGCAGGCCTTTGCGAGAACCATTTGCAAGCAATTGAATAAGGGCACATAGTATGATGTCCTGAAATGCTGCAGCATTCCGTTAAATTAGAACTGAATTGAAGTGTTATTAGGCTTAGTGCATTCATCCAGTAATTATGATAGGCGTGTCAGCTTATGGTATTTCTGGATAAGACTATCCTGCTTAAATTTTCAGAAGATTTAACAGATATCTAAAAACAATTCCACAGACATGCTTCAATTCATAGCTCATTTTACCGTACGTTTGTTTTTTGTAAGCAAATATATATAGATAACAATATATTAAACAGGGGAAGTAATATCACCATGAATGGCACATAGCACACAGCAAGTGCCAGTAACATGACATAGTAAAAACAACTAGAACCTCACTGAAGTTTAGGTACAAAGATGTATAAGAAGTTAGACGCAGTCAATTTATGTGAATATTCTTGCACAGTGAAAGCACTAGTTAACTTTATGAACGAATTATTTAAAAAGAACTTCACTAACCTGAATAATGTCTGCATTTCCCTTCGAAACTCCAGAAGCGACAGTTCCGATCCCAGCTTCGGCCACAAGCTTTACGGACACTTTAGCTTTAGGATTGATCTGTTCAGCCAGATATTAATTGAATAACTCCATCAGTACAAAGAACCAGAAACCATAAACTTAACAACATAACTAGTTGGCATAGAACCGCAAAAGTAACCAAAGGGACTCAATTTCTTCCAAGTATCACAGAAAACTATCATTTCTAAGCTTTTGTGGTTCTCCTATAATATCAATAATACTAATTCACATTCCATCAATAATAGTCAGAACTCAAGAAGACAAACCTGATGGAGGTCATAAATCAACTGCGCAAGATCCTCGATAGAATAAATGTCATGGTGTGGAGGCGGGGAGATTAGAGGAACTCCAGGTTTGGAGTTCCTCAGACGAGCAATGTATGCACTGACTTTTTTCCCAGGAAGTTGACCCCCTTCACCAGGCTTTGCACCTTGCGCAATCTTTATCTCAATTTGGTCAGCATTTACTAAAAATGTTGGTGTAACTCCAAAACGCCCAGATGCAACCTGTAAAAGAATAGTATTGATGAAAACTCACCCAAATATTTTAGTCCACCAGAAAGAAGACATAACGCTGCTGTACTTAAGAACAATAAACAAAAAAGAGAGAGAGAGGAAATATGCTGCTGTGAAGTTTCCTGTTTTGAGAGGTGCTACTTGGTATCATCACTAATATCTGGCCCAGGAGTTCCAGATCTCCAGATGACCAGATCCCTTTCCCAGGGAACAGACACGTGGCAGCAGTACCAATGTATAGTTCACTCACAAACAGAAATGCTTCTCCATCGCAGAAGATTTTTAAGGTTAGCTCCCCTCGTTTTAGGAGAAAAAAGTGCACATATCCAACAGTGCGTGAGCTTTCCCAATGTAGCAAGTCATGGTAACACTTGCATTGATTACAATTCATATATACAGTATAAGGTAAAGGAGAAAGAACCAGATAGCACAAAAAGTAAAGTTGATAAATGCTTGAAAAGAAGTGAACTATGATAATCCACCTGCTTAATGGCACTTGTGGCTGTGTCACCATTCTGAAGACCTTTGAGATGAGGAAGTGTTGGAGAATAACCATCTACAACATCTGTGAGGGGATTCCAACGGATTGGATCCTGTGCAAAATGACAAGTCCATCAGCAATTGTGTTGCAGATTCTACTTGAAAATCCTGACAGAGACAATGAGCTATGTTGTGAAGGAATTTATATGACCCACCTCACCACCTTCTCCTGAGTTAGATTTTCCACCTATTCTATTCATTGCAATTGCAATAGCTTCATGAGTCTCCCTTGAAATGGCTCCTAGGGACATTCCACCAGTACAAAAACGTTCAACAATGGAGGTTGCAGGCTCCACTTTGCCAATAGGAATAGGTACCCGATCGCTTTTCAATTCAAGAAGATCTCGAAGAACCTACAGAGAAAAGACACTATGAGCTTCATGGTAACCAAAAAAGATATCAATAATTAGCAACCTGAAGGATCACTACTTACATTGACAGGACGGCTTGCAAGATGTTGTTGGTAGACAGTGTACACATTATCTCTTTTTTCACGAATTGCTTTGTGCAGCAGCTTGGTCATCTCAGGATTATTTGCATGGTATTCACCTATTCAAAAGAAAACATAATTCAGTACTGAAAGCAGAGTATATGGCCAGAATTACTAGATCGATTTACATGGTACATGTATATATATAGGCAGGGACAGGGGCAGCTTATAGAAACAGAGCCCTCTGGTATCCCTTATCAAATACAAGTAAATCTACAATACATGCCAGACGTCCAAGGCGCATAGCCTGGCAACTATACCTGGGCCACAAGGCCCAAGACATGTCGTCTAACAAGTACTATGCTGTACTAACTAGAAGATGGCAAGTAGGGAAAGATAGGTGGCATTAAATTTAGACTAAAAGAGGCATAGCTATGCAGTTGATTCTAGGCAGTACTGCTGGAGAGAGATCTCCACAAGTAAAATGAATGTGCTTGAGTACAGATTAAAATTATCATGCTGCATGACAGGAGGAGGCACGGAGACACCTCAATAATGATAAATCTCTAGGAAGTTGAAATAAACTTAGATCACAATTCACAAACTAGTGACGCAACAGTATTTGTTATAGCTACCACACCAAAACCAGATAAGATCATAAAAAAAAAACACCATGATAAAAGAACGTAGTACTGTAAGAAAACACCAGGTTAAATGCATCCAAAACATAAAATTTAGCATGAGTTAGAGAGACACTACCTCCAGGTCTGGATTGGATAAATCCAAAGTTTTCTAGCCTCTTTGCAGTATCTTCAGAGAATGCCTTCACCCAGAATGATAATGTCTCTCTAGCCAGCTTTACAAGGATAGTCCTAGAAGTGTTAGTAAGTCACAAAGATATAAAACATAAAGCAGCTACAGGGGGGGGAGAGAGAGAGAGAGAGAGAGAGAGAGAGAGAGAGAGAGAGAGAGGCTTCTAAACAGTGTGCCAGAACAAAAAAAAAAAAAGAGCAAAAGTGAAGAAAACATTGCACATAGGAATACTAGACAATTTTGTGCATTTGCTACTTGATTTTAACTACCTCGTCAAGTGTGAGACCTCCAATTTTCGATACACTTCCACAGAAGGCAAGATCAACAACTTCTTGACCAAGACCATAAATTTCAAAGATCTGAGCTCCACAATAGCTGTCCGAACAATGTGTACAGGTTAAACAATTGTTGTGGAAATTCAGACTTCATAATATCGACAGTATACTACGTTAACTGGATAGCAAAGATAGACATACCTTGAGAGCAGTGAGATACCCATTTTTGAAAGAATTTTGAGCAGACCTGATTTTACTGCCTGAAAAGTATCAATTGAACACATTAACAAAAGGTACCATTAAATCACATGGAATGTAACATCTTACCCTATGTTAACTAGAACAGACAGACATCATCAAAAATCAAATAATAATGACAATACGGCCATAGAGCATTAGCATGCAAACAAGGACCTAAGGGCTCAAATGTGGTAAACTGCTGAGATTGGATTGAACTATGCTCAGACTTCAGACAGTAGGACAACAGCATCCAACAAACAGGTCATAAGTTAGAAAACACACCTTGGTAAAGTTTCTTTGTGCCTGCTCAATGGTCACTGTGGGCATCTTCCCATTCCGCATCAAATTAACAGTTTTGTTGCTCAGCCTCCATTGCCGGCATGTTTCTAGTGCCAGATAAGGACACACAGCACTAATACAGGAATGAATATTAGTATATTTAGGAAGAAGCTAGAGTAACCGAAAACTAAACTAAACCTATTTTTATAAGTACACAAGTGACCTAATTTTAAGTTGATGAAAGTCCAAAAACACATGTGAAACTGGTGAATTCTCAGATGTCTTGGCACAAGTCTAGGATCCAACTCCAATATAACCGTTGTCTGGTATCCATCAATATTTTGGTCATATTCGACATTATTATTGTGCAATTGATCCATGGCTATATTTCCTAGGGTCCATAATTTGAAGTCACAATCTGGTGAATGATGATAGTCATGGGAATATGAATCCCAGAGTTCAAACCCTAGTAACATGCGGCTTTCAAAGATGGATCCATGAAGACATGTTATAGAGAGACATCATTGTGTTGTGATTTCTATGAATTGGGTATGCAAATTTTGTATCTATTTCATAAGCTAAGTTAGATTAGGAATGTGGGCATGCTTTTTATTGTCCACAAATGTAAGACACTGATTTTTAATGGTATTGTTCACAAATGTAAGGCACTGGTTTATAATGGTATTGTCCACAAATGTAATGCTTATTTCATATTTCAATGTAGAATAAGTTGTTTTCCCCTATTTATGCCCGATAATAACCACACTTTGCATTGGTTACATGCATGCATTAATTATTAGGCTCTAAATACAATAACCAATGATAATATAGTCATTTGAAAGTCTTCTTAATCTATGCGCAAGACAAAATGGAGTTTCAACTGTGGATGTAGAGAGTATCTATTATTGAAAGAAACCTACTGGTGACAACAAATTCATACCTGGCACCATATCCGATCAGACAGGCAAAGTGATGTGTGCTAAAGCACTGAGCCGTATCAGCAACAATAGAAGCAGACATACGGAGACCATTCTGAATCAAATGCTGGTGGATGGCACCAACAGCTAGAAGTATTGGTATGGCAGGACGGGTTGGTTCCTACATTATCCATAATATAAAATTGAGATCTAGGAAGCATGGGGGGAAATAATCTACTTTCAATCGCATCATAAACTATTAATAGCAATAATAATTTGAACCAAAACTGCATGAGAAAAGAATTTGAACCAAAAGGAGAGTTTCACATTTTTCATTCAAGTTAAATGCAATATTTTCTTTTTCCCTCAAATACGCAGCAGAGCTGTGCATCATTGTATTAAAAGATAGAATGATCCAAGTAAAAAGCCGGCCTCAGGTTAGTTTTTTTGTTACATTTGCTTACATCATGCATCATACGTGAAGTTAATGCTAGGTTGCCTTTTCCCAAGTTTGGGAAATTTTAAGAAAAAATGGAAATTACATTATACTATTTGACAAGGAAAATCATAGCAAAGCAACGTTGATGAGAAATAAATTATTGAGGTGGTTGTATCTTTTAGGAATGCTTCCAAGTTAGGAAACACATAATTTAAGGTCAACAGGATGCGTGTCCCAAGTTTGTAAAGTGTAATAAGAGCAGTTAGCCTGATATGTGCCCACTTGTAGTCACATTGATATATACGCATTAATGATTGTAGGCATCTCAGTGATGCACAGCGATGCTTTGTTAGTTTTCTTCTTTATTTTTATATGCAATTAAATTATTGTATGGACACAGCTAAAATGGACAGTGTATTATCCACTTCATTTTAAAGTATTTTTCTGGTTAACTGCACAAAACTTATGTGCAGCTGTGGACAGCACAAATCCGTCCACTGTTCCAAATTGTATGTGTTACTAATATAATAGTGAATAAATAATCTACGACAATGCATATTAAGCAAGTGAAACTGAAAAGAATGTCAAGCATACATTTAGATCTCAAGTACACTTAAAAATAAAGATGTGAAATTTTACTGCCAAAATGGGGAAAATGAACCCAAAAATATAGCAGTAGTTTTCAAACGATGTGCTAACATGTTAAACATCAGTACTCACAGGTGCTTCAGAACGATCAGAAAGGACAAGAAGTTGAGAGCCACTCCGCACAGCAGCGTCAGCTTCTTCACAAAGAGCCTGAATTGTCTTATCAAGTGAACCATCAAGACCTTTACGAATATCAAAGTATGTTGACAGTACTTTGGGCTTCAGTTTTGGGTCCTTCAATAGAGTTTCTAGTTCACCTTCATTCAGCACAGGGCTTGATAGCACAACCTGAAAAAGGTCAATAGTGGTGTTTTGATATGCTCCCAAAACAGAATAAATGTACAGTCATAGACTCAATTTAAAACTATGTACACATACCTGGTCAGCATTCTCAGGGCCGACCTCCAAGATGTTGCCTCTTTTCCCAATATTAACCTCAAGAGACATAACTAAACCTTCTCTGAGGGGATCAATTGCAGGATTTGTAACCTAGAATGGGAATGAAAATTATGTCTCGTGGAAACCAAAGCTGAGAGGACATTAATCTTAACTTTTGTAAATGAGGAGAGCATATTCCGCAGAGAAAATGTCATCATATCACCAAATTACTAAATCACTAACTTCTTTTCCTACAAGGCTAACACACCAACAGATGAGGAAGCTCAATTTACATCTTTTGGGGCTTTTGGTGTCACAATATTGAATTTCACAATACAGCAGACCAAGCTTTGCGCATACAATAATGAGTTGAGTGTGATTGAAGATGGCCTAGAATTTGTGAGTACTTCAATAACACTTTATTGTGCCTGAGGAAAATGAAATTTCTCAACTACCAACTCTGCTATAGATGGAATGTTTGCCAAGGAATACAAAACTCTGCAGCGAGACATTTAATGATTATTACTGTCACACTGATAAGGAGAAAGCTATTACTTGAGAGCAATGGGTATAGCAATCAATTTGGACTCCAAAGGCCTTGGCTAGTTAAAAAGGTAAAAATGTGCAAGGACTTACTAACCTGCGCAAACCGCTGCTTGAAATAATCATATAACAAGTGTGATCTTTGTGATAACACAGCTAATGGAATGTCATCGCCCATACAAAATGTTGGTTCCTTTCCTTGTGAAGCCATTGATTCAATCACCATTTGCACATCTTCACTTGAATAGCCAAATGCCCTAAGGAAACAACAGTATGCTTACATTTAATGTTCAGCCCAAGCAACAATCTATGAATCTAATGCCTAATAGCTGCTACAACCCTTGGAAGTTGTTTGTTGAGCAACTTCTGTTGATCTGTTCTAAAAGTAAATATATAGGTAGTACACTAGGTTAACATGTTAAAATTAACCCGATCAATGGCAACATTGGCCATAGCACAATGTAATCATTACAGTAACATGTAGTGCCAGATAGAATACCAGACGTTCTAGCATAGAAACTCTGGTGATGGCAAACATATAAAGTTCCACAAGACCACAGTTGGACAAGTAAAAGAAAAGATTTTACTATGTGCTGTATCAATGAACAAAGCTTGATGAATTCTTACTGTTGATGTCTCAAAATAGTCTCATTGTCCATGATAGTTGAAGAGAGGAAGTTGACAGGCTTTATCGAACGTGTGCGTTCTTGCAACCAAGTTCTATAGGGGCTCGCTAAAGCCACAGTTTTCTTTACTTCGGTGTTTTCAAGCACCTGGATGGTTCATGAGGTTTAAAATCTTCAGTACAAAATTCTGCAGCAGTCAACAGCAAGAAAGAGAAAAAATTATTTGTTTCTATTCTAACCTGTCCAGTCTGTAGGTCAACAGTTATCATCATTCCAGGACCTAATCGTCCTTTCATTACTACCTTTGACTCATCCATTGGTATAACGCCAACCTATAGGTTGCCATTGACAGAATTAGTGATCAGTGCAAACCTGACATGAACTATGAGGTTTCACATAGCACTTGAGAAGGTGATCAAAATTCAATTCAACTACTAGGACATACTTTTATGCAAATATTAAAAACAAAATTAGATCAATCTAAACCATTCAGAAGATGGTCACAAGGTGTGATTTGCAAAACCACTTTTTGGATCCCTTCATTTTGGAGGAATTGGAATCTACTTAATAAGTTAGGCTATAGATCACCAACTTTGGATCCCTTCATTTGAGATTCTCCAACTTTCCAAAGTTCACAAAAAAGCCTATCTCAAATTCATAGGGTGGGAGATGGGAAATGGATTCTATAGATCACCATGCTATGTTTGCACTCTCCAACTTAACTCAATTTCCATTCCAAGTATATAGCCTAGCTCAAATATGTGCCTAAACTACAATGAATTCAATTCCAAGGATCCAAATGGGCCCTTAGGGAAAAGGCATCCTCCCTATGACAACTGAAGAGCTATACATTTCTCTACAAACTTGTACAGACGAGAGCAAGAAAGAAGTTTAGTGTGGTAGTAGTTTTTATACATCACAAATTAAGAGTCCCTGCTACATCACATTACATTTAAGTAGGAAGAGATTTATAACTTAACAGTTTCACCTAATCACCTAACCTAGCTGACAGACCTACACATTAGCAAATGGACACAGTACTTACTGAATGTTACATTTAGTTTAGCTTGTGACATCTGAACTCTGCGATTTGGTATAGAAGGATGTCAATATATCTGCAATGAAGTGCTGGCAGATAAACCAAATGCTCCAATTCAAGGCTTACAAATGGATATTCTATTATATATGAGAACAATTTTCTCTGACAACATTGTTATTGAACATATAATATTGTACAGAAGAAAGAAAAAGCTGAAACCTACCTCAGATGCGACATAAACAAAGTCATCTGACGTTCTCCAATAACGTGCTGGACGGAGCCCATTCCTATCAAGAGTTGCTCCTACAGTCCTTCCATCACTGAACATAAAAAAATATATTATAAAGAATTATAAGCACCACCACTGTGTAAATATTCAGTTGGAAAGGTGGCACCGGAATATCTTATGCATGAATTTACACCACAAAAACTCAGAGTCTCAGACCAATTCAGTAATGCCTTTCAAGACTATTGTATTTATTGCCTATTATTATTTCTTCTTCCCTATGCAGGAACTCACTGTCCTAAGGATGGCTCAGAAGGTTTCAACAGCTACATTCAAAATACCTCCTAAAAAGGATACTACTCAATGCCACTTGTAAGTGTACAGAATACCCATTTTTATATTTCATCCCATCATTTAGGTGCACAGAAGTAAAAACTGCTATAACACAACAAGGCTTTAACCAAAGTGGTTAAATAAAACTGTTGTTTCACAACAAATACTAAGAGTGAAAGAAAATATGGAATAACTGACAATCCTATATGGGCATACAAACAATTTTACCTAAATAGGAGTAAAGCAGGTCCATCCCAAGCTTCCATTTGTCCTTTGTAGTAGTCATAAAAGTCAATTACCTAAATACAGAACAAAACAAACTCAATTAGACAGGATGCCTGTGTAGACTAATACGGAAGGGAACGCATGCATCTCAATAACCATACCTCAGGGTATTTTATAGATAATGTTGGATGGTTCTTATATGCCTCAGGGACAAGAATCATAAGAGCTTCTGCAGGACTTCTACCACTTCTTAGCAACAACTGATGCAAGAAAGGATGTGAAGATTTAACAATAACAACAGCAGTATTTTTTGTGAAGAGTGGAAAAAGAAAAATGGATGCAGGTTTCGGTGAGCGGAATGCAGGCTTTGCAAATATAATTTCAGCGAAAGGTGCATGGTTTCTTACTTCAGCTGTACTGTCAAGATTTGCTGAATCAGATGCTCTAGGGTCACCAAACGGGCGGATTTCATGCTCACGGCCTCGCCATACAGGAGACTGTATTGTGGTTTCCCTTGATCGCATCCAGTTCAAGTTCCCCTACAAAGAAAAAAGTAACCCTATTAGTAATGCTGAAGGATCATGAACGTTACATGAGCATCCTAGTAAGAAACTAAAAACAAGATATCCGTTAAAAGTAATCAAAGGCACCATTTGAGGATGTTAATGCAAACCTGTATTGTGTTAATCTCTCCATTGTGTCCAAGTAACCTCATAGGTTGAGCAAGAGGCCATCGAGGGCTTGTATTTGTACTGTATCTTCGATGATATATGGCAAAAGGAGATTTATATAGTTCATTCTGAAGGTCTAAATAGAATTGCCCAAGAACCTCAGATCGAAGCATTCCCTTGTAGACAATAGTTCTGTTTGATAAAGAGCAGAAATAAAGTTCATCTGCCCAACTAAAAGATTTTACAGCCCGCTCTATCAGCTTTCGGCTGATGTACAATTCTCTCTCTATGTCATCAGCATTATCTTCTTTTGCAACTTTCACAAATATTTGTTGTATATTAGGCATGGTTTCTTTTGCATTGCGACCTACAACTGATACATTAAAAGGAACAGGTCTCCAACCAATAACCTCAAGGCCTTCATCCACAAAAACCTTTTCAGTTGCTGCAACAAGATGAGTGACCGCTCTCAGATCACGCAGAAGCAAAATTAATAGCAATTATGGTAACTAGCACCTACACCTATTAAAGATAAGGACACATGTTTTTCTCCAAAAAGAAAAGAAGAGAGCACTATCAAGAAAATGCTGTCCTACCAAAGCAAGCAAACTAGCACAATAGAAACAACAAGTAAACTTTTTGCATGCTTTCCAAATGTCATGTATAAAGGGGAAATGGTGTTCCAAAGAAACCACATTCCAGAAGAAGGTTTTAATTTCTAAGGACAAACATTTTGTGGGCATGCAAAGTATGGCAGCCAAAAAATTCCATATAATAGTTGAAGTAAGCTGTAACAAGACAGGTACTGCCAAGTAGATATCTCTTATCAGAATGAGCATAGAAAATGTTCCTCCTTTTAGACAAGAATAATGGTCCCCTGTGTGGGCAGCATATTGTGGTAAAGCATCAAGAAATTACCAGCTTTGGCTTCTTCCATTGACTTGTCATCTTGTGGAAGGAAGACCATCCCTACACCTGTATTTCTTCTGTCAAAGGGAGCGAGCCCTTGCTTGTTGGCCCAGTCATCAAACAAGTCCCATGGAATGGCACTCATCAGTCCTGCCCCATCACCAGAGTCATTGTCCGCTCCACAACCGCCACGATGCTCCATGCACCCAAGAGCATTAAGAGCATCACGGACAATGTTGAACGAAGGCACATTTTTCAAGTTTGCGATGAACCCGACACCACAAGCTCCGCGTTCAGACAAGATATGGTTCAAGTCCGCAGCCTGGTGAAAGAAAGGAAAAGGAAGTCCTGTGTTAGCCAGCATTACATACAGAGCCCAACTTACGACGTCATAGCTACTGTAACCCATCCAAACACATTCCAGAAGGGGCATGGTGAATCATCAGTATACTATTGCAGATAGTGATTATACCAAAGCTTTACACAATGTCATGCACTGACACTCCTGGAAACCTGATCGTGATTAGTACCTACCACTACAGCTGTCACCTGTCTTTCCATCACCCTCAATTGTTTATCAACCCTGCATTTGGTGTGCTTTGTTCACTTCTTACACAACGCATTTTAATTTTAAAAGCACCATGAAAGCAACAGATCAAAAGCGACAATTAGCGGCGCATGACGATCAGCCACGGATTAAAAAACTTGCAGTTGCAACCAACCACTGCTTCAACACGTAGGCCAATATAAAATGCACTGATCAGGATATGCCAAAACAAATTGGACTCGTCAACTGCCTTACTGCGGAACTGTTCCTGCTTCCACCAATCACCAAAGCACAATCGGCAATGGTACAACTATTTCAATCCCGGCAAGTCCCAAAAACCATAAGCCATCGATCGAAGCATGCAATCGTCGATGATATCGTAGAGGAAACTGATGAACAATCCAGAAGTCACCCACAAAACCCCCCGATGATTTCGTAGACAGACAAAACTGAACAGTCCGGAGGCCACAAAACCCCAAAGCGCGCAGTACCTCTCTCCAACACACAGCCACGTCACGCGTCACGACGAGGGTCACGAGCCCACTAACCCATCCCCGATCGGGCGCGCACATCCATCCATCCATCCGTACCTGCTGCGTGGGCTTCTCCGGCGAGTGAGGGGCGTCCCGGCGGGCGAGCACGGCGGCCCGTCGTGATGTTGACGATGACGTGGAGGAGGAGGCGGCGGCGGCGACGACCCAGCTCCGGCGCGCGGCCGCGGAGGACGGGCCCCGCGCGCGCAGGCGCGCGGCGGCCCTCCCGGCGAGCAGCAGCGGCGGCGCGGCGCGGGGCAGCGGGAGCAGCGCGGCGGGCGTGGGCGGCGCCGCGCGCGGGAGCGTGGCCATGGCCCGAGCTCCCGGGCCTGGCGGGGCGGGGCGGGGCGGGAAGGGGAGGCGCGCGTGATCCGGTTCCGGGCCGGCGTCCCCCGCCTCTCCTCCGGCTAACTAACACTGTAAGAAGGGACCGGGACGGCGACAGGCAGGCAGACGCGCACCACGCGTCGCGGCGCCGCTGGGCTATATAGCGGGGAGGCGGCGGTGGATGTGGTGGCCGCGGCTCCACTCCTCCCGGCCGCGCGGAAGCCGACAAGGGAGGAGATCGTGTGGAGAGGAAGAGGGGGACGAACAGGATAGGGCGGGCGGGCGGGCAGGGGTGGGTGCGGGCCGGGCGCCGGGCGGAGGGAGTAGTTATAGGCGAGGCGAGACGAGACGAGACGAGACGACGAGCAACGCGACGACGAGCCTTCTTCGCCACGGCCTCTCGGGCGCACGGGGGGACACAGCACGGCAGGGGCAGCGGGGAGCTGGGGACTGGGAGGGATCAAGACCGGACGGAGTGGAACGGGGGAGGCGGTGGACTCAGCGCTTGGCCTGGGTTCGTGTGGGTTTCATTTCAAAGCGAAAAAAAAGGTGGCCTTTTGGGCTTTGGCTTTGGCTTTTGGTGGGGCCCGTCTCGGGTGGCTGGGATTTTGACCTAGGTTTTGGGGTTTTGCGGCTAGCTACACGGTAGTAGCATGCGACTAGTAGCTCATGCCACAAGGGAAAAATGAGTCGTTGTATGGTTTATAACTAATAATAGAGAACATAATAGGGAGTTTAGAACAAATTAGTATAGCAAAGAAAAGATAGATCATACTTGTTATTAACTAAGTAGTTGCATACTAATTAGTAATTGTTTTAGAGGTGTTTGGCAAGGCTCCTCTGAGGGGCTCCTCAAGAGGAGTCGGAGCCGTTTTGGACAAGCCACAAATTGAGACTCCTCCAAAATGGCTCCTGATTCCTCTGTTTTTTACTAAAAAATAGCTCCTACAATAAAATATTTGGCAGGGCTCCTTCGGAGGAGCCAGCGCTGGAGCTACCGAAAATCCCCGCCAAATAGGCCTTTAATAGCACACTAATTATAGATTCAACTATAGAAACTCAACACGGGATCATTTGCAAACAGTTCTTGCGAAAAATGCCGATCAATGGTGCATTTTGTTGCAGTCTTGTGGAGAACAAAGAAAGGTTGACATGGGCATGAACGAACAGCAAGGAGAAGCAATGAGATAGGTATATGAGCTATTTGGTTGGCGCCTTCTCAGGCATTCTTTGCTCTAAACATGTATCTCAGCTCAAGCTCTGAAAATATAATCCAATGATTATTAGAGTTGCTTAATCCAGATAGGTTTTGTATGTCCACAATGCCATGAAAGTAAACGGACAATGCAGCAAGTAACTGATAAGTTTATATATGCTCATGTTGCTTGTGGATTGGAATTTGTTTAGAAGGGCATTCTTTATTAAAAAAGAGTTTGGTCATGCTGAATTACCTTCTTGTGGATCACAACATTTTCTGGTGAACGGTGCTGCATGATTATTCTTTCTTTCCATTTAGAGGGCTACAAGCTCAAAAGTATATATGAAAATGACCAGAGGACTTGTGCTTGCTTTGGGAATATGAACAATCCTTGTTAGAGTTCGTCAATGCAAAATGGAAAAAGGCGAAAAGCGAACAAAGCTAACGGCTTAGTGGTGGGGCTTGCTCAGTGAAGCTCCCACACATGCGGGTTTTTTTCCTCATCTTCTTTGCAACCTTAAATGTAGATGCTCCATAATGATCAAAGTGTTGTGCCGGTCATGTTTGAAGTCCTATGATCTCTAAATAACTCTCAGCCACGGGTCTTTAGGTATAGGTGTAGTATTTTGACACACTTATATTCTCATACTTTTTGGATTTTGTAGATATCAGTTCTTTTCTTTATAAATTTTTCATACCTATAAAAGTTTGAGAGTTAGAACAAGCTCAAGAAATTTTTGGACGTGAGTGATGGGTCACACCTTAAGAGAACAAGAAAGAAAAAAGCATGCATAACAAATCCTCACTTTGTATGATAACGGCTTGGTAGGCCTAGCTTTATCGAACAAACATATGCCACGCAAAGAGAACTTTTAGATGCTCACTTCAGTCTAGCTAGCGACCTCTCATAATCAAAGATGCAAAGTCTAGTCTGGCTAGCTCTTCCATGATTGTTGTAATTAAGATTCCAAATTGCCCAGATTTATGCTTCCTGTGCCTTGTATTACTCCTGTGCCACTTGTCACCGCTCATTTGTTTATTCCCTTATCAGACTGTCCGCCGCGCCTAGCTAATAGCCACGGCCTTGTTTAGATTGTCTCCAAATTTCAAGTTTTTTCACTCTCTCTCCATCACATTAATTTTTAAACTCACGCATTTATGGACCATTAAATATAGGTAAAAAATTAACTAATTACACAGTTTAGTTTGAAATCACGAGATAAATCTTTTGAGCCTAGTTGGTCCGTGATTGGACAATATTTTTTAAATAAGACAAAAGAGTTACTATTCATTAGATTGAAATTTTTTGCAATCTAAACAAGGCCCACGTTTGTTTTTGAGCTCTCTTCACAGCAATTTCGGAATCTCGGTCATTGAGACGACAAGAGAGTCGTTTTGTCATGAAAGATGCAGCTTTGTTGGATTGGCTTGGTGACCAAGGAGGGAGTAGTAGTTTCTTTGTACGTCACCGGTCTTGGCCAACTTTTGAAAAGGACATATATAGAGGCAAAAAAAAAAAAAAAAAAAACTATCTTTTTACTCGCAAAAAAGACGTTAATTGCTACGAGGGTTTGGACAGTAGAAGAGATGGTATGCGACTGCTGGGAGAGAATCTTTCGTGTTCGTATATCCTGAATTCCTGACATAAGCGATGAGCACACGTGGTTTGGAATCCAAATCTCATCCACAAAATGAAATAATGACCGTTACGTATATAAGCAGTAAAGCAAAGATAATCACACGTATATATGTGGCGCAAAGCACTTGGCTCGGAAACAGATAAGAAGTGAGCATCTAAAACTGTATCAAAACATTTAGCATCTAAAATTATACTACCAGCACAGATGGTTTTTTTTTTCAGAATGGTGTGCTTGTTTTCGTTTTAAGGAAAAGCATCAAGCACTCAGGAACTGCTTGTCAGTTTTGCCTTCCCTTCTTCCCTTTAGTAACACGTGGATGATGTGTTTGCTAGATAGGAGCAGCTTGTACGTCCCCCAATCACAAAAAAACACTCACATTTAAGTGTATCAAAATATTTACCTTTGACAATCTTTGAATGTTTTATAGATGAAATAAGAGAATCGACATACCTTTGGATATTTTAGATGAAATTTGACAGTCAACATTAATATTCTAGATTGAAATTTGAAGATCAACATATCTTTGAATATTTTAGATGAAAAATTGAAAACCATATGCTTCATTTGTCTTCAAAACGTAGTTCCAAAACAATGCAATGTAGTAGTGTAAAAAAAGCAACCAGCTATGGACATTTACTATTTAGTGGCTTTGAGACTAATACATGACTATATGACTACAAGAGATTATAGCGGAACATGAGTACAATATATAGCTGCTTAAAATAACAACTGTCCAAGATTTCTTACCTTGATTTATAAGTACTATTTTTAATGCTATATATATGTATTTAATGGGCAAACTATTGTCTTGGTGGCCATGCCATTATCTGAAACGACCTTTTTTTTTTTTGTGACAGAAGGAGTAGCTTGAGGCTAGAGCACATCATGCATCCTGTAGTAACACAAAACATTTACTAAAGATATTTGTACAACATTTTAAGCAAATGTAGCACTTCACCCATCCAAAGATAAAGATACAACTTTCATATAGCACGGAGTTAAACTATTTTAAGTTTGAGTAATTCATGATCTTGCCATTAGGTTTGTTGTGGCAAACATATTTTAAATATCTTGTTCAACTCTCCTCTCACAAAATAAGTGTTGTTTTGAATTTCGTGCAGGTCAAGTTTTTTTAAAGTTTGAATAGATTATTTTCATTTATAAATAAGTTTATTATGAAAATATTTTCAATGACTAATAAATAATAATAATATATTGTATATATGTTCAAAGCTAAAAGTGTTTAAAAAATGGCATTTACTTCATCCAACGACTTATCTAGAACATAGTAAAATAGATGTAAATGCGACTTATAACTTGGAACGGGTGGAGTATTTTTTGGCAGAGGGAGTAGGTGTATTCAAACTTTGAGTAGTTCAGTAGAGACGAAACTAGAAATGCAGTCTTTTTCAGGATGTAGGTACAATGCGACTAGAAATGCAGTCATTTTCAAGCTGGAGCTACCCTACCCAAATTCTTAGATACAAGTACACCGCGTGTTTTTCCCCGGTTACTACTATTTTAAGGGATCGCGTGTATCGGAGATTTTTTTTTAGGGATTGAGTATTGTATTTTTATTACGGCTGAAATTGAATTCGGAGGATGAACAAATGAGAGAAGAAGGCTGCCCAGCTTTTGCCTTGTGAATATTCTGTGCAGTCCGGTACGTTGGGTGGACTCCGCTCCCGGCTCGCATCAATCAGAATCGGGGATGTTGGCCTTTTATTAAAAAGTCAGAATGCGCCGTGAATCAGTTGGGCAAATGATGGCATGCCTGCGTGCAACTTGTGTGGAACGGTAGTAGGTGGCGAAGAACACAAGACGGAACAAGCTTGGGCTCTTCTGGAATATACAAACGGGTTCCTCTAGCCATAACGTCACGTCACTCCGTGCAGCAAAATCGGGACGGTGACGTACAGATCCGCATGGCCAAACTTCCATGGAGACATGATCTTCTCTGTCACATTCACGTACTCCTTGTGACAAAGGAAAAAGGAGAATTTTAGTTTCAGAGCCGAAAGGCGCCTCGTAGCCCCTGGAAGTCCACATCTAAAGAGACTAGAAGAGCACGCCAAACGGTGGCCTGGCGCTATCCACGGTAGCAAAATTATTTTGTGCCGTTCAATTTCACGATCCACGGTCCTGCAGTCTCCTCCCATCTAGATATATACCTCTCCAACCCTAGCTCGTTCTCGTTCTCTTCTTCTCCCTCCTCCTGACGAGCCGCTGGCGGCGGCTCTCGCTCTCGTCCAGATCCGGTCCACCCTCTCACTGCGGCGGCTATGGCAGGCGCCTTGGGCGGCGGCGCGGCGCCGGTGCGAGGCTTGCCCCCAGCGCGGCGGCAGCTGCAGGCGCGGGCGAGCGCGCGGCAGTTCTCCCTTTTCCTCCTCTCTCACGGAGGCGGCGGCTATGGCGAGCGGCGGCGCGCGGCGCGGAGGCGAGGCCGCCCTGGGCCGCGGTGGTGCCCGAGGCCGCGGGCGGCGAGGCGTGCCCGGCGGGCGGCGCCTCCCCGACTCCGGGCGTTCCTTGCAGCGGCGCGCCGGAGTCTCCGGTTGGGCGGCGCGCGGCGGCGCCCCCCCCCGGGCGGGCGGCTCCCGAGTCAGGCGCACGGCGGACCGGGATGAGGTCTGCGGCTCCCCGCGGCGCAACCCTGCCCGACAAGCGACGGCGCGACCGCGTCCCTCCCCGACCGGCGACGGCGCGGGCGTCCCTTCCCGATCCACGGCGGCGCCGGCCTCCTCGCCCCGATCTGCGGCGGCCCCGGCCCAACCTGATCCGCGACGGCACGCGACGGCCTCCGTCCCCGCGGTGGCGCCCCTTCCCGACCCGCGGCGATGACCGCCATGGAGGAGGCAAGACGGGCCGTCCGGCGGGGGCCCGCGCTCGGCTACGGCTCGGGCGGCGTGGATACGCTCCTTCGCGACCCCGGAGGCGCGGCCCCGTTCCTCTGCGACCGGATGGCGGCCATGGCTCCAGCAGCGGCGTGAGGGGCGCCGCCCCAACCTAGGGGAAGCCCGGGCCCCGGCTAGGGCAGCGTGGTGCGGCAGCGCGAGGAGCCCCGCCGCGGGTGGCGTGGCGCGGCACCCCGGCTCCAGCAGCGCCCGTTGCGTCCTTTGCTATGTTCTAGCCTCTCACTTTGCTGGCGTGGAGAATCACCAGGTCTGCCAAACCCTTGTCTTCCTTTCCTGCTGTGTGATGGCTTGACTTGGTTTGGGGATTCATCATCTCACGAATTGAATAGCTAATCAGATCTATGATTTCGTTGATTTAGGTAGGATGGGTACGATAGCTTTTTTGCGACGGTGGAGCTAGAGGATGAGAGGTTCCAGAATGTCTTCGAGCAGCATTGAGGCCTTCGTCATCATCAGCATATCGTCAGGGCCTTGCACATCTACATAGTAAGTGTTGCCGCTATGCAGATTTGTTCAAAAGGCATGAATTGTGCGTTAGGAAGGAGGTATCTAATTTGTAAGAAGTCAAATGATAGTGTATGCATACAGAACTGTGTCTTTTAGGAAGGTGGTATCTAATTTGACAAAAATGCCAAATGATTATATTCATGTACTGCAAATTGTTCATATGCTTTTCGCATCAGCTATTGGCCAGACATTTTGCACTGGTTTCATTTGGGATTTTTCTTCTTCCAGTCATACCCATTTTTGATCAGGTTTCGATCTGTTACCATGTTTTTTTTGCTTCATTATGTGTCCTGGTGCAAAGAAGGAACCTGATAGTTTGCCATTGGCCATTTAGATATTGCGAGAAACTCCTATGTATCTTGAGGCACTGATTGCAGTCTGGTGTCTGATTGTCTGGTGATTATCACAAAAGAAGCAAGTAGACACCCAACGTATAGAAAATATTTCTGAATCTTTGATGAACCATGTAGTTTTTTCAATTAAACATCTAATAATGCTTTGAACATGTATTTTTTGTTTTCCTGCAAGGTTGAAGTTCAGGAGCAATTAAGCACCATTAGCTGCTCTTTCTTTAGCAGGCTCTTCTGCTCACAAGAGGTTCCATGGAAGATGTTGACACTGCTCAGGTTAACTCACTAAATGAATCTTCCTGGTGAACTGATTCTGATCATTCTTTCCGCAAATCTCACCTGTTGTTTCTTTACTTTGCCAGGGCAGCTTCTGGAGAACAGTTGCGACCAGAACAATGGAAGATAAGTTCCTGGATGCTCACATTTGAAGTTAATGAAACTCTGCAGCATAGGAGAAAGAAGATAAGTGAGAGAATGAAGCTTCTTCAAGATCTTGTTCCTGGATGCAATAAGGTAACCTCTCCTTTGTTTGGCGCAAGCAACTTCTCAAAGACTCCTGTAGTCCACACATTACAAATTTATTTCGAACAGATCACTGGCAAGGCAGTCATGCTCGATGAGATTATCAACTATGTGCAATGACAACGACAAGTCGAGGTAGTATTAGTGCATTTGTGGTTGAACTGTTTTGGAATATGTCGTTGCAATGACTGCACATAGTTGATAATCTCAAAACTTTTCACACATATTGCTCCCATCGTTTACAAATGAGCTGCTTCATATCTCAGTTTCTGCAGCGGCATCTATGATAAGGATCTTGCCCCTGAAAAGAAGCACTCTCGTGAGGAGAGTGACTAGACCAGGTAGGATCCAGGCTGTAAGATTATAGTCATGTAAAATGTAAAATATGTAAAATTTTCTCTATGTCGAAGAGGAATGTAGCCATGCTCTGAGCTGATTATTTGTGCTATGTTTTCTCTGATGTTGACAATTGACATATCCAGTAGTACAAGTAGATTGTAATGATCTCTAAGATTGTTTATACACTGATGATTAAATAGGAAAGGATGCTAAAATGAAGCACAAAGAGGACTGGAAATTGAAATTTCAGAGAGTATTGAGTAACCAGTAGTCGCCATTTGCCTGTCAAGCTGTCACCATGTTCTTTTCTTTTGTGATAAATTCGACCATATGGATGTCTTGCCCTCATATTACAAATAATTGCTAGCAATGTTTGGTAGGGAGTTGTTGAATTTTGTATCACAGTTATTGATTGACACAGCTGCCTGATTATCAGGATGTGATTGAGCACCGAGTGGTCTTCGGCACTGTCAAGAAGCACTGGCCAGGAATGCATATGGATCATCCGGGCAATGTGAGGTCAGATTGCTAAGCTCTCCATTCCTTTTTCAGAGTACAAAACAGAAGCTTCATCGTAAGCTATCTCGAAAAAAGAGCCTGCCCAAAAAAAAAACACCTCGCCAGAGTTCATTTAGTTGTTACTCAGGCTGTGCCAAACACACTCTAGGAAAACTATTTAACTGCTATTATTTGATTTCAACCAGCCAATGAGATAGCTATTATCTAGCGGTCTAGCAATGCATTTGATTGTGTGTATATATAACTATTAGACATCATTGACTTTCAGATTTATCTTGTCACGTTCATTTGCTTTGAGGAGCTCCACCCTCAGCTGCAGGTCTACAGCACAGATGGTATGTCACTCCTTTGTCTCTCTCTTTACCAACGCAACTGCATACCAGGCGTAGTATGTTTTTTCCTATCAAAGAAAATCCCTGACAGATCAGTACCACATTGTATATTTTGCAAAAAGTAAAGGCAGCTATAATACATTACCAATCTTGGCTTTACTAATTCTGCTCTTACTTAGGATAACAACATATTACAGGTGCTTAGCTTCGATTTGCAATTGAACCTACCTGATAATGTCTCCTAAACCAATGTAGGCCAATCGTCGGCTTCAGGGCCTTTCTCTTATGCAGGCTGCAGGCAAATGCTGCCACGGAGGCAGCCGAAGAACGCCTTTCGAATGTAGTAATCGCACTGGATGTGAAGCCACTCAATCTTACTATTGCAGATGTCCATCTTGCCATCCAAAAGAACTTTACAAACAGAACCATTCCTATAGCCATTGCACCATTCCGCTTTGACTTTATCATTCAGTTTGCCACAAGGTATGCAATACATTACATCTCCAGCTATCTTCTTAAGCTATACGATACACAATTCAGTTAACAATTCCGATTTGCAGACTACTCATCTGGCTATACCTTGGACTCCGATCGAAGCTAGCGCCTCCGCTAAGCCTTCCACAACCTGCCTCTGCACCAAGCACACCCTTCCTCCGCGAGACTCTATGAAGACCCACTTCTATGCATTATCTTGCAACTACCCTGCTGTGTTAGCATAGCTACTAAACCTTCGGATGAGATTGTTCCCACTGTGTCTGAGACACTGGATAGTATTTGAACAAACTCCTAAGATTGTATTGTTTTCGTAATGTGTAGCCATCTAAAGCCTACATTGTGTTTTGTTTTCAAATGTGCCAAATGCTATTTCATTTCCTGATTGATACAACTGTGGCCATCACTCAAATGGGCGCGCGCCAGTCACTAGTCCAGTTCCAGTCCACCAGCAGGCAAAAGCTTTGCTTGGCCAGAAGCTCCAGCTCCATGGATACGTCCGGCTCCGGCCTACGGGCAGGTAGACGGGACGGGAATCAGGTCGGCAGCTAGCAGCTTTGTCCGAAAACAGAAAGAGAAGATATCGTTACCTGAACAGACGGAGCAGAGTGGCGAAGGCAGAGCAGGTGCCTGAAACTGGACGCCCTTGTTTACCGCCTCCGTCGCCCGTCGGAGCCGGCACAGATCGCGGCGTGCGAAAACCGGTGACACGGAGCGCTCGATGCGGGCAGGCAAGTGGTCCACCGTCCACGCCCGGCAAGTGCAGTGCACCGGAGCGGAGGTGGCAGCATGTCTGTCGGCTGTCGCGGTCGCGGCGTGGCGATCTGTTTCGTCGTGCCGTCGGGTGGATTATTCTGGCGGCTCCTTACATCCGCCGCACAGGGTCAATGTTGGCAATGCCGGCCCGGCCCAGGCCGGTGACACTCCAGGGGCGGGAGCCCATCCTTCTAAAAAAAAACAGATTGCTCCATGTTTGGGCTTTTGTAAAAAAAATGCGTCCGATTGGACCATGTTTGTAGCACTAGAAAGGTGTCATTCTCTCTGTGGATTGGACCATGTTTGTACGGAGTACTTGTGTAGAAAGTCGCCCACGGCCCACTCGATAGGGAGCATAATAATGGATTTCAAATTCTGAAAAAAATAACGTTCTAACGATGAAAACCATTTTAAATTGCATGCATGTGCTTCTTCTTTGAAAAAGGGACGTTTCTACAGGGTGAAGTCCCGCTCTTGAGAAAAAAAAAGGGACGTTTCTACACGAACCTCTATGCATAGACAGATGCTATAGTAATAGAGGTCCTGTGTGACGCACTTTTTTCTATGCTCTTCTAGATACTAGTATAGTGCCCGTGCGTTGCCACGGTTTCATTTAAGGGATGCATTTAAAATCAAATGACAAGATTTTTTTCTATAGTTTTGTCACACAATTGTATACGGCCATACACCCTAACTGAGTCAAAAGATAGCCAAACATGGCGTCAACACAATTACCAATATTACTTCCATGAAAATTCAACAAGGTCTGGCCTATTACTGCGTCTCAGCCGCATATTTTGATCCAAATTGCTTCCTGCCACCATTTACAATACATATGCCACCAGAGAAACTTCTAACACCACATAGATGTGTTCCTACAGTACCTTCATGATCAATGAAAAATACAATGCAGTGGTCCACTTGAGCCGGTTGAGAATAATGAAAAATGAACTTCACCAGAGCACAGTTGAGAAATCCAGCATACGTCGTGTACATCATCAGCCTTTTAGCATATGCTCCATGTACTTATCACATGATTCCTTACAAGAACCGGAAGAAAACAAAGATACACATGGCTAACTGAAGTTTTTGATTAGAATGTGAGATCATGCAAGCAGTTGATTTGAATATAATATTACAATTATCAACCTACAATTTGTGATCCCCCAAAAGCATGTTTGATGGTATCGATGACATAGCTTCCTTACCATTTGAAGTATTCCTCCACTTGACAGCATTTCCTGCAACCCATGACGATCCAAATTTACATCAGGGAAAGGACAAAGTAACATATGCTCGGCATTCTGGTTGTAGGCACTACTTTCCAAAACCATGTTGGTAATGTGAAGGTACTTTAGGCTAGCTAAGAAATTAATGCTATGGTATGGCTAATCTGCCAAAGACACAGGTACTAACTGTAACGTTATACTTCCTGAACCACCAGGCAGAGCAAGTTCATGCTTCTCTGAAAAATAAAACTTGATGTTAAGGTTATGCAGTCATGCAATTCATCCACATGTCTCACACCCCCCCTTATGTCCTGTTCCTGCAGCACAAACAGAACATGGAGTGAGGTACAGAGAATTCTGTGATCAACTAACCTTATCATGAACAGCTCTGAGATGCTTAGTGGATACAGTAAGGACTCGAAACGTGTGGCATTTGTCAAAGAGAGTAAACTGGTGGTACCCTGAATATTGATCTTGTGACATTTGTGCACTTAGCATAGCTAATGACTTTAGTGAATAGATTAGTGTGTGGCTTTAGGTGAATATCGATTTCACCTAAAAAAGAATATCACTTTAACCTCAAATTCTTATAATAATTTCTGAAAGAACACTTGTAGGACTGGACCCCACCAAAATACATTGTGAATTGTGATTGCTGAGCATCTACAAAAAGCAAAAGGGGTACCTTACTGCTAGGTGATGATGACACCAGTTCGAAATAGGTCCATTAATATCCTAGCAGGTTTCTGAGAATATGCTTGTGAGTATATCCTTAGAATACATGACTAATTGTTTCAGAAAATAAAAACATATGACTATCAAAGTATCAACTGCAGGAACAAACATATTTTACCAAGGCCAATAAATATTCTAAATGTATCCAGTAGCAAAAGGACTTCAGTTTAACTTTAGTAGCCCCAGGTTCAGTAACGCGTCAATGATTGTGCATGCAGGCAGATTGCCGGATGGTAAACAGTACAAAAGCAAAGAGAAACTAACCATATGAGGACGCCTTGATTTTATAGATCGGCAAAAGTGAGCATCAGTGGCAGTGCCAAGATTCAGCAGCGGTAGATTGCTTGTGACCAGCTGCATATTTTTGCATATGGATAAATCACAAAATATCAGAATCTCTGCTGCTGCACATGGATTACAGGAGCGCTCCTGTTCCAGTTCCTCCTTCCATTCCAGCCTGCAGTATGGATCAAAAAACATCATAAAAACTCAGTGCAATAGCTCCTGTTCTAGTTCCTGCATCATATTGTGGATGGACTTATCATTAATCACAAAAAAAAAAGGATATGAACTTACCAGAGAGTATGCATGCTAACCTGCAGCAAGTGTGGATGGCAACATTGAATCAGTATAGGTAGCCACATAAAACATAAAAACAAGGCAGGAAAAATTACCTTGATGGATATTATGGCATGATCAAGAAGTGGCAGAAGGTTGGGGTGATTGAACAATGACGCCACACAGATCTCCTTCACCAGACCCAGCTGCTCCTTGCTCTGTATCAACACCTTTTTCTTCGTTCCATCTTCTTAAGATAATACAAACAAAAACATACTCAGTTTGGTCTTAAGAGACGTGGAATTGAGGAACTTCCACTCATTTAGCAGCAGCCAGCAAAGGCACATACAGTTCAGCATAAAAAGATCTTTGTCCTACCATCCAGACAGCACATATCCACAGCAAGTGTTTAAAAAAACTGAAAATCAAATGTGAATCAATTCCATATAAAGCACAACAAAGCAACACTGCTATTTATAATTTATCTCGATGAAAATTCTATTCATCATTGGCTAAATAGGTCAGTACTAACACAAGAAGGCCAAGATTCAGCTCACATTGAAATGAGAGAAAAACATAAACTCACCAATGTAAAAAATTCTGCTCAAGATACTCGAACAAATTTTTTTTAAAAGAATTCAGTAATCTAAGTCCAGCACTTCTTTTATCAGGTAGTAGCAATGACTGTGTAGATCTTTTATTTGTACATAACCAGCACATAGCACCAAAAGAAAACACAACTGGTATAGTATTGGAAATAACTTACCTTGTCTCTAAGCTAAGCCTTTCTTTCTGCCTTTTCAGCAGCACTAATAGCCTCTTTTTCAGCTGCAGCAAACGATGTCATGATTATAGATTCAATATGCAAGGCAATGCTTGCTTGCTTTAGAATTTGGCAGAACTACCAAAGCATAGACGAAACAAGAAATGCATGTGCTTTGTTCGCACTCCAAATCCACGACACATCTGTTTTGCTCTGTAAAGAAAATACATGAGGACAACTATATCATTTCAGCACGAATTCCCCCAACGACAACATAAATGGTACAGAAAAATCAAGGTTTAGGCATAGTTATTCCAACCACCATTATGATGTCAGCTTCTCTGTTTCAACAATATATCAAAGATTGCAGAATTGAGCACTACAGCCGTTACATCATAGGCTCAACTTATAAGCAGCAGTTACCTTTGAAATACTGACCCTTCGAGAAAGGAATAATTGGGGAACTGGAGAGTATATGTCTGATTTAAGGCGTCGAATGGGCTGAAGGACGAGCATCTGGATAGGTGTTTTTTTGCAAGAAATTTTCCACCAACTGAACTGAACTGCAAATAGAATAGCAAATCAGAACATTCCAAGCGGAGGAGCATACGGTCAAATATCTGCCGATGTCACTTACCGTGGCCACTTGCGGAGCTCAGCCGCACGCCGTCGTGCCGTGACGCTGCCACCGACAGGGCCTCGCCGCGGTGCTGCGCCGTACACCTCAGGTGCCGCCGGGCCGGCTGCGGTTTCCTCCCGCTGCGCCTCACGCCAGGAGAGAGAGACGAAGGGAACTTGTGTGGGAACGCCAGCTGCAATGCCGGACGGCGCTGTGGCGAACGAACGCGTCTAGGCCGGCGGCGCGGAGGCTGCGGCGGCGGTTCCGTGCATCGGCAATGGAGGAGATCACTGGAGGAGATGAGCGGCGCGGCGGAAGAGAACGCAGAGATAAGGATAGCCAAACCATGCTGCAGATCCGCGAGGTGACGGAGGAGGCAACGCCCATGCACGACACCATGGACGCCCACGCCACCACGCCCTCCTCGTTGGACGGCAACACCATGAGCGGAAGATGGCCGGGCGTCGCACGAGAGAAACGAAGCGGCGGCAGATAAGGAGTCGGAGGTCCGGGTGGGGACGCGTGCGGGAGTTATGGCGTCTGGGAGAGAAAGCTGCGCGTGGGCCATGGGGTGGGCGCGAGATGGAAGGAGGATGGGTGATGAAGTTTGATCCAAGCAATTTGGCCCATTGGATATGGGTGAGTAAGAGAAAGTGATGTTCAGATTTAATCTGGACCTTTTATTTTGAATGATTAGTCTAGTATGTGTACAATTATTTGGGTGTACTTAGAAGAGATTAGGAGAGATAATGACTGTGGGGGGTAATTTCTTGTGTGGCTTTAGGAATATTTTTTTGGTGTATTATATGTAGTAGAGACTAGAAGAGATACAACCACAAAGCAACAACTTTTCTTGCCTTCTTTCTTTTTCATGTAGTTTTCTGAGCTCTGTAAAATTTATACCCGTTTAAAACGGTGGACAAATCGCAGCGTGGCATACTGGTATTGTATGAAAAATTTAAGGCAGCACAAATGATAGAGGTGTATATATATATAGTTCTTAGTTTCTTATATAGGTATCTCCTCTCATCTCAAAACCACACAAAATGGACAAAAGACTGACTCCGCCAGGTGGATGAAGTACATGACAGACACCGACACCTTCCCACCACAGTTTTTAGCAGCGTAATAGAACACCCTCAATAAAACGGTGGAAAAGTCTCGTCTTCCCTAAAAATTATTTGGGCACAGGAGGTGAACCGGTTCCTTATCTTATCCTGTTCGTCCTTGTTCTTCGGAAATCCACATTCGACAAAATCAAGAATACTGGCCTCATCACAGGACAGGCAATAATGTTCCTTTAGAACAACTGTCTGCAGGTTAGAAGCTCGCTCCATCACGGCTTCTATAAATGTCATATGTTGCTCTGTTCCATTGAAACCAAAGAGTTGGAGCTCTTTCAGTGAAGAGTGTGGTGGGGGCGAAGCCTTAGATACCTCCCAAGGTGCATTAGTTCTTTCTCCATAAATCTGCTTCTTTTTCTCTTTGTCTTCGCAGCGCTGGTGGTCATATACCTACACGGACGAAGCACAATCATGCCTTTTATTAAATATAAAAGAGTAAAATGCATCCAGGGTACTCAAATTATTGGCCTCCTCCCATCTAGGTACTCGAACTATCAAACCGACTAACTAGGTACCTGATCTATTGTTGATGCACACCAAAGGTTAAAAAGCTGCCACGTCAGAGCCGTTTTTTCAAGAAACACCCTATACCTTTTCTCTTTGTCGCACTGACTCCCCCCTCTCGTCTTTTCTCTATCCATTCCCTTCGCCTGTTTCCTCCCCACGCCGGCGAGCTGTTCTCCGCCGCCCACTACGCCGCCCCCTGCTATTGTGCGCGCGCATGCAGGGAGGTAGGACGCGCTGACGGTGGAGTAGAGCCCGGCAGGATGCTAGCGGCGGTAGAAACCGGCGGCAAGGGCGTCGTTCCCGGCGCGACGGCGCAGCTCTCTCGAACGTCTACGACACCTAGGCACCCAAGCAAGCAAGTGCAGGCACCCGGGCACCCAAGCAAGCAAGTGCAGGCAGGCAGGCCGTCTCCGCCGCTCCTGGCGGGCGTGCGTGCAAGCGACCGCCGTGGCAGGCGAGCGCATGGGCAGGTGACCGCGGACAGGCCGCTGCCATGCTGCCGCGGGGACGTGCGTGCGTGCGAGCAACAGGCCGAGCGATTGCGAGCACTTGGAGAATATGTGAGCATTTGCAGGGGTAACAAAGGCAAGCTAGGCACATCAGACCAGCTGCACCTGGACGTCCGCCGCCACCATCATAAATTCGTTGGCCTCGATGGATCCTTCTTCGATTCCTCATGGACAGGGCTTCCTGACCTCCCCAGTAACGTCCCTGAGACGGCTGCTTGCAAGAACAACCAAGCTAATTGCTCAATTTGGCGGATTTTGCGCCGCCTCCCGCCATTGTCGTGGCTCGAGCTCCTAGCGCAGTCCCGCTCGAGGCCAGGGGCGGGCGGCGCAAACGTGGAGCCGCCGCCGCCGGACATGGTCCTGGTGGGACCTGCTCACGCTCGACCCCGAGCAGACGCACTGCGGCGCCGGCACCAGGCTCCCCGCGCCCCGCGCTGCCACCGGGATCGGGCTCCACGGGACCGCCGGCCTCCCAGCTCAGATATGACGCGCAAGGGCGACAAGCGAGCTCCAGCCATAAGGGAGGGGCGAGGTCGCGGCGGCCATGGCGAGCTTCGGCCCTCGCGGCGGACGACGGAGCGCCTTCCCAACCTCGTCCTCCACCGTCTGCCTGCGCGAGCCGGCAGGGCTGCGGCTCGGCTGCGCGCCCGCGCCCGCGCCCGCGAGGCCACTTGCACGGTTGCACGTCCGCACCCGCGAGACCTCGCCGCAGGGTGCTCTGTCGCGCGACGCGGAGGTGAGTGCAGGGACAGAGAAGAAGCAAGACAAGGAAGGAGCTATTTGCGAGAAAGGAGAAAGACATAGGATTTTTTTTTGAAAAATTGGCCCTGACGTGGCATATTTTGTATCTTTGGTGTGCATCAGCAATAGATCAGGTACCCAGATAGTCGGTTTGATAGTTTGAGTACCTACTTGGGAAGAGGCCAATAGTTTGAGTACCCTGCGTGCAATTTACTCAATATAAAATAAATAAAAATAAAGTAAAGCCTTTTCTATTCACTAGTCATAATTCTTCATATTCATATGCAGGGAACTGATGGAATTGAGCACACAGTAACCAATATATGCACAATGCCACAATCACAGAAACACTTTGGACAGTGGGTTTAGTTATCCCATGTACCACCGTTTCTTTGCAGTTACCCTCTGTGGTGGCACTGTATACAATTCTAGGAAGTGGCAACTTATTACCAACTCCAAACTGATTTTTTTTTTTCGCGACCGGGTCTTCTCCCGTTTTTCATTAAGAGGAAAGAAAAGGCGCTTTTTGGGGCCAGGTCACGGATACAAAGAGGCTCACAAGTAATCCAAGGATTACCGGCAAGGCCCCAAAAAAGAAAAAGCAAACCAATCATAAGATGAAATAAAAGATACATCAGAAGGAGCGACCGCCCCCAACCTAGACCAACAACCAGAGATACAACTATGCCTACAAGAGGATCCAACACAATGATTTCCTGCGCCAAGTACCAGGCCGTGGTGGCAAAGCATCCACCCGAGGAGCAAACAACACGACTAATGACGGCAAAGCATCCGCCAACGAACCGGATAAGCATAGCGGCAAAGCATCCGCCCACGAACGAAGCGACCACGGCGGCAAAGCGTCCGCCGACGAACCAAGTAACCACAGCGGCAAAGCATCCGCCAACGAGCCAAAACGACCAAAGCGGCAAAGCATCCGCCAAGAAAGAGAGTTAGCGGCAAAGCATCCGCAAGCAGCGACATCGGCGAGGTCATTTGCGACAGGACAACCATTGCATTGGCACGCAACGAGCACGGAAGGCACAGTAGGAACTCCTCAGCATGCAGCAGCAGGGTGGCAAACAGCGACACCGGGAAACACCGGGCCGAGGGTATGGGCAAGGAGCTGCAGTGCCGCTCCAACGAGGCCTTCAAGAAGGGAATCGACGTCACAGCGTCAACCAAGCTGGGAAGCAGCCGAGCAAGACTTTCGTCCCCCTCCGGTCCAGGCGAAGAACCTTCAACGACGCCTCCAGGGAGGTAAATGACACACGCTGTGCCACCATCGCCGGCCCAGATGGGCAGGGTTTTCACCCAATTTCTTGCCATGGACGCCGAGGACTCAGCTGCAGCATCGTCAAGCCACCCGACCGCAGACCGGGACGGAGGAACGCCGGCCGGCCGAACCACCGGTGAATCTCCACCACCAGGAGGCCGCACCCAGCCCAAATCGCCGACTCCCACCTCGAATCAGCGAGGGTCGTTGATGACGGAACCGGGCCCGACCACCCCGGCGGGCGGCGCAAGCCGTGCCCCGATGCTACGCGGCAGGAGCACCGTCGCCCACCCAGGAAGAGGCAGAGAGGCGCATGGACGACAGATCCGGGCCCGAACGGCCCAGATCTGGCCCGCTGCCACGAAGAACGGCCACCGGCGCGGGAACACCGGCCACCGCCGGGGAAGACGACCAGGGCGCCGCCGGGCACCGGATCCAGCAAGGGAAGGGCTGGATCCGGCCGCCGCCACCGCCAGAGCACGCGCGGACGACATGGCGGAGGTTGGGGGGGGAGCGGGGCGCGGGGAAGGCATGGGGAGGAGGGACGCGAGCGGATCCCGCCTTGCGGGGCCGTCGGCGCCGCCCGCCGCCCGCCCGCGAGGGGCGGCGACGGCGGCCGGAGAGGGGCCGGAAGGGGGGCGGGGCGGCGCCGGGTGGGAGCCCGCCCGAGCCGCCCTCGAGAGAGCGGGTCGGGGGGAGGGGGGAGCTTCCCAAACTGATTTATATACCCTTCAGGATTCAGAACAGAGGAAACAGTCCCCTTTTAAACAATTCTACACTGCTTCTGAGACGAATCTAAATGTTCTTGTGTGTACTATGATCAAAGATCCTAAATTGCTGTGGTTCTTCCAGTAGATTAAGCTGATTAAAGAGTAGGTGGATATGGATCATAAGTACATTGTGCATAATATATTATTATCCAAGCAATTCTTGTTGCTCCTTTTCGCAAAGTGGACTTAAAGCAACTCCTACCTCTTAGCATATACAAGATGGAAGGATAAAGTGATATTTATTCAGTGTGGAAAAACCCATTATAGCCAACTAGTAACCCTCTAACTAATACTACAAGTGGTTTATTGACTAACTATATTCAATTAAAGAACTTCAAATATTGCACCACCCTTGAATGGTGGTCCCAAATTTCAGTCGCAGATTATAAGCCTTTAGTTTGAACTTGCATGTGTGTACTATGTTCTTTTACTGTGTTCCTTTCTTCTCAATATAATGATCTGCAGCTTTCCAGCCAACATGAGGGGAAAAAATAACATCACCCAAAATAAAGAAAATGATGCAAGACTTCAATTGGATGATACACATCAATTCTGTTAGGGGTCCTATTTTGTCAGAGAGGACTCATTATATCCCATGATGAATGCATACAAAATTAAACTATAAAGATCAGTTATTGAAATAATTACACTTAAATGCAAAAATCAGGATTATATATCTCCCAAGAATGCATATATTAAACTAACCTACAAAGATCACTAGATTGTTTTCTTTAATATTTTCTAAATTAAAGATAACAAAACAAGCAAAAATACCTCAAGTCTGAGTATCTCAAGGGATGGCGCAGCTTCAAGAAGTGCCA
This sequence comes from Themeda triandra, assembly GCA_018135685.1. Classification (NCBI taxonomy): domain Eukaryota; kingdom Viridiplantae; phylum Streptophyta; class Magnoliopsida; order Poales; family Poaceae; genus Themeda; species Themeda triandra. The sequence goes on along the minus strand of JAENPR010000006.1, from coordinate 1,811,140 downwards.
TTGTCCACATAAGGCCAAATCCAACAAAAATATCATGTAGATACAATTGCCTCAAATTGCTAAATCCTGAGCGAAGTTGATCTTTTTCCGGTTGTAACCAAATCTGCAGAGATGAAAGGAGTAAAACAGTAAGAAACTTAATGCTTCGAATGTAATTGACCAGCTATGTTCACTATGAATGATTGATAACAGAAAAGCTTCAGCTCCAAAAATGTGGAATTAGGCATGAAATCTTAGAGCTCTAGCTAGGGTTAGGTCAAGGATACTTGAGATTTGAGAGAGCCAACTTGTTCCCATTTTTTGGATTGAAAACCTTAAACCACTTTATCTTATTCTACAAACTACATCTTCAGATAGAATCCATGAACCAGATCTGTCACATTATTTTTGTCAAGGAAGCCATACATACACATAAAACAGAGTATATGAGAATAAATGTGCATCGAATTTTGCATGCATATAAAAGCAAAAGAGACATCAAATAATGATGATCATGGTTACAGAAAATGAGTATGTATTACCTTTCGTCCAAAGAAATCCAATGTTAGAGAATCTATGCATGATGTGCCACATAGAAACTCACTTAACTTGAATGGTTCGCTATATGATAAGTTATTGCTGCATAGAATTCTACTTCCGGCATGGGACATATCCCAAAGTCACAGGTAAACATGGACATAACCACTGACCACATATGAGTTGTTTTAGCTTTGGAAGGCAAAACAACTCAACTTGATCAAAAATGCAATTACAAAACTCTAGCACACTGAGTTTCGAGTCTGGAGCGTCAATCTTGAACGATGTGTAAAAGCCAGTATCACAATAGTTTAGATAAAGATAACGCAATTGCGTGGACTTGTTTGCAAGAAGATTATGCAGATCCAATTCAGCAAATCTTGCATTGTAAAGGGAGAGGCTTGTGAGGCAACAATATACATTAGGATAGTTTCCAAAGAAACTAATCACACCATCTGCATGGTTTGCCATGTCCTCCTCGCTAAGAGTGGTAGGCATCATCTGAACACCACTTGTGAGTTCTATATCTTTTACCATTCCATTTTCAATAGCTTCATTAACAAGATGGCCAACCTCTTTTGAGTACCCACTGGTCACAACGAATGAAATGCAAAGCCTTGCTATAACAGACTTTCTGCGAGTCGGTGCCAACATGCTCCTAACTGCTTCAGTTAGAGATGACATTGCTTTATCAATGTCATCCACTGCAGGATGGTCATGGTCATATGGCTCGTGAAGGAAGTCCATGATATCTATGCTGAGTTGGCTGAGCAACCAAGGGAGGTGTCTCCATCGTGTGGACAGGACGCTTGCCCTCACTGATTCTGTTAAGTTGAGATTTTCCAAGATCAAGAGTAGAATGTCATCAACTAACCTGCTTATCACATCTTCTTCTGTTTGCTGCTGCAAGACCTGCAAGATCACGTACATTTAAATTGTTTTAGTTCAGTCTTATATGTAGATATTCTTAGGCAATCCAAATATTTGCTTCAAGACATGTATAGTTTAAGACGCCTTAGGCAATCAGTTTCCGTCGCTAGCTATTACAGGGGAACTGTAAACGCTATAAATGTGTTTGGTTCACGGTGTGAGTGCTACCTGTTCTTCTTTCTTCTTGTCATTGGAGGGAGAAGATGGCTTCTCCTCCTTGGTTGGCGCGAAGGTCTGGATGCCCTTGGGCTCCGGGGCTGGAGCCGGTGCCGCGACGAGCATCTTGGGGCACGGGCGCAGGGGCGGGCCTTTGGTGCCTTGGCAGTGGGAGTCGAAGCGAGGGCTTTGGGCTTGGCCGGCGCCGCTGCTGGAGACTGGAGAGACGGGCTGCCTTGGCAGTAGGGGTCGCCGGCGCCGCTGCGGGAATCGCGGCGTGGGTAGCAGATGCGGCGGCAGGGGCGCGCGCGAGAGTAGGGGCGGAGCACGCTGGTGGGGCAGCGGAACAAAATTAATTAGGACTGTCCTTACCGTGCACGGTGCGGACGTAGAGTCGTTCTGATCTGTTACCATGAGGGTTTTTTTTACCGCTCGGTTACCGGTAACCGCGGTTACCGGACTTACCGGGCCGGACCGGTTCCGGTCCGGTCCGGTTCGGTTCGTTAAGTCCCAAATTCAAAATTAAAATTTGAAAAAAAAATGCCGAAAAAATTTCTAAAAATAGTTTATGATTTATAGAACACAATGGTGTCAAAATTATTTCAATTGAGTTCGTTTAGTATTTATTTAGACATTTAGAAGTTTAAAAAAAAGAAAAAGAAAAAATACACAAATGGCCCGTTAAGGCCCATTAAATCATTAAGGTCGAAAAACATACTAAACACACTCAAATTTGAGTAATTTTGACATCATTGGATTCTACAAATCATGAAGTATTTTTAGGAATTTTTTTAGCATTTTTTAAAAAAAATAAATTTAAATTTAAAAAAAAACCGCTCAAACCGGCGGTAAACCGGACAAACCGGGCGGTAAACCGGAGCCGAACCGAACAACAGCAGGTTTGAATTCGAATTTGCAACCGAGCGGTAACCGGCGGTTTCCGTACAAACCGCCCGATTTACAGCGTCGAGGCGGCCGGTCGGTAGGATTCGGTCGGTAAAAAAACCGAGTTACCATCCGGCCCATTAAAACAAACGCAACGCATTCACACCGTGACGGGCTGAAAACGTGAAAAAAAAATAGTTTATTTTTCTTACCATAAAAAGTAGCTTGCACAGCACACAAGTTTGGTGAGGACGAACTTACATGGTTATGTCGGTATTGATAGCCATCTATCAGGAATCACCCCCAAAACAAAAAAGAATCAACAATAACAAAATGCACCGCACCAAAGCTTGCAACGCTTTCAGTCTGCGGTGAAGTAATTCTGAATGTTTCGCAGTGCATGCATTTCTATTTTCTTTTTGAACGAACGGCTTTCAGAGTGACAGAGGAGAGAGTTTTACATCCCGGCTAATGACCAGGTTTACCCAAGCCTACTCTCGCGCTATTACACGCGCTAAATGTTTCACCCCTGTTAAACATTTAGCAATCCATTTAAACATCATCAACAATGGGCGTATCAACATCCATGGCCTGGTTTGTTTCTTGCACTTCTCTCCATCAACTCCCCTGCTTTATGCAGTGACATCTGAATTGTTTGCTAGCATGCAGCCTGCAGACAAGTTGTACAGGAAACGATATAGAGTAAGGGTCTTCTAATCTTTTATACAAGAGGCGTGACATTCATGTGTAAAACAAACTGGTGCATACTTTGCAGGGGTATCACACCGATTCTTCTTGCGATATCCAACTTCTTTCTGGCGTAATCATAATATGTCATTTGTCTTGGAACCTGAAAATCAATTTAGAGCTTGTCATATAAGCAAGCGAGATAGAGCTAGCTTGGACATGCAGTAAAGGACAGAATAAGGATATATGAATCTCGAAAGAGACAGAAAACTAACAAATTTTTTAACAGCCTCCAGGATCACTGAATGGGCTTCATTTTGTTCAATCTACAGACATGTGCGTCACTGTGTGGAGAGAAATAGTTGACTTGGACTTCGACTTTAGGCAAAGGAAAGCTTACCTCTCCATTAAGATCAGCCAGATATCTATCGTACTGAAAAATAGAGCATATGCAAGAATTAGTCACGTAATGACTGAATAAATGGAGAAAATTCAATGGAATTTTAGCAAGACGAAATGAAAAACACTGAATCACACATGCGAAGAGGAACATACGTTTGTTCTCAGCCCACCAGATCTTGGGGCACAACCAAGCTCAATTTTCAATTGGATACGGCATGGGGCACCTATGTCTTGATCATGTATTTCCTTCACAGCACTTAGGAAACTCATCTAGAAAATGTGGAAGGAAATGTTTGTCATAAACATGTACAGCCGGAGAAAAATGTTAAACAAGGGAATCATAAGTTGTTTAGTTCAGCATCTGAGCCAAGTATCAAACCTTTTCCTTAGCGACCCGTTTCCAAATCTCTAAATAGAGACTGGCAAAATCTTCATATGTACCATTACACTTAACGCTCCACGAATATTCCTGCATAAAAATATAGAATTGTCAAATACCATACAGCAGCAGCAGCAACCACTATTAATATGAGGTAAGGGCATTACATGGAAGCAAGTGTAAATCAAAGTTGGAAGAATATTGTTACAGCCTGCTGCGATTTTCAGTGCTTTATAAAATGCCAACGTCTCGTGCCTTTGCCACTAAAAACCAAAGTAGTTATAGAAGGTGAGATGCATCAGATTATAGCAACAATATACATTCAGTTAGCAGTTAGCACATTAACCACATTATACTTCTTGGGCGCCTACCTCATGCTTGCTGGCTTCCACGAAATTTTCAAGCCACTGCGTGAAACAAAAAAAAAAAAAAAAAAAAGCCATCAGACAAAGATGACATATAAGCAATTAATTACAGCTGCTCACCAAATTCACACCTTAGTTTCACTTGATACCGTTTCATAAAATTTGACGAATTCTTGGTCACCTTGGTATGCCATGTAAGTTTTATGATAATTTTCCCAGTGTAGATACTGTGTCTGCACACAGAAAACATTGCCGGTAAGAAATTGCTTGCTAGTAGCACCAAAAGTGAAATCAAATACAGGTCCAGAAATGGCATTACATGAAATTGCTTTGCGATCCGATGCACGGTGTGCCGACCGCACACAGGCGACACGCCTCCAAGATCCCAAGGACCATGGCATGCGCGCGTCGTACCTGTGTGGCCAGATGCCCGGAACAACCAGAAGCAGACGGCCTCGCCTTGGCGCGAGCGTGCGTGAGCCCGAGACGGCGGTGAAAGCCGACGCAGCCAACTCCACGGCGCCAGCTTTATTTCACTGACACGTCACAGTCAAAAAAGGAAAATCTGACGAGCGCGTCATCAACTCATCCGGCAATGCCGGGCTGACGGCGTGGTCGCCTGGCCGTGGCCCACCTCTAGGCCGACGGGCCCGCGCCACGGCGACCACAGGCTCTGTGGGCTTGTGGCCCGTAACCTTTCGCCGTACGTGCTCGACGCGGATCCATTTCTGTCTCTAACCTAGGCGGCTACTCCGCAGCGCCATTCTCGATTCGGCATCTCGATCGTCTCGTACAACGAAACAGAACGTCACGCTAGCTCTCACGAACACGACGGTTAGTTGGTTACCGTGCCCAGCGTGCATCCCGGCTGGTACACTCATTCCACCATGTCCATGCACCGGCCGGCCTTCGGCACAGAGACGCGGCAGCCCATGAGCCAGGTTCACGTCCTGGTCCAGCGACCACCGTACATGCCACGTGGGCGCCGCCGCGCCAAGACAAGCCTCTTGTGAGCCTTGTGACGAGCCACCGTGAAACTGGACACCGACATGGGTGGAGCGCGTCCGCTGCCCGAAGCGACAGCCGGCGCTCACGAGCTGCCGCAGCATGGTCCCCGGCGAGCCGTGCACACTCGCGGGTACAGGGTACTGCACGCAGCATGGCTAGACCCAGACGCCTGGCCAGCACCAGCACGTACGGCGGGCGATACGTCCGTCCACGCCAAACCTCACGGGCGCGCCATGGCGCGCGCGCGCTCTGCCCGCGTCGCCAGACGCCCAGACCTCAGTGGCGCTCACGTGCACCGCCGCTATATAGCCCACGGCATCGCGCCACCGTCGTTCCGTCGGTCGAGGCATTTTTGCAGCCGCAAACGAGATGACTAGAGCTAGGATGCTGTCGGTGCTTGTGCTGCTGGTGGTCGCGGCCGGCGGCGCGGCGGCGTCGCACTCGAGCTCGAGCGCGTCGTCGTGCCCCGCGACGCCGCCGGACGCCGGGAACACGCTGCAGGTGTCGCACGCGTTCGGTCCCTGCTCGCCGCTGGGCGCCGGGGCGGCGGCGCCGTCGTGGGCGGGGTTCCTGGCGGACCAGGCGTCCCGCGACGCGTCGCGGCTGCTGTACCTGGACTCGCTGGCGGCGCGCGGGCGCGCCCGCGCGTACGCGCCCATCGCGTCGGGGCGGCAGCTGCTGCAGACGCCCACGTACGTGGTGCGCGCGCGCCTCGGCACGCCGCCGCAGCAGCTGCTCCTGGCCGTCGACACCAGCAACGACGCCGCGTGGATCCCCTGTGCTGGCTGCTCGGGCTGCCCCGCGTCGTCCGCGCCGCCCTTCAACCCGGCGGCGTCCACATCGTACCGCTCAGTGCCCTGCGGCTCGCCGCTGTGCGCGCAGGCGCCCAACGCGGCGTGCCCGACCGCCGGTGCCGCCGGCGCCAGGCCCTCCGCCTGCGGCTTCAGCCTCACGTACGCCGACTCCTCGCTACAGGCGGCTCTGTCGCAGGACTCCCTCGCCGTGGCCGGCGACGCCGTGAAGACATACACGTTCGGGTGCCTGCAGAAGGCCACCGGCACGTCCGCGCCGCCGCAGGGGCTGCTGGGTCTCGGGCGCGGCCCGCTGTCGTTCCTGTCGCAGACGAGGGACATGTACCAGGGCACCTTCTCGTACTGCCTCCCGAGCTTCAAGTCGCTCAACTTCTCCGGGACTCTCCGTCTCGGACGCACCGGCCAGCCGCAGCGCATCAAGACGACGCCGCTGCTGGCGAACCCGCACCGGTCGTCGCTCTACTACGTGAACATGACGGGCATCCGCGTGGGCAAGAAGGTGGTGCCCATCCCGGCGTTCGACGCGGCGACGGGCGCGGGCACCGTGCTGGACTCCGGCACCATGTTCACCCGGCTGGTGGCGCCGGCGTACGCGGCGGTGCGCGACGAGGTCCGGCGCCGCGTGGGCGCGCCCGTGTCCTCGCTGGGCGGGTTCGACACGTGCTTCAACACCACCGCCGTGGCGTGGCCGCCCGTGACGCTGCTGTTCGACGGCATGCAGGTGACGCTGCCGGAGGAGAACGTGGTGATCCACAGCACGTACGGTACCATCAGCTGCCTGGCCATGGCCGCCGCGCCCGACGGCGTCAACACCGTGCTCAACGTCATCGCCAGCATGCAGCAGCAGAACCACCGCGTCCTCTTCGACGTGCCCAATGGACGCGTCGGCTTCGCGCGCGAGCGCTGCACCGCCGCTTGATTACCTTGCTGTGTCGCTCGCCTGCGCGGGGCTCGCATTTCAGATTATATTTTGCGTTCTACGGTTGTGGCCTGCGGGTATCATGCACTGCTGTTGGCGTATGTATCTCTACTGTTTTTTTACCAGTCAATGTATCTCTTATTGCTCTTCAGATTTTAGCATATGTGTCTCACTTTCACCGATCGATTGTGTGAAGTGGCGTTTATGTGGTTTAGGGGTTTAAACTATGTACTGCATATTTCAGTTTTGGGTTAACAATGGTCGTCGGCTCTGGTGTCGTCTATGTCAGTGTTTCGGCTCGATCTTGGCGTCCTTCAGCCCGCTGATCATTCGCGTTTGTTTCTTGGTCAGGGGCTTCTGGCCTGGAAATTGGTAACTCCATCAGATGGGCTGTGGCTGGGAGATGGGCTTTCGGGCCCCCAAATCAGAAGAGGCAGGTCCATTGGATGTCCGAATTGATATGGTCGTAACCATCGGTTGGCTCGGCCCAGCGTCTCTGTATGGTTATACTGGCCCGTATGAGAGAACCAATCCTCTGCCCATTTCATTCATCACTCCGTTTGTGTTTATCCTTTTGGCGATTTCCATCTCGTTTTTTTCTAGATAATGGATAGAAACTATCCGGTTTCATCTTCCCGTAGACAGAAAGACAGAAGAAAATACATCCCCATCAAGGAGCTCATGTAGTCCTACTCGACTTCTCACTTGCACCGTGGAATCTACTCCTAGAAACACTAGAGTAAGATCGCCACCGTCAAAATGAAGCCGCCAAAACACTTGTCAGCCCTAAAAAGGTACTAAGACGATGGACACCGAGCACCGTTGAAGATGGACGTTTCTTCTATGGCAACAACACGAAGCATTTGGTGCACAAGCACTAAACGCACGCCTTTGAGCACCACCTCTGACTTGAGCACCTGGATCTGCACCGGCGACAGGGAACACGGCCATGGCCTGCTGAACGGACGAAGCTTCGGCGGCACCTTCGAGAAGGAGGATGACGCAGACACGCCACTGCCGCCGGCCCGATTCCGGGCAGGGTTTTCACCCCGCTGTAGTCGTCCCATGAGCAGGCCACCCAACTCGAACGGTGAATCCCCGCGGCTCCGGCATGGATGATGTCATCAACGATGCCCCCGAAGGGTAATGACGTGATCGCCACCGTCGCTAGCCCTCTCGCTGTACAACAGCTAGGGCAAGGTTTTCACCCAACTCCATCTGCGGAAGACGTCCGTAGCGCTGCCGCCCCGCGGGGCCCACCACACCGGAGAGCCGCGCGCGGAGAAGCCAGATCTAGGCGGGGAGACGGCGGATCCGGCCCCCAAGGGCCCAGATCCGGTCGCTGGGCGGCCACCGGTCGCCAGGGGAACCAAGGTCTCGCCGGGGTGGTAAGAGAGGGGGAGAGGGAAAAAGGCGAACGAGCCCGAGCGGCCAGATCCTCCCACCCTTGCCGGATCGCCGGCGACAAGGAAGAACCGCTGTCGCCACCACCCGCCGACCGTCGGAGTTCCCTGCGCCCTCCCTGCACGAGGAACAGCAGGCACTGCACCGGGGAGAAGCCCCACCGTCGCCCTCATGGGGAGCCGCTCGGGCCTCCCGGCGGTGCCCTCCGGCGGCGGCGAGGGGAAGGGTGAAAGGTGGGGGACGCCTGGCGGCGGCTAGGGTTGGCTACCACCCGAGCCGCCCGTGCAGGAGGGCGACGCGGGGGTCAGGGCCTCGGTACAAGCTTATGTGGGAATCTCAATCCAGTCCCGATCCGGGTCCCAGTCACGAGAAGCATGAGAAGTGGCCTAACCTATATAAGATGAAGACATACAACGCACGGCATTGGTTGGGTGTGCACCGCAAGGCTATAAGAAGATATTGTAATACCAAATATGATACTTTATTTGTTACCCTGACCTTTTATAGAGTATATAAAGCTGCTAGGGTCCTTTAATTAATCGACTTCATGCCTCTCAGTATCCCAAAATCTCAATGCAATACATCGGAACACTCTAAACATGTCTATAAATTTTGGGTCTTGGTGCTTATACATATTACCATCCGGATACTCCTCCAACGATTAATCTATCATATCGCCTGCACGGCTGCACTGCACGCCAATCTGTCCCTTCTTGTTCTTGTCCCTTCTTCAATCCATGACATGATCCACACCACCCATTTGTCGCGTCCCCTTGGTCGTCTCTGCATGCTCGCTGTGCTTGTGATTATGTATGCGTTAAAAAAAAAAAACCCAAACCAAGCAAGCCAGAGATCGATTGATCAGGCTCGACCCTCGTATGCCCCTGGGCAAAGCACTGTAGCGCCCAAGAGCCCAAGTTGGTTTTGAAGGCCCTTTTGGTGTGCACGCAGAGCCCAATCCAATCCGCCACCATCTTTGTGCAAATAAAATAATAGAGCTTTCGTTTGATCCATCCATCGACGCACATCATCACCTTGTACAGCGTGCACCTGCCGCCTCCGCCTGGCTTTCCAAAGTTCAAAGCTGATCGAAGTTCACCTGCTTCGTTCAGACTTCAGAGGACTCTCTTGAAGCTCACGAAGGTCGCAAAGCGACCGGATTTGCAGCCCGGCCGGGTAGTCCAAGTCGAAGCGCTGCTGCGCTGCACTGTAACTGGAGTCGTGCCGGTACTTTGTCCTTTGACGAGCGACGCCGAACACGGCAGCCACCCGTTTTCTAACCTCGGCCTCGGGGGTGAAGAAAGCGGCGGTAGCTAGCTTCAGTACCAACGCACTGCACTGCACCGACCGCCGGCCGCGGCCGGCCTTCTCGATCCCCATCATCCCCATGGCTGGCGAATTCGACGCAGGACAGGGTCAAAAAGTTAAAGGTCGGTGAGCAACAGCAACAGACATACGAAAGGAAGGTACCATGATGCATGTCGCTTTACGACCCTATTTCTATCCGTGGCTTCCAAACCCGGCCGGTCCCTCTAATTGTCTCATGCTGTCATGCATACAGTAACTATCATCCAATGGTACACGCCTCTGACTCTCTGCAAGTAGTGAAACATTACACTCCTGTTTACTTAAAGGTTGTAGGCACTTGCATATATAGAACTACGTGTATATTTATAGTACAGTAAGTAAAATAAGCAACGCTCGTTCAACATACTACATTATAGTGATAGTGGTAGGCTTGAATTATTCACACAACAATCAAACAAGCCTTACCGTCATTGCTTCTGAACAAAGTCGAAAACTCCTTCCTCTCTTACTGCTTCTGAATTTCTATATGGTTGTTCTTAGAAGGGTTTAGCATGCCTGAAATGTTCTTAATTATGAAGAAACCATCGTTTGTACGGTAGTCCCGATGTTTACACTGAGATTTCATTTGAGAGAAGATACTGCTATGATCACGCGGCAGCTTCCATTTATCTGGGGACTGGGCTTCTCTGGACCACACCATTTCCGGCTCCCTTTGCTGCTGCTCTGTTCGTCCCTCTCGGCTTGCCTTTTGGGGGGCCACCGTCAGGCACAAGCCGTTACTCCCGGGGCTGCTGACAAATGCGAACGTGACAGCGGCCGTGAGGAGTCAGCGACTTTCTGATTTCACATTATTTTTCTATTTTATTACAAGAGATATAGTAAATATAATGACCGAAATGATGCTGACAAAAAAAAAGAACCGACACATAATGACAGATAATATTGTTGCTGCTATACAAACGCGTGTGCACGACGATACGGTAGAGAACATGCACACAACACACACAATCATTGCAGATTCTTCCAGGTATACATATCCTATACATATACAACATGCAAATGCAATATCCTGTCCAAACTAAACAAATACCCCGGAGGTCCTTTTCTCTTCATCACGTTGTCAGCATTTTTTTTAACATGTTGCTGGCTCATCGGACGCCACTTTATTATGCTATCCTACCAGCTGCTTTAATCCCCCGTTTAAAATTTCCCAGTTGACAGGATCGCCGGCGACCAATCGGCAGCGCTCCCCCGCCCAACGGAAGCTTCGGTGTTGATAGTTGCCGGCCACAAACTCATCAACCACACAGAGACGACACACGCACAAGAATGGGGGACACAACTGTCTCATCTTTTCAGATCCTGGCTCTAATTTTATATTAGTGTTGCCTTGATCTGGTCCTGCCTGTTTGTTAGGATATGCAGGGGCTGTCATGCTGTAGCTTCACAGCATGATCAGGACGTATAGTAGTATTAAAACAACGCATAAAGTCAGAGACCAATGCTGGCCACAGCCATGCATTTTGCAAAAAACTATGAACAATGGATTTTGCCGTGCACCTTTGCAATTGCAGTGCTGTCTTTCACCTGCGATGCAAAGATGGGCTCCAACTTCTGAGAACTTGGATTGGATCCACGTCATTTGCGAAGTTTCTTCTCCTAGCTCCCAGCCAATCATGGCTTCGGACAGGGATCGGGGAGGACGAGCACGATATGACTGAGACTGTGACTGAAAGGTGCAGGCTGACTGACGCGCATATCCAATATCCATCCACACCTGAGACATGCCAATGCGATAGATCCTCCTCATAAGCCATCGGGATTCAGGCATCGCCATTCAGCATCAGCAGGCACGACTGGTGGTTTGCATTCGGATTAGCAATCTGCAAAAGAGTACGAAGCTTCCCATTTACCAGTGGGGTTAGTACGTGCAGGCTCAAAACCTACCTGGCCGTCCCTTTCATTTCAGGGGGGTAAGCAAGATACACAAAATGCGAGACATTGTTCCATCCGAGTCCTGGCTCAATGCACACAGGCCATCATCACAGGGTGACTCTAAAGCACACCAAATGCTGCCTCAGCAGCCACTGAGTCCATCCATGGCCCCCATTCCAGTGTTGCATCATTGGAAGTTAGCAAATATCCAAATCATGATCATTCATTTCCAGAAAAAAGAACAAAACTGAGCTATCTCTTCTAGGTCACCAAAAGCTCTGTACATTACAGCGATCTCATCTCCCAGGCTCCTTACCGATAAGTTCAGAGGTTGCAATCAAGAAAAATGTAACCAAAGAAGCAAAAGAATTGCGCCTCGAAGGTACAAGCTAACCTCGGGTAAAAAATTTACATCTCCGGACTTGCTTGCGCGCTTGTGTTACAATCTTTCTATCTGTGAGCTGAATCTATAAGTTAAACATCTCCTATCACCTACCCTACAAAGTAGTATTAGTGATGAGCTGTATATATGTATGTATATGACTAAATATATATACGTTAGCGCCAGACAGACGATTTCTGGAAGACAATGATAACGGCCGGCTTTCAGCAACTCTACCACCCAGATGGCTTCCACTGACGCTCCAGTCATCCTTTTGTGTGGGGATAACCCGCTGCATCATGCTCGGCTTTGGCTTTGCTTTGACATTTGGAAGTTCACCTACACAGGGAGGCTGTCGGCATCTCAAAAGTTTTGACATGTTTGCAGCTGTCTATCCATCCTCTTGAAAAGCTTTGTATATGAAATCTCTAAACCGTCTGGAATACTGCCTTGGGTCCACTGCTGATATAGAAGTTGGGTCATACTGGAAAGACTTGTATGCATGCTCAAGCTTCTTGCTGATATCATAATCTTGAAGTATGTCTATGATTCCAAAATACAATATAATATCGTAGTACTCTCCAGTTGGCTCTCCAATCAGCTGCACTTCACAATCGCTCTTACGGGCAGTGAGTTCAGCTCTTGAAGGCATGTTGACCCCAAGTTTGACTTTAGGAAACCTGTTAATTCACAATATTCAGATTGAAAAGGATTACAAAGTGAAACAACATGGGTCGGGAGAGACATGCCATGTCATACTAAATTACTAGTTGTCTTGTGGGCATCTGTATCCATACTCAATTTTCAGATAAGATACACCTGATTTTTAAGTGTAGAAAATATGGATTGTATGTACAAAATTTTCTAATGTGATTTAGCATGTAGACAGAGAACAAATCAAATCAAGAACAGCTGAGATGCATTCACAGAAAGGAACTGATAGGGGCATATAGGGTCTTAGCATAGATGCCTTGTTCTAGCTAGAAGTCATGGTGGGCATGAACTATGTGGACGCACTTAGATGTTCTAGCTAGAAGTCATGGTGGGCATGAACTATGTGGACACGCTCCAGATTTTTAATGGGTCACGAAGGAATGATTGCACGCTTACATCTTCAATTATTCTGTCACACTCCTCAAGATCATGACAAAAATTATTTCATAAGGTATGTTCACCAAAAAAAAAATGCTAAGGGAGTTGAAAAATGTTGCTTAACAAAAAGATTGAATATCCTTAAACAGTACTGGCATAGAATATTTGAAGGTTGCTGGTACGAATCCTACTGCCAAATATGACATTAGGATCGTGACTGCTAGATGTCACAGAATCATAACTATTCTGATTGCAGGTCGCAGTCCATTACCTCATAAGTATGAAAAATAACAGATATACGTAATTAGATGTCTAGTTACCTGTTTGGATCAGCAAGAAACGGATCTGTATTTCCTCTTGAAAGACGAGGCGTTGGTACGTCGTTGATGATTTCATAGTCAATGCAACCTTCAACCAAACAATTAGCCTTGTTAGATAAAAAACTACCATGCTAAAAAATGGCTAAAGTGTTCAGGCCTTCAGGGTTTTCCATCCAACCTTCAGTCTCTCTGTTATCAATGAAATGTACGCCAACCAGAAGACTGTAATCCATAATTTTCTCCTGCTCAAGGAACTCACAATCCCTGTCCACCTGCCTGCATAAACATTTGTAACATCTTTATTGACATGATGGACAAACAAATGCAATGATTTCTAAAAGCACTAATAAGACACCACATTTAGAACACAAGACAAAGAATGAGCACCTTTGGAACTCATGAAACCATTGCTTCTTCAATCTAAAGATGAAGTTCAGGTCGAGATCCTTCAGAGTTGTATACTGATCGATCTCTGTCTGTGGCTTATCAGTTGTTCGGCCAAGAGATGAACCTTTGAGATCAAAACGCCTGTGAATTGGATATTCCGAGCAGAATAGATTTCCCATTATGACAAAACGAACCTGGTTTTGGAACAGTAGAAGAAGGAAAAACAGTGCATAAGTTATGATTGTTAGAAAACAATGCCTATGTTAATGTTTTTATGGATGAAGAAGAACTATACTGCTGCAATCATCTCTAACCTTCTTCTGATTTGCTCCAGCTAACTTGACACAATGTAGACCAAAAAATTTGGTTACTAGAGTATTCTCAAATGCCCGGACATGATTGTAGTAAGCTGGGAGCATCTTCAGAAGCATCTGCAGTGTAAAATGTGTTTTTAATTCAAGATATTAAACATATAGCCTTCACCATGAAACAACATATAGACAAAAGGAACTGCAAAGGACAAACCTTCACTTCAGATTTCTTCATCGTCTTTATCATGTACCGATCATCGTTTGTTAGGTAGAAAAAGCTTCCACTCTTACCAGGAGATGAGAGCTCCCTGAGAGCCTCATTGCCACATAGCGATAACATATAGTCAGCAGCATCCACCTTGAAGAGCTTGCGCAGCGTCCTGCAATTCAGTTCAGAACAGATGGTCTGTTGATAAGAATGATTGCAAAGGAACATGTTTTCTCATGATCATATATCTTTTCAAGGGAGTGATGACGAACCGGAAGACCTGTGGGCAGTAATCCTTCCATCTGAAGTCACAAGAATTGTGGGGAGGGGTGTATTTTGAGCCTTCAGGAGGAAACTTCGTCCATACTTTTTCCTTTGGGTCGAAAGCGGATGATTTCAGATCAAGCACAATTGGGCCTTGCTTCCCCACTGCATGCCTGTCCAGATATGAATGTTGAGGCAAGAGAATTCAGTCAGGTATGGAGAAAACATGAAACAAAATTGGCAAACAATCACACACCATAATGTCTCATTCTTTGACATGGAAGGGTTAATTAACTTATTATAAGAAACAGAAATGAGATCAGCCACCTAGAATTCCACTTCTGAACCGCTAGGCGGCCTGAAGCAGAACACTTATTATGATTGAAAATTCCCAAATTAGACCTTCTCAATGAGCAGAGTCATCAATAAGATTCAATTCAAAACCCTCGGCCATTACGTGATGCCAAAATAACAGGCTCAAATCTCACAATTGCTCGACCAAAACCAAATTGGCTGTCAACACAGCAGCCATTGAATTGAAGGCAAAGGAACTCGACGCACCTGATCCCGAGCTCCAAGTTTAGCATCAGCTCGTAGTGCTTGTGCCCCTTGGCGATGGTCTCCCCTTGCCGCTTGGCCGCCCGAGGAGGCACCCACTGTGTGACGTGCGGCGCCGGCGATGGTGGCGGCAGGCCCCGGTCGTCACAGCCGTCGTCCGTCCTGACGCTCCTCCGCGCGGTGACCGCGTCGTCCCCCAAGGCTGGCCCGTCCACAATGTCGCACGTGATGTCGCCATTGGACTCCCAGATGCAAATCTTGTCGTACTTCCTGTCGCCGCCGGAGCCGTTGCTGAGCCCGGACACTGAGCTCGCCCGCCCGTTGGCCGCCCTGTTGGTCCCAGACGACGCGCGTGACTTGCGCGGCGACGCGGAAGAGTCGGGGCAGACGCCCATGAATCCCGGCAGGTCCCTGGCGAAGACGTCGCGGGGATCGCGCGCCGTCGGGGAGGACGCCGCCGGGGACGGGTAGTAGACTCCCTTCTGCTGGACAATGCCGGTGGGGGCGTCGCGCGTCCAGTAGCCGACGTAGACGCTGCCGTCGGCCCAGCGGAAGGTCCCCTGGCCGCGCGGGCAGCCGTCCTCCCAGCCGCCGTCGTAGCGGTTGCCGTTGGCCCAGACGAGCGCGCCGCGGCCGTGGATGAGGCCGGCCCGCCACTGCCCCGTGTACTCGGTGCCGTTGCGCCAGGTGTAGCGGCCGGCGCCGTCCTGCAGCCCCGCGCGCCACTCGCCGTCGTACTGGTCGCCGTTGGCGTAGCTCTTGGTGCCGTCGCCGTGCTTGAGGTTCATGGACCAGGAGCCCCGGTACGTGTCCCCGGCGGCGCCGGTGTAGGTGCCGGAGCCGTCCATGAAGCCGTCCCTGAAGTCGCCCTCGTAGGTGGCCCCCGACGGCCAGGAGAACTTGCCCCGGCCCGTGGCCTTGCCGTGCCGCCACTCCCCCTCGTACATGCACCCGTCGGTCCACAGGTACTTGCCGGCGCCGTGCGGCGCGCCGCCGCGCCACTGGCCCGTGTAGAAGTCGCCGTTGGGGAGGCCGCGCTCCACGTAGCGGTGCTGCACGTGCTCGTCGCCGCCGGCCGACGAGGAGGACGACGACGCCGTCTCGGAGTCGTCCGCGGCAACCATCGGCGACACCCGGCGCCTACTGCCCACGGTCGCCTGCGGCACCTTGCGCACCACCGTCGCCTCCCACGCCCTGGCTCGGGTGTGCTCGTGCATTGGACGCCCCCCGCCTGTCCCGGCGGCCACGCCTTTCTTTTCACCGCCGCTCGAGGTCCTTGCCCGGTAGCTTGGATCTAGCACCGGCGGAGGCCGCGCCTCCACGGCGGCATTGTGGAGGGGGAAAGAGGGATGAAATGGTGAGGAATGGGCGGATACACGCAAGCAAACGGTCGACGAGGTAGGAAAGCAGGCAAGGAAAGATATGTGTTTTGGGGACGGGCAGAACAGAGCAAGGGGTGAAAGAGGAAGAATGGAGGTGAGGGTGGTGGGGGAGGGAAGAACAAGGACCAAGGAGGAGGAAGCCCTGCTTCTACTGCTAGTCCTTTGACACTTTGTTTCTTTTTATTCTCCTCATTTACAAGTACTCTCTTACTCTAGAGATAATAATATTATTATTTTCCACCAAGATATAGTTAATAAATATTAACTCTATAAATATTATAAAAATATATCTTCATAAGTCCCCTCATTTTAAGTCTGAAAAAAAGTCCCCTCATTTGGAGTCATAAATGATAACAATGTTTTAAAAAAAATGTCAAACGTTTTAATTTATTAGTTAGGTTCACTATCAAATATATCTTTATAGTACACTCATTTGGACTTTGGAGTCATAAATGGTAATACAAATTCCTTTTAATAATATTTAAAATTAAAAAAATCAAGTCAATATAAACCCACAGTTGTGTCCTTTTTCGATGAAGTTAAAATATTATTTTTTTTAGAATGATGATGGTTTGTTTAGATACATAATACTATAGAATAACTTACAGTTTGAGGTAGCAAATTTCTGCTCCCCAAGCAAGCTAGCTTATCTGGACATGTAGTCTTTTTCTCTATGTTGTACTTTCAGTTTCATGATGTTTACCTAATCCTCAGTAATCTTTATAATCAACCGTGGTTATATCGCCTTGTATGTAGAGTGCATTGTAGCAATGTCCTTGGATCGAGACATGACAATGCTATACTCGTAGAATCCAATTTATCCTGACACTACCGTGTCTATCCACCTACAATTGCCAGAAAGGTTCACTCTCATCAACTCTACATGTCGCTAGTAGCCCTCTCGTGGCGTTAGAAACTTTGGTGGTGCGACTTGAGAGGGTCATTATCAATTTTAGCATACATGGTTGAAAACAAAAGGAGCTTGAGATTGGTATTGGAAAGGTAGAATTTCTAGGTAAAAGATTCCACATGTCAATTGAGAGTGGTGAGACTAGCTAGGTGGAGTGGAAGACTGAGATTTGTGATATTGGTTTCTAGCATCACGTGTTTGGATCTCAAGGCTTTGGACGAAGGTTTTTGGGGGGTTGGAGCATGAGTGGTCACTGACTTGGTTTACCACGGCGGGGTTTTATCAGTTTGTGCCGGCGCCTGTCCTTTCAAATTAATAAGCCGTCGTCAAAAGGCTAGAGATTTTGGGCAGTAGCGCTGTCCCTACGTGCAATTAGCAGCGCCAACCGAACTAGTTAACCATTTCTTGGCTTAATTTAGGTGGCCTGTCTGGCTGTCTGTCCGCGAGGTGGCGGCCTCCGCCTCTTTCTCCTAGGCCGGCTAGCAGCCCCATGTCGTCAACAGTAAGAGCATGTACTATGATCGACGAGAAGCCGGCTGGGATCCGTGCTGGCAGGAGAGAGAGTACGCAACGGACGACTCGCGAAACGCCGGCCTGAAGCGGACGTCTCGCCCCCATTCGCTGCTGTGCTGCCTAGCTTCGTACTGCATCAGCTGCTGCCGCATTAAATAACTTGCGAAACGCCGGCCAGCGGGCGTTTGTTACAGTACCTGCTCTAACCGAGCAGGCTGCAAGCAACTGCAGCCTGCAGAAATGGCAAAAGCTCACGGCGTCGCCAACTGGTCCGGTGTCTTGTCACTGTATCTAGGCGCACCTGCCAGCCGGACCAGGTTGCATTGCATTGCAGCTGCAAGTGTTGAGAAGTGCAGCTTGCATTGTCTGATGCTAGCTTTTAGCTGGGTCCTAATCTTCTGACTTGACCTGCAGGGCACCTGGTTAGTTACAAAGTGGTATGCTAATGACAGCCTCCTAACTGTTGCTTTATATTATATGGCTAATCTTGGTGGCCCTAGCTGTTTATCAAAAGCTCAATCAGAGAATGAGAATAAGGAAAGGTGATATCTGAAGTATACTATATTCCTATTCAGGAATCAGGAAGACGTGAATCTTCAATGAGAGATCGTTGAGGATCAGTCGTGTTGGTGGTTGCTCCTCTGTCATGCAGTGATGCAGAGCACGTACTTCCTGTCCTCCATCTTCAGCATTTAAAAATAGTGACATTTTTTCTCTCCTCTGTATAGGTAAGGGTTGACGTTTGGGCCAAAAAAAAAAAGTCAATTCAGAACCGACGTTTAGAAGGAGTTGTAGTATATTGAGCGTCAATGTACGCTGATCTGGTCGGCGAACTGGACCAGCAAATGCAGGAAAAAGTGCACCGGAAATCTAATGGCATTGACATTTTCGATCGCTTTGTCAATGACATTCCGGACACCTAGGAGTACAAGTGTACAACAAGAACACCTTTTTGTGTTTGTGTGTGTTGTGTGTTTGGAAGATGGATCTCTCACGATTAGGTCACGTACTTTCGGTAATGATGTGAACAATTAATGGCAGTTTTCTATAGCTCTCGCGTGCATGGTTTCTGATAAGTCAAGTAGTAGTATTTGGCTATTTGCTACTAGTAAGATCTTGCTATTTTCTCCTTGTTGCGTCTTGAAGATCACTGGCAGTACACTGCCGGATTTGCGAGTCAATTGCAAGTTAGGCCCAGTAGTAATTGCCATTCCCACAGACCAGATCACCAGAACCGGTAACAAATGTCGTGCGTCCAAATAAGTGACCAGATCCTTGGCCGGTGCAGAATTTGACTAATTCTCCATGAGCTAATAATGCTACAAAATATAAATATTATATATATGAATATAAAAAAAATAGCATGGTTCCCATCCATCCAGTGTACAAAGCGACACATGGAAAGAGGTCAAGAGAGGGAACAAAATTGTGGGATAGAGGGAGTGAGGTCAACAGACCGGTTCTTGCTTGCCTGGCTAGCACGCAACTGTAGTGTGTGGCCGCTCTGTTTGTCGATTGTACATCTCTGATCTCCCATCAGGTTGTTGTTCGACTATTGATTCCAGTAAAAAATATGGTGCATTTGACTTTATATTTCTCATTGTATACTAAATTCTTCGAAAGATATAGTAGAATCCTTTAGTATTTATCAGAGTTCAGAAATATATAATTTATACAATTATGCACAAATTTCTATTTCTAAATTTGGACTAATAATCTTACTCTAACAGTATACTTTTATGACCAGAGAGGCAGATAACAAGGCAACGTGATGGTTAGCGGAGGCCTAGCTACCTGCTCAATCGTCGATGTGTGTATATATATTTGGTTTGACTGCTAATCTCGGGACCTTGTCGTCGAGCTAGGTGGAGGCAATTGACGATGCGTTTTGCGCGTGAGAGTTCTTCATTGAAGACCCATAGGGCATGACGATAGTCGCACTTTGGTTGTTCTTTTTACGTAATATTGACATAAAGATCTTTTTGTAGGATGAGGTTGTACACATTGACCTCTTTTAGCGCTCGTTACATGCGCGTTTTATGTTCGTTTGAACGCTTTTTTTAATATAATGATATAAAAAAAATTTGTGTATTTGAGATATTTTTTGCGACTTCAGAAAAAAAAATATTGTGAGGATCCTTTTGTATGTAACATTTACGAGCTTTTTTTGTGGGACAGGAGAGGCCAGCTACGTACTCCTACTATCGAACGGCCAATGCGTTAGTTAGCGGAGGTCCACTGAGGCAACCAGTGCAGTTGCGTCTGTACACCGACGATGATACGAAGGTACAAAACGCACTGTTCAAAATTCTACGGAATTGAATGTGTGCTAGACGTGTCCGACGGATTGAAGACGCCCAAATCGACGCTAACGACACAACTCGAGGAGACGAGGACACACGCTACCACGTGGCCTGCTCTCTCACGAATTCTGTTGATGCTGTGCCTGTGCGTGACATGAGACGAAACCAAAACGAACGCGTGCTGCTGGATAAGCAATCGAGGGAGAAAGAAGGTCCCAAATCCCAATCCCTTGAGATGCAGCAGCCTGTGCAGCAGTGCAAGCCTGACGCAGAAACCCCAGGGAACGAACAAGAAACAGGTACTAGCAGAGGCCTGAATGTACGGAGCGAGACGTACGCATGATGATGGCGGTCACTAATCCTCGGCGCTTAGGCGAGAGGAGGCGAGATGTGTGCTAGTAGGCGTAGCACGGTGGTTCGGTGGTTGTTATCTATCCATCAGAGAGGCCAGGGCCAGGCACAGGGACGCATCGGCAACAACAGAGAGCGCCATTAGCAGCCGTCGTTGGAGCGAGCGAGAGGGTTTATTAGTGGGGCGAGCATGATCAACACGCCCGTTGCGGAGGAGGAGTCTCTCGTCGTCCTGATGGCCATGATTTGGAGCCCCACTGGCACTAGCAAAGCAAATGCATGCGTTAAACACACAAGCCGCCAAGGCTAGCGGCCCGAGTCGCGTGAGCGGTCAGGTCAGGTTCATTGTGTCGCGCTCGATCAACGAACGAACGAACCAATGGAGAGGCAAATGTGTGCGGGAATTCCCATCAGTATCGGTAAGTATATCTATCCAGAAAGAGGCTCAAAAGAAACACAGTGAGGGAGAGTGATAGTGTGATACTGCGAGAGCGAGTGGGGAAAAAAACAAAAGGGTGTGACGGACGGGCTGACTGGTTTGTTCCATTCCATTTGCGTCGTCGCGTTCGTGTCTTCCGTTCTTGGCCCTTTTCCCCAGGTTGGGTGCGTGCGTGCTTGTGCTTCTGCGACGTCCACGCTTGCGCAGCCCGCACCCTGGCAAATGGACAAATGCCAATGACAATGGCACTGGCGGGCGGCGGCGACACGTACGTAGTACGCCCGCGACGCCGACCGCGGCGAGGTGGCCACCCACCACTGCTCCTTCCTTGGATTGGTTCCACACCCACCGGTAGACGCTCGTGGTTGTCACTTGGTCAGGTGGTCGATCTCCCCGCTGAAACGAAATTTGGGTGCCCGCCGGATGTTTCGGCGTTGCATGCCGGCACGCGGCAGCATCGAAAACATGGCGCGGCGCCGCGGCGCGTCGGATGATCGGATCCACGGGGCAACGGCTTGGCCTGCCCCCCGAGAGGGTAAGCCAAGCCTGCGGCGATCCGATCGCCTCGGTCTCGGGTGATGACGCGGTGCTTGCGCAGTTGATGCGCCCCTGGACCGCCGTGGCCTTTTCCTGTTCTCTCCTTTTTTTTTTTTTTTTTTTTTTTTTTTTTTTGTCCGGGGATCGGATGGGGATGCCCATGGCAGGAGTGGTGGGAGGCTCGGCAGATCGTTGTCCCCGTCTTGATCGCAGCCGCCGCGGCCGTCGGATGGTGGAAGGACACTCGACTCGAGTAGTGTACGACGTGCCGGGCATTGTCGTCCGCTGTCCATCCTAGTCCTACTCCTAGTTACAGTACAAAGGCTAGCCTAGCCCGGGGGCTGGTGGGAGGCACGCACGAAGGGGAGAGCCTGCACTGCACGTGCACTGCTAATTGTCCGGCACGACCCGTGTGTCGCGGTAATCATGTGTCAAGACGATGCATGGTCGAGGTCGAGCTGTGATCAATCTGAAGCAACAAGCGAGCAAAAGTCGACGCGACGCGATGGAGCAGGTGGTGAGGTGAGGTGAGCTACCGAACCCCTTCCTGCACCAGCCTTGAGCCTTGCAGGGCGGGTTTCGGTTTCGTCGCACGGGACAGCCTATGTGTGCGCTTCGCGTGGTCATGACTGACACTCCGAGGTCTGACAGACAACCACAACCAGAGCTAGCTCTCGCACTCTGCCAGTCGGCCGTTACTGTTCCGGCCGTGTGCCGGCGTTTCAACGGACTCCACGTGGATGTCAAACCGTGTGGGCGTGGGCGTGGCGTGGACCCCCACAACCACCCCCAGGTCCCCAGCGACCAGCGTTGCATGCATGCAGTGCACTGTGCAGTGCAGGTGCAAGCGACAACTACCGAACCGACCGCCGCGGCCAGCCAAGCCAGAGCATGGGCATCGACGGCCACCGGCGGGTGGGTGGTCACTGGTCGCCCGTCGCCGTCACGACCCCTGGCTGCAAAGGGAAACCCCAATACCCCCAGGACAATGGATGGCGAACCCGCGCGCGGTAGGGACGGCCGGACAGAAGCTGCCGCTGCCACGCCCGGCACGCTGGGCTCCACGCCCGCAGACCCCTGTCCCCGTCCTGCCTGTACCCCGGCCCCCACGTCCTTTCTATCCTTTGCCGGGGGCCCATCCTCTTCAGCGTCTGTCCCCTCTTCTCGGTCCTCGCCTCGCATCGGCATCGGCAGGACGTCCGCCACCGCTGCTGCACGCCCCGGCCGGTCGGGAGGGACGCCGACGCCCCCCCGTTCCGTCCAACCGTCCTGGCTGGGGCCTTGTTTAGTTCCCTAAATTGAGGCTGGTCAATTTGCGTCTCAGAAGACAACGTAAATAGATTTTGTTTGTATTTGTAAAATATTGTCAAATATTAACTAATTAGTCTTAAAAGATTAGTCTGCAGCATCTGATTAAACTGTGTAATTAGTTTTTAATTTCATCTAAATTTAGTACACCATGCATGTGCCGACATTTTGATGTGACGGGAAATATTGTACTGTGCCAAATTGACAGCCACCAATTTGGTGGAACTAAACAAGGTCTGGATTGGATTGCGGCAGCCCTCACCGCCGCAGCGTTGCACTGCAGCAGTTGTAGTGACCCATGGAAAGCTTCTGCAGCCCTCGCTGTGGCCAAGAAACGGTTGTGACCGATGGATGGAGGGTCGTCCGGTGGCACGTTGTGCTCACCTGACGGCTTCGCAAGTGGCGGGTCCTAACTTGTCGCCGACGGTTGCGTCAGTCAGGTGACCTGATCCCATTTCTAATCTTTATCATGTGTTTATTTATTAATTAATACTATATGCACTCGTATTTTCGTAATATATATATTTATTACCGGCACAGATAATGCTATTGACTTTACATTTCTATTGATTTCGCGAGTTAGTAAAATTTAAGATTGTTTGTTCCACTCTTTGATGCCGAGATCTCTATTCTTTCTTGGACACAACAGTGATAACATGTCTGATGTCCGAAACTATGGCCTGTAAAGAAGCCCTGGAAGCGGCTGTCCACTTTGGGGTGTCACTGGCGATTGTTGAAACCGACTGTGCGCAGTTGGTAGAGGCGATATCTACTCGGGAGTACGACATGTCGACGAGCGGAGGTCTGTTCCAGGAGATTAAGGAGTATAGTCAGGCGAATTTTGTCAATCTTCGGGTGTGTAAAATTCCTAGATTATGTAACTCCTTAGCACATGAGTTAGCTTCTCTTGGGTTGAGTTGGGACCCGGGTCAATTCCATTTCTGGGTTGACCCCCTCCCGGAGTTTGTAATGAACATCTGTACTCGTGATTTAGCTGAGTATCAGTCCCTTAATACAAAGGCATAGAGGCCGTTGGAAGGATAAAAAAAAGGGAGTAGTACAACATGCAGATCCCGAGGATGCCGGGTCCTGAAATGTGCCATCAAATCGTCCTGCTCCATACTTCCTTTTCTCCGGAGGAGTGATCATCAGGCCTCAAATCTCCCCGCTTGCGGGTTATTTTCGCCACACACATTCACCACCTAACTCCCCTCCCCAGCATGAACATGAAGCAGGGGATGGAATTGGAAATGGAGTGAGACACTAGCGATTAGTGGTGGAGCCCATGGGAACGGATGAGGTAATGGCCAACAAAGCACACACACTAGGGTCATGATCATGGCCGAGGTATTTCGTGGTGGTTTAATTAGTAGCGTAGGCACTCCTGGGTTTGGGGCTATTTGCATTGGGTCGTCTCGCTAGCCTATGCATGTGAATGCCCTTGCCCCCACCTATCCACATTTTAGTGCTGAAAAGATGGGAGATTAAGCTGATGATTCTACTCCTTGTTACCTTTGCTTCCTTGCTTCCTTGCTCTTGTAGTCTTTTCTTTTCTTTTCTTTTCTTTGGGGGGGTGGGTGTGTGGGGGTAGGGGTGGTCCACTTGTTAGAATTTTCTAGGGCCCAGCTGACACCCTTCCCTAATCTGTCCTGCCTAGCTAGTAGTAGCTCTCAATGATCTGTTGAAAATGTATTGCTTGGTCCTGATTAACATGTGCAGCAATAGAAACACGACAGGTAAGGATCGCTATCTATGACGAGGAATTGAGTTGAGGATATTGTCATGGTAGTGAGCGACTGAGCGCCATTGTTAGTTTTGGCCTTTGTGGGGTACCAAACATAATTATTTTGCCGCATATAAACATATTAATCCTGGGCTATTATCGTGTCAACCCTAAAATCATTGAACATCTTTTCATATTGTCCTTGGGACTGTACTGTAGTGTTTGGAACTGGATGGGAACGTGTGATCTATCTATCTGTTCTGAAAGGGAAAATAAATGGTGGCTTCACTCAAAAAAAAAAAAAAAAAAAGCGGCGTCAGAGATCGTACAAGCAAGTTTTAGACCAAATCGACTGCATCTGAATAATGACAGTGACTCTGGTTTTCATATTAGAGAGTTCAGGTTATGGTCTTGCTTGCTCGGACAAACTTCTACATTGCTGGTATAAAGCAAGCTCTCTGTCACTTCAACCGGTGACAATTCGTATACAGTAAATATTAACGCTATCTTGTGTGCCTGTCGGTTTCAGCGTGTCAAAATCCTCCCTGATTATGCAGAGGTGGTGCTATAATAAGACACGTAGACAACACACGAACGGATTACTTTTTGGCCATTTAACTAAATAAGTACTCTACTAATAGTCAACAGCTGTAGTACTCTATATGCATATGGTATAATAATAGGTTAGTAATCCTCGGTTAATGGATCTCGTGCTCACAGTCCACAGTACGTGTGGCAAGACAGAGACCGGATCAAGTGGAACCACAAACAAACAACCCGACATGAAGATTATGGCTGTTTCTATTTTTTTAAAAAAATAAGGTTTCTTCTTTTGTGAGCTACACACCTTCTAGCTGAAGCCGTTGAAACTCATTTACTCAAGCCATTTTGCCAAGTCATGATGAAACTTTCATAGCTTTAGATAATTTGCAAAACACCCTCCCCTCCTTGTCACTCATGTTGCACATAGTATATATAGTTTCCCACAAAGTATAGCTTCATATAGATATAATTATCAAGCTTTTAAAATTACAGTTTTTTGTACCTTTGGTAGTTGCACTCCATTTTTTTTTTGTATATTAGTTGCCGTTCTAATTTATCCAAAGTCAAGTCTCTCTATATTTAACCACCATTTTGTAAAAGATTGTACTATGCTTCCTCTGTTCTGAACTATAGTGAATTTTCAATGTCCTAAACCAAACATCATGAGTTTGAATAAATTTATATAAAAACAAAGTGAGGAAAATTATTCCTGTATGTAATGGGTCCGTCACTTGATAGTTTTCGCAAACATTCTCGTTTCGTTTCTACAAATGTTTTGGTATGTAAAGTTATTTGACTTTGAACAATTGAAAACCTGTTATATTTCAAGATAGATAGAGTAAGTTTTTTTATTTTAGATTTAGTAGAGCAAATGCCCTTCATAATATATAATACAGGTGTTGTTATATACTATACTACAAACTTATACTAGTAGTTACTGATTAAGTTAGAAATTCTTGATTTAAGACAAAAGTTAGAGAGACAACAAAATTGGAACCGAGGAAATAGCTATTCTAGGATCATCAACACTACGATCCGTTGCGCTTCTGTCCTAGCTTTTGCAGTATATGGTGGGCACTAGTGTTTTACTGTACTGTGGGATGAGGCCTGCTTCAATTCAATTGCATGGTGCTTCAGTTCAATGGATGCATGATGCTGTAAAGTCGAAAGGCGCAAGTACGCAATAATAGTGCGTAAAAGAGAGGCGCGGAGTACATGGGGATGGGGGTGATAATTCGGAGGCAGATGCACGGACATGCAATAAAATGATGCGAGGCCATGGCCAAAGGGCAAAGGCCAAGGCCGTCGCGTGCGCTTGTGCTAGCTAGGACTAGCTGGTAATGAGCGGGCAGCTTGCACTGTGCTCCATCCGTGCACTCCACCGTTGGATCAGAAATGGAAACGGCGACCAGAGGGGGGGGGGGGGGGGGGGGGGGGGGGGGCCTCAAATTTCTCATGAAATATTTGGCCACCGTCCCAAATTCAAGCCCCAAGTAAAATCCCCAAATCTAAAATACTCGCACCAACCGGTGATGGGAGTATCTAGATAAATTCTTTAGGGCGTTAGAAACCCAACGCAACAAGCGGAAAACGAATCGGAGCACAAACGACGAAACAACACACAAAACTAGAAATCAGAGCTAGTGAAAAATCTTCAGAAATCACCCAGAAAATCGTCCATTCATCACACTCAAACTGAGCCAAGTCGAAAGAGTCACTTGGACCTGGGAGTTGCTCGACTTGATGCTTAGCTGTGATCAGAGAGCTGGACAAGCAAGAACCAAATCAACAGATGGGAGAAGCAGACTTTCTGTCCAAAAGCGACAAGACCAGAACTTTTCTGTCTCCACGATTAGCACAACCTGCAGCAGTCAAAACTAAGGCACGAAGGCCAAAAGAACAACAACAATCTTGCCCACCGTGAATACCAACATGATATTATTTTAATATTCTAATGAATAAAAGGATGAGGCATATCACGGCGGCAAGCTAATTGATTTTGTCCATCCAAAAGTAACACACGCACAAGCACAGATGCTCCTCTCGACAAGTCACTGAACCAGTAATCAAAGCACAGAGAGAGACACAAGATCTGGCAGGTATGCTCACCGTGATGCTACAAATCGAACTCGAGGCCGATCTGGACAGGGCACGTACTGCGCTGGATCAAGAGGAACACTGGCCGCTGGCTACTTTCCTCGATTTGGTAGCCAGCAGACCGCACCTGCACACGCTGAATCGATACGGCACAAAAGGCAAATCACCACACGACGCAGATTAAAAAATCTGGGCTACGAACCGATCGACTGCCGAGATCCGAATCACCCGAGATCCAGAAAGGAATACGCAAGAAGAGAACCCAGACCTGTTGCCTGCGTCAAGTTCCCGAGCAGAGAGTTGTTCGTGACCCTCTAGCAAGTGCGGCTCTTCAGGAGCTCGCTCAACGCCTGTGCGTCAGCATGGTGGCACTGCTGCAGGGTCACCCTCTCCACTTCACTGGACTCAGGAACAGAAGGAAGCAAGAAGACAGACCCTACGAGCTGAACATAAGAGCAACCAAAAATCACCGATTTCAACTGAAAACACAAAGGGGAAAAACAAGAACACAAGAGACAAAAAGAGATCTCGGGAAAAACACAGAGACATGATTTAATCCCGGAGGAAACAAGAAAATACTCGGCGATCCGCTTGCGTTTCACTGGTTCGAGTACAAATCAAAAGATTTGCGGACCTCTCTCTCACACAGCAACTAGAGGAAGGAAAATCCTAAAGAAAAATGGAAATGGAAGAGGTGAGGGGAAGGGAGACCCTCATCCTTTATTTATAGGGGCAAGTCTATTTTACATTCCTTCTTTGCCCTTGGATACATGAAGAGCCACACCACTTAGCCAGGGGCATAAGGGTCCAACTCAGGTTTCACTTGATCCGACGGCCACCGCGCCTCCTCACCGGTAGCCTTGCTTCCAAGCAATCTCCCCGATGCCGCCACATGTCGTCCGTCCGCATCGGGACCTCCGCCCCCGGTTTTGAGGCGCAAACCAGGGAAAACCCGCCGCCGATGGTTTTGAGGCGAAACCACCAAACCCTCCGCGAGTAGCGTAGCCCGTACGCATCCCCCGCCGTGTACACTTGCGCTCATCGATGTCCCGTATCGGCCACCACGGCCGGCCGCCCGGTCCTCGTCCCTCGATCCAAGCCTCACGTCCGCCCTTCACCGCACCCGGTCCGTCAGCACGGCACGCCCTACTTGATCTTCACCGACCGTCGACCACCGTCTCCGAGCTCGACACCTGTAGACAACATGAGCCAAGAGACACCATTGTTTGACACGTATCCGCGTGCCATCGGTTAGTAACAACACACACACGCCTTGTGTTGGCATGTTGACAATCACTCATCACACAAAGGTCCACACAATGGTTATGGTAAAAACCATGTGTCCTCAATCTCCCCCTTGATGAGTGCATTGTCAACACCAACACAAACCAGAGAAAAACCCATCCAAATGGCCAAGAGCCAAAGAAAAGCAGAAAACGTGTCATTTGCAATGAGCAAAGCAAAGTCACAACTTGGTCCCCAAAGACATGGGCAACGGCTCGACGCGACCAAGAAAACCAAAGCTAGCCCTCAAGAAGAGGCAAAAGGCTCAACACCACTAGCAAGGCAAAGAAAACCTGAAGAACAGCTAGATCCTCAAGAAGAGGCAACGGCTCAACACATCTAGCAAAAACAGCTCAAACCGGAGTGCAACTCCCCCTTGACAAATGCATACTCACAAATAAGCTCTCTGGATTTGTGGATGTTTCTCCCCCTTGTTGGCACATGCACTTATCAAGATTGGATCAAAAGAGACTGCAACTCCCCCTCAAATCATGCCATGAAAGAAATGCAAAATGACAGAGCTTCACAAGTATAGCAATTTGAGTACATGGATGATCTAGCAATTATGGCAAGTGTATAGCAAATGGCACAAGACAAAACCAATGCTCAAGGCGATCAAGTGGTACGTAGTATGAAACATAAGCATTTGATCGGGTGTTGGGCATTTTATAAAAGGTGTTCACCAAAAAGAATAGCACCTAGCACATATAAGCGGGAGATCAAACAAGTGCTAACACATGTATACAAGAGTGAACTACCCCATATAACGGTCACACATCATGTCTCAAAGATACACTTAACAACACTTGTAACTACAACATTGATCAGAGTTAAAATAGTAGTTAACAAGGGTTCATTTAGACATGTGTGCACGAAAGGATCAAAACTGTCTGCCAAAAAGATTGTTTTTATCATGTTTTTCAACCACGCCGAGTTCATCCCTTAGTGCAAGTGGGAAGTTGTCTCGTCACGAGTGGTTGTGGACTAGCACTACAATGCCCAAGTTCATCTCACTCGAGTGAATGAGTGTTGGTATTTGTTAAGTGCAACTAAAATAAGAAGGATTCCGCAAGCGCACAGAACATACCATTGTAGCATTTTACCGGGAGTAAACCAGGTATCGTTATTTATATTTTACCACAGGGAAGCAAGGGTTAAAGAATCGGATAACTCACCATCATGTATCTACTAACTTAGTAAACCAACTAGACTAAAGCGGGGGTAAATGATATATATATATATGTAAGGTAATATAATAAAGCACACATGAGAATTCTATGATAAATGAGTAGCTAGCTAGAGTGAGAGGACAACGGGAGAGATCAAAGTTCCTATATACTTCTCTATTACTTTGGTTCTATGATAACGGGGAATGGTTAGATATAGCAATCACACAATAGCACTTTGGAGCAACGGAGTCCTTTCCAACTCTCGAAGAAGACTGGGTAAAGAGTAGTTGGGAGAAGGCTGCCGAGAGCTCTACGAGACACCAACCCGAACGTGGTGGAATACAAAGGCCCGACGTAGCTGTCACCTCTGGGCTACCACAACTATCCATGGGATTGGGCGCAACCTCGGGTAACCTATAGTCTAGACACCATGCCTACACTATCGATTACTACTCTAATTACATATGATAACTAGAGCACTCAATACGAGCGAAGATCCATGCTAGAATGTAACAACTATACTAAGCATACATATGAAAGGCATAAAGTAGATAGAGAAGATAAATATATTAAAGCATAAGTCTTACAAGAATAGATACAAAGACATACCAAATCTCTGAAGACTTCTCCAGAACCGGAGCGTAGCTCCGCTCTCCCTAACTCTCATCTAGATCTAATCTACTACATTGGAATGTCTAGCTCTAATTCTCTAGAGAAGAGAAGTCATCCATTCAAGGGACGCCTCTACAACTCGATCCCGGCGAGAGATAATGAATTAGGGTTTAAGGGATGCCTCCTCCGGGGCCGGGGCCCCGTTTATATAGCCCTCTAGGATGCACCACGCCCTCGGATCAAACCGACCTAAACGGACGATTATTATTCATCCTCAAAGGCGGTGGAACGGGGATCCGCGAGGCCGATGCTTTGATTGGTCCAGTCATGAGTCGGCCGACCAAGGGTGGGAGTTGGCCGACTCTCCACCGAGCCCGTTCGGGCTCCCGTTTGGTCCGAGCCTTCTCGAACCTTCCAGACACGGAAATTTTCACCGGTTCCCGATTATCTCTATGTAAACCCGACATGTGGGCCTTCCTTGGGTATTTTCACGGACACCTATGAAAAATGACATTCACCAAAACTCGTGGAATTACGTCGGTATAACCCCTATATCTAGTTGGTGAACATATTTTAGTCCTTTCTCATGTTTAGTTGACGGTAAAAATTGGCACTTAACGACCGTCAACAACTCCCCCAAGCTTTCCTTTTGCTCGTCCCCGAGCAAAGATAAACTCGGTGTGGATCGGGAGTTGCTACAATGCTTTCACGCCTCAAAAGTACACATGCGTTCAAACAAGAACTCTCCTCCGGATTAGAGTGAACTATTCGACTCAAAACTTACTCATATTACCTTTCACCATGGGGCTTGTAACCGTCACTTGGGTCTTGAGCAGTTGAAAGACAGAACGGTCAAGTCAAGCGCTATGTTTCCCGCTCTTTGATCAACTATTATTCTGGAGTTTTTGCAAGATTTTCAAATAAAAACTCGAGTTCCTTGTATGAACCTTTCGATCTCTCATTGGTGGTATTTCGGATCCTCTCCAAGGCATGAGTAGTGTATGCCTTCTCTCTTCTCTCAAAATATGTGGTATTTGTGGAACTAAGGCATAGTGGAAAGTGCCTTCTCTCTCTCACCCTACTTTCTAATAGGCTTATGTGGAGCTCATAGGTGGGGAGACACTCAAACTCACTTGCATATATTGCACGCTTAAACCATGGATCCAATAGGAACTAAAATAATAATAAAGTCATATGTGCATATGAATGAGGAAATGGGATGGATGATAAGATGATGATGATAAGGAAATGATTATGAGGGGTGATCACTTGGTGAACATCTACTTCTACACTTGCTCCCTTGGGGATAACATGACTCCCTTTATTCGAAAACCTTGAAACTTCTTGAAACTTCTTGAAAGGAAGGACTTGGCTACTCTTTTCTTTTCTCTCTTCTTTTTTTCTTCTTTTTTTTTCTTTCTTTTTTTTTTTTTTTTTCTTATTTTCTCTTTTTTTAGAGCAACCAATCCTCTGAAAACGAAACTTTAGCAACGGGAGTGTATAACTTGAAATGATAATGACTGGAGCTTTTATGTAGACAAATAGAATGGCGATGATTATTTCTAGATGTTCACTCCCGGATAGGAGTAAAACCTTTTTCTCGGATGGAATGAAATGAGTGGCATATGTATATGTGGATGGATGGATGGATGCGTACTCCCGGGGTAGGAGCGGCATAAGTGCGTATCTCCGGGTAGAGACAACACAATATGTGGGGGAATGCGTACTCTCGGGATAGGAGCAAAGCATAGGTGCTTATCTCCGGGGTAGAGATAGCACAATATGTGATGGATGTGGATCTATATATGGGTGGTACTTCTAGGGACGAAGTAGCACGGAATGAATGTAGTACTTATAAAATAGGTGCATGCTTCGAGGGACGAAGTAGCATAGATCAATGGATGGAGAGCACATAGTAATGACTTTTAACCGCATGACCGATTCCTTATGGGTCCACAAAGATAACCACACTCAATGCCTAAATACTACACTCAAGCCTACAAAATGATCTATATAAACAGATGGGGTTTCCTAATCTAGTAAGCATGAATATATGGCATGGTAGGAATTTGAACTCTCATCATAAAGGAACTCATCATGCATGAATTTAATATTTTCACGAGATAAATTCTCCTAACTCTAGTATCTCTAGGAACAAGATGGACAAAGAGCTCAAAACCTTCCCATTTCATATCCGCCAACTACCTAGACTTAGATCAAGCATTCGCTACCCACAAGTTTCGGGTTCGAGCAAATCTCAAATCTAAACAAATTTGTGTCTAAAACTCGGGAAAGTGCAAGGTTGAAAACTAGGTACTTGAAAGGAATTACTAAGCAGAGCAACTATTCATCATCTCCATGTAGAGTTTATTCCGGGGATTACTTAAAGACAGTTAATAAGAGCTCTCCAAAAGTAGAGAAGATAAATAATGAAATCTTTCTGGGTTTCTAAGGTTATGCATCTTTTTAGTTGTTTTAACAAAGCAAACTATAACATAGATAAATAGACAAGTTGGGATCACTTAGCTTGGTACACGGGGATGCTCTCCCCCAGCCGGATGTTGACATAGTCTCATCGATGTTGCCGACTAGCGTGAAGGCGTTCTAGTATGCCTAGAGTGTCGTGGATAGTTGCTTTGGAGACAGCTCGACTCAAGGAGGGCAAAGCACTCCGACAGGAGACTAGACATCCTTCGTCTATTGACTCTTCTTGATCCTTTATGTTCGTGAAGCTCAAATAGACAACAAAGCTTGTGGAACTGATTAAGCATTAGTGATGAAAACCTCTAAGCCTTGGTTGTCTAGAACGCCTTAACTCAAATGTCTTCTAACGGGATCACAAGAAATATTTTTATCATTTTATAATATAGGGATGTAGACAGAGAAAATAGATATGCTGAAAAAATTATTTTTATGCCACCACAATGAATGATTATTCACATGGGCTTACTAGTTTTCGGATGCAAATGCACAACACCTTTATTTTCTTTTTCTAATGCGAGAGATAATAAAGCAAAGATGCAATTAAGATGCATGTAGGGAAAATAAAAATGCTTAAAGGAACATGCAATGCTTTGAAAAGGGAAATGCTTGATAAATACCAAGTTACCTCCTTGGCGAGGGTTCGATGATTTAAGTCCTCCGAACAGACTTCTTGTCATGTTCACTCCTTCGGTGCATCATTTGATCCCAAAGGTAGAGACCTTGAGAATCGCACCTCTTGAGATGGTAACTCTAGGAAAGGAGTCACCCATGTTCTTTCTTGTCCAGCAGTCTTTATCACTGGAGTACCTTGTGATGAAGAGTAGATGCTTCTAGTGGTCCTTTACTTCTTCTTGGAGTTTGCCTTGCTTGATTGACCTCTCTCCTTGAGCATCTTGTCTTCTAAAATTTCACTCCTTTTTTTTTATGCCTAGACCTTGTGCTCCACTCATTGTTTCTTCTCAACGTGCCAGAGCGACGGGGGCTTCAAAAGAGGAAGAGCATTGCTGGATCATTGTTTGAAGAGTCATCGGCCTTCCTCCCCCAAGCTTGACCTTGTTGTCGCTCGCCACGTGAAACCAAATACGAGTGTTGAGTCATCCCTCAGAGTGTGTTGTACTCCTATGTCCTCAGACACTGTTTGTCCTCTGTTTGTAAGCCTTCATGTATCTGAGAGGGACTTCTGATTATAGGTCTGTTGAGTAGAGATCTCTCCTTTGCATTCTGCTTTTGTTTGGACTATCCAATCCAGGATGAGGAGACAGACAGTTTCATGATCTTCTTTCATCAACCATTCTTGATTTTCATTGAGTCTTGGTTGACGCATTGATGTTCATTGGAGATGTAGACTCGAGTTCTTCCTTGATGGTCTTCATCTTCTAGCAGTATGGCGAAGAGTTGTTGGGTTAATGATATGCCATCCGTCTTGATGATCAAGGAAGAGGCTTCTTTAGTATTTGTGCGTAGGCTTCATCTCTAATGGCTTAGGGACATCATCTTGCAACCATAGTCATGGTCCTTCAAGGCTTGGTCGATGGTCAACCCTTGATTGGTGATTGGTTGACACAAGGATGTATGCTTATCATGCCATCCTTGTCCTTGCTGTCGATGTGCAAGATGGTGTCTTCAGGAACAATGAGAGAAGGTCTTTAATTGGCTAAAATGAGATGAGTTGCACCATACTCCTCATTGGCATCCTAGCTCGAGTTTTGGGCTCAATGCTATGATGTCTTCAAGGTGATGCCAATCATAGCTTGTTGCCTTGATCCACTTCTTTGAGTGAGTTAAAGTTGTTGTTCCTTCTTGTGGCACTCTTGTCTTCTTCTTTGTTCCATCAAATTCTTCCTTGAACGATGGATGAGTTGTGTCTTTTGTGCGAAGTTGTTGGAATTCATCATATGCCTTGCTTCATCTCCAATGAGTGTTCATCCCTTGACTTAGCCAAATTGGATTTGAGAGTTCTCTCGCAAGGGTTAGTCTAGCAAAATAACCAATATCTACTAAAGCATAATTTTAGTTCAAAAACCAAACTAGACTCCATGTCTAATTTGACTAAAGCGAGGCAATTTAACCTAAGCACCACGCTTACATTAAAAGCCCATAGAAGTACTCAATTCCAAAGACTTCCAAACCAAAGTATACTATAGCAAACAGAGGTAGCATGAAA
Source organism: Themeda triandra (assembly GCA_018135685.1). NCBI lineage: Eukaryota > Viridiplantae > Streptophyta > Magnoliopsida > Poales > Poaceae > Themeda > Themeda triandra. The sequence goes on along the minus strand of JAENPR010000006.1, from coordinate 1,776,093 downwards.
AGCACTATAGTGATTTACTCAAGAGGAGATGAAAGAGCATGATCATGGTGAGGAATTTTTTTTTTTTAGATGCAAAACGTATGGATGAATGCAAGAAACTAAACATGCAATGGATGAGCAAACATAAAAGAGTGGAGTGGATGCATGAATTCTTAAAAGTAAACATGTAGTGAGGTGCAAGAATTTTAAAAAGATAACTACTCATAATTTTAAAGTCCATGAGCAAGACTATCTCACCGTTCTTGATCATACTTACCATGACTCACGGATGAAATTTGTGAGTAGTGTTGCGGCATCTATGTTCATCACTTATTGTGACGACGACATTTTCTCCAATCTCGCACATGGTTAGAATAATATATATGTATACACAAACCTGTGAGATGGCAAGGTTCCAGTTGAATGTTGAATGTTGAGGGACCCTGGGCTCTTCAATGTCTTGTGGAAACTTGTCGGAAGGTCGAAACGACATCTTTTGTCCTGTCTATTCCACACTCAACAGAACAAGGGGTAATCCTACTAAAGCTAGTGGTACACTAAACTAGCAGACATCAAGATCATTATCAAAAACTTAACACCGATTGCTTCCCCGGCAACGGCGCCAAAAATGCTTGTTGGTATTTGCTAAGTGCAACTAAAATAAGAAGGATTCCGCAAGCGCACGAACATACCATTGTAGCATTTTACCGGGAGTAAACCGGTATCGTTATTTATATTTTACCACGGGAAGCAAGGGTTAAAGAATCGGATAACTCACCATCATGTATCTACTAACTTAGTAAACCAACTAGACTAAAGCGGGGGTAAATGATATATATATATATATATATGTAAGGTAATATAATAAAGCACACATGAGAATTCTATGATAAATGAGTAGCTAGCTAGAGTGAGAGGACAACGGGAGAGATCAAAGTTCCTATATACTTCTCTATTACTTTGGTTCTATGATAACGGGGAATGGTTAGATATAGCAATCACACAATAGCACTTTGGAGCAGCGGTCCTTTCCAACTCTCGAAGAAGACTCGGGTAAAGAGTAGTTGGGAGAAGGCTGCGAGAGCTCTACGAGACACCAACCCGAACGTGGTGGAATACAAAGGCCCGACAGTAGCTCGTCACCTCCGGGGCTACCACAACTATCCGTGGGATTGGCGCAACCTCGGGTAACCTATAGTCTAGACACCATGCCTACACTATCGATTACTACTCTAATTACATATGATAACTAGAGCACTCAATACGAGCGAAGATCCATGCTAGAATGTAACAACTATACTAAGCATACATATGAAAGGCATAAAGTAGATAGAGAAGATAAATATATTAAAGCATAAGTCTTACAAGAATAGATACAAAGACATACCAAATCTCCGAAGACTTCTCCGAGCCGGAGCGTAGCTCCGCTCTCCCTAACTCTCATCTAGATCTAATCTACTACATTGGAATGTCTAGCTCTAATTCTCTAGAGAAGAGAAGTCATCCATTCAAGGGACGCCTCTACAACTCGATCCCGCGAGAGATAACGAATTAGGGTTTAAGGGATGCCTCCTCCGGGGCCGGGGCCCCGTTTATATAGCCCTCTAGGATGCACCACGGCCCTCGGATCAAACCGACCTAAACGGACGATTATTATTCATCCTCAAAGGCGGTGGAACAGGGGATCCGCGAGGCCGATGCGATTGGTCCAGTCATGAGTCGGCCGACCAAGGGTGGGAGTCGGCCGACTCTCCACCGAGCCCGTTCGGGCTCCCGTTTGGTCCCGAGCCTTCTCGAACCTTCCAGATTACGGAGAATTTTCACCGGTTCCCGATTATCTCTATGTAAACCCGACATGTGGGCCTTCCTTGGGTATTTTCGGTGACACCCCGAAAAACAGACATTCACCAAAACTCGTGGAATTACGTCGGTATAACCCCTATATCTAGTTGGTGAACATATTTTAGTCCTTTCTCATGTTTAGTTGATGGTAAAAATTGGCACTTAACGACCGTCAACAATGAGAAGCAATCTCGTGACATTGCCATGGGACAGAAAAGATCCAACTCAAAACTTTTCATCATTTCTTAGCTTAGACATCAAGTTTTAGCACAAGATTATCAAGAGATCCGAGCTAAGTGAATGACTCAAGAAACATGAGACATAGCAACTCAAGCATACACATGAAAGCAACGAGGTTCTCACAAAACCTACGCATGCTAGTTGCCATCTCAAAGGTGAACAATTTTTGAGTTGCATCAAGATTAAAGCTGGTTCACATTTAGAAAACAGGCTTAGCTCATAACATGTAACAAGTGATCAGAAGAAGCCTAAGCCGCAAGCTCCAAGTGACATACACAAGACATACTAGCAAGAGCATGAATGTAATCAAAAACTGCTATAGTCATGAAGCTCAATAAAGGAAATATGATACAAGATGATATGCAATATGATACACATGAAAGGCCAAAGAAACAAAATCAAAGACGAAAGCCAAAGAACATACTATACATCAAGAAGCAGCTACCCTACTCTAAAAAGGGTAGCAAATGCCCAACTCCGCTCTCAGATGGGCAAACTGGGTTTGATCGAGGGGCTTTGTGAAGATATCAGCAAGCTGTTCATGGGTTCGCACAGGCTGAAGGTCTATGTCTCCTTTCTCTTGGTGATCTCTCAAAAAGTGATATCGGATCTCAATGTGCTTGGTTTTTGAGTGGAGTATTGGGTTCTTAGCGACGCTAATGGCACTAGTGCTGTCACTGAAAAGAGGCACTTTCCTAAAGTTCAACCCATAGTCTCTCAAGGTAGCAACCACCCAAAGCAACTGAGAACAACATGCAGCAGCAGCGACATACTCAGCCTCACACGTGGATTGAGAAATAGAAGGCTGCTTGCGAGAGGACCAAGAGATCAACGACGAACCCAAAAACTCACAAGTTCCCGAAGTGGACTTCCTCTTAATTCGATCACCCGCATAATCAGCATCAGAATAACCCGAGAGAGAAAGAGATGAAGAAGTCGAGTACCATAGTCCAAGCTCAGGAGTGAAGCGTAGGTACCGTAAGATGCGTTTGACGGCCTGCCGATGCGAAGTGCGCGGTGAAGACTGGAAGCGTGCGCAAAGGCAGACGGCGAACTGGATATCAGGCCTCGTCGCCGTCAGGTACAACAACGACCCGATCATGCTGCGGTACTCCTTCTGGTCCACGGCTTCTCCTTCTAGATCGGCGTCCAAGGCAGTCGTGGTCGACATGGGAGTTTGGAGTGGCTTGGCATCACCCATGTCGAAGCGCATCAGAAGATCCTTCGTGTACTTGCCTTGATGTACAAATGTCCCTTCTCGGGTTTGCTTGATTTGCAACCCGAGAAAGAACGTCAGCTCGCCCATCATGCTCATCTCGAACTCCCTGCTCATCATATCTGAAAACTTTGCAACAAGAGCATGCGACGAACCAACAAAAATGATGTCATCGACATAAATCTGCACCAAGAGAGTATCACTGCCATGCTTGAGAAGAAACAAGGTTTTGTCAACCGACCCCATGGTAAAACCCTTTCCCAGCAAAAAGGACTTCAGTCGCTCATACCACGCTCTCGGGGCTTGTTTGAGACCATATAGGGCTTTGTGGAGTTTAAAGGCATGGTCGGGATGCTTGGGATTTTCAAAGCCTGGGGGGTTGCCTCACATACACTTCCTCATCTATGTACCCATTCAGAAAAGCACTCTTTACATCCATTTGAAACAGCTTGAACCCTTTCGAAGCTGCATAGGCTAGGAAGATCCTAATGGCTTCTAAACGGACAACAGGTGCAAAGGTTTCCTCATAGTCTATCCCCTCTTTTTGACAGTACCCCTGAGCAACCAACCTAGCCTTGTTTCTCACCACAACCCCATCCTCACTCTGTTTGTTCTTGAACACCCACTTGGTTCCTATGGGATGACACTGAGGTGGAGGTGGAACTAAAACCCACACTTGGTTTCTCTCAAAGTTCTCAAGCTCCTCATGCATGGTATTTACCCAATCTGGATCAGTTAATGCCTCAACCACTTCTTTAGGTTCAAAATTTGCAACAAAAGCTGAATGTGCAAAGTGCGAAATCTCATAAGATCTGTTTCGAGTGACCCGCTCATTTATGTTACCGATCATGGTTGAAGGAGGATGGCGATGCTGAATGTGTCGTGGTGCTTCCCTTGATGAAGACGCCTCCCCCCTCAACGGCGCAGTGGAGCTCCCTCGGTGCGCAGCTGGAACAAGCCGAGGAGCACGGTCGTACGGCCCCCATGTGGTGGAGGATGTAGCGGTGGGGCCGTCAACCGAAGTAGTCGTCACGGGGGTCAAGCTGGGGCAGCCGGTGGAGTCAGCTCGGGATCACCCCAATCGGCATCGTCCCGCTCCTCCTCCACAAAAATGCTCTTGTTCATCTCCTCATCACCCGCACTTTCAAAGACGGGGAGAAGAACAAGGTGCGGTCTCGTCGAAGGTGACTTCACAAGTCTCCATGACATGGTTAGTTTCAAGGTTAAGTACTCGATATGCATGAGAATGAGATGCATAACCAAGAAAAATCTCGTCAGAAGATCTTGATTCAAACTTGTCTAAGTTTCCCTTCTTCAAGATAAAGCACTTGCAGCCAAACACTCGAAAATGGCTCACTTTGGGCAAGCGGTCAAACCGCAACTCATAAGAAGTCTTCTTCGTAAAGGCTCGAAGGAAGATGCGACTTGAAACATAACAAGCCGTGTTGATCGCTTCGGCCCAATAGCGCCTAGGAGTCCTATGCTCATCAAGCATCGTCCCGGCCATCTCAACAAGGGTCCGATTCTTGCGTTCAACAATCCCATTTTGCTTTGTGGGACATACGGCGAGGAAAACGATGTTCAAGACCTATGGATGAGCAAAAGGTCTCAAAATGAGTATTCTTGAATTCGGTGCCATTGTCACTGCGAATAGCTCGCATGGCATGCTTTGGTAACTCATTTTGCAACGTTAAGATCAAGTCATGAACATGAGTAAAAACCTCATCTTTGCTCTCTGAAAGGATCAAGATGCCCAAGGGGGGGGGGTGAATTGGGCTAATTCTAAAAATTCTTGCGGAATTAAACCTACTAGCCCATGATTCACCCCTTTGTGCCTATGTGTGTTCCTAGACAATCGATCAACTAGAGTTTTGCACCCTAAGTTCCAATCCTATTCTAGCATGGCAATTCTATGAAAGTAATTGCAAGAATGTAAGTGCTAGAAAATAAATGCGGAAATTAAGGGGACAAGGAACACGGCGATCTTTTTCCGAGGTATCGGAGAGTCGCCACTCTCCACTAGTCCTCGTTGGAGCACCCGCGCAAGGGTGTAGCTCCCCCTTGATCCTCGCAAGGACCAAGTGCTCTCTAGGGCTGATTCTTCGTCGCTCCGACGCGGTGAATCGCCAAGAACCGCTCACAAGATGAGTTGGGTCATCCACAAGCACCGCCGGATGATCACCAAGCTCCAATCACCACCAAGCCGTCTAGGTGATGGCGATCACCAAGAGTAACAAGCACAAACTCTCACTTGACCTCGCAAAGTCTAGGGAGAAGAGTGGATGCACACTAGCTACTCTCGATCGCTCATGAACTCATGGATTCTCAAATCTCTTCAAGTCATGAGGCTCTTGCAACTCTCCTGCTCTCACAAGGTGTCTACCAGCTGAACAAATGAGCAAGAGAACCGAAATGGAGAGGGTGTGGTTGTATTTATAGCCAAGGCTGAAATCCAACCGTTACCCCGCAATTCAAACGGTCAACTAGCCGTTGAGCTATAAAAAGTTCAAACGGTCGGCTAGCCGGAGCTATAGTGCGTCCGCGCGGACGCGTCCGTCCGGGAGAGCGTCCGGAGCGCACTTTGTCCCAAGGCCGGCTCTAGAAAGTTTCGGTCCGCGTCCGGCCGAGCGCGGACGCGGGACCGCGCGTCCGCCCCTCGAGCGGAACCAGCGAAGAAGAGTTCACCGTGCGCCGGACGCGTCCGGGCGCCCACGGCCGGCGCGTCCGGCGCTGTTGGAGCTCCGTTTTCACTCGATCGCGATCCTTTGAAAACGGCGACGACTTCAAACAATCTCGGGGCTCTCTAGTAACTTCCTAGCGCTAAGATTTCACCGGTGTGCACCACACCTAAACCCGAGACTCAACTAGGTCAAGCTACCCATTTGCACCCCCTTAATAGTACGGCCAAAGGAGAAAAACAAAGTCCTAACGACTAATCCGATGTCTCTCAACACCATCGACAATCGGAGCTAACCGTCCTTAACCTTGTCGTCCATCCTTTGAAAACCGAAACGATTTCTATCGATAAGAAGGCATGACAACCAATTGCACGAGATTCCATTACCATGACCTAACTCCCATTGTTTCGCAAAACACACGTTAGTCATAGTAATCTATATTGTCACCAATCATCGAAACCCACATCAAAGGGCCTAGATGCTTTCAATCTCCCCCTTTTTGGTGATTGATGACAACCTCTAGAGTATGAAGAGTTTAGTTGAGGTTTTCAAGCATGCTTGATTCACATGAGCCTTTGACAATAAGACCAAAGATTAGAATGACTCATGTGACATCAAGCCAAAAGATCTGTGCACATATAATGCGCAAAAACGAGTTAGCACAAGACAAAAGCATAGCTCATATGGAATCGAGTAAACCGCGGAAGCCAAGCACATATGAGCAAAGAGCCGGGTGACATAGAAGGTGATACCAAACCGAAGAGCATATGTCATTGCGATTGAAAGTACCTCACACAAATCATACAATGCATAAAGTAAACATGATGCATGCAAATGTATCAATCAAAAGAACCAAATCCCAAGCTAAGAGCTCCCCTAAGTCTACATACTCCCAACTCTCCCCTTTGGCATCAAGGACCAAAACCTAAGGCCGAGGGTGGAAGGAGCAGACGAGCCGGTCTCACGAGCATGTGGAGCAATGACGAACGCTGTAGCATCATCTGGGCTGTCATCTGAGCTCTGCTGGGACTGAGTGACAGGAGCCTGCAGACCCTCTGGCTGTGGTGCTGGCGGAGAAGCGGTCTGGGTCTGCTCAACTGACACCGTGAATCGCGCCGTCTCTCGTAGTCGTCGACCGTGATGGAGCTATCTCGGGCGACCCCGTGGCTCGGACGGTGCGGCAAGTGGAAGAGTAGGAGCCACTGTGGTACTTGCCTCGCAGTAGGAAGAGAATCTCGTAGAAGCCACCGAGGAAGGTATGGTGCACGATGTGCCGGTGCCGTCCTTTGGAGGAATCTGCTTCTTCTGCGAGGTTGCGAGTCATCTTGAATAGGCCGTCTCATGTACTCGGTGTCGCCTCTCCTGTGAGTGCACTGTAGGAGGCCTGATGATGAGCTGCGCCTGAGTCTGGAGTGAATAACAGATGAGAGCCAACAGGTGAGAAGCCAGTGGAGATCCGTGGAAAACCAGGGGACACCTGAACTGCTGGAGAAGAAGGTGCTATGCCTGAAGCTGGTAAGCTGCACTCGTGGCCGGCATCGAGAAGGTCCTACTCCCAAAGTCCGTCCCCGCCGGGACTCGGAGCCGAGGGAAGAATTCCTTGAGGTACTTGTGGCACCCGTCTGCGAAACAGTGAAGCAATCAAGGTCATGGTCTGCGAGTGCTGCCGCCGCTGCTGTAGCCGATGCTTGTGCATCCCGGCGAGCTCGTATCTCGGCTAGAGCAATTTCATGCCGCTCCTCGGCACGCTCCCCGTTGGCGGCCCGGTCTATCAAGTACACCGAGTCAAGCGCTCAATGGCCGCTCTCCTGAACTGCCTACCTCGCATCATGCGACGAGGGGAGGACGAACTGGAATGTAGTACTCCTCATCATCCTCGAGTCGAGGTTGTGATCTCATATCCTGCTGCCTCAGCTTCTGCAAGCTCTGCTTCTTCATCTGCTGCTAGCTGCTCAACTCTAGCATCCTGCTCAGCTCCTGTTTCTGTAACTGGATCTCCATGGCGAGGAATGACTGGAGGAGCATCTGCAGTGACTCTGACAATCTGTGAGGCATCATATGAGCCAAACACCTCATAATTCAGCGGATCTTCATGTTCTTTTCTGATCGAGTCGGAAGATCACCATTTCTATAGATGAGCCAAGTGATCCAATGAGCATAGTGCATCGGCCGGTGTTTGGTGAAGCTCCCATAGATAACATCCTCCATATCACAAAGAATCAAATCCCGGATGTCAAAAGGAATCTTCCTCACAAGATGTGACACTACCCACCGCTTTGGAGCCTAGTGAACCCGTTCCTAAACCGGGCCTAGCAAGAATTGTGTACCTCGAATCGATCAAGGACTCGAGCAAGGCGTAGCTCATCCCGTGGTGTCTGCTCGACCCGCACCAAAGTTAGGTCCAAAGACCTCTCTCATGATCTCGGGAGGTGGCACTACTCCTCCCCGTGCACGGCGGGGTGGCTCAATTCTGGAAAGCACGGTGATGCGGCTTGATGGGCTGCTCCGAAATCCCCAAGAAGTTCCCGGCTTCCTCACTGGACAAGTTCGTCTCGACCACGAATGGTGTATGAAATGAGTGAATGATTTGGAGCAATCCACGGTGTAGCATAGAACTCTAACACCCATTCGGAATATATCGCGCGATCTTCCAATTAGATCAATCATGCCCGGGCCGTGCACCCAAATACTCTCTCAAGGCCCGGCCCAACACATGTGAGAAAGAGTCGGCTATCACTTGTCCTCTCGCTTGGTGATCTTCGACTTCTCGCTGTATGCTTCAACTAGAGACTTGTGCAAAGCTGTGTAATAAGGTGCACCACTCTCTCTCTCGGAAGGTGGAAACCAGGTGTTTATGTCCACCGCCCGATAGCCTGAATCTTCTTGGCACTCGCCGTCAAAAGCTCCTCTCGTACTCGCCTAGGTCCCGTAGGGCCCCCGCTAGGCCGCCTCTCGTGGAGTAGAAGAAGGACTCGACTCCTGTGGATCGCCGAGCCGCCCGCTTTGGAGAGTCCCGACACGGAGGACCGTCGTAAAGGAGAAAGATCCTGCTGCTCAAGAGTGGTCTCCTCTGCCTCTGGGGCCTCTGCCTCTGCCTCCTGTGCTACTGCTGATCCGGGCTCTTGTATCACAATGCCTGCACCCCTGCGAGCTCTCCTCTCAGCACGCTCTGCTGCTGCCTGAGCATCTGGTGGCTGCCTCTTCCTTTTCCTGATGGTCAATACTTTCTTACCCTTTGCTTTCTCGATCATCTTAGGAAGATTTGGTCTTCTATTTGGATCGTCATCTCCCCCTGAACCCCTGCCTGAATTTTTGCACCTGGGCATGACTGACACTGCTACTGATCAGGCAATCTGAATCACTGTCAGAAGATGAACTGTCATCTCAAGAGGCTTGGCCTCGATCCATACCCTCAGGCTTGGCCTAGGGTTTTTCACTGCCCACTGTCCACTGTCGGAAATCAAGTGACCAGCTCGCTGCAAGAAATAGAATAGAGGGAATATATAACCAATAAGCATGAAACTAGAGGTGAGATACTCCTATTAGAAGCACAGCATTTGGGTAAGAATAGATAGATCATGGCATTGTACCTATGTCAAAGCACGCTCCTGTGAAAAGATGAGAAGATGACAATGTAGGACACCCACGAGAACAAGAATCACTGCACAAAGAAATCTGATCAAAATTTGACCAAGATAGAGAGTGGGAACTGGCTTTGGCATTTCACCGAACACCTGGCGTGCATGGTGGCAACTCACCATGGATTGACCTCCCCTGCTCATGAATGGCGCCGGCCGGCGAACACTCACAGGAAGAGGAGGATCAAAGAGGGATACGCCGCGGACGGACCACGAAAGCTTGCCGGAGAAACAGAAATCCGGGCGGCGGTGGTGAGTACCACGGTGTCGCGAGGCGAGCCGGGGTGTGTGCTACGGCCGAAATGGTGCGCGGCGGCGGTGAATCTTCACGGCGGCAAGAATTGAGCTGGGGCGGCGCTGGCTTGAGGAGTGGGCGTGGAGGCCGAGAAGATGACAGGTGGTGGCTAGCAAGCTCGCGCACCGGAGTACCAGGGCTGAATGCGGCGGAGTTGTGCAGCGCTGCGGCGGTTAGGGTTAGGGCGGAGCAATCAGCCGGCGGTGGTGTACGGCTGGCGAATGAGGAAGGAGAAGGCCGTGGGCTGATTCGGAATGAGGAGAAGGAGTAGGGGGCCCCACACGTCAGATTAAGTGACCAAGCTCATCCTCTTCGCGCCGGACGCGTCTGGAGTGCGTCCGGGGCACCGCCGGACTCCGAAACAGAGTTCGGAAAAACCGCGGCTGCTCGGGGCGATCCATCGGACTTGACGCGGTGCGCACGCACGCGCCGGACGCGGGCGAAACACTGTGCTGCGTCCGGCCAGTGTTGATCTTCTGTCTTTCTTCACGTCTCTTTTCACTACGCGCCGGACGCGTCCGCCGGGTTCCAAGTGCGCGTCCGGCGCTCTTTAAAACGCTGAGTTGAATCTTTTCTTCGCGGCACCTGTTCCCAATTGGTTTCCAAACTTTTGAAGAGTCAACTAAACACAGTTTGGAGCCAATGTGAGATCCTCACTCTCAAACACTCAGTTTTTCAAATAATTTGCCATAGGCTTATAATAATTTTTCAAAATAGGCAATAAACACAGACGAGGAACAACGTATGGCCATGAGCTTGAGTTTCTAAACCAATATAAGCATCAAAAGCTTTCTCAATTCATGGACGAACACAGAGGTTGCTCAAGAAATAAACGAAAAGAAACGAAGAGCAACACACAAGCAATTAAAATTACCGGAATTTGAATCTAGGTGGCTTGTCGGGTTTGAACCAAGGGTAAGCTTCTTCACACCTCCAAAGAGTGTTATCTTAACCATGTTAGACAAGCCCTATATGCATTACGAAATTTAAACGTGCTCTATAAACAATGCAATGCAACCGACAACACCTTTCACCTCTTCCTTGTGAAGTTGCTTAGGTCAAGGATATTGAGCTCATTCCTTAACCTACAAAAGGTTGATTCATCCAATGGCTTTGTGAAGATATCCGCTAATTGATCCTCACTTCTCACACCTTCTAGAGATATATCCTTTTTAGAGACATGATCCCTAAGAAAGTGGTGGCGGATATCTATATGCTTTGTGCGAGAGTGTTGAACCGAGTTGTTGGCAATCTTTACTGCACTCTCATTGTCGCACAATAGAGTTACTTGACCAAGATTCACACCGTAGTCAAGGAGGGTTTGCTTCATGTGCAAGATTTGTGCACAACAAGCCCCCGCTGCTATATACTCGCTTGGTTTGGGATAGAGCAACACTGTTCGCTTCTTTGATGACCAAGAGACAAGTGACCTCCCAAGCAAATGGCACCCTCCGGATGTGCTTTTTCTATCAATTTTGCAACCGGCATAATCCGAATCGGAATAGCCAACAAGTTGGAATCTTGCTCCTTTGGGATACCATAGACCAATGCTTGGGGTGAGCCGCAAGTACCTAAGGATTCTCTTGACAAAGCACTCGGTGAGCTTCCTTAGGATCGGCTTGGAAACGAGCACACATACACACACTAAACATGATGTCGGGCCTAGATGCGGTGAGGTACAACAAGCTACCGATCATAGAGCGGTAAAGAGTTTGATCCACGAGTTACCTTCCACATCAAGGTCGAGATGCCCATTAGATGCCATGGGAGTGTTGATTGGCTTGCAATCCTTCATATCAAACCTCTTTAGGAGGTCCTTGGTGTACTTCTCTTGAGATATGAAGGTCCCTTCCTTCATTTGCTTGATTTGAAAACCAAGGAAGAAGTTGAGCTCACCAATCATAGACATCTCGAACTCTTTTGACATCATATCACCAAACTTCTTGCATTCTTCTTCATTTGTTGAGCCAAAGATGATATCATCAACATATACTTGACAAATGAAGATCTCTCCATTAAGCTTCTTGGTGAAGAGTGTGGTGTCAACCTTCCCGATGGTGAACCCCTTCTTAATGAGGAAGTCCCTAAGGCGCTCATACCATGCTCTAGGGGCTTGCTTGAGCCCATAAAGTGCCTTGGACAACCTGAAAACATGATTAGGACAGCTAGGGTCTTCGAACCTGGGAGGTTTATCAACATAAACAAGCTCATTAATGAAACCATTAAGAAATACACTCTTCACATCCATTTGAAATAGTTTCATTTCATGGTGTGAAGCATATGCAAGGAGGATACGGATGGCTTCAAGTCTTGCAACCGGTGCAAAGGTCTCTCCAAAATCTAGGCCTTCAACTTGAGAGAACCCATTTGCCACGAGCCTTGCCTTGTTTCTCACAACATTGCCTTGGTCATCTTGCTTGTTGCGGAACACCCACTTGGTACCTATGATTCTTGCATTTTTGGGACGCTCTTCAAGTGTCCAAACCTTGTTGCGGGTGAAGTTGTTCAATTCTTCATGCATGGCATTCACCCAATCCGGATCTTGAAGAGCTTCACCTACATCCTTTGGCTCAACACAAGAAACAAACGAGTGATGTTCAAGCAAAGCTAGCAAGTCTTTGAGATCGAGTCATTACACCCCTTGATGGACTCCCTATGATTTGATCTTGTGGATGATCGTGGAGTTTGGGAATTCTCTTTTCAACCACTTGAGGAGTAGGTTGAGGAGCATCAACATCTTGAGCTTGTGCCTCTCTTTGTTCATGCGAAACATGAGTGTCTTCATTTTCGTCATCCCATCTTTTTCCTTGTCATCTTGAGGCACACTTGAAGAAGAGAAAGGCTTGTCAATGACTTGCACTTCATCATCATCTTCTTTAGGCTTGATGTCTCCCACCGGCATGCTCTTCATTGCTTCCCTCAATGGTTCATCACCTACATCATCAAGATTCTCAATTGCTCCTTGGGAGCCGTTAGATTCATCAAACTCCACATCATATGTTTCTTCTACCAAACCGGTGGCATGGTTGAATACTCGATATGCTTTGGATTTTGATGAGTAACCAACAAGAAAACCAATATCACAACGTCTTTGAAACTTCCCTAGGTGTTGCCTTTTCTTGTAGATGTAGCATTTGCAACCAAACACCCTAAGTAGGAGACGTCCGGCTTCTTCCCATTGAGCAGTTCATAGGGGGTCTTGCCATGAAACTTATGAAGATATAACCGATTTGATGCATAGCATGCTTTGTGTTGATAGCTTCAGCCCACAAGTTCTCGGGGTGTTGTACTCATCAAGCATTGTTCTTGCTAGAGTGATTAAGGTCCGGTTCTTCCTCTCAACTATGCCATTTTGCTTTGAGGTGTGTAGGTGGATGAGACTTCATGTTTAATCCCAACTTCATCACAATAAGCTTCAATGTTGGTGTTGTCAAATTCTTTGCCATTGTCACTTCTAATTTTCTTGATCTTGACATCAAATTCATTTTGAGCTCTCTTTGCAAACTTCTTGAAGCAAGGAGTAGCTTCGGATTTGTCATGAAGAAAGAAGGTCCATGTGTATCTTGAGAAGTCATCAACAATCACTAGACAATGGAGTTTCCCACCAAGACTCTTGTACGTAGTTGGTCCAAATAGATCCATATGCAAAAGCAACTCTAGCACTCTTGAAGTTGATAGAAAAGCTTTGGTTGGATGAGTGTTTGCAACTTGCTTGCCGGCTTGACATGCACTACAAGGTTTGTCCTTTTCAAATTTAACATCTTTCAAGCCCCTCACTAACTCTTTCTTCAAAAGCTTCTTGAGTGTACTCATCCCAACATGTGCTAGCCTCCTATGCCACAACCACCCAAGTGAAGTCTTGGACAAAGCAAACAAACATTCAGATTTGCATCTTCGGAGGTGAAATCCACTATATAGAGATTGTTGTATCTAAAGCCTTTGAATATCACGGTTGAGTCTTCTTTCTTTGACACTATCACTTCCTTCTCATCAAACAAGCATTTGAATCCAAGATCACACAATTGACCCACCGACGACAAGTTGAAGCTCAATGGTTTAACATAAAGCACATTTGACAAAGAGTGATCATTTGATATTGCAACTTTGCCCAAACCCTTGACTTTGCCCTTTGAATTATCACCAAATGTGATCCTATCTTGATTTTGCTCCCCTTCATCTAGTGAGGCAAACATACGAGGTTCACCGGTCATATGTTGAGTGCAGCCACTATCAATAACCCAATGACTTCCACCGGTCCTGTAGTTCACCTATACACAAGAGATCAAGCTTGAGGTTTAGGGACCCAAACTTGTCGAGGGCCCTTGACTTTCTCTACTAGAGACTTTGCAACCCAAATTTGCTTAGGCCTATTCTTATTGGGGGGACCTAAGAAGGTGACATTCACTTGTCCTTTTGAATCCTTTCTAACCACATAATGAGCATTGTATGCAAAGGGTCTAGCATGCTTGGGCAAGGGTTGTGGTGGTGGAGTTTCACACTCATGAGCAAAGTGACCTTCTTGTCCACACTCAAAACATCTCTTTGGCTTTGGCTTTGGCTTTTGCTTTTGTTGACTTGCTTGCTTTGCTTGATGTTGCTTCTCTTGATGTGACTTGAACCCAATGCCACTTCTATCGGTCTTCATCACGGTGTTCATCAAGAGCTCACTTTGAAGTGACTTTCCTTTTGCAAACTTGCTCGAGTCCAATCTTGAGGTGTTCTTTCTCTTGCTTGAGCTTCTTGTTCTCTTCTAGAAGTGACTCATTTGTTGATTGCTTCAAGCATGACATCTCAAAGTGGAGTCTTTTGTTCTCTTCTTTGAGCTTCTCATTCTCAAGTGCTAGTCCCTCATCTTCAATAGTGACGGTGTGACTGATTTTTGCTCGTTCAAGGTCTTTCTTGAGCTGTTCATTTTCATTCTTTATCTTGACATAGTCATCATAGTGTTCAGTCACCACCACTGACTTGCCTTTGCTGCTAGCACCTTGCTCAATGATCTCATCACATGATATAGCTACATCATTCTTAGCAACATTGTTAGTAGCCTCATGTGTTTCGGTAAGAAGCTCATAAGCCATCGCTAGATTCCCATGATCAACTTTAATAGTTGTGTACTCCTCTTTTAGAGAGCTATAACTAGATTTGAGCTCATCATGCTTCTTCTCAAGGTTCTCATTTTCAACTTTAAGCTCTTTTGAAGAAGCTTTGAGTTCCTTGAGTTTAGAGGACATGATTTCATTTTGATCTCTAAGCTCATCACTAGTTTTTTGCATAGCTTCCATCTTTTCTAGAAGAGAGGTATTTTCACTATCAAGCTCATCACATCTTCCTCTAGTCTTAATGATGGTTTTTGAGTACTTTCTAAGCAATTTGACAAGCTCATCATAGGTAGGTGACTCATACTCATCATCACTATCACTTTCACTCCCACTATCATCACTATCACCATGTTTAGAATGTACCTTCTTTTCACTCTTAGCCATAAGGCAAAAGTGGGACGGAGTAGATGATGATGGCAAGATTTGTGGAGGTGGTGAAGATCCAATGCCAATAGCAGCAACACCTTCATCATCACTTTCCTCATCGGATGACCCACAAGAGGATTCAATATCGGTGAGCCAATCACCAACAATATAGGCCTTTCCATCCTTCTTCTTGTGATGCTCTTTCTTTTCTTCCTTCTTCTTGTGATGCTTGTCTTTCTTCTTCTTTTCTTTTTCTTCATCATCACTTGAGTCATCCTTCTTGTCCTTGCCCTTCTTCTTCTTGTACTTCTTGTCTCTTGGAGGCTCCGGACATTGATGAGCTAGATGTCCAGTCTTGCGGCAGTTGAAGCACTCCATTTCGGAGATGGGCTTCCTTTTGCTACTTGTGAAGAACTTCTTCTTCTTGCCATCAAACTTGACACCATTCTTGTTGAGCTTCTTCAACATCTTGGTGGTCTTCTTCACCATGAGAGCAAGACTCACATCATCAATTTCAGCATCACTAGAATCATCATGAGTTGCCTTGGCCTTGCCTTTTCTTGAGTGACTTGCATTGAGGGCCAAGTCTTTCTTCTTGGATGATGAGCCATCCTCGGGGGTGAGATGCATATACATCTCATGAGCATTGATCTTTCCCAATATTTGAGTTGGTGTAGCATTGGAAAGATCACCTTGGTGAAGCACGGTGACAATGTGCCCATATTTCTCAATGGGGAGGACACATAGGATCTTTCTTGCAACATCGGATGGCGACATTTGATTGAGTCCAAGGCCGTTGAGTTCCTCTACAATAGTGTTCAAATGGGAATACATCTCATTAGCACTTTCATTAGCTTTCATCTCAAAAGAATTTAACTTGCGCATAACAAGGTGATAGCGTTCCTCACGCTCACTCTTAGTTCCCTCATGGAGCGCACAAAGGTCAGACCATAGTGCATGGGCGTCCTTGTGGTTCCTGACGCAATTGAACACATCCTTGCAAAGACCGCGGAATATAGCGTTCCTTGCCTTTGCATTCCACTTCTCATAGTTAGCCTCTTCACCGACAAGGTTAGCTGAATCCTTGGGTTTTGGGAGTCCTTGAGAAGCGGCACGGAAGCATCCAACATCTATCGCTTCTAAATGTGCTTCCATGCGAATCTTCCAATAAGGAAAATCGTCTCCCTCAAACATGGGAGGAGGTCCATCCCCATGGGACATCTTTACTCTAGGCGGTTAAGCCTAATTTAGAGCAAACCGGCTTTGATACCACTTGAAAGGATCAAGATGCCCAAGAGGGGGGGTGAATTGGGCTAATTCTAAAAATTCTTGCGGAATTAAACCTACTAGCCCATGATTCACCCCTTTGTGCCTATGTGTGTTCCTAGACAATCGATCAACTAGAGTTTTGCACCCTAAGTTCCAATCCTATTCTAGCATGGCAATTCTATGAAAGTAATTGCAAGAATGTAAGTGCTAGAAAATAAATGCGGAAATTAAGGGGACAAGGAACACGGCGATCTTTTTCCGAGGTATCGGAGAGTCGCCACTCTCCACTAGTCCTCGTTGGAGCACCCGCGCAAGGGTGTAGCTCCCCCTTGATCCTCGCAAGGACCAAGTGCTCTCTAGGGCTGATTCTTCGTCGCTCCGACGCGGTGAATCGCCAAGAACCGCTCACAAGATGAGTTGGGTCATCCACAAGCACCGCCGGATGATCACCAAGCTCCAATCACCACCAAGCCGTCTAGGTGATGGCGATCACCAAGAGTAACAAGCACAAACTCTCACTTGACCTCGCAAAGTCTAGGGAGAAGAGTGGATGCACACTAGCTACTCTCGATCGCTCATGAACTCATGGATTCTCAAATCTCTTCAAGTCATGAGGCTCTTGCAACTCTCCTGCTCTCACAAGGTGTCTACCAGCTGAACAAATGAGCAAGAGAACCGAAATGGAGAGGGTGTGGTTGTATTTATAGCCAAGGCTGAAATCCAACCGTTACCCCGCAATTCAGCTCAGTCGAGAGCACCGGACGTGTCCGGCGCCCTACCGCCGGACGCGTCCGGCGCTTAAAAAGATTCAAACGGTCAGCTAGCCGTTGAGCTGCAGTGCACACGCCGGACGCGTCCGGCGCCAGAGTCCGGAGCGCGTCCGGAGCGCACTTTGTCCCAAGGCCGGCTCCAGAAAGTTTCTGGTCCACGTCCGGCCGAGCGCCGGACGCGGGACCGCGCGTCCGCCCCTCAGAGCAGACCAGCAGAAGAGTTCACCGTGCGCCGGACGCGTCCGACGCGCACGGCTGGCGCGTCCGGCGCCTGTTGGAGCTCCCGTTTTCACTCGATCAGCGATCCTTTGAAAACGGCGACGACTTCAAACAATCTCAGGGCTCTCTAGTAACTTCCTAGCGCTAAGATTTCACCAGTGTGCACCACACCTAAACCCGAGACTCAACTAGGTCAAGCTACCCATTTGCACCCCCCTTAATAGTACGGCCAAAGGAGAAAAACAAAGTCCTAACGACTAATCCGATGTCTCTCAACACCATCGACAATCGGAGCTAACCGTCCTTAACCTTGTCGTCCATCCTTTGAAAACCGAAATGATTTCTATCGATAAGAAGGTATGACAACCAATTGCCTGAGATTCCATTACCATGACCTAACTCCCATTGTTTCTGCAAAACACACGTTAGTCATAGTAATCTATATTGTCATCAATCATCGAAACCCACATCAAAGGGCCTAGATGCTTTCACTCTCCATGAAAAAGACCCACGAATAGCGAGAAAAGTCATCAACCACGACCAACACGTACCACTTTCCACCATCTGACCGGACCCGAGCTGGACCTACAGTGTCCATATGTAAAAGCTCGCCGGGCCCCTTGGTCATCACTTGGTTCACGGGAGGATGAGAAGCTGCAATCATCTTCCCGTGACGGCACGGATGAAAAACAAGATCCTTCTCAAACTCGAGCTTGGGGAAACCCCGAATTAGATCAAGTGAGCTCAATCTTGCAAGCAAGTCGAAACTCAAGTGACCAAGTCTGCGGTGCCACTCCCAGAGCTCGAGGAGGAGTTTGCCATCAAACAACGGGAAAGACCAAATGAGCGAGAAAAATCAGCACAAAACACTTTCCCGAAAGGCACAATCTTGCAAACGAGGTTTTCCTGAGCATCAAGAACACGACAAAGTCTTGGCTTAAACCGAACCTCAAAACCGTCATCAAGAAGGCTGAGAAACGAAAGCGATTGAAGTGCAAATTTGAAACCAAGGCCACATCCTTAAGCACAAAGTTCTCATTCGACGGATGGACCCACGTGAAAGCACTTTACCCTTCTTTGTTATCCCCAAATGTAATGTATTCACTACACTTCATTTGGGTGAGGCTGGAGAACCATTTTGAGTTCCCGGTCATGTGTCGAGAGCAACCAGAATCAACTAGCCACGTGTTCTCCAGCCCTTCATCCTGCATCAATAGCGAGACATGGGATGAGCAAATGATCCAACACTGGGGTTAGTAAACTGAGGAGAAAACCAGTGTTGACTCATTCGTCCATGAGAAGTGTTAGCAAAAGCATCATGCATGCCATGTCCCATATGAGTAGAGCGATCACCACGACGAGAAAAACGTGGTCCGCTCATCCTGTAAGACTGAAAGCCACGGTCACGAGATCCAAGGTCATAAGCAAAACCTGAACCCCGCCGGGCACGACCACCTCGTGGTCTCACACCTTGAGGCCTAGGTCCTTGAGGTGTTGCACCTCTTGGCCTAGCACTGTGCCTCTGGAAACGTGGAGCAAACACACCATGAATAGAATTATGGAAAAGCTCATACTCATGCCGCTCATCTCTCTTCCTCCGAAAGCGAGAACTCAAACAACGACCATTATGGTGACAATAATCACGGTGATACACCTCTCTCTTGGGTGGTGGTTGACTCACTCTCTCATGGGTATGGGTCACTCTTTGGGTTTGCTTGTTCTTTGGAGGGTTTAATAGAGATGTTGGGAAGTGTGTCAAGTGGGTTCCTTAGGTGGTTTGGTTTTGGAGTCCACACTTGCTTTGGAGGTGAAGCTTTGGGAGGTTCCTCAAACACACCATCTTTCACATTGGGCTTGTTAGGCCGAGGTGGAGTGATTTTGATCAACTTGGGAGTAGTGGAAGGCTTGGTGGATTTCTCAGATGCACTCATACCACTGTGTTCACCAACCTTACCAAAAACATTTTCACCCTTCCCACCTGTAGCAAAGCCTAAACCCGTTGTGTCAGTTCCCCTCTTGAACTGACTCATTATCATGCCAAGCTGCGGTTCACTGCAAGACAACCAACTGAGCATGGACCGAAGATTTGTGATTTCTTCTTCGGCCCTTTTCTTGTCATGCCTACAAGAGCCTAGTTCTAGTTCCAAAGCTTCACAACAAGCACATCTAGAAACTTGACTAGTTTTCTCTAGCATGGCAATCCTAGTCATTTTCTCTCCTAGCTCAGACTTCAACTCATCACAAGATTTGCAAGGACTCACAGAAACAGACTTAACCTTAACCTCATCAAGCTCATCTACCAAAGCCACATACTTGGATTGCACATTAGCTAGGTTCGCCATATGAATGGCACATGCATCACACTCAGACTCATCAGAGATGTGCACAGACTCCCTAACAGACTCTAACTCTTTGACAAAGCTCCCACTTAGCCTTGAAATCTTTTCTCTCACGAGCGGCACGCTTAAGCAAAGCATCTTGACTAAGCAAAGTGGTAGTCAAGTTATCAACCTCGCGACAAGGGACTCGAGATTTTGTTCTACCTCAGGCTCGGTGTCGTCGTTCTTCTCAATGCTTGGGGTAGACTCGTCAAGTGCCATGGTGCAGTAGCCTCCAAGCTTGGAGTCAGCAAAGAAGCACAGCCCGTTGAACTTGTTCTCGACCTTCTGCTCGGCCTCATCATCACTTGGGGGTGAGCCGCTGTCGGAGTCGTCGTCGAGATCGCTGAGGGATGCGAGGAAGGCTCGGCCGCTTCGCCTCTTGCTTCTCCGGGAACTTCTTCTTGACCGCCTCCTTGTCGAATCTTCCCTTGTACTTGTACTTGTACTTGGGCGTGGAAGACTCATGCTTATCTTTGCGCTTGCCGTGGTCGTTCTTGTTGTAGGAGCTCTTGTCGGGGTGGGGGCAGCTTGCGATGTAGTGGTCAGGATCTCCACATCTGAAGCATCCTTGCTTGGTGATGCCACGCCGGCGATTCAAACGGTTGTTGTGAAACCGTGAGAACCGGCTAATCACCAAGGCAAGCTCGTCATCCCCAAGAGCCTCCATCTGCTCCTCTGTAGCTGTCACAAGGCAACGAGCATACCGTTTGTGAGGGGTTAGTCAAAGAACTTGAACCTCCCGTACACGAGACCAAAGCCATGGTAGGGGCGAGACGGATTTCGGTCCTCGCCGCGTCTCGGTGGTCAATCTCGGTGGACTTGAGCTTACTTGAATAGCTCATCCACGGTGAGAGTCTCATAGCCGGGCGATTCGATGATCGCCGAGACCTTCACTTCCCAAACCCTCCGATCTAGAGCATATAGAAGCTTAAGCGCTCTCTGATGATCGTCATAGGGCATCTGAGGGTTGTTTGCCCTCATCTTGTTCACGATGGTTTGAAAGCGAGTGAACAAAGAATCAATAGATTCACCATCGGTTTGAACAAAGTTCTCATACTCTCTCTTGTGTGTCTCATAGAGTCTGGTCTTGACATGGGAAGTACCCTCATGGTATTTCGCGCTAGACCGATCTCTCAGCAAAGATGGTACAATCGAAACACGCTCAAATTCCTCCATAGAAAGAGCAGAAAACAAGACAGTTCTGACAGTGTTGTTCGCCTTGTGTTGGTCGATCTGTGCTTGGTCAACACGGGCAGCAAGTACCACGTAGTCCACATTCTCACAGATCTCCCAAACACGCAAATCAATCCCTTGGAGATGCGCCGACATGCGTATCTTCCAATAGGGATAGTTCTTGCCATCGAAGTGCGGTGGCTTGCCAAGCCCACGGTTCTCCATGATGTCGCCTTCGGGGATCACGGACCGATTAAGGTGAAGTGATCCTTAACCGGCTCTAATACCAATTGAAGGACCGGAAACGGCGACCAGAGGGGGGGGTGTGGAGGTATAAACTCCATATACCCTCACGGCCTAGTTTGGGCCGACATGCTATCACCAGGCCAGCCCATCAAGCTCCAAGACCGATCGGCTCAGGCTGGTCGGACAGCCTAAAACGGGCAATAATATCGAAGACCGACAAGGAGGACAAGACCTAGCTGAGATAGGAAAGTTTAGACTTGTAAAGTATGTAAACTTAGTACCGAGATAGGCTAGTTCCGACTTGTAACCTTGCTCCCGTAATATATAAGGAGAGCAAGGACCCCCATGCCGAGGACGGAATCGGCATAACGCACGAACTCATACATCCACATCATAATCGAAACAGAGAGCGGGACGTAGGGTATTACGCTTCATAGCGGCCCGAACACAGGTAAACCTTGTGTGATTGCTCCTGTTTACATCTTGCTCGCAACCTCGGTGCGCCTTCCGCCAATCCATTACCGTCGGGGCATACCCCGGTCGGACTATCGCCGATATTTCGTCGACGGTGGCGCGCCCGGGTAGGGGGTGCGCACCGAGATTTCACGTCGATCAAGATGGTTTCCTTCCCGGCTTCCATGACTTTCGAAGGCGGCCTCACCTTCAACTTCGGAATGTTCACCTGGACTTCCAACTCAGCAACCGCTACTACGATTCTTACGCCTCCGGCTATCACGCCGACAATAGCACCAACAATGGTGGCCGCACCAAACCAGATCCAACTCATCCCGGTGACCACCATCGCAGTCCCAACCAATCTACCGCTGATAGTTGATGGCACGGTGTCAACACCTCCGACCGGTCCCAACCAAAGGAGGCATATCAGCAACACGGATCTACTCTGTTTGATCCATCAACAAGACATGAGGTTGATCGAAACCCATGCCAACTTCGAGTCACTCCGATGACGCGTCAGGCGCGATCTACAACTCGCGCGACAACAAATCCCTAATCCGTTGACACGAAGGCAGAACAACCATCGTAGAGTCACTTTCGGATGCCCCGAGCGGCTACATTTGCAGCCGGTGAATCTACAACGACGCGTTCCAACAAATCCTCGTGGCAACCATACACGGCCAGATGGTGGCAGAAACTCACAGCGGCTCCGACCACGGCCGACTATCGTGCGTGGTGGTCGGAGACGACAGCCAAGCAACATACGACAGAGAATCCTGGCCGACATCCAAGATCTGAGAGAAAAGACTTCACAACAAGCCTCACGGGGCAACAGCAGTCTAGTTCAGACGACACAAACTACCCAACGCGATGTACCTAGTCGGAGCTATGTCTCAACAAGATCAATGCGCGAAACGCCCGTCGCAACGAACGACAGCGACGCCAGCGAGAAATCCGACGAACTGGTCGGAACCTGCCAGCTGCACCTATTACGGCAACGCAGCAAGAGCGATCCCCACAAAACAACACATCTAACGCCCGGTTGTTCGCAGAACGCACCGAGCTAGCTGCTGCTCTTCGTCGTGATGAACAACAAAGGGAAAGGCGACGGCAAGAGGTATTGGCTGCCATGGCCACGTCAAACGCAACAGAGCAAAGAGCCGAACGACCATGAGCACGTTCAACTCAATCCCCTTCAATGACAATGGCATCGGCACGCAGGGCTAGAGCACTTGCTGACCGACACCAAGATGTAGAAAGAAAACGAAGGGAAGCATATCAGAAACACATGGCAGCAATCAGAGAGAATCGCCGCAGAACCGGCAAGAGCCCATTAAGGGAAGATACAAGGGACTCGCCTGACATTGACGAGCCTCATGGTTGCACCCAGCAGCCAACTCAGACGACTACTGCATACAAACGTGCTCGGAGCCCTCCTCCTAGACGAATGGTTCCGTCTGTTCAAACAAACCGTAAAAGATTCATCACTCCCTTCTTGGACAATTTGCGACTGAGAGAACCAAACCGGAGACTCCCTAGTCCAACTCCTCCCGAGGACGGGATACCGCCGCACACCGAGCACATATTCCCTAATCCAATGAACCCCGCCAACCTTCGGCGCATCGAACAGTTAGGTCACCGGGACGTAAAACATCCGAAGGCATGTTCATAAACGGCGAGTGGTATGATGTAGTAGAACAAGGAAGCCGGTTCGAGAAGAATTCAAGCTCCTTAGATTCTTTTACGAGATGTACCTTTTCCAAAAAAGGACAATCTCAATACTACTCGGAACGGGATAACTATATCCGACCACGCCGTACGCCGCGACGATCAAATCCTGGACGATAACGACTTGCGCTCGCACCGAAGAAGATCCGGTCATGATTCATGATTTGGAAAAAGGAGAAGCAGAGCCAGAAAACTAAAAAGATTGAGAGATACGTCCTCCTCTTTTATCAGAACAAGTTTTTCTTTTCTAGGCGATTTCCCTTTCAAGGTTTAAGTTAGCGTCAGTCGTACACATCGTTGTAAGTCATTTCAAATGACAAAAGCAATCTAATGTGTACTATTTTATAAATAAGAATTCAAGTTTTCGTGTCAAAACACTTGAGCACATGAATTTTTCTTGTCATTCAAAGGAAAATCATTTCTCGGATCGACGCGTTACGACATTCTCTAAACGAGAGGATTCCAAATCCTCAAATAAAATCCTACGGCATAAACGTGACAAAGTCATAAAACGGATCAAGACAATGAGATAAATAAAAGGAATCTCGAAGGATTCCGGCACGGGACACATCTCAAAGGATCCACTTCTTTTCATTAAAAACATATAAAAATTTTTACAAACGGGGACCGATGCGTCTAAGCAATCTAGTCATCCCGAATGCCTTGCCGACCACAAGGTCGACAGGAGTCGCGGCGACGACAGCCTCCGCCGCCCCGGTGAACTCGACGGCGCCGCCCTCCATGGCGTCATGCGCCGCCACCGATAGCTCCATGCCACGGACATCAACGCCCGAGATGGCGTCGACGGTGGCATAAGCAGCGGAGGCACCATGGCGGACGCCATGAACCGCCACCGCGGCCACTTGGCCGAGGATCGCCGCCAGCCGCGCGATGACATCGCCGCCCTGGGCGTTCACCGCGTCCGCCGCGGCGTGGGCGGCCTCCTGCAGCTGCTCCAGCTGCTCCGTCAGCTCTGCAAAAAACAGAGTACATTATAGAAACAACGAGAACAATTCAGGGCGCATGAACAAAAGGGAAATCAGTACTTACCGCCGACCCTGATGTCGGCAGCCTCGCGGCCGAAGTAGCGTGTCCACTGGACCTTGCGGGCCGCCTCTCGTCCGCCGCCCTCATTGACGGCGGCGTTGGCTTCGCGTCGAAGTCCGCGGCCCGCCGCTTCTCCGCCTCCAGCTCCTCCCCGGGCGGAGGAGAGTGCGTTCGGAACAAGTCGGCGTTCGCCTCCGCCTGTCCCGGCGCTTGGTGGCCTCGAGTAGAGGTCCCGATGCGCTCCGGCTCCGCCCGACGGCGGTCGAGCGTCGACACCAAGGAGTTCGTTGAGAAACGCTCAACGAACGCGCGGTGGAGGCACCGGCGGCCGCCATCGCCGCCTCCGCCACGACGGGAGCCGCTCGCTCCGCCGCAGCAACAATGGCCCCGGCCTCCACGGCCGGAGCCACCTGCTCGGGGCCACGGCCCCCGGCGCCGCTGTGGCTCCTCCGCCGCCCTCCTCGCCGCCTCGGCGGCGCTGCGCAGCGAGAGGTGCCCGCCGCACCTCCAATGGTGAGGAGGGTGTACCTACATTGCGGACGACGAGTTGCGATTACATCAAAAGAAGAAAACCTCAAGATTAATCAAGAAAAATTCCAATCCAAGCTCACCTCCTCCGCGGCCTCACCTCCCGAGGGAGTTCACCGACTCCTCCTCACCCGCCGGCGCTTACCATGACGGCGGTCCATTGCGGATGGCGGCGGCGAGCAAATGCGATCTAAAAACCCTAGGCTTTTGGGAGCGGGAGTAGACGAGCGGAACGAGAATGCGCGGCGTGTACGTAACTCCCGCGCGGCCGTAATTTATAGAAGAGCCCGGAGGACTCGAGAAGGCAACCGATGAGATCGTGGGTAATCAAACCGCCGCGGCCCTCTCGTTCCCCGAGAGCACGAAGCGACGAAAACCGCTCCACTCAAGCAGCGCGCATTTATACGTTCCCCTTGCATCGGGAACCCCCCGTGCGCTCGCTGACCCACGACGAGAGGAAGGTGGAGCGATTGAGAAACTGACAAGATGGTCCCACCACATCAGCGAGAATTGGCTTGACCAAGACTGAAAACCGTATGCCAGACGGACGTGACAGGTCGGTTGCTGATATATGGTTGCATCAGCAACCGAATATTTTTGCCCCGCACGCAATCATGACGTGCCACGACGGACAAAAGATAAGTACCCAACATTTCTAAGAAATTTTTTATTCGGTTCACCTACTTCAAAAGACCACGTTTTTTGAAAAAACCAGTTTGCATAAATTTCTTTCCTCAAACACGAAGCAAACCAGGAATGCACTGTCTCTGGTCTCACTCGCTACGTGTTCACAGCTCCAATGCTATACAACACAGAGTGCGCCAGCGGTCGCTCCCAAAGGAAAAGGGCTCCAAACATTCCGGCACCGTGCTGTTTGTTTAGGATCATCTAATCCCTAAGGACTGGTCGGCTCTTGAATGAGAAAGAGAAGAATCTGTCGGCAATTTTTTCTTCCAAACTTGTAATAAAAATGACCTACCTTCGCATAACAGAATTTTATATACCTTATGACCATTCTTTCGGGAACAAAGGCATGATCAAAAGTCCACATTGGGAAGACAAGGCCTACGAAAAATACGGATAAGTGCTCTCGTAACCTAACATACATGCCTTCCCCGATCTTTTTTTACAAAAGATTTCTTTATACGAACTACTTCAAAGTACGTTCGAAAAACTCTTCACGAAGATAAAAACATCTTTTTTCTTTGTATCAAATGGCCAAGTACGTCACCCCTCCAACAAAACAATCGGCGTGCCTTCTCTCGATCAACCCCGCTACGTGTTCACGGCTCCAACGCTATACAACACGGGGTGTCAGCGGTCGCCTCCAATGGAAATAGGGCCCTAAGTGATTCGGCCAAACGCGCTATTCACTATAGGTCACCTACACACCTGCGGACTGATTAACTCTAAGGAGAGGCGATTACTAAAAACCATTTTTCAAACACTACATTTTTGATACAACTCTATGTCATAGATTATATCAAATCAATACGATTCAGAATACCTCATCAAAACATTTGCTCATACAAAATCTTCTCTTTGCAGCAACAACTCGAAGGACTGATCCACAAGTTACAGTATAACAGCAGTATAGCACCAACATTTCAACCCACACAATCCGACAAATGAGCCGGGATTTTTTGGCCAATGATACCGGTTATTCGGCGCACAAATAGCTAAGCTATTTTTATGGGTTTAGATTCAAAACCATGGTCTCACGGCCACGGCGGGGACCGAGTTAAGTAGCAAAGCTATCTTAACTTAATCATGACAAAGTCATGGCATGGTTCAAACCGACCAGCCCCAAATGAAATTTGGCACTGCTCGGTCTCACTCAAAGAGTGGTCGGAAACACATAAAACACGATATAATGATCAGTTGTCTTCTTTTTTAGACCCTGACATAATGTGTTCCACCTCATCTCAGGCTCGGGGACTATGTGGGCCCACGTCACCTAAGAGGTGACATGGGCTTGACCTTTCTTTTAGAGCTTGCTGTAACATATACTATCTCACAAAGAACCTCGGGGACTACGTGGGCCCACGTCATTTGCATGACTCGGCTGATCCTTTTCTTTACAAGAGGGTTTAGTTTCAAAACTAAGCTAAGGCAACGACTAATCACGACAGATACCATGTGATGGCAGGCATCACACACTAACGAGGGCCCACGTCTCCGGATTTGGGACCCTTTCAAAATTCTTTTTTCTTTTCAGGAGCATCATAAATCTTTCGGTCAAAACCGACAACGTCAACCAAGTGCAAGCAAAGTGTGGTCGGAAGCACTAGACGGTCCTCCAGCCTTGCTCGGACCACATGTCGAACGTGTGTCCGACCACCCTTTCTCACTCAACCAAGCAAGACGGTGTTTTTCTCCCTCAAGATCCATGATGCTCGGGGACTAGCTGTGGAGGTATAAACTCCATATACCCTCACGGCCTAGTTTGGGCCGACATGCTATCACCAGGCCAGCCCATCAAGCTCCAAGACCGATCGGCTCAGGCTGGTCGGACCGGCCTAAAACGGGCAATAATATCGAAGACCGACAAGGAGGACAAGACCTAGCCGAGATAGGAAAGTTTAGACTTGTAAAGTATGTAAACTTAGTACCGAGATAGGCTAGTTCCGACTTGTAACCTTGCTCCCCGTAATATATAAGGAGAGCAAGGACCCCCATGCCGAGAGGACGGAATCGGCATAACGCACGACTCATACATCCACATCATAATCGAAACAGAGAGCGGGACATAGGGTATTACGCTTCATAGCGGCCCGAACCTGGGTAAACCTTGTGTGATTGCTCCCTGTTTACATCTTGCTCGCAACCTCGGTGCGCCTTCCGCCAATCCATTACCGGTCAGGGCATACCCCTGGTCGGACTATCGCCGATATTTCGTCGACAGGGGGTGAATGGGAGCCTCAAATTTCTCGTGAAATATTTGGCCACTGTCCCAAATTCAAGCCCCAAGAAGTAAAATCCCCAAATCTAAAATACTCGCGCCAACTGGTGATGGGAGTATCTAGATAAATTCTTTAGGGTGTTAGAAACCCAACGCAACAAGCGGAAAACGAATCGGAGCACAAACGACGAAACAACACACAAAACTAGAAATCGAGCTAGTGAAAAATCTTCGAAATCACCCGAGAAAATCGTCCATTCATCACACTCAAAGCGAGCCAAGTCGAAAGAGTCACTTGGACTGGGAGCCGCTCGACTTGATGCTTAGCTGTGATCGTAGAGCTGGACAAGCAAGAACCAAATCAACGAGATGGGAGAAGCGGACTTTCTGTCCAAAAGCGACAAGACCCGAACTTTTCTGTCTCCACGATTAGCACAACTGCGGCAGTCAAAACTAAGGCACGAAGGCCAAAAGAACAACAGCAATCTTGCCCACCGTGAATACCAACATGATATTATTTTAATATTCTAATGAATAAAAGGATGAGGCATATCACGGCGGCAAGCTAATTGATTTTGTCCATCCAAAAGTAACACACGCACAAGCACGATGCTCCTCTCGACAAGTCACCGAACCAAGAATCAAAGCACGAGAAAAGAGACGCAAGATCTGGCGGGTATGCTCACCGTGATGCTACAAATCGAACTCGAGGCCGATCTCGGACAGGGCACGTCTTTTATTGGATCAAGAGGAACACCGGCCGCCGGCTACTTTCCTCGATTTGGTAGCCGCGACCGCACCAAAGACACGCTGAATCGATACGGCACAAAAGGCAAATCACCACACGACGCAGATTAAAAAATCTAGGCTACGAACCGATCGATTGCCGAGATCCGAATCACCCGAGATCCGAAAAGGAATACGCAAGAAGAGAACCCGGACACATTTGCTGCGTCAAGTTCCCGAGCGAGAGTTGTTCGTGACCCTCTAGCAAGTGCGGCTCTTCGGAGCTTGCTCAACGCCGTGCGTCGGCATGGTGGCACCGCTGCAGGTCACCCTCTCCACTTCACTTGGACTCGAGAACGAAGGAAGCAAGAAGACAGACCCTACGAGCTGAACATAAGAGCAACCAAAAATCACCGATTTCAACTAAAAACACAAAGGGGAAAAACAAGAACACAAGAGACAAAAAGAGATCTCAGGAAAAACACAGAGACATGATTTAATCCCGGAGGAAACAGCAAATACTCGGCGATCCGCTTGCCAGACACTGGTTCGAGTACAAATCAAAAGATTTGCAGACCTCTCTCTCACACAGCAACTAGAGGAAGGAAAATCCTAAAGAAAAATGGAAATGGAAGAGGTGAGGGGGAAGGGAGACCCTCATCCTTTATTTATAGGGGCAAGTCTATTTTACATTCCTTCTTTGCCCTTGGATACATGAAGAGCCACACCACTTAGCCAGGGGCATAAGGGTCCAACTCAGGTTTCACTTGATCCGACGGCCACCGCGCCTCCTCACTTTGGTAGCCTTGCTTCCAAGCAATCTCCCCGATGCCGCCACGTGTCGTCCGTCCGCACGGGACCTCCGCCCCGGTTTTGAGGCGCAAACCGGGGAAAACCCGCCGCCGATGGTTTTGAGGCGAAACCACCAAACC
Source organism: Themeda triandra (assembly GCA_018135685.1). Taxonomy (NCBI): domain Eukaryota; kingdom Viridiplantae; phylum Streptophyta; class Magnoliopsida; order Poales; family Poaceae; genus Themeda; species Themeda triandra. The sequence goes on along the minus strand of JAENPR010000006.1, from coordinate 1,746,363 downwards.
TCCGCGAGTAGCGTAGCCGTACGCATCCCCCCGTGTACACTTGCGCTCATCGATGTCCCACTTGTCGGCCACCACGGCTGGCCGCCCGGTCCTCGTCCTCGATCCAAGCCTCACGTCCGCCCTTCACCGCACCCGGTCCGTCGCAAGACGCACGCCCTACTTGATCTTCACCGACCGTCGACCACCGTCTCCGAGCTCGACACCCGCGTACAACATGAGCCAAGAGACACCATTGTTTGACACGTATCCGCGTGCCATCGGTTAGTAACAACACACACGCCTTGTGTTGGCATGTTGACAATCACTCATCACACAAAGGTCCACACAATGGTTATGGTAAAAACCATGTGTCCTTACCGTGCCTGACGCAATGACGCGCGCGCCCGGACTGATCGCGAGAGCGAACGTCGGTGATCGTTAAGCTTTGCGCCCCTCTTCTGTCGAGTGTCGACCATGACAAAATTTACCATCTGGACGTACACCCTCTATAAAAGAACAACATAATATCTGACTTCTATAACCCAAATAGTATCAGTATTTATATTCCTAAATAAATATATTTATTTATTATAAAAATAATTTAACAGTACCTATTATGTATAGAAATTATTGATACTCATTATCTTTTGAAGAGCGAGAGATGTACGTGTTTTTTTCTTTTTCTGACAGAGGAAGAGTACTCCTGTGCGCATTACTGTTGTAGTATGGCCCTGTACTTGTACGGAGATTATACCACCAGTAGTAGTAGTATAGAGCAGTGAAGTGTACCGTACCCTAGTTACTGCCAAGTACTTACGGCGTACCGGCCCGTACAACTATACGCGCCACCAAGTTGCGATGGTCTATGAGTATCCCGCACAGTTGGACACGCCTAAATTCTTCGATCTGCACAAGGGGCTATGGGCCTGGCACGAGCGTGCAAACAAAACCTGCAGGGCTAGCCACAACTAGGAAATAAAAGAGCTGCCTGCAGTGCAGCAACCGGTTAGGCACTTTGGCCAGGGCACACAACAATTACTGTAACATTAAGCTGCCCAAAGATAGGCAGAGCCTCACTGCCTGATCTAGCGGAGCTCGTTGTAGTAGAGGTGCATATGAATGGCCGCAGCGGCAGACAGCGATCCAGAGCTTGGATCTTTCTTTCACGGTCAGCAGTAATGGCATAGTACACCGCAATATCTATCTCCCTGACCCACGAGGACAACATCCTTGTCCTTGAGGTGCCAATGCAAGTTGAAGAAAATCAATATTTGTTCGAGTCTTCTCCAAAGCAGTGAAGTACGTAAGATTTCTTTTTCTCTGCCGGCTGATCTGCACTGTGATTCATTAAGGACAGCAATACTTTTTCACCCCAGTCGATCAAATAGTGCACTTTTAGTTACGGTGCTAAATCAAAACCATTTTCATATCAACGATTTCCATTCTTCTATAGAAAAATAGACTAATATTTTTTATATTCATTTTAGGATTGATCCTTGCTCTAGGTTCTCTGTGAGATCACTCTCCTAAACAGTCAAATGAGAAAAAGGCAACTAGATTTTATGGGCATGAGAAAAATAGTTTCTTCGTTTACACTTGAAAACTGGGACTAAAAAAACAGTTTCTCACCGCTCCATGTTCAATCTCCCAAACAAATTTCAGTAGCCCAGTAGTCCGTTCTGTAACTTTTTTGTGCTCTTTTTGTTTTTTTATCTGTCTATTAAAAATCAGTAAAGCTCTTGCAGCCTTTCTAGAAAAAAAAAAAAAATCTCCCACACAACCAATCTAGAGTCTTCTCTTACAAGCTCATTAGAATCAATACGTCGAAGAACCAACGAGCTCGAAGTAAAATAATCTGTTATTGGAAATCTACCAAACATTCCAAGTGTCATTGTACATTTTTTTAGTGTTGTATATATTGAGATGTGTGTGTTTTTCAGAATAAGGAGTACAGGAGCAGTTCCCTATATTTAGAAGCATGATAGGTGGTATTTTCTATTGTTGTCATAAGAAAAGTAGTATTTTCTATACATTTAGTTAGATTTAAAATAATTTGATTTTAAGACGGATGGAGTAGACGAGATGCTACCGTGCTAATCTAGGCCTGTGATAGGCATGGACCGCATTGTTGCGGGTAAATTATGAAAACCACCGCAACCGTTTCCTGTGAAGCGCATCGCCGGACTCTGATCCGATTGAATGCGGCCGCACGGCCGTCTCCATCCTGCCGGGAACGATTGACCCGGGCCTTCTCGGCCTCCCCGCAGAAATGTCAAAGCCAGGGGAAGCTCCTGGCGCCTAGTAGTAGTAGTGCCCGCTCAGACCTCGGTGCTCTCTGCTCTGCACGAAGTCAGTCAGTCAGTCAGTCACAGCTCACAGGCCGGCGAGGGGCAGCGTCGTCTGTCCGGCGGCGCTCCCAGCATCATTGCGGCGGCGTCGTTCGCAGGGCAGCTTGTGCTTTGTGCCACAGTGCCAGCCATGGGCAGGCAGGCAATTGAAACACAGATTATTGTACTAGCATACTACCTGAAGGTTTCTACCTCGACACACGACGTATTTACGCATAGTATACTCCTATACTATCACTGCCGGCGGCTTCTCACGGACCATCCGTGCCATTAATTCCTTCTCGTCGTCTCACGCATGCCCCGGCGGAGTAACCATGCCTGCAGCGGCGGCGGCGGCGGCCGGGCGGCGACGGCCTCGTGCACCTCACGCTGCGCCCGCTGTCGACGCCAGGTCGGCAGCGTGCCATCACAAACCATCCATCAATGAACAATGGGGTTGCTTTTGCAAGAAGCTCCTCCCTGCCGGACCTGACACTGAGGTCTGAGGCTGACCACAGACAGCGACGCGTGCAGTGCATCATGGGTAACCGGTTCACTCAGGCCTTCGTGGTCAGTGCATAGAATCATGAGCGCGAGCTCAACGCTGGGACCGTTGGGGTTGGGAACGTCCGGCCAATTTGGTGGAAGACGGTAGACTTGTCTCCATGGAAGTTGTCACGGGCCACGGCACACACAGTGTCATGCAGCACAGACGCACCAGTTGGCATCATCTGGATTATATTGGGGGATTGGGCAGGATCAGGACGAGAAATCCGTCGTCGAATTGTGTCTGGCACAGCTACGGATCGTCGCAACTGGGCGAAGTGGGCTCTATGACACTGTGCTTTCCTTCAGAGAGGCCCAACCAAAAGCGCAAAGGTAGATTGAGTGGGCATGGTCCAAACGCCTATCCATCCAATCCAATTAGACCAATACAGTAGTAACCATTTTTAGTGGAGAGAACCCATGATTGCAGCAGCTTCATCAATAAAACAACCCTCAAACAGGGACATGACATTGCATTTCAGTTTTATAAAGGCAATAAAAGTTGAATTTGGAAAAAAGGAAAAAAGAAGGGAGAGGTGCGGATACCATTTCAGCACTAATTTGGAGTCAGGAACAAACGAAAACGAAGGTTGTCTAGGAGAACAAGCAACGGTCCTACAACATTGTAGGAGAAGTCCTTATCTTTGACATCTGCACATCTGGTTTATAACGACAGATCTACCTTTCACACTCTCGTGCCATTGACACTAACAGGCGATTGGCAACCCAATAGAAAATAGAACTTTCAACTCATGCAAAGGCAAAGAAAAGGATAAGCTGTCATATTCTCCAGATACTGGCCCATCCAGGAATTCAGGATCACAAGTGACATAGACAGAACCTCTGGCTCTGGGAGATAAGAACAAGGTTGCTCGTAAGTCATTCAAAGCTCCAGGTACTCATCAGGTCCTTTTAGGAGACAGTAACGCCATCAAGCTCGGCCTGAGCTACTGCTGCACCGATCGCATCGATCACATCCATCTTGCCTGTGGTCACCGCTTCGTCCATAGGCGTTTTCTCATGGCTGCAGAACACAAATCATGCCATGAGAAAGTGAAATCATTGCTCTGCTTAAATTCATACACAGCGATGGAAAAATGCATTCATGATGATGTCGCGTCTTGAGACGTGGTTGTTTAGATTGAGCGTACCTGTTCAGAGCACTCACGCTAGCCCCCGCTGATATCAAAGCCTTGATTACCTGGGTTAGTTATTTTCAGGACCATCAGTGTCACTGAGTGTATTTACATTCGCACAAGAAAGCATAACAAAGGTACTAATTTACCTCTATACGTCCATTGAGGCATGCCCAGTGGAGGGGTGTGTTCTTCTCCAAGTTGGTGGCATTAACATTCTGAATTTCAGTTATGCAGTCACAAACAGAACTTATGAGTGTAGCCCGAAAAACAAAATGCAACTTCAAAGGGTTCAGGTTTGCAGTGTTAGCACACATGATGTCTATAACAGAATTATTTTCTATTCAGGCTAGCTTGGTCAGTGGATCGTTTTCTTTGCTGGCCGTCTCATCAAAGTGAAAAAAGACCTTAACTGACTTTCAATAGAAGTTGGATTATCCTTTCTCCAATAGAGAAGAGAACATATTGCAAAGAGGCTTAGCGAAAGCATGAAACAAAGAAATGTAATCTGGTGCAACATGCTAAATTATTGTACAAAAAAGTAGCATTATACCGCTCCATTTTGAATCAAGTATTCCACCACAGCAAGATGACCATTGGCAGAAGCCATATGAAGAGCTGAACAGAAATGGGGAAAATGTTAGTCAATGGCAAGTAGCACAAAAATTCGACAGTAGTCTCTGATGAAAACCCAGCCAGCAAGTCTTTCAGCAGGCTTCAGATGGACTTTAACTATTCCAGTTCCACACAATTTAAGAGTTTAAGTAATATTTTGGGTAAGAAACCCAGCAAACAATTCCATCAGCAAGCTTCAGATGAACTTTAACTATTCCATTTCGCACAGTTCAACATTCGAGGCAGCCATTGGTGATTTGCAGCTTAATGATACTAGGCTGATGAGAAGAGGATACTGTATATGAATACAAAAGGAGCCAAAAAGGCTCATTGACACACTATAGCCTACGGAAACCTTCCACCAAGAAGCAACTACACTTCAATTAGCATATACAGGACTCCTACTAGTTTATTATTCACCAAACAGATATGCATACTGCATACTTCTACTACATAATTCCACTTCACTTTGTTCTATGCAAGTGTACGACAGTCACCACAATCAAACTGAGCCCTATGTCATACTTCCATGACAAAATTGAAACAAAAATTTTCTTATAAACAGCGAAGTAATATCACTTAGGGCAGTGAACGAGTGCATCGAATCGAACCCAACCTGTGCGGCCTTGCGAATCTGCGGAGTCCAGCGAGACACCAGCGGAGAACAGGGCGACGACGTCCTCCAGGTCATCGTACCTAGCGGCCTGGCAAGGTAACGGAGCCAAGTACCCAGATCAGTTTACAGCAGCGCATACGAACAAGGGGAACCACAGAACCAGAGCTCCGCGATAAGGCGGCGGCGGCGGCGGAGGAGGAGGTTTGGGGGTTTTGGGTTGGGGCTTACGTCGATGAGATCCTGAGCCTGCTCAGCGGTGGTGGCCGCGGCCGCGGCCGCGGCGGCGTTCGGTTGTGCCGGTTCGACGCCCATCTGCAGACCACGCGACTAGCTGAGGAGGAGGAGGAGGAGAAGACGGTGCTGCGATGCCGCACGGCCGCCGGCTGCGCCTGGTGCTGCGGGGAATTGCGGTGGTGGCGGCGGCGGCCGTGGCGTTGTTCTAGCGTTTCCTGGATGTGTCCACAGTCTAACACCAGGCATTATCACGGCCCAGCCCAAGATCTCTTGTTTTTGGGCTGTTAGATAGACTGCGGGATTTTTTTAAGCTCGACCCAAGCTCAACGTTCTGGGCCTTCCATTCGGATGCTAACCCGAACGCAATATGCTAGTACCTCCCATTTCAGAAACCATTACCAGACCCAGAAACCATGCAACTATGCAAGTCGCACGGTCTGTGGTGTGGTTTCTTTTTTCAATATCTTTCGTATAACAAGGGCAGTCCAATGCAAGATTCTATCGTAGAGTCCAAAACTATTTATTATCCTCCTATTTATTATATTTTGCTGATGTGACGGTATATTTACCTCGAAGATTATGGACTTGGAGTCTAAATAAGACTTGGAGTCTTGATTTTTCTGCCTCTCTCTTCAATAATTTTTTTTTAGAGCACGCCGAAGCGCGTATTTCATTAAGAAGAAGAAGCAGTTTTACAGACACGGACACGCCGGTAACCACACCGTTACCGAGCCCACCTAAGCTACCGGATCCCGAAGAAACTATTACATTGTAAACAGGTTTTGCCCCGAAGAAACCCAACCACGCAGCCTACAGCCGCGACGCCGCGCCGCAGTGCAGCTAGGTTCTTGTTCCCGCCGCACACCAACGCTCAGCCTCTTCCCTGATCCTCACAACCAGGACATGGGGTGCGGTGACCACGCCCTAGAACGTGCGCGCGTTCCGCTCTTTCCAAAGCAACCACCCGGTGAGGAGCACCGCGGAGTCGAATCCACGTCGGATGGCCTTGGGCAAACACTTCCTAACTCGAAGCCACCACTCGATGAAGGGCTCAGTTGCAGGTAAGGCCCCAACTCGAAGTTTCAACGCCGTGAAGCACAAAGGTGCCGGACCTCTCGCTGAAACAGCCCAGAGGATATGATCCAACGTCTCCGGCTCCTGGTCGCACATGATGCAGTCCCCTGAGCTCTGGAGGCCATGTCGGAAACGCCTGTCCGCCGTCCAACAACGACCATGCATGGACAGCCAGAAGAAAAAGCGGACCCTTGGTGGTGCGGCCGTCTTCCGCATTTCTTTGGCACCCAAGACCGGCGAGGACCCCAGAACATTGCCCCGTAAGCCGCGGCGTAAGAATAAGCATGGTCGGGGACGAGTCCATAAGAAGGTGTCCGGCTCGTGCGTGAGCGTAACCTCCGCCACCCCGTCACAAATGGTGGCAATGTCAAGGAGCATCTCGCATGGAGGAATTGCCGGCAATGTGCAAGCACCAAGCGTCCCCTGTGCGGTGCCTCGCCTACGCCGCTCTCCTTCTTCTCTTTGCCGATGGCCCGCAAAAGCCGTGGGCGCGAACCGCCGGATGCATTGCCCATGGAGCCATTTATCGGTCCGTAAGAAGGTTGAGCGGCCATCCCCTCCCGCAACGTGGTGGCCGCCTGGAACAGGGCCAGAACCGCGCCTTCTGTGGTGGCTGGCGGACGACCACTGACCCTGTCTTTCCAAACCCAACGGACGCGTAAGGCCACGCCCGCTTTCCTGAGATCATGAATACCCAGTCCTCCCAACAGCTTGGGTCTGCAAACCCTTGTCCACGCAACCTTGCACTTTCCTCCAGCAACAGAATCTGAGCCTGCCCAAAGGAAGGAGCGCCTGAGCTTATCAATGGAATCAATGGCCCAAGGAGAAAGGCAGAGGGCTATAGAGGTGTGCACTGGGATTGCCGAGAGGGTTGAGGACACCAGAGCCGCTCTGCCAGCTGCATTCATCAGGTTGCCCTTCCAAGTTGGGATACGAGCCGCCACCTTGTCAATCAAGCTTTGTTCATCGGCTCTCCTGAGCCTATGCACCGAGAGCGGGACCCCGAGGTACCGGCAGGGGAAAGGCTCTGCCCGGCAGCCAAGAATCTGTTGCACTCTAGCCATATCCTCCTCCGAGCAGTGTATGGGGGCGGCCAGACTCTTATCAAGATTGGAGAACAGACCCGAGGCCAAACCAAAGATGTGCATCGATCCCTTTATTGCCTGAAGGTCCCTGTCACGCGGGGAGACGAAAATGACCAAGTCATCGGCATACAGACTGACCCTAGAGCCTGGTATGTTGGTGATCGGAGTGAGGAACTCATTGTGTTCAACCCAAGCTAGGAACTTGTTGAGGACCTCCATGACCAAGATGAAAAGCATTGGTGACAAAGGGTCACCCCCGTCCGAGCCCCCTAGCGTGACGATCCGTCTCCCCAAGCTTCCATTGAGAAGGATACGGGTGCCGGCCGTGGAAAGAACTACAAATCCGGGCCCTCGCCATCCGACCCCGAAGCCCATGTGTTGCAAAGACACCTCAAGGAGGAAAGTCCAGTCGACCGAGTCGAAGGCCTTTGCCAAATCCACTTTCAAAGAAGACGCAGCCTTGTCCTCTTTCTCGTGCAAGTGTTTGCGAGTGAGCCGACATCTCGAAATTGTCGTGGATGCTTTGCGGCCCTTGATAAAAGTACTGGGTTGTGATGGACCAAAGAATCCAGAACAGGTGCTAAACGGTTTGCAAGGCACTTAGTGACCAGCTTCCCAAAGCCGTGCATGAGGCCGATTGGCCGATAGTCCTTGATCTCCGCGGCAAATCTTTTTTTCAGGATCATGTATGCCTCATTAACATGGTGGAAGCCTCGTAATCCAACGACCGAACGCGTTGAACGCCTCGCATCGATCGGGCTTGATCTTCTCCCATAAAACCTTGTAGAAGCGGCCCGTGAAGCCATCTCGGCCCAAGGCCTTGTCATTTGGAAGGTCCAGGATGACCGCCCGATCTCATCTTCTCGTAACCGGGCTTCAAGTCCAAACTTCGCATCAATGGAGCAGACCCCCAAAGTGTGCAGGCCCAACCTCCTTGTGCGTACAAAATCAGTGCCTAGCAAGGTATTATAGTGTTGGAAGAAAGCCTCGGCCATGGAGCTGTCCGAGACCAGCTGAGTGTCGTGGACCTGCAACTGTAGTATCCTGTTTTGCCTCTTCCTGTGGCAGGCTTGTAGATGGAAAAAAACGTGTGTTTGCATCCCCCTCCTTGAGGAACTGAATCCTCGAGCGTAGCCTGGCAATAGACCGAGACAGGGAAGCCAAACCCAGCACCTTGGATTTCAGGTTTCGGTGCAACTCTTGCTCCCAATCAAGCAGAACCCGGCGCTCTTGCTGCTCATCAAAACACAGGATAACCTCTCTAGTAGTGGTCAACTGCAGCCGGATGCTGCCCACATTAGCATTACTCCAACGGTGCAACTCCTTGGCCATCCGGCGCAGTTTCTGGTCCAGGTTTCTGAAAGGCACATCGTGGCCCGGTTCAAGGTCCTAAACCGCCACAGCTGCGTCAAGGAACCCCGGCACCTTGACCCAGAAAGCCTCGAACCTGAAGCGGGGCTTACCCCTCACGGCAGACTCCAGTAGCAGCAAGAGAGGGCAGTGATCGGAACAGTCAGACGACAACGGTTTGAGGGCATGTGCTGGGAACTCTGCCAACCAAAGAGTGTTGACAAAGAATCTGTCCAGCCGTTCCAGCGTCGGCACACTCCTTTGGTTGGACCAAGTGAAGCCTCGGCCCAGCAGCTCAATCTCCTCTAGCTGTGCTTGATCTAAGAACCTCCTGAAGCGCCTCATGGCCCTCCTGTCCAGCCTATCATTATTCTTGTCAGCCACTCTGTAGATCATGTTGAAATAGCCCGCAACTAGCCACGACCCAGACGATGCCTCCTTCAACCGTAAAAGCTCGGCAAGGAAGGCAACCTTGGCGGCTTCTTCCTGTGGCCCGTAAACCCCGACAAACCACCACGGTTCGGCCGTGGACTCAACCCGTTTGAGCCTTGCTGAAACGGAGAATTGTCCCACCGAAACCTCGGTGGCCTCCCATACCAGCCTCTCCCAAGCCAACAACACACCGCCCGCTGCGCCAACAGCCGGCAAAAAGGCGTAATCAAACGAGGTGCCTAGGCATTCAGAAGCAGTAGCATTACAAAAGACGGAGAGCTTGGTCTCCTGCAGACACACTACGGAAGGACGATGCGCAAGGATGAACTCCTTGACCACGTTGCGACGGGCTTGCTCATTCAAGCCCCTCACATTCCACACAAAGAAGCTTTGGTTGCATGACATTGGGGAAACAGCTGTTGAGGACCCTTGGCGACTCCCGTACGGCGGTGCTCAGAGCGCACCAGCCCCCTCTAGACCCTCAAGGTCCAGATCCATAGCAGCAACGTTGAGGCCACCGTTCATGTACATCTGGAGCGCCCGCTTCTTCCTGTTCGTCATGTCTCCATTGAAGGCCAGCTTGAACTTGCGTTCGACGTCCGCATCATGCTCCTCTTCAGCCACCGGGATGCTCAACTTCTTGAGCAGCACCCGCTGAGCCTGAGCCGTGGCGTTTGCGGCCCTTGGCTGCCCCGCAATCCGCCCACTGCGACGCAGCGAGTGGACTGACACAGGGGTCCAGGCGCGTCTGAGCGGTGGCCTTCCCCGCAGCAGAGGAGTCTGAAAAGGCACACACACCGCTTCTTCCAGCTCCCTCTGGACCGGGTTGTCCTGCAGGTCGACCCTCTCAGGCGACAAGGCCGGCTGCAAAACCAGAGGCGAAGTCGGGAGACGCATCGGCGACGGCCCCGCCCTGCTGGAGGCTTGGACGTCGGCGGCCGAAGGGCCCTCCGCAGGGGGGGCGAGCACCCGGCAGTCGGAGAGTTTGCCATAAAGCCCGGCTGGATCAGCAAGAGGCCGGGGCTTGAGTGGCCACTCGGTACCGCAGCAAAGAGCTGCTGCACCGGTTGCGGCCAGGAGTTGAGCTCGGTGGCAGCGACATCGCCCCACCAGTCATGCACCTCAGCCAGCGGAGGCCGCCGTGTGCACAAACCTGCCTGCAAAAGAAGCGGCGCCACGTTGATGAAGCTGCCAACAACCCCCGGCGACGCCACGGCACAACCCCGGTGGACGAGGAGTTCCGGCGAAGCAAGTATCCTCCTTGGGACGTCCCCTGGGCGCCGACCCGTGACGGCCGACGGCGTTCTCGGGGCCAAGTGCATGACCCACCGATCAGGGGTCGGAGGGGCGGCCACTGCCGGTAGGGGGCAGCGGACAGCACCCACGACGAGCGCGTCCCCAGCATCATAAACCTCATCAAGCCAGGCGGATGATGTGGGTAGGACGGATGACAGTTTCGGTGGCGCGGGTCGGTGCTGTCCGAGTCGTCGGAGCGGCGTCGTGGCGACGGCCACTCGTCACTGTGATCCCCATATTGGCGGTCAGCATCCGGACCCCTACCGTCGTCAGGGTCCCCACCGTCACTGCTGTGATCTTCCTGGAGAGGGTCCTCTGGCGGCGGCGCCGCCGTGTTCTGCTGTGCAATCACGCGCACCCGGACACTGTAACAACTCCAGTTTTAGCTTAGCTAAATATTGCATCTCATGAGCATGATCATTTCATAAGCATCATTATGGCATTTTGTGTAGCAATTGTTTGAATGCATGGATTAAAAATACAAATAGGGTTTTCCAATGATTACTAGAAGTCATATTTGTGATGCTTTTCGCAAAATAGAGCTTTAACAAAGTTTGTAGAGAAAATTATTTGGAGAAACTTTTGTTTTGACCCCAAGTCATGAAAATGGGTTTAAGGCTTTCAAAAAGGGCAAAAACAAGAAGTGGATTATTGAAAAATAATATTTTTTTTTATAATTATAAATTGACCCTAATGCACATTTTCAAATCTAGACCGAATTAGCAAAAACCTTCTACATGAAAAATATTCCTCTCATCATTTTGAGAAACTTTCATGTTTTGACTTTTTTCAAATTCGCAATATTTTTGAATCTACAGGCAGTCAAACGTTCAGTTCAAATTTTTGGACCAGTGGGACCCACCCCGGGCCCACCTGTCATCACCATCCTCCTCACTTTTCCCCTTCTCCCTCGTCGCGCGTCGAGCGCGCTGCCGCGCCGAGCCCCGCCGATCGCCCGCCTTGTCGCTCCCTCGCGCCCGACCGAGTACCCGACCGCCGCAGCCGCCGCCGCCGTCCCGGCCCCGCTGGGCCACTGCCGCCCGCCGCGGATGCCGACGCCACGACCGCACGCCGCCCGCGCCAAAGCGAAGCACCGGGAGCTACGCGACGCCGCCAAAGAGCGCTCGAGCACGCCGTGATCGACAACCCGCTCCTCGCTTCGCTCGTCGTATCGCGGGCCCCGAGACACCGGGCAATGCGCCATTGTCGCCGTCGCGTCCGCCTCCACCCGCTCGCCCGTGACCGCGCCCTCTCGGTCCGAATTGGACAAGCCAAGCGGCTATTTAACGCTCGCCTCGCTCACCCTCACAAACGGCCTCCGCCCCACTCCTCCCCCCATCTCCTCTCTCTCACGCGACAGAGCCGGCGGGCGACGTTTCCCCCGCCATTGCCAGCCGCCATGGCAAGCCGTCGCGTCCTGCTTCGCCCGCTCCTCCTCTCGGTCCAAGGGTGGAGTCACGAGCTTCGCCGTGATGACGCGAAGGCCGCAAGCCCCTCGGCATGGCTCGCCATCGCCGGTGGAGGTGAGGCCGCCGTCGCCCTTTGGCCGCCGGACCGCGGCGCACACGGACAGGGCTCCATGAGCCGCCTCGCGCCAATCTGGGCACACCGGTGGATGCGCGGCGCCCTCCCGCTGCTCCGCCACCGCTCCCTAGCCGCCGGCGAGCCCCACCGGCCGGCCGGTCCTCCTCGTCGCTCCTTTCCGCGGGCGGCTTCGCCCCGTAATTTGATTAAGGTAGAGGTGCTTCGTGCAAGAGTGCCGCACTCGGCAGATTCGCGGATCTCGGGCTTGTGCAATTCGGGACTAGTTCGGGGGCCTAACCGCAAAGTGCCCGTCTTATCTGATTTACTCGAAATAGATTTCCGTTTCTTGTTTATTCTTCCAAAATTCATAGAGGGAGCTATACATGTCCAAATTGGGTGATTCAAGTGCCTAGATTTTTCTAATGACATAAACTATGCATAGAAAATATAAGTTGCCATGTTTGTGATGTTTTTATGTGCAGTTCTAATTTATTTTGAGAATGGGTTTAATCTTGGGAAATTCATAGATAATAGAGGATAGCTCAGAAAAATATGGTTCTTGTTGCTCTAATCTTGTTTTGTCATGCTTGTGCTATGGTAAAGAATTCAAGTATGCTTGCTGTGATGAAAAATACAGTTGTAGTTCAAGCCCTATTTTTTGAGCTATGTAGGAAATAATTCATAAATAAATTATTTAAGTAGAGTTTGGGTTTGATAATTTTTGTAGGCCATTTATATGCTATTAGTTAGGTATTAGTGCATTGCTCTCTGATGTTTGGCATACTTTGTAGTACAAAGTATTTTTAGGTCCTTTTATAGGTGTTGTCTTGTCATTTTTGTGTAGAATAGTATACTTGTCAAAATGAAGTGATTTTTGGACGGTAGACTAGTATTGACATGCTATGTCTACTGTAAATTTTGTGGGATTTTAGGAGTAGCCAATCATGGTGCTCCTGTTCAACTTTTGGATGTTCAAATTAGGTGTTAAGTCCATTGATGCTAGGCTAACCTAATTATAATTTGGGTTTCTGATTAACTTGTCCAAAGATGATAGTTAGTGGGTTAGCTTGACCATCTACTGGTAAAGTTTTATGGTCATTGCATGAATGGTTTAGGAGTTATGGGTGTGACAAGATGGTCACCAGGGCTGTTTTAGTGGCTGTTTTGCCAGAATCAGTCCTGATGTTCTGGGTTTTAGGTGTAGTTAACCTGGGAATCAGCTTGTGATGTCTTCAGATGTTTGATGGAGAATTTCATAAGCTTTCCAGAATGTCTTCATTCATGTCCATAGGGTCTATGGTTATTTATTTATGATTTATTTACTGATCTGCTAGTATATGGTTATGACTAGTATTGATGGTTGAATAAGTGATGTTGTGTGCTAGGATTATTGTCAAGTGTTCAAGGTGATTAGTGGTATGATGGGTGGTTAAGTAGTATACTAGGATGAGTATATCATGATGAATTGGTTAGGATGTTTATGCTTGAGTGAGTCTCTTTGGCTTTACTGACTTGTTTGCTGGTGATAGTAGAAAGGGATGTCGTACTAGGATTACATTGTTGTAGTAGAAAACGTAGTAGATGACATGTGCTTATGGTACATGTTCTTGGATGATGTTGACTACCTTGTAGAAAGAATAAGCAAGCACGCATTCGCATTATCATACCATGTGTATTCTTAGTATTCATACATGCACCCGCATCATACAGGATCGCTAGGAGAACAGAACGTGACGTGGGTCAAGGATCCAAAGGAGGAGTCACCAAGGGGAATCACGGCACGGGAGGTGATCGAGAACCAGGAACCAGACGTGGAGTGATCAAGTGCTGGGAACTTCAACAATGATCGTATTAGGAAGGCAAGCCCCGGAGCATTTCTCCTACGGTTTGCAAAATGATTTACTTTGCGTCCTTTATTGTTTATGATGCATTAAGTTTATAGGCGTTACTTGGAACCATTACATGCATTATGAGTACCTTGATCCACCCGAATACCTTACCCTTTTTAAGTTCAGATCGTTCATATGCTTAGCACCGCTTAATTAGATCGGTAGAAGACGGGTGATTGACCCTCATCCGCGAGGTAGGTGGTTACTACCCTATGGTTGATACTATGGAGGTTGGTTTAGAGAACATAACCATGTGGCCATGTTAAATCACGACTAGTCGGGGTTTGTGGTGTGTTAGACCACGGAAACTCCGGCGATGTCACTTAAGGAAATATGACTTTGTACGTCCTCGGATCATGTTGAACAATGCCTCACAGATAGCTGGAAGGATGCGGTCATCCGACCGCGAAGCCTTGAGGATGTTTGGGCCGGAATTTCAGCAGAGTTGAGTGTATTGCCCACAGCGCGGTATTAAAGCCGGTGGGCCGGTCGCGCGGAGGGACCCGGTAGCCGGGCATGCCCCGGTGCAATCGTATTTGCTGAAATCCGCGATTCCACCCGAATAGACCAAGGTGATCTAATCGACTCCGACGGAGACGTGTGGTTTGTGTGAGGAATACCCGCCACCGGTTTGCAATCGATTATAATCGCCATCATTCCCGGACAAGTGAATACTTGACCGAGCAAATGGCACTGTCGCAAATCATTGTGAAAAATAGGATGGTTATGGTTCTATGTTGTTGATGCTTTGTATGCTCAACCCGAAGGATAGGATAGCATTGTTTGCTCATACCCCGGAGTTGGAGTAGTACAAAAGCTAATCTAGTGATGTCGGGATCCAACCTAAAAGATGATAAGCTAGAGAGTCCTTTATCACTAAATGATTATTTAATAAGCTCATCTTTTATCGCAAGTTTAAATGAGTCACTACCCCACTTATAAAGCCTTGCATACTCCTTGGTGTCACTTTATTTTTGGTTTATGACGGGTAAGTTTAGCCGAGTACCTTCTTGTACTCGGGGTTTTATTCCCACTTGTTGCGCATCATAAGACCTTTGCCGTGGCAACAAGATGGACCGTATCCCACTACGGGAGGATTAGACCTTGGGCAAGGTCATCTCTTATATCTCATACCTCTATGCTTTTGCCAGATTTGAAGATGGACCAAGCACTATTTTTAACTAAGTGTGCGTTTGTAAAACAATACTTTATTTTGCTTCCGCAGTTTGGTTTTGAACTTGGTATTGTAATAACTATTTCATAAACTCCGATGTAATTAATTACTTGCGAACTTATGTTTTACTATGAACGGTTTTATGTTGAACTTAATTCGGTCAAAATCGTATTGTGGAAAGTTTGAAATCCTTCATGGTTTCACGGACTACCGGGTTGATATAAGCGTCATGTGCTAATTAAGTTGCTTAGGCGACATCATTAGTACATTATGTTTATATTAATTGGTCGGTTCCGTTACAGACACTATAGTTCAAGCCCCTACGCTTATGCTCGTCGAGCCCGGGCACCATCGGCTCCGGGATCCAGACAGCCCGCTCCGGCTCAATGAGCGTTGGGTCAGAGCACCAAGCCTGCAGGAAGAACTCCCTGTCATCATCGACCGGACGGTCCCGGAGCCCCGTCGGTTCAATGTCAACGCAGCATCGCCCAAGCACAATCTGGGCCGTCTCCATATCCCTGGCATGAGCGGGAACATGCCTTAACGCGACAATGACGCGGAACGTGAACGTGCTGTCATGAGCTCCGGCCACGCGCGTCCAAGGCATCCATCGTAGAGGCATCAAGGATCCCCAGTTGCCGGAGTGAAGAACACGATCCCGGTCAGCTGCCCGTCGGAATCTCACAAGGAAATCCCCCGGCTCATGACGGCGTACCTGAACGTCGTTCAGGGTGAGCTCAAAGTGGGTGTACAGCGCCGCCTAGACCATACATGGTGAAACATACGGCCGCCTCCCACCCACAGTTGCCACCAGGGCAAGCCGGAGGGCGTCCTCGGCCTCCGCGATCGCAGTCGAACGAGGAACGACGACCGCCGAAGCGCGTCCCGACTGAGAAGGGGGCTCTGGCAACGCAACATCATCCATGAGCATTGGACGCGGCGGCCCAAAACCCAGACCGCCGTGGCCCTCCGTGGGCGGAGGTGGAATCGTGGCGGAGGAGGGGGAGCGGTGGCGGAGGTGGAAGCGGCCCCAAGTCCGGCTCCTCCGGCGCCGACGTGCCCCTTCCAGCAGGATCCGCGGAGTCATGAGGTGGTGGCGGGGGCGGGGGCGGGGGCGGTGGCGGAGGAGGGGCCCGGAAACCCGGGCTGCTGCACCGGCGACGTCGGCGTGGAGGCAGAGCCCCCAGAAACTGTGTCCGCCGAATAAGCGCAGTGCGCATCCACCGAGGAAGAACGCCTGGCACGTCGCACCCGGCGCCGCATCCCCCAATGGTCCTCGGGGTCGGAGCGCGCGCGCTTGACCCCCGGTTCCCGCCTCGCAGGAGGGAGGCGGCATGCTGCTGCCAGGTGCCCAGTACCCCAGCACCGCTGGCAACGCTCCTCATTGGTGCACGACGCCTTGACATGCCCCGGCTGGAGGCATCTGAAACAGCGCCCATGCAGCTCCGGCGGAACCGGCGGCAGAGGCCGCGGTGACGTCCGCGGACGGCCAAAGCGGCGACTCCTCACCGGGAAGAAGCCGTCAGCGTCCGGCACCCCTCACGAGCGGGCCGGTGGGCAGGTGGTGGGGAGCGCGCGTGGGGGGGGGAGGGTGGAGGCCGCACCGGGAACGCCGCGCCGGCCTGCGCTCCGGGCGCCCCGGGGAACGGCGAGCCTCCTCCGCACGGTCGGGAGCGTGACGGGGCGAGGGAGCGCGCACCGGGGAGCATCTGAAGAGCCGGCGGCGCTCCGGCGACCCCAGCTCCTCCGGGTCCGAACCGGGCGGGCCGTGTCCGCCAGCCCCCACGCCCCCTGTGGCGACGGTGCGGGCGCCGGTGAAGCTTCCGGCGAGGGGAAGACAGCTTTCGGCGAGGGGAAGACAGCAAAGGCTCCTTCCCCTTATTACCCACCTCCGGCAAAGGACGGGCAGGCAGCCCTGACTCCGAATCCGGCTCCGAGAGGTCCTCCGAGCCGCCGAGGGAGACGCGCTCCCCCGGGCCGCGGTCGAGGAACTCCCGTAGCAGGCCCGGCGAGACGTCGAAGAAGATGCCGGGAGGAGGGAGCTCATCCTCAAGATCCATCCACCTCCTGGCGGAAGGGGAGCCCACCGCACCCTCAAGAGCAGCGAGCAGCCGCCCAGGGGAGCCCGCCTCCAAGGCCTCCTCAACCCTAGCCGGCCGAGCTCGCGACGAGGTGCCCAACTCCATGAGCGGTGGCGACCCGATCCAGATCTGGGCGACAAAGGACCCGGAGCAAAGGAAAAGGGGGGGGAGGGGAGAGCGGGGAGGAGGAGAACGAGGGGAGCGGGGGAGGAGGGCCTTACTACCGAAGCCGCGGCCGGAGGGAGCCCTCACCGGAGACGGCGGGGCGCCGCCCGCAGAGTCGCCCGGGGAGTCGCCATTTTTCCCTCAGCCCTCAGGTGCTGATCGCAATTTTGGCTAATTGCCAGGTAAACGTTAACTGTCCCCCTCTCTTCAATAAATATACCGCCACATCAGCAAAACACAATAAACAGAAGGGTAATAAATACTGTTAGACTCTTTGATAGAGTCTGTACTGTGAATGCCCTAAGGGGCTGAATCAGTCATACCAAATCGTCCTACGATTGATTATTCCGTGGTGCAGGACTTTCCTGCACTTATAATCACTAGTGGCTCCGAAAAGTACGTATCACCAGTCCACGATCCAGGCTCCAGGCTCCAGACTCCAGAGAGAGGTAAACGCAGGCTTCATGCAGCTGAGACCTGCGAGTTACACTTACACATACCATCTGGTGTTGACCAAAGCAGCTGCTAAATGCGTAGCTCGAAAAGAAATTAAACACAAAAGAATATATGTGTGTAGCACACAAATGCCATAACGACACGGTGGATCTTGATATATGATGTACGCCTCTTATAAGTGTGGGCGCACTTACGGTGAATCCATGTTTATTTTATTTGTGCATATGAGTAACGAAAATTAATGATCATTGGTGCACGCAATATTCTTTAGAACCTGGGAGATCTTCGTTTTGACCCACGATATCGAAGACGACGATGGCCACTGTGCATTGCATGATGATTGAAGAAGATCACCAGCCAAGACCTTATTATGATGGTTTTTCTCCATCTTTCACTCATCTGCAGCTAGTGCTGCTGCTCAACCAACAACCAGGATCCAGGGGAGAAGTCAATAATCTTGCATCTGTACGGTAACCCGCCTGCTGCCATAGCATGGGCGCAGGATGCATGCAGATGCAGTCAGCGACGCGGCGGCGGCGTTCTTTTCTTCGTCCACCGCCGCCGCCGTACCTGCTTCACGCTCACGCCGCATGCCATGCATCGCTGGCTGCCCCGCGACCTCTTCTTGGTCTTCTTTCCTAGTAGATCGTCGTGAGAGTTTGATGATTAAACTCTGCTGCAGCATCCAACTACGCACGTCAGGCCTTGCGACTAGCGAGGCACAAGTCGTCGTGTCTCCGTTCCGGCGTTTCGGATCGTCGGATTTGGTCATCACTCGTGGAGTGCACGGGTGACGACTGAGGACGTATTTGAATCGATCGTGCTGGACTATCATCGCCGAAACTCAAATTGCAACACCCAGAGACCGAACGAACTTGCATATGCGAAAACGATGGATCTAAAGTGTCCGGATCACAAACCACAGACCAGTCCAGAACAAGCGCGCGAGCAACAAAGCGTCCATGGTACTCCGTATCCGCCATGTCAGTGCAGATCTGGGGTTGACGCAAATTGCATCGATGATAGCTCTGCTCTGGATGTGATGAAATGAAAAGTAAAATGGATCGATGACGACTTGGTCTGTCATCTCGAGTTAACAAGCAACTAGTACACAGTACATGCAAGTAAACGACGTTCTCCCCGTCACCGATGACGCACGCCCATACCATACTATTCATGGCTAGCTCCGATCCATCCGCCACCATTGACTTTTTGCGCGCCATTTTGTGTCAATCACGTTCACTGGAGCCACAGCCACAATACGTGTCGGCCAGCCGGTGCCGTGCAGGACGACTTGGTAAGCACTGGAGCCGCAGCCCCCTAGAACGCCGATCGACGCCGACGACGCTCCATCCACAACCACGGAACTGGAACGCACGCGAACACCTGCACCCTCGCACGCACGGCACCTGCAACTGCAGGCATGCGCGGCCAAACCGCCAGCCAGACCCAGGCCAGCAGATGCACGCTGCCGCCCGCGCCGTCTCGGCGTCTCCCACCACCAAAACCCCCATCCACTTGCGCCTGCCGCGGATCCACCGCGGCCCCCAACACCACCCCGCGCCGCGTCGCGGCTCGCCACCGACGCCATGTCCCGTCCCGTCCTTGTCAACCGCGCGCCCGCGCCAGCCCGGCCAGCACAGCTGCCGGTCTGCCACCACACGCCCATGCAGACACGCCAAACGCAAACGCCCAAACCTCCCTGCACCTGCAGCGATATGTATAAAACGGAACCTACCTCCTGCCGGCCCGTCTCGCACAGTTGCACCACCTACCTATACCAAGTCGCCACCGAGCCGAGGAAAACAGAGACCTAGCGCACGTGCTGCTAGCTCCTGGCGAGCGGCGCATCGCGGTGCGGCATGCCGGGCGACAGCGGCCTGCTGCGGCGGTGGCTCGTGAACTGCGTGCGCCCGGCGCGGCGGCGCGAGGCGCGGCTGGTGGTGTGGGGCGGCGGGGGCGCGCGGGTCGCGGAGCCCGGGCGGGCGGCGGGGGAGGTGATGGCGGAGCACGCGGGCCAGGTGGTGTGCCGCGCCGACGGGTTCCGCGTGGGGCGCCCCGCGCCCGTGCTCGGCGTCGCGGACCGCCTCGAGCCCGGGCGCACGTACCTCGTCGTCCCCGTCGACCGCCTTCCCTGCGGCGGCGATGGGGTCGTCACCGCGGCGTCGCTCGCGGCGCTCTCGTCGTCGTCGCACTCGCGCTGCGGCGGCAAGGCAGCGCCGTCGCTGGTGGCGGCAGGACGGAAGAGCCCGTTCGAGTACGCCAAGGACGCCGACGGGCGCGCCGTGATCAGGGTCGCGGAGGAGTTCATCGTCAGGGCCGTCGCGGGTGACGGCGGTGGCAAGAATGGCAAGCCACGCGGCGGCGATGGCGACGGATCGGACGCGCTTTGCAGCACGCCGGAGCTGAGGAAGCACTACGAGCAGCTGGTGGGCGCCACGAGGGGGCGGCCGTGGTCTCCGCGGCTGGACACCATCAAGGAGCGCAAAGGGAGGAGGCTTGCCGACGTCGTCAGTGTCAGCCCCGGGAGGCTGTCGCCGGTACGGCTGCTGGGGATGGACAAGGACAGGGGGCTCAGTTTTAGCATCAGCTAGCACCGAGCAGGATCGATCGATCAAGAAGCCAGCAGCAAGCTGGATCATCTCACGCAATCACCTCACTGAACTTCATTCAAAGAGAGCCTCCATGCTGCAGCCACATCGGAAAAATCAGGTGCAATAATCCAACGCCAAAATTGCCAAAATTTCCAATCAGCTTGTCCAACGACCAATAAATTTTGGCGTTGGATTATTGCACCTGATTTTTCCGATACACGCGGGACAAGGATCTGTACAGCCACATCTCAGTGTAAACTATTCAGATTGTGTGATCGAGCCTAGCTAGCCATATTCATCGGTTCTTGCGTCTTCAGCATCGTCAACAGAAATGAAATACGCCTTGCCGACACGTACGCACCAGACTAGGCAGCCGGAACACACTGTCTGATAATTTGGGCACCCAAAATTTCAGGTTTAGGTTCATGAATATACCCGATTCAGTTACGTTTTAAAGCAGTATAAACAGTAAATTTGATCAGCATTTAGAGAAATTGTATAATTTATCAAAGCAAATATCAAAAAAACTCGGCCGGTGGGGGAAAGACCGCCCCCACGGTATTCTACTTAAGAGAGAAGATCAGACGGAGAAAACCCCCGAACCCCCGCCCCATCCGTACACAGGTGTGGGCCAATCTCTTTACCTGTGCTTTGGCTTGGGGCGTGGAGTGCCGCTCGAGTGTCTTAGCCTCTAGACCAAGCACCCTTTGGCTTATCAAAGCAAATATCACATCGCTTGACTTCAGCAACTGCATGAATATTGTTGAGACAGATAACCATATACACTCATACCAGCACCAATCACACGAACATGAATTCCAGGGATCAATACGTTATAATCCGAGCTGCTTCAATTAAATTTAATTATTTAAAATAACTATCCACAACTGCAGTTTGGTACTTCAGGTTCATGAATTGGGTAGCATGATTTCGCCTTTTTTTTTTTTTGTAATATGCAATGCATTCTTTGTTTTTACCTTTCTCTGGTAACATAAAAATAAATGTTTATTTGGCTGTTATCTACTTGGCTCTTATCGTGTATGTCTATCACATATGATTGTTGTTAAGCTGAACAACCCATTTACATTAAAATACAGGCTCTGGCCGTACCGGTTATGCAGTTACACTCCTACTGATGCAGCCACAAGAACTGTAGATCTGGTTCAATTAAACTTATTTGGTCAAAAGGATATAGCTAAATTTGTTGAATCAATAGCTGTGTAACTATGTAAACAAATAGGATATTTTAGCTAAGTTACGAATCAAGCGATTTTTAAAGCAACTCGTCATGTTCATTTTTGTGAGAAGTGATTCTATTTTAGTTTCTTTATAAGATAAACTTTAGGTAAATAGACATTTTTATGCAAGAAGTGTTTCATGCGAAGCTATTGCTTTTTTTCCCTAACCTAATACATTTTAGACAAACCACCACATGGAATCAGTGTATACCTGCTTCTCTATAAAATATCAATTGACAAAGCAACTCGCGAATTCATTCTAGATGATAGAGCTATGCAAAAAAAAAAAAAACCCTAAAAATTTAACCAAATTTATGCGAAGCACCTAAAATACAATATTTATGGTGTCAAATAAATTCCATTGTTAGTTGCATACAGTACGTACGTCATGGTGTTAACATTTTTTTTTTTACAAATCCGTTCGACTCCTTAGACAGTTTGACTAAAAATAAATTCAACTTTTTTTTTTTGAGATGAAGGCACTACTACTTCACGTGACACATTGACACTAAGGGCGTGTTTGGGACGCTGCATGCCAGCAGCCTGGCCCGACGACCAGGCCCAGTCCATCCTCAGCCTGGGTTGGCCGGTGCAGGCTCCCGTGTTTGGGTGGCAGCACCCCACGAGGCCGGCCCAGTCTGGATTGTGTTTTGATGCACAGCTCGCAGCCTGGCTCAAAGGCAACTGTCACCAACTGCCACACAGAGGTCCTGTTTGGTTTTGGGCCAGGCCCGCAACTACCTCCAACCACCTCAGCTGAATCAGTTGAAACCAACAGCAACCACCATTCAGAGGAACAAACCAACAACATATTCAGAGGAACAAACCAAATTCAACGAAATTTTCATAGTGAAATCATGGCCTCAGACTAATGAAGATTAAAATAATGGAGTCATTGCTGCACTTAGTTTAACATAATGGAGTCAATACTGGACTGAATAAAACAACAACTTGTTGCAAAGTAGCCAAATTAAGATGTCAAAGTCTAAAGACAGGAAAGAACAGAACTGGAATGAAAGCACAGTTTAGCAGCTCCTCCATCAGGGTGTCTTCATCGGCCTATTTGGGGCAGTGGCAGCTTCCTTTGTTGAGCTGGTGCATCCATAATCCAAGGACCATAAAGAAGATAGAGGTGAGTAACACCTTATTCCACCAAACATTTTGCTCATCTCTAGCAATCACAGGAACAACATCAGCTGCAACAGGAACAGACTGTAAAGCTAATGGTGTTTCATGGACATTTTGCTCATCTCTTTTGAACTCTTCAAGAGCTCTAGCAGCTTGATCATAGCTTGAAAACCCCTTGTGAATAATCCCTTTCTTCCCTAGAATGAACTTACTGCATTCATGCCATGCTTGGTAAATCCCAGCATGCTTTCCATTGAAAATAACATAGTAGGCAGCCATGATCACTGTAAAAGACACATCAATAGCCTCAGTCATTCATGTCAAATAAAAGTTGTTGCTTCACATGTTATATTGACATCATTGGCTTAGTAAGAATTATTGGCCTCAGCTATGAGAAGAGGTGGATTTCTTCTTGTTTGTATCACTGGTGGCTCCTCTAGCAAACAGAAATACCAATAGAAAGAACCAAATAGCAAAAAATGGAACCATTGATCACATCTTTGCACTGCCATTAGCACAGAGGAGGGAGGGGCTGTTGCATTGCTAAGATGTTTGTCAATGGAAACATGCCAGAAATGTTAACAGAATTGCAAAGCCAGTTAAGAACCAAAATATAAGGAGCCACCTCTACATTCCCAGTTTGCATCATTGGCCATTACATCTCCCCACATTAACCACCAAAAATCAAATCAAAGAATAAGCTAGAACAAAATACCAACAGAGAGCAATTGGAAACATGAACTTGAACCATGAAAACATTACCCATTACCTGATAAGGTAGCCAACAGAGGCCACCAATAGTTCATTACAATACCAATCTAGATTGCATAAAGAGTACCAAATAAGGGCAGCCAACAAAGGCCACCAATAGTGCATTACAAGTTGCCTCATCCTAGTGGGCACAAATACCTACCAACTCTCCACTATTGTTAGTCATCATCCATCTAGACTAACCCAACATGTCAGGTGTGTTGCTGCACAAAAGAGACACCTAAGTGTGGTCAAAAGGTGAAGAAGTGGGGAGGGGGGTGAAGGAACTATACATCTCAACAACAACCCCTCTCGCTCCCTCGTCCCAGCCGGACGTAACTACATATAGTAGTTCTTGGCAAGGTAAGTCCTCATCCAAACATCCCTATGGGCAGGCTGCATCTTCACATACCCTGTGGCAATTGCCTTGTTCTCCAGCAGGTAGGTATAGGCTGTGATAAGAGCCTCAATGCTGAAGTTTGGCATCTCCATGACTGCAAGGTACAACTCAGGATCAACATGAGCAGCACCTGTCTCCCTCAAAGCACTAGCCACATCCCTAACTGCATCTGACATGTTGGTCAGCATAAGCATCTCATCCTCAGTGAAATTCCCCCTCTTCCTCTTGTTTCCCACGGCAACCTGGGGCACTTTCCCAGTGGTCTTGCTGGCTTGACCAAGGTTAGCATCCTTGGGTTCCACCTTAGCATTCTCGTCAGTTCTGGGGTTTCTACCTTAGCATGCTTTTCGCTTGGTTAACCCCTAGAGGCTCACTGCACAAGTGCATACTTCCTGGTTGTTCGTGAGTGGCCAAAGATGGCCTCCATCTCATCATAGAATCTAATGGGGCAAGCTTTAGAAACTCAAGATCTTTAGGATGGTCCCGCAGTCAAGACACGATTAAGATAGGAAGGAAAGGGGTAGGAAAGAAATGGACATGGAGGCAGATTGAACCATTTTCTACCTTGCAAAGGACCAAGATAATGGTCTTGCTCTAGCATAATAGCATTAGTATCACTGTCCCACAAGGCAGCACTAAGATCTTTAAGCTTGCTGATCCTAGACCACTTCTGCCTCAATTTCCTAAGGTGATTGTACACTTGAGTTGGGCTGACCACATCTCCAGTGTATTCCTTAAGGCACTTGGCAACAAGGTTGACATCTTTATCCTTGAATACCTTGTCGCCTAGTACCATCACAAAGCAAATGGGCCATCCTCCTAAGCACAAACCCGAGGTGTTGTTATTCCACCTCATGGGTCCAAATGGCCGGTGGCGGAGCGAGCCAGAGAGCCGCTCAGCTTCAACACCACCACCACCGGGTGCCGGAGCCGGAGCAGAGCCGCTACCCCAAGCAGCTCATCAAAACCATCACCAACAGCACCAGCAGCCACAAACACAGCAGCAGGTTCAGTAGCCATCCTAAGCATGAAACCAATAGAGGAGGGTTGAACTTATAAGAGCAGTGCATGTGGCCAACAAAATAAGTGGCCTCAGTTATATGAGATAGAAGACATCAGATCGAATCAGAAAGGTACAACATCACTGGCCAGAATAGCATAATCCAAACATAAATTATTACAGAATTTGTCTCAGGTTGTCCAAGCAAATATTACAATACCAGATTAAAACCACATGTTCCATGCCAGGGAAAATAAAATGAGTTGTCCAACAATAAACATAGCATGATTAGGTCCTATAGTTGCCCCTACCCTCCCACATAGCATTAGCAATTTCATCCCTCCTAACTCCCATGGCTGTTGTGTCTTCAGCCTCCAAATCATCAGGCACATTAATTGGGTGGTTGGGTGGCAGCCAGGACTCATCAGGAACCATCATGTCTTCCCCAAAACCAAGTATCCAATTGTGCAGAATGCAGCAGGCTTGGACAAGCTTTACTTGAGTTTTGTAGGGATGGAAGGGTTTGTTGTACAGAATCCGAAAGCGGTTCTTCAAAGCACCAATTGCCCTTTCAACTGTGACCCTAAGTGAGGAGTGCCTTAGGTTGAATAGTTCCCTTGCATTTTGGGGCCTGTTAGTGCTGCTGAACTCAGACAAGTGATACCTCACCCCCCTGTAGGGAGGCAGGTAACCATTGCGGCATGCATACCCAGCATCTATAAGATACATTTTTCCTACAATTGGAGGAGGTAATTGTGTGAAGATTGGGTAAAGCCTACTATGGACACAACTAAACAATTAGTAGTTACCTTCAGGGACACTGAACCCATCATTTCTTTCAATGGCATCAGCTAAAATGTGGGCATCATGTGCAGACCCCTCCCAACCAGCTAGGACATAAGTAAACTTCAGATCAAATCCCACAACAACCATAACATTTTGAGTAGGATCCTTCTTCCTACCCCTGAAAGCCTGCTGCATGCGCCTAGGAACCCTGCTAGCACATGTGTTCCATCTATGGCAGCAACAACATCCTAGAAAAAAAATCCCATTTGGATAAGTGAAATGTGTTGAGCCTAGTTTGTTAATTTACAATGTTGTGTACAACTTTAGAATGACTGTTACCTTGAAGTAAGGATTCCATCTAGGGCTGCCAAGTATTTTTGGGTCAGGGGCAGATGAGGGTGGCTTGATCATCTCAGCTCTAATCTCACCAACAGCATAGAGGACTTGGTGAAAGTGTCTATGGACAGTCTCAATTGACCTTGCAAAGGACTGGTGAACCACTCTAAACCTCTGATTATGTCCCACTATATGCAGGAACATAGCAACTTGTTCCTCCACAAGACACCCCTTCTCGAACTAAGCCCCCGCTCCTAAAAAGCTCACACAAGTGCAAAGAATGGAGCCCTAGTCATTCTAATCATGGACAAAATTCCCTATCGGTGGACATGTATATGGCTTTAAGGGTACGCCGCCTCGTGCCGCCAAAAGATCAGTCCTCAGATCATACAAGAGTGGGTCAGGCTCATGGACACGATGCCTAATCCTACTGGCAACAAAGGAAGTCATAACCACAACCAAAGAAGCAGCATTCTTGGCCAACTCATCCCTTTTCTTGGCAAGTTCCATCTACATGCATAAATATTGAAGACACAAATAAATTTATTTACCCTGGCATGGCATCAGCATGGATTCAATCTAGTAAATAAAATAAGAATCACGGAGACATGAAAATCATGTTTCCCAGTGCTTCTGGACATCATCATCGACATGTACCGAATCACAAACAGAAAACAAGCATCATCCTCAACATAATCGACAGTAAACATTGCTGCAAGAGCACAGGTGTTTTGGGGCAGCAACCCACACAAGGCAACCCTAATCCGACAAAATCAACCTTCACAAGCATCATCTTCAAAGCTAACCATATAAATCGACAGATCCATGTACAAGAACACGGGAAGGGGGGAAGAAAGATGCGTGGGGATGGATTTCACCTCGGGTTCGTCGGCGGAAGAGCAAGGAAGAACCGGAAGACGAGGAAGCAGATCCACAGCACGGGGAAGCAGATCAGGAAGAAGACGAAGCAGATCCGGTCCCCGACAGCAGAAGATGAAGCAGGAACCGAGGAAGAAGATGAAGCAGCCTCCCGCCTCCCGGAGTCCCGGCAGCAGCACGGACGGCGACGCAGCTTCGCAGATCCGGCCAAGGGGAACGGAGAGGAAGCTCGACGAGGTCGAATCCCGCTCCGCCGGTCACCGCACCGAGGCACACTTCGCCGGTCTCTCCAACGGGATCTGGCAGTGGACTGGGGGGAAGAAGAGGAGCTGGGAGGAGGAAGGCGGCTTATATAGACGGCGGAATCCACCGGTGAGAAAGCGCGCGCGGAAGTTTCAGCTCTTCCCACGCGCGCGCAATCTTCCCGCTCGAGCCGCGCGGCGGCCATGCCTCGAGGCCAGCGAATCGCCCCGGCGGCGCTCGCTCGAGCCAAGCCCTAGGGGAACGATGGGGGGCACCGCTTCCCCACAGCCAGGCCGAGAGGCCTAAAATGCACGCTGAGCCAGGCTCAAATGAGGCCCAGTGCCATCTAACACGGGCTGGTGCAGCCCAAGAGCACGGGCCACCCCCTGCGCCCGCCTCCAAACACGCCCTAAATCACTAATAAAAGGTTTGCTTTGGTAGACGTACGATAGGATACAGAGCCGTCCTGGTTGAAGATTTTTTTTAGGGAATGGTTGAAGATTATTTTTTTTGATTATTTTTGCCTATTTACAAAAAAAAAAAGATTATTTTTGCCATGCAACTTCAGAGAAAACAAAATTTGGATACACTAATATATTAGGGCAAATCAATATTTATGTACACAGTATGACAGTATGATCAACAAGAAGTTTCTTTCCAAAATTTTTGGTAGGTATTACCAATTTTTTGACACCAAATTAATTACATGCTACTATCCACCATTTACTCTAAACCAAGCAGACCATAATCCTACAAATTCGTATAGCCACTATCCACCACTAACTTCACTCCAAATTCGAATCCTATAAAACACGCAATTGACGATTTGTGCTTTTCTTTTGTTTGAAAAAAACACTGACGAAGACAACTGAACATCAGAACATGCATGTTCAGAGAAACGTCCCTGTCAGACATCTTTAGCCACGTCAGCGATCCGCTCCGAAACGCATCTCCGCCGTCCAACCCCGGACCGCACCAACGCCTGGCAATCGTCCACGCCAGCGATCCGCGGCACCCGCCTCTCGACCAATCAGTGCGCAGGGCATCCGCTCTATAAAGAAGGCGTCCCCGCCCCGCCTCCTTCCTCACGAATCCTCCGCAGCCACCCATCGCATTCTCGAATCCCAATTCCCACCGAGCAAGCAAACCCTAGCGCCCTCTCCCACCCTCCGATGGCGCCCAAGGCGGAGAAGAAGCCGGCGGCGAAGAAGCCCGCGGCGGAGGAGGAGCCGGCCGCGGCGGCGGCGGAGAAGGCGCCCGCGGGGAAGAAGCCCAAGGCGGAGAAGCGGCTGCCGGCGGGCAAGTCGGCCGGCAAGGAGGGCGGCGACAAGAAGGGCAAGAAGAAGGCCAAGAAGAGCGTGGAGACGTACAAGATCTACATCTTCAAGGTGCTCAAGCAGGTGCACCCGGACATCGGCATCTCCTCCAAGGCCATGTCCATCATGAACTCGTTCATCAACGACATCTTCGAGAAGCTCGCGGGGGAGTCCGCCAAGCTCGCGCGCTACAACAAGAAGCCCACCATCACGTCAAGGGAGATCCAGACCTCGGTGCGCCTCGTCCTCCCCGGCGAGCTCGCCAAGCACGCCGTCTCCGAGGGCACCAAGGCCGTCACCAAGTTCACCTCGTCTTAGGCTGCTTCTCGTCGTGTGCGTCTTCGTGTCAGATGGCTGTTAGTAGGTCGGATGCTTTTGGTTGTTTGGTGTCGTGTAAGTGCCGTGGTGGCTTTTGACTGAATGGAATGGAATGGAATGCTATCGTTATCTGAATGTTGATTCCTCATTAGTTACCTGAAAAATGTTGATTTCTCATTTGTCATGTAAATGTTGACTTCTCATCTGTCCAGCATCTGCTTGCCATATTATTTTGGTAATTGTTTGGGGTTCAGATTGGTACTGACATTAGTGTGGCGTTGCAGCAGTTTCAGATGAGCGTGCAGTTTATTTCTTTGATTTTGCATAGCTTGGGTTCTGTGTTATGTGGCCTTGCAGGCTGAATCTGTTGTGCTCAACGTGTTGGTGGCATCCAACCTTCTCAGTTTGATTTAGATAAACCCTTCTGATCACACAGGATAATTCCTTCTGATCAGCTGCACTCTAGAGACAATTCATGCTTCTGCTGGGTTGATCGCTCTTATGGAATTTTGTGGCAATTCCTTCTGTTATTTCAAACATAACAATAAATGTCGGTTTTGCAATGCTCTGCACTTCTTGCTTCAAAGACAGGCAGCCGTCCTTTGGTCCCTGCCAGCCGGTTTAATTTCCAGAAATCTGTCAAACGGTCTCTTGATGTTCAGACCTGATTGTCCTGAACCTTATTGTGCATTAGAAGTGTATGTTAGGTCAGTTCTGTACTGAACATGGTTGTCCTCAATCTTGGAGTGCGTCAGTTGTTTGCGGTGCTCATCCTTGACATTGTATAGTTGACATATAAGATAATGTCAGCGTGTCCGTCAGGTCAGGAATTCTCTGATTCCTTATTCTATCCCTTGCTGTTCAGGTCAGGAATTCTCTGATTCCTGATTCTATCCCTTGCTGTTCAGTAATCCTGCTTGCTTGTTAGTTGTTCCTATACAAACGTATGTTTCTTTTTTTCTTCTCAAACAGAGTATGCAACACATGAGCTATATGTTTTTTTTTTCAATTCTCAAACACGAAGAGTGGTGTATTGTTATATTGAGAAGAAGATGGCATGACCTTACAAAACACATACAAAATTTTAGGTAGACATTGTTAGTTCTTTCAAATTGCTTTCAAGCCATTGTTAGTGCCATTTCCCTGTTGAATGGAGACCGTTGGTTTGCCTCTGTTGACTGCCCGCTTTTGAAAGCGGAAACTTTTCATGTTTTCCTCGTTTTCCCTATAAAGATAAACTGATTTCTATAAAATTCTCGTATTCTGAAGGAAGCCTTGGTTTTGTCACTGAAGGTGCAGATCGTGTGCTATTGAGACTTGAGAGACCTAGAAGTACATTTTCCTTTTCCGGCGGCAAATGAGTTTTGGTTGTAATCCACTGAAATAAGTAAAATTTTGAAAGAGCTCTATGCTGATGGCACGACACAGTTTAGGAGCTGCCCCCGTGATCCCATATAGTGCTACGATCAGGTTCAAAAAAGGTCAACAATGACTTGATCAGTTTCAGTTCCTAAAAGGCATGAAGCCACCCCTTGACTTGGTCAACATTGCCTTAATTAAATTCTTCTTAAATCCATAAATAATATCTCTTGACCACTCCAGTGAGTGATGTGGATCACTTAACTCCATCTGGTCATCCAAGGTTCAACAGTTCAAGATTATTGTAATTTGTCTTCATTGTGCCTCGTCCATTGGATCCAATGGCCTGATTGGTCTAAAACTTGTCCAATCAGTACAAGCCAAATTTGGCTCGCCAAAATTAGTTTGTTCAAAATTAGGACAAAAAAAATGTGGAAATACATTTGGTGAGTGCCATGACATAGTAGCACTTTTTTCTCTTGTGAGATTGATGAGGATTCAAGTTGCTTTGCCAATGTTGTCAAAATAAAAGTTGATTTGCCAAGATTTTGGCTGTACTGATGTGCCTTTTTTTTTTTATAATGAACCAATCAATAGCTAAAATTTGTAGTCATAACTTATTTTTGTTGGACAAGTTTAGGAACCCAACCAAGCAGGCCCCAAGTCTTAGCTATCATTTAGCATCTTGTGGTTGATTGCTATGTCGCAAAAGTGCATCTACACCTCTTGTGGCAACAAATGTGTCGCTTCGCCATCATCAGCTTGACTCCCTTGCTATCTTTGAGTTGTGATAAACATAATGCATACTTCATGGACATGGAGCTCCAGTGAGACCCTACCATGCCTGCGGCGACCTCCATCTTCCTCTAGAGAGTTTTCCCTGTATGCCCTTACAAAAGATGCACCCGTCCTCCATGCCCCTGAGAAGTTTGTTTCGCCCTGTGTGCCCAACCTCATCTTTGTTTTTCCCTCCATGCCCTTCCGTCCGTGTTCTGTCTAAATCTGGCCGTTTAGGTGCTCTGACGCGTGGGACCGGACTTGTAAATTGTCAACCCTGCCCTCTCGTTCACTCCTTCTCTTATCCTTTCTCTGGAACCGGAAACCGCTTTTCTCTTCCTCATCCGCATCGAGACCGACTGCTCCGCTCCGCTCCGCCCCGCCCCTTCCACATCTCGTCCCGAACCCTAGCGCGAGCCGACCGGCGGCGAGGCCCCGCACCACTCCCGACCGCGGCCCGCCCTCTCCTGCAGCGCGCCCCGGCCTCTCCTGCAGCGCGCCACTAGGAGCGCTCGCTCGCTGCTGCACCGCTCCCGCAAAGCACCGGAGCGCTCGCTGCACCGCGCCCGGCCAGCACCGAAGCACCTACGTACTACGGCCGATGGGCGATGGCTCTGTTTTTGTCTCGTTTCCTTTTCATCATGGATCAGCTTGGTGACAACGGATCATCGCTCTAGTCTAGCGAGATTTCGCGCGTGGCCACAATCAATGTGGTTGGTGATCGCCGACGATGGATCATGCTGCCACCCATGCATTACACACGACACGGTCCGGCGCTGCGCACGCACGCGCGCGCGTGAACGACGTGCATCATCAGGTCCGTTCGAATTCGAGGTGCGGCCGCCGCGCGCCGGACGGACGGCCGGGACTGGCGGGCTTTGTTAATCTTTACCGGCAGGGGGAATCTTGGTCAAACGACGACGAACTGGCCGGGGCCGGTGAAGAAGCAGAACTTTGTGGCTACATATATAAACTAATCTGCGCCGGTACCGGCTTTGCCAAAAGGTACCATTTTTAGATGCCGATACTCTACCACATGCAGATCGAGGTATCTGTATTTCTGTGCATGGGACTGGTTGATGGGTGTACTGTAACACATGGTGATAGGATCATACATGCGCAACGCTGTGGTGGAGTCAACGCATGGCGCGTGCGCTCTGCTCTGGAGTCGACATGAGGATTGCACTCTTGCTTGGATGTTCGACGAGGCTTCTTCATTTGGAATATCGGTTGCATTGATCAAGTCAACTAAGGAAGAAGATGATGGAAGCATCTGAACATACTAATATGATGTTTATTAACATTAGTAGACATAGTATAGGTGTTCAAATATATATGTTGCGTGAATGTCTATTTTTAATATATATATATATCTCCTTCATGCTACAGAATGGCACACAGGGAAAACCCACAAGTGCAATGCCTGTCTTTTTTCTCTAGGGGCATTTTCGTCTTTTTACAGCCATGTTTAACACCGTTAGCCACTCAAACGGACGGAAGGGCATGGAGGGAAAAACAAAGATGAGGTTGGGCACACAGGGCGAAACAAACTTCTCAGGGGCATGGAGGACGGGTGCATTTTTTGATAAGGGCATACAGGGAAAACTCTCCTTCCTCTACCCCTGACCGCCTCCGCTGCCTGCTCCACTGGCATGCATCACGCCGCGTCTGCATCGCTGTCGTCTCTAGTTCCCATCCTCTGGTCTGTCTTTCTCCCCCCGAACTCTTCTAAGCCCACGGGAGATGGAGAAGAAGAAAGAGAGAAAGAGAAGAGGAACAAATCATAGTGTTCCAACACTCTATTGTACAATATTTCTCTAAAAGCTCATCCAAGTAGCTGTTTTTGAATCATCTTGTAAAAAATTGTGGACCTGTAATTTACACCGGTTTTGAGCTCAAAACTAAGGCTTGCACATAGGCCCTTAAACTTATAATTCACCCCCTCAATTTATGTTTATCCACGATGAATCAACCTCCTATATCCAATG
The DNA here is from genome assembly GCA_018135685.1 of Themeda triandra. Lineage (NCBI taxonomy): Eukaryota > Viridiplantae > Streptophyta > Magnoliopsida > Poales > Poaceae > Themeda > Themeda triandra. The sequence goes on along the minus strand of JAENPR010000006.1, from coordinate 1,713,272 downwards.
CAAAACGTGATAGTATCTCTATATTTTTTTTTACTTTAATAAAAACTATATAATACGCGATACTCTCGGCGTCTGCCTATCTTATATCTAGCTAGGTAGTTTGGAAGGAGGAGAGCCGCCGCCACGGCGCAGACATGGGCGACGTGCCCATCTCCGACTCCAGTCGGCGGCCAAGGTCGTCGGTGGTGGAGAGAATCGAGAGATGGGAGTCCTCGATCAGCAGAAGCCGGGTTCGTTCGCCGCCGCCTCTGCTGCCGCGTGCACGCTCCACTGTGCCGGCGTCCGAGCTGGCACCGGCACCACCAAAATCGTCACCGGCCTCGTGCCCGGATAGCACCTCGGTGGTGGTCGGGAACGTGACGGTGGATAATTTCTCTGCATTTGACTGCAGCATCTGCTATCTCCCACTCAAATCTCCCATCTTCCAGGTATATATTTCCGTCACAATAAACTCACTCAGATCGTATACGGCACCGTCGATGGAGCGCATTATAATCTGCTGTGTGCAGTGCACCGTCGGGCACGTGGTGTGCTCAACATGCCACGACAAGCTGAAGCTGCGGCAGAAGGCGACCCAGTGCCACGTCTGCCGCGCCCCGACCCCCGGCGGCAGCTACTCGCGGTGCCACGCCATGGAGCATGTGGTGGACTCCATACGCCTCCGGTGCCCGCACGATGCCCTCGGCTGCGCCGAGCGGCCCGTGTACCACGACCACGAAGCCCACGCCCTGGCGTGCCCGCGCAGGCACAAGCCGTGCCACTGCCCCGGCGACGGCTGCGGCTTCGTCGGCCCCTCACTGACGACGCTCCTGGTGCACTTCGCCGACAAGCACGGCTGGCCCTGCAATGTCGCGAGTACCGAGCCCCGTGGCTCCGACGTCCGCCTTGGCAAGGGCTTCAACGTCGTCGTCTTCAACACCTTCAACCCTGCCACGACGACGGAGGACCAGTACACGTTGGTGCTGAACCTGAAGCAGGAGGCGCCGATCTGCGACGCCATCACTGCGTTCTGCATCCACCCTAGCAAGACCGGTACCGTCAGGTTCAACCTCTCCTGCAACCGGCGGTGCCCGGAGTCGGGCTTGTGCTCCAGCTACAAACAGGAGCTCAATGTCGTGTGCACGGATCTCTCCAATGGGCTGCCTGATCCCAGCAGCTGCGACACGTTCCTCGTGCCCAGGTGGTCTGGGTCTGCCGCTGGAAGCGAAGATGACGACGACGATATCAGGGTCACGGTCAGATACATCCCCGGCAAGTAACCACCAGTGGCCTGATCGTGCAGACATATATTTATAGTCTTGCATTGTGTGCTAAGATTTATCAATCTTTTTTTTGAGTAGCTATATCTAGTTTCTTCTTTGTGTGCACGAATAATGGATTACTTTTGATCACCATTATGTTTGAATTCATATTCGAGTTCCGAGGTTTTCCACTTGAAATCTATGCTAGTTATTGATTCTACGGCGAGGTTTTCTCAGTTATGAACTTTTAATTCAGATTCGGGTTGATTAGAAACATTTCCCTGCCGGTATTACACGCACAGAGAAAAGCTGCAGCCGAGGTGAACAGGTCCGGTGTTCTTGCCTCACGGGCAACGAGGTAAAGCTCTTTTGTGTGTGTGACAGACAAGGAGGTAAAGCTATGCAGGTCCTTTTTTTTAAAAAAAAATAGAATCAATCACGTCGTATAGTCTGGTGAAGGAGAACTGTTCTTGTTTCAAGAAGCATTGAGCAGTTCTGGTAGCTCACATCGTATAGTCTGCTGAAGGAAAACGCTGAATTACAGAATTCACAACACAAGTAACTAAGCAGCCAGTCAACTTCAAATGCATGCATATACATCAGTATATTTGCACGAAGAGACTAGAGGCCTGGGCGACTGGCTGGCACAGCCACATAGGAGAAACTAACCTCTGTTGTTCCCTTGGAAATATGCACAAGCTCATCCATGGAATATTTCGAAATGGAAACCAACCTCAGTTCTTCCTCAGCAGATAGTGAACTACTGAACTGCATCAAACCAGTCATCACTTTTGAGTGCTTGTAAAATGTGGCTGAAGTCGGATTGTCAAAGTGGACACTCTCGATGCCTTGAAAACACATCCAGCGTTTGGATCGCAGAGATGTTCACCCTAGCAAACATATCACATTTTTTGTAAGCTTATATTCGTAGTAAACATATAGCAAGAGAAGGTCCAAAACCATTCTGACTGCATGCTGTACCTCACCTTTTCATTCTTATATCACTGCTATAGTTCCTCAAAGTACTACAGATCTGAGTAGCCAGCAGAGGTACCGGCTATGTATTCCCAAAAGGGCCTTCCATCATTGACATACCTGGAGATACTCAAATGCATTAGAACTGAAATTTCAATTGCAGATGAAACAGCATGGTGGGATTTGGATGTAAATGAGTTCAGGAGGCTGAATAACTCAAAGTTGAATAACTTAAATCATGTACTCCTCCATTCAAAATTGTAAGTTGTTCTAGTTTTGTCCTAAGTCAAAGCTACAGAAGTTTGACTTAGGACAAAACTAGAATGGCCAGCATTTTGGAACCAGTTGAACTACGGTGTGTCTGGAGGGCTGCAAGGTTCCTAGGCTGACAGCTCTATTTATTATAGTAGCATAAAAAACCCAACAGTTCGTTCTAGCACGTGTGGGCAGGCAAGAAGGGGAAATTTCAGGAATTGCTCCCCTACCAAACATATATCACCCACTTGATACCCTCCCAAAAGACTTGACAAAATGCCCAAGATGAGCTAAAACAAATGAAACTAGGACTCATCTTACTGACAAACTGAAACAGAAAAGACTCAACACTAAAGACAAACAAAAAAGATTATCTAACATAATGTACCTGAGAACTAACTAAATAAATAAGTACTCAAGTATCCCAGAATATCTGCAGAACGAAGCAAAAATACCTATCATTATAATTTTCTAAGATGTTTTGCAAGGAAATTACTCAGAAATTGTAGGATATTCACACCTATACAAGACAAGGAGCACACATATAAGGTAGAGACAATAACAGCAACAAAAATCCTTATATACTGTATATACATAATTTCTCTTTTGGGGAAAGAAATATTTATTTTACCTGAAAAGAGTGATATTATTCATCCTATATACTAGCATCTTCATAGATAAATGGTCAAAAAAGGATGACTAGATAATATGGGCTGTCGGCTCGCTTGCAAAACGAAATACATAATACGAGATCAGATCAACAAGTATTCCAACCAAAGTTGGCACCAAAGGTCTGATCCAAGGAAAGAAGCCCCAGCAGCACATAATTTATTACTATGCATCCATCGACTAATTACATTTGCTATGAGCTCAGTTAACATCAACTGAATGCTCCTCATTCACTAATTCAACATTAGTGTGAACTTACTCAACATTGACTAAAACCTACTCAGGAAATCTGATATGCAATAAAAGTGCAGAAAAGAGGAGAAAAACAAAAATAACAGAAAGCAAAGTATTATAAGAACAGGACAGGCGCAGAAAAGAAAATTTCACTGCAACTGCAGAAGAGAGAATCCATCAATAGTTGCTCATCTCACCTTGTCCTGTACCATTAAAAACCATGGTCAGATTTAAGGAGCTCCATGGTGTGTAACTGGACTCTATTACCTTCCCAGCTGAGGAACAACCTGACTTGGTTGTTGGAAGTAGACCATAAAAAGATCCCAAGAGTTAAATCATAGAAGAGAGATTTCATGCGACACTTCATTGAACAAGTCAGAAGGTACATAACTCTCAATAATGATTTGCTTGGTATGACATCATACTGTTGGCTGCTGCTGTTTTTGTTCCTCTGTTTATTTCATTTTGCGATTTTCTCCTCCTGTGAATTAACAGAGGTCCCTTCTTTTCGTTTCAAGAAGAGGAAATATGCTTTATTGCCTGCTACACCAGATCAAGGTTCGGAACGTATCCCTCTAGTCTCATCTCATTTACCAGTATGCCCATGAGTTGATACATATCTTCTGCACCATGCTGTGGTTCAGTGCTTGCATAGAATTCAAGGACTTTACCATGAACCTCAACCCAGCTGCACCCTGGAGTCTTGCTAACACCCCTCTCCCTCATTAGCCCTATCATTCTTGCAGATTCATCCATTCTATCTGAGGTTGCATAAATCTTGGATGACACCACGTAGTTCCATGAGTTTGTTGGCTCCAACTTCATAATCCTGCTGATGACTTTCTCACCAACATCAGCATTCTTGCATTTCCGGCAAGCAGCAAGCAAAGCGCCTAACATGACAGCATCTACCTTGCCAGGCATTTTCTCAATAAAATCCCATGCTTCTTCTAAATGACCAGCACGTGCCAACAAATCAACAATGCAGGAGTAGTGCTCAATTTTAGGAATGATATTAAACACAGGTGTCAGGGAATTGAACAACTGGCGGCCATACTCAAGTAGCCCAGCATGTACACAAGCAGAAAGCACACCTATGAATGTGATATCATCTGGCTGGAGTCCTTTCTCATTTCTCATTAGCTCAAACTGCTGAATGGCATCATAGCCTCGACCGTTGAAGGCAAACCCACAGATTAATGCATTCCATGAGGCTTCATTTTTGAATGGCATCTTTCCAAAAACATATGTGGCTTTCTCAAGATCTCCACACTTGGCATACATGTCTACTAAGGCTGTTCCCACATAGACATTGCTGTAGAGGCCTCTGTGCAAGGCGTACCCATCCAGTTCAACTCCAAGCTCCAGTGCACCAACTGCAGCGCAGGATGAGAGGACACCGACCAAGGTTATCTTGTCTGGACGCAGCCCAGCTTCCCTCATGCTGTGAAACAAGGCTATTGCTTCATTTGACATGCCATTTTGCGCATACCTGCATCAGCTGACATGCCATTTGTAAGTTATCAGGCCAAACAATGAACCCTTAATCAGCATTTGTTTGCAACAGTAACAGAAGTGTGTCATCATATACTTGCCCGGTGATCATGGCATTCCATGCCACGACATCCTTGTTGCTGATGCCATCAAACACACGCCGTGCTTCTTCCATCTCTCCACACTTCTCATACATCCCCACAAGCGCCGACCCAATGAGCGAGTCCACCTCCATCCCCGCAGACCTCACCCACTCCTCCACCCACCTCCCAAGCACCAAATTGCCAGCATCCCTGCAAGCTGTGAGCACAACCGCCAGAGTCACTCCATTTGGCGCCACTGCACCCTCAGCAACCATCGACCGGAACATCCCTTCAACCTCGGCCGCCATCCCTGCCCGCTCGTACGCTTTCAGTATAGAGTTCCAAGAGACGACATCCCGGTGGGGAATTCCGTCGAACACCCTGCGAGCGGTGAGGTGATCACCCAGGCAGGAGTACATGGTGATGAGGGAGTGGACGGTGTGGTCGTGGTCCCTGAGGCCGAGCTTCTCGAGGAGAGCGTGCGCGGAGCGGGCGAGGGCTGGGGCCGGGCAGCGCGCGGCGGCGAGGAGGAGGAACGGGAGGGTGTAGGCGTCGGGTCGGAGATCGGCGCGGAGCATGGTGAGGAAGAGGCGGAGGGAGGTGTCCGGGCGCGACGAGGCGAAGAAGCGGATCGCGACGTTGTAGGAGAAGGCGGTCGGGGCCGGGTGCGAGGAGAGGAGGAGGAGGACATAGTCGGCGGCGGCGGCGGCGGAGGAGGAGGAGGAGGAGAGGGAGAGGAGCTTGGAGAGGAAATGGTTGTAGGGAAATGGGCGGTTTGAACGTGCGAGGAAGTGGGCGTGGAGCTGCTTGACGGCGGCGAGGGAGCGGCAGCGCGACAGGAGCGTAGAGACGGCGGCGGCGGTGGTGGAGGCGGCGGAATGCATTGCTGAAGGTGGCGCAGCCGACGGGTGGCGGCTCTGTCGCGGCTGTCCGTCTCCAGCGGCTTGCCATCGATGCGCGCCACGTCGGATGGGACTGCTGCCACCGTCCGGAGGTGGAGTCGGTCCCCCCCCCCCCAAAATCTTCGGCGAACCACGATGACGATTTTTCTAAAAAAATTATTAATGATTAATGGTAAATCTAGCATTTGTTTTTTTTTTCACATTTCCTACATCACAAATGCCTGGAAAATTTCCATGCTCCAGGCGACGGTGCCCACGGGACGCGAGTTGGTGCATGCAGCTCCACCCGTGCCATCTTCATTAAAAAAGGATAACTGGATGAGTCAGTCTGACTACAACTATCCCTCCGTTCCAAATTGTAGTTTGTTTGACTTTTTTTGATCCTAACTTTGACCACTTGTCTTATTCAAAAAATTAGTGCAAATATGGTTAAATTTGAGTCATTTTTGAAGTTCTTTTGTTAGTAAAGCAAGCCACGGTAAAAGAAATGATATTTGACAAAATTTTTTGAATAAGACGAGTGGTCAAAGTTGGGGTCAAAAAAGTCAAACGAACTACAATTCGGAACGGATTAGTACATGCGGGCATGCACATTTGTTGGACGGAGGTGGGAACAAAGTGAGACAGATTTGGATCGTTGGATGAACATCCAACGGTTAAGATCAATCGCCTGGAAAAAAAGGAAAAAAACAGGCGCCTGTTTTTTTTTTTAAAAAAAATACTAGTAGTTCTGAATGGCGAAAGGGGAAGGCCGACTAGAGCTATCGGCAACTGATGGGCCGACGGGCCCTTTTCAGTGTTTGTGTTTCACCGGTTATTTGCTAGCGGCAACTCGGGGTCGTGCCCTCCAGGCTGTGTATCTTTTTTTTTTTTTTTTGATTGATCTAAGCACGGTTTTGACAAAAAAAAAAAAAAATATATAGGAAGGTCGAAGGCGTCTAAATTACCTTAATGAAGCACACGCTTTTGAAAAGAAAGGAAACATATACTCCATATACAGGAAGGCATGATGATAGATGCTTTGATATACGAAAGATGAAATATTAAAGGTGCCATAGGGGGTCTCCCAAGGTATAATCTACAGGTCACAGCCGCAACACAAGAAACTAACAGGCCGTTAACTGAAAATTTAAGTGTATATAATACATAAACATCAGTGTTTGCTACAAAAGGCCTGGCACAGTCGCACACAGAGAGAAACTCTCGGAAATATGTACAAGACGCCCTTGGTAAGTAGCGTTGGTAAGTGGCGTTGACACTATGTACAAGGATGAATCCTATTGCGGCTCATGAAAACAACGAGCTATACCTCAACCCCGATCCTCTCCGCAACCTGCAATACAGTTACACACAAATCAGCGAAAAATCAGGCTTCTGAGAAATAGTTCAGATAACATGAAACAGTTGCGGTTGCAGGGGATCAGAGGGCCAAGTTATACAATGCAACTGTTGGTAAATCCTGGTGAAATGCAACACAATATAGAGCTGATAATGTTGGAATTCCACAGGAGTGCTGAGCAGCAGAAAAAATATATACCTCCTTGAAGGAGAAAACATCACTGCCCCAAAGCCAGGCATCACAGCCTGCATCCCTAGCTCCCCATATGTCGTTCCTACGGTCATCACCAACATGCACAGCTTCTTCAGGTTTCACTCCTAACAGCTCGCAGGCCTTCAAGAATATTGTAGGGTTTGGCTTTTCTGCCGCAACCTGGAGGTTGAGCAGAATAAATGGATCAGAGTTTAACACAAGATTAATAGGACAATAACATCTGAAGAGATTAATTAGTAAGCTTTGCTAAACAAGGTCACCAAAAGAATATTTTGACATGGAAACCAACCTCAGCAGATATAGCAACTGCATCAAACCAGCGGTCACATTTCAGTGCTTGTAAAAGTGGCCGAAGACGAGTGTCAAAGTTGGACACGACAGCTGTTTTGACACCAGCCCTCCTCAATGCCTCAAAAACGCGCCCAGCATCTGGATCGCAGAGATGCCAAGCCTATCAAACATATCAAATTTTGTAAGCTTAGCGAATATATCTACCCCAAAAGAAGAAGGTCAAAACACATTTTGATTGCACACTGTATCTCACCTTTTCAGTTGTATAGTACTGGTACAATTCCTCAAAGTACTGTAGATCTGAGCAGCCAGTAGATGAACTCACTATGTATTGCCAAAAGGGCCTTCCATCATTGACATACCTGGAGAGACTCAGATGCATTAGGATTGGAATTTCAGTTGCAGTCCAAGCAGCAGCGTGATTTTCAAAAGGGGTTTGAAATCTGGAGGGCTGCAAGGCTCCCAGGCACAACACTTTTTTAGTAACATAACAAACCCAACAGCTCATTCTAGTACATAAGTGGGCAGGCAAGTTGAGCTACAAACAAATGAAATGAAAGAACCTGTACTACTTCAGAACACCACCTAAATGGCCAGATATGTTGAGAAAAATTAGTGGCGATAATAATTGACCAAGATGTTTCTCTTGAGAGGTCTAAGAAAACAGCCTGGAAATTAACATGTAGGAGCCCTAAACCATATGCTAATAAACCTGCATCCTTGCAGTTGGCAGGAACCTAGGAGTTAGTGTTCTTCTTTATTATTATTTATTTATTTCTGTCTTTTTTAGCAGTGCCATAAATAACCAAGCAAAACTATGATATTTGGGAGAAATCCTGTTCCCGGAACTAGATCCGGAAGACTTGTAATGACATAATTCTCCCAGTTATTGACTTGTTCTTGCAAGGATGCCCTACGTCACATTGACTTACAACTCAGTCTTATCTCTGTATAAATGTTCTCGATTTGTAACGCAACTGAGCTTGATGGATTCAGATATACTTAGGTTTGCTCTATTTATATGGATTCAACTTAATCTCTACACATTGGATGCAGACCTTTTAGCTGGAGGTTAGTATATATATGCGTGGCATGTTAACTATACATGACAAAATTGCTTACAGTACCAAAATTTCCCTAGTTTTCATGCAGGGAACCACTTTGAAGCTGATTGTTCGAAAAGACCCAAGCCTCTGAAGTGAAGGATTGACAACTTATGGTCCACGGCTTGATTGGATTGCACAAAAGCACGAGGCATGTGCCATACCAAGTTACCAACAAACATGTACCAGTGGGGTGCAATCAACTGAGGTCACATAATACACCAGTTGCACATGCCATTTTCCCCCCTTTATCCAAAAAAAAAAATCATGCAAAATACAGCAAGTACTATAAACAGTCACAAGTTGAGTGGGGCTTTACCTCAGACGCGATCTACCCCATGGCTGAGCATAAGCCCGGCGATACCGCATCAGAATCTCGTCCTCTGAGTAATCCACTCCGTACTTCTGGCCTATCGTTCTGTACACCTGAACAGATGTTTAAAACAGCATGCATCAGAATTCAGAACACTACTTAAACCGCATCAGAAAAAGGAGCCTGTTCTGCAATTCATCGCTCAGGGGACGAAACGAAACCATCTATTAATCGTAGTGAAGCAAACAAGTCCTGAAGAGCACTATCAGATCTCTCCAAAGGACAGCCGGAAATCGCATATAGAGTGGAGAGAAACAACAGATCGGATCAACTCCAATCACTCCGCCACAGAGCGCGCACAGCTAGCCGGAATCAACTTGCATGCCGCAGCAATCGCTACCGGTGGCCAGAAATGGCGTACGGAAACCACCGGACAAACACATGCAGGAGAGCAGGCAACCGGCGGGGCATAGTGCAGCAGCAGAGGACGCGAACCGGAGGGAGGCGCGCGCGCGGCGGCGGCGGCAATGGAAGGGAGAGGCGTGGGCGAGGCGAGCGGAGCGGACCTGGGCCATGGGCTCGGTGGGGGCGAGCAGCGTGCCGGCGGCGTCGACGAGGATGGCCTTGTGCGTGATGTCGCCGTACATGGCGCGCCGGTAGTCGTAGTACTCCCGCGCGCCCATGAGCTCCCACCTCGCGCTTGCGGCCCCTGCCCCCGGCCCCGCCGCAACCTCCGCCGCGGCCGTCCCGAGCGGCCGCTTCTCGCCGCGGGCGAGCGCGGGCGGCAGGCGGGCCGCGGCCGCCGCGCGCAGCCGCGCCACCGCCATTGCTTGCGGGGCGGCGGCGAGATGAGGGGGTGGAGGAGGAGGAGGAGCGTCGCCGTGCCGTCCCTGCGCCGCGCGTCGTGGGCGTGGGGCGTGGGGCGTGGTCTGTGGTGGTCCTCGGGGGCAACTAGTGGTGGCGGTTTATAGGCGGCCAAGGCGTGGCCACTGGTGACTGTGGCCTCAGAAGGGCCTGTGATGGAGGTGGTGGCTTTGCTGCTCGTTCGCCAGTGTTTGGTGGATTTTCAGGTGGTGTTTGGGACTTTGGATGGATCATTTCGAATTCTCCAGCATTGCATGATAAAAACATGTTTTAGTCAAAAGGGAGAACCGTAGAAAACATGTTTGGTTCGGTCGGGGCATGATAAAATCGGGCTAACATGGACATGGTAAAATCATCACCAAGGTTTGCAACTCTATCCATGGATGGATGTTGGCAAACGAAATCCCGTATATTTTTATCTTTATATCCGAATAAGAAGAGTTTTCCTATCAAGAGTTCACGACACGGGTGTCTCTTTGCATGTTGTATGTTTTAGTTTGAGAAATAAGATGTTTATTTTTCTAATCGTTCGAAATTTTGTTTTTCTAAGTTTGTGAAATGGAATAGTTTAGCTCACCATGATCTTATTTTACCAAAATTGTTAGGATGATGAGCATATGTAGTTATGCACTACTTATATAGTAGCATACAAGTTGAAGAACTTCTTAAACTAAACACCGCTTAGATGCATGAAATTTATAGCCTTTTACCTAAGCAGAATCCACATAAACTTTACAAACAAGAGTAGAGGAGCATCCAATCTGATGCAAAATATTTGAACAAAAGCAATAGTACTAATCTTCTTAAATTTTTCCCTGAGTAATATATTGACAGTCCTGATGTTGGGTGTTAACAAACTAACAAATTAAAGATCAAAGAAGCCGCACCAACAAAGAAATAAACAAGGACGACGATATCAACTAATGCAAGTATATTCGGCGACTCGGCACTTCGGAAGTGACCGAGGTTGTTGGTTTAAGCAAGGAATTGAACTTTGAACCAACTTTGCTACAACGTTGCTCGTCTACTCAAATGCAACTTGCTTTATTATGAACACTGACTTCCCAGGTGCTCTCTGCTTACGAGCTCAAGTGGGTGTGAGGTTGGAAGTTGCATTATATCTGTAACCGAGTCCCGTGCTGATGTTGACATAATTTAATCCAATCCATCTTTCACCATAGCTACCTAGTTAAGCTAGCGTATGTTCCAATGCGTGATAACATGCAGATACGAATCAAACCGGTTTTCATCTCGGTAAAGCCCACATCAGTCTGCCACAGAGCCCATGGTTTCCTGCCCTGCCACGTCCGGCAGTTTTGGACGCCACTGAATTGTCATGTACCATCACGACGCCAAACTGCCAAAGCAACGCAAAGTTACCTTATTATTTCACTTATTTACACATCACCTTTGCATTAGTTTACACTTTACAGAGACCATGGCATATGTTACTCCTACGACCTAGTATACATACAAATTGTATATACGTTTGTGTACGCTAATTGGTCCGAGAGAGCCCGTTGATTCATCGGTTGCGCCCACCGAATCTTGGGCCACGCTATTGGCGTTACACGCGTGACGCACCGGGAGGATCGACCGATTGCAGGTAAACGACGCCACACACCATCAAGCTTACTCAGCTTCTGTCATAAAATAAAAGAAGAAAAAGGATTACTCAGCCACTTGGTTTTTTATTATCCAGCGCTTTAAAAAAGAAGGGAATCCTTTCGGTTGCAACCAAAAAAGAAAGAACGGAAGAAAGGAACGTTTTCCTTTTACTACTCCCTTCAGAATTCCAGGTGTGTGGAAGTGACAAAAATGATTGGGAATCATCAAGCCCATTCCGCTTCAATACGGCACCCGTTCCAAGACGGATCTATCTGGTGCAGCGCAGTGCAGCCGCGAACAAACCCGGTAGTAAACATCTTGTCAGTAAGGAGTTTCTTTTTTGAGATATTGTCAGTGAGAACAAACCCGGCAGTAGTAAACATCTTGTCAGTAAGGAGTTTCTTTTTTGAGATATTGTCAGTGAGTTTGTTAAGCACAGGTGCTGATATAAACCTGGGCACTAAGCTAAACTGGACACATCTTCTCTATGGACTGGCCTGGTCAGATCACCTAGGACTAGGTTGTTACGACTAATTTTAGATCAATAAAGTTTAGTCATATTACTATGCTGCTTGATACAGACTCCGTTGTACTAACTAATCGATTGACTAGCTGCTAGTTAGGGTGTAAACTTAAAAATACTTCATTCATTAGTTCACAGGTGTGAGACTAATCTTTACATGTGACTATTAACAATTTAGTCTCGGTAATCACAGACCTCGGAGAAAAACGGACACTGACTGCAGTTATTACGCTTTATTTATGTGATCTGAACAAAGATTTCCTCGGATGGAGCCTGGAACCGGCATCCGTGTGGCTGCGACGCCGCGACCTCCCAGCGCACAATTGCTGCACCACCGGAAAATGACAGATGACCCGAAAGAATATCGTGTGGCCGGACCGGACATGTGGCCCTCACCGATGTGGATTCCACCGGGCTTGCCGCTTGCTTGGCCGCTTGGGCCAGACCCACAGACGCAATCGAGGCGAGCTCCCTGAAGGCCTGAACCACAAGCGCCCCCTCCAAATTGCAGACTGAACGAAACGACCAAACCAGAAGCAACAACTACTGTGGACAGTCTCTCCTTCCTTCTGAGATCTTCTGAATCAAATTTCTGCGTCGTCACTGGAGTGAGAGATTCAGGCCACATAAACAGTTTTTTTTTTAAAAAAAATAATTAATAAAAAACCAAAAGATTCAGACTACATGTGTTCTGACTTCTGAGTTCATGACCGCAAATACGCGGCAAACTTGAACTGAAAGAGTACCATCGTGTTCTGCCACGGCGAACGATCTAGGGATAAGTTTTCTGACGCTAAAACCGTCTCGTAGCAGGAAAACCACGCAGGCCGCCTCGCTGAAAACGCTTCGTCGCTCGAATTTCCGCGCTGACCTCGCATGCTCTGCTTGACAAATTCGACACTCCCGAATTCACAAGAGGGAAGGGCGGCCAAAAAACACCTGCCACTAGAAAACCAGTGGTGGCAGACGAGCCGGGGGAACGTGCGGCAGGGGAGGAGCTGGGCACACGGCGGCCAGCAGCCGGGGGTCGCCGTCGCCGTCGCCGTCGCCGAGTCGTGCCGTGCGCCTCCGCGCGATCAAATTCTTGGAGGTGGTGGCGCGTCTGCGGTGGGTAGGAGCGGTGGTCCAGGAGGCGACAAGGATCGATCGGATCGCTCCGCCAGGCACGTCTGCTTTCTCGGCGGCGGGTCAGGGCGGGGCGATGGTCGTGGCCGTGGATGGTCCTCATCCCGTCCTCCGGCCAGCCGGCGTCAGGGTGGTCCCACCCAGGAGATTAACAGCTTTACAGCTTTGCATTCCTCTGGATTCTCTTCCTATCCAGAATCCAGCTCAGCTTACCTGATGGGGTGACTGTGACGACGTGTCGATGTTGAGAACAGTTCCGGCTTCTTCGATTGTCATCTTTGTCAGCTGTCGGATTTGCACAGTCGTTTTCGGCACTTGCCGTAGAACCATTATTGCTACTGTGTGGACTCAAATACCAGCAGAAATGTTGTCGAAAAAGAAAACACCAGCAGAGATAGAGATGGAATTTTGTGGTCATACTGAAAGAGTGAACATCACAGCCGAGCCTGGATTCATAAGAACAACATGTTGAAAATATCATAGCATCAGGCCTGAAATATCAAGCCAGATACAGACATACAGTACATCGAGTCACTCGGAAGAATGCCGTAGTGCTAGTAGACAATCCATTTCAAAGCCGAGCTACTGCAACAACCAAACAAGTGGCCTTACAACTTACAAGGAGCAGTTAACAGACCTCCCGTAGACAGTTCCACGGGAGATCATTATTGCCTGCCCGGGATTCAGCGAGCTAAATAGACCGACACACATCTCACACCAAAAGGATACTACCACCCGTCGTCGGACTCAGACGTCCAGGATAAGTTAATAATTCTCAAGTGCACCAGTCTGTGTCCAGAATTCCAGGATCTCAAGGCGAGATCGTCATTGAATATGCTATAAATAGAGTTGCCGCTTGATACGAGCACTGCTGCACCATCATCTTCCTTGTCTGCAAAGTTCGTCAGAAGAAATTGGTTTACCAAGTGATGGGTGCAGAGCAAACATGACTAGTAGTAGAATAGAATGGCATGCCGTCTGAACAAAGCAACAGCCTGCGGTCCTCTAATCATCGAGACTGAAAATGAAGTAGCATTAATGAGCAGAAGGATAAGTACACGTACCTTCTGGTTGAGCGCGTGGCGCGCCTAACTGGACCACTGTCTGCTGAGTCCTCCACAACGGGATCTCTGGTTTTCTTTGCCCTTGAACGTGTCACGGCTGCATAATACATGAAAGACGAGTTCATTAAGAAACATGATGTGTTCGTGTTGTGTGGATAACAAAGCTGGAATCATAGTCACCTTTGCCAACAGGTTGTGTGGATTGAATATCCTCACTGCCACCTTCTGATCCTGTACTAGTATTGGCACTGTGTTCTGGTGTGTTCTCCTTATCTTTGGTGCTGCTATCCACCGAAGGATCTGAAATGGGATCTCTGGTTTTCTTTGACCTTGACCGTGACATGCCTGCATGATACATGAAAGATGAGTTGCTTAAAAAACTTGATGTCTCCGTGTTGTTTGGATATCAAAGCTGGAATCGTGAGTCACCTTTCCGACCAGGTTGTGTGGATTGAATCTCTTCATCACCACCTTCTGATCCTGTAAGTGGGGCTGATGTCTGAGAATTCTCTGTACTAGTATTCGCACTGTGTTCTGGCGTGCTCTCCTTATATTCGGTGCCGCTATGCACCGAAGGATCTGAAACAGGATCTCTGGTTTTCTTTGCCTTTGACCGTGACACGCCTGCATGATACATGAAAGATGAGTTCCTTAAGAAACATGATGTGTTCGTGTTGTATGGATAACAAAGCTGCAATCGTGAGACACCTTCGTGAACAGGCTGTGTTGATTGAATCTCTTCATCACCTTCTGATCCTGCAAGTGGGGCTGATGTCTGAGAATTCTCTGTACTAATATTGGCACTGTGTTCTGGTGTGTTCTCCTTATCCTCGGTGCTGCTATCTACCGAAGGATCTGCAACAGGATCTCTGGTTTTCTTGGCCCTTGACCGTGACACGCCTGCATGATACATGAAAGATGAGTTCCTTAAGAAACTTGATGTGTTCGTGCTGTGTGAATAACAAAGGTGTTATCATGAGCCACCTTTGTGAACAGGCTGGGTTGATTGAATCTCTCCAGCGCCACCTGATTCTGTAAGTGGGGATGATGCCTGAAAGTTCTCCGTACTATGGTCACTGCATTCTGGCATGTTCTCCATATGCTCAGTGCTGCTAGCCACCAAAGGATCAACTATCTCGCTAGTTTCTTCTGCCATGTACACATAAATAGACAGGTCAGACCATCTGTGCAAGAGAAACAGTGATACTACCATCTAGTGCACAGACCATAAACTGCTAGTATATAGCATCACGTGTTAAGTAGTAGAAATTAGTCGACTTTAGCAGTTATATAGCATAGAGGATAAGGAGCGTCAGGAAGAAATGTAAACTTCTACTTACCTTCGGCAGAATTCCCACTGTTTTGACTAACTTCCTTAGTAGCCAGAAATTCATCAAGCGAGCCAATTCTCTGTCGGTGTGCCTCAGCATTTTTGGTTGTTTCCTCCTGTTCTTTCTTTTCCTGATGAACCTTGCTAAGTTTCTCCTCAAATTCCTCAATGCAAACTTTTAGCTCAGGTTTCGCAAACTTCTTGCACTGATTGGTGGAATAACCATAGATAAGTAAGTGAAAAAAGGATTGTTCATAAATTTAGTGATGCTTTATTAAACCAAACTGAAGCCTACAGAAACATCAAGTCTATGTTACCAACCTTTGATATTACGCTTCTGAAGTGGTTCATCACAGAATCTTCAGACAATGCATGCTCAAACATCTTAAAATTATCAATGAGTTTCTTTAGGCCCTTTTCAGTGAAGGTTAGTTGAGAAAGGCAATAAGAGATATACTGCCACTGTCTGACATCTGAAACACATGCATAGAAAGAGTCAGGCATCTGAAAAATGTTAAAAATGCATGTCTTACAGCACAATTGTCTCGATAAAACAAAGAATTAAATGACTGAAACAAAGAAATGAGTGTTAACTTTTAATATAGCTAAAAGTGCAAGTGTAAAAAAAAAAAGCAACTTGATCTCATCTTATTTCTTATATGTGCAATGTTCTCTCCTCCTTTCTATTTTATATAATGCAGTAATGTTTCTCTCTCCTATGCTGTTGCAAATTTCTTACTCTTACCACCTTTTTTTCATAATAAATTGCCACTTCCTTAACACTGAGGCAGGCCCTTGCCTCTTACCCTAAGTACCTTATTAATATTAAGTACAAGCACCGACTTAGCTAAGTATCAAACTAACTTTATGCAAATCATGACTTCCTTAGTATAAATGCTGGTCAAATGTGACAAGTAAGATGGGGTACTATTTATCCTATTGAGGGCATAAGCGTAGTACCATTTACTCCAGCAAACCTATTGCACAGCTTATCCACAAGAGCTTCCATTTGTTTGTCCTGGGATCACAATTGCAAAAGTACATAGTTACTAACAAGTAATGTGGAGTATGCTAACAGCATGCAAACGAGTGAAGCATTGAACATAATACCTTCTTTATTGAATTAATTAAGAACTGCATAATGTTGCAAAAGGTTTCTTCTTTCAGGTGTTGATTGCACAGTCTACCCAAGATATCCGGAAGAAGATTATAAATTGGGTTGCTTCCTTCATAGGCCACCAATAAAAAAGAAGCAAATTTGTTAGATAGAAGTGAAACTCTAGTATTCAGGTTAATCAACCAATGTTTCTGACACATGTTTACATACCTTTTTTTGACAATTCATGAAAGAAGAGTTTTGCCAGGCTTGATATCCTCTCATCTTCATCTTCTATTCTTACAGCCATTTCATTTATATACCCTTTAACCTACAAAAGATTTTCAAAGTGACTGAAAAGTAACAGAATGGTGGGAAGGAGAGGAGCAGAGAGAGACAGACCTTCATCATATCATTCAATATAAGATGAGAAATCACCAGCACAGCGTTCTTCCTCACTGACCCTGAAGGATCACGTAACCGGGCATATATATACTCTGTCCAAGGTTCTAAGAGGTTTGGGAAGCGAACTGCTAAATCGCCAAGTGCTATAGTGCAATTGGATCGGACAATTTCAGAAGGTGCACTTTCAGCAACAGTAAACAAGATTTGAAGATTTGCTTCGCTGAAAGTTGAGTATTTAATGTGAGGGAGTGCTTTCATGAAATGCTCGTCGTCCACAAGAGTCATGTGAATGAAAAAAAAATACTTACCAGAATTCTGCATCAATGATCATTAGCTTGCAAAGAGCAAGCATTGCAGAAGCTTGTAGGTCCGGGAACTAGATTCAAAAGAGAAGAAATTAGTAACTTAGATAGTAACAAGAAAAAAAATGAAATACAGGAAACCCAGTAGACTATAAACCTTTTGCAGCAATGTAAGATTCCTGCAGAGTTTTGAGAGAAATGGCCCACAATGTCCTATGAGATTCTTTTCAGAAGACCAGGAAACAATTTCCTTTTCTGCTCTTTCAGCAAGGGACTCGATTGCAATATCTTTAGTTGCACCAAGTCCCAGTTCAGCATTTATGCCTTGTGCCTGTTACACAGTAAAGCACAACCTGAACTTAAATGAAACAATAACAAGTTTTTTAACGTAATTGAAACAATAACAAGTGACAAGTTCAGAAAGGACAGAGATTTAGCAGTCAAGCCAGAATTACCTCCGAACTTTTAGACACATCAGACTGCAGATCCTGAGCGGCGGACTGAGAATTTTCATTCTTCCGTATCTGTTTCTGAATTTTCCTAACGGAATTCTCAATGTACACCAAATGATTTAGTGCTATATGACTAATAACAAAAAGAAATCTACCCAGCTTTGAAGGTGATATTGATGACAGAGAGGCATCATTCTCAGTTTCATTACCATTTGACACATCCTCGGTTCGTAAAACACTGAATACAGAACTGAGGGACTTCTTTGCAGTCTCAGTAGCAAAAATTTCAGGTGCAGGGTGTAGGGTATAGATGGTACTTATAGCTTTATCTGCAGCTCCATACCATATTTTCTCAGGAATTGAGAAGCTTGTTACCAAACCTTGCAATGCAGCAAATACTCTACTATTTGTATTTATCAGTTTGCCCTTGTCTTCCTCTGATAATCTTTGCAAAGCAAGACATGCAGTTCTAGCAAGCAGAGGCTCCTCCTTAGCCCAGCGTCCAAACCCAATGTCAATAATATCTTGCAAGTGTGTACCCAAAATGCTGGGAGACGACTTAGCAGCCATACAAAGAATTGATAGAGCTCCACGACTTTGCACTGGTCTCACTCCGTTTATGTTAAAGCAAAAATAGTCCCACAGTGCTGATACCTGGAAGAAGCGACAGGTCATATAAAATATCCTCAGAACCAATATAATCCAAAAAATGGTTATATTTGGGAAGCTAAGCTATACATGACTACAGTAGTCGAAGAAATAAAGACAACAAATCAGTAGATATGGACAAATTCCAATTCCTTCTGTAATTCCAATTCATATTTATAGAGGTCAATAATTAGGATCTTGAAGAAGCAAGCATCTTAATTGCTCTAATCTGAAAAAACTCTGATGCTCAGACAGTTTTGAATGTGTTGCCGCATTTATTTTTTCTTTACAACTGAATTATATTTTAATCACCGAGCTGCTCAGTTACTTTAGCTGGAACTAACAGATAATCACATTCAAAGTGGTAGCAAAAGCAAATTTGACAGGGAAAGAAGGGTGCACCGTGCTGGATGAAATTTCTGCTTTTGAAACTAAGGAACTAACTAAGCTCTCAAGAGCAGCAAGGTCACCAATGCTACAATCAATGGCAAGGTCTAACAAACATTTCGCTGTTTCTGTTGGGCTTTTCCTTGTGTATAAAGTAATGAATGCACTCTCCACTGCTTCATATATTGACTTGTCCTGAGAAAATACCTGAAAAATACAAAGAGTCAAGGAATATTAACAAATACATAACAAGCACAAAAACCAGACAGTTTTTGGGATATTACCAGAGGTAACATTTTCCTGAGTGCTGCTTCTGATCCTTCGATCTGAAATTGTCTGCATCTCATCAGTAAAAGGATAGTGTTCTCAACATCAGTAGCTGATGATGATGCCAACAACTGAACAAGAATTGGCATTAATGAAGTTATACACTTTGAAAACAGCAGGCCAGCTTCAAGTGATGCAACTAAAGCTCTTATTTGTTCCAAATTTGTTATATCCACAATCGTAGCATCACGATCATTCTGATCCTGACTAGATGTTAAACAGCTATCACTGACACTTTCATCTTGCCCTACGATCACTTCACCAGGCGAACAATCGTTTGCAACCTCATCTTTGTCTGGATTAGAAGGTTCCATTCCTTGTAATTTTTCCTTGTACTTCTCTAGAGTTGCCTCAAAGGTTGCAGTCCTTAACTGAGGCCCAAAAGGGTTGTGTTGCAGCATTGTAATGAGAAGCTGTAGTGCTGATTTTCTCACAATAGCACTTTTGTCCTCCAGTCTCCCTGAAGCAACTGAAGCCACTTCATTCCACAGGCCAATTGAGATAGAATTTTCTTCACAAAGTTCAGACCACACCTGAAGCACCCGACTCCTTGTGTATGCTGACACATCCCTACAGCGCTCAATCAAAATCTCTAGCATAGCCTGCTTACTTCGAAGCCGAGCATTGCTATCACCCTCAACATCCTTGAAAGCCTTTGCAGCCAGCTTTCCCAGAACTCCAACAAGAGCATTTCTGATCTTATATGACTCACCACCAAAGTGAGGTATCAGAACACCGATGTTGGTTGACATAAGCTTTGGCAAACGGTCTGCAAGTTCTACAAGGAATCTCCCAACATTATCAGCACCAACACTATCTCTTGCATATTCTTTTGGGTCAGCCCGACCTATTTCCCTAACCAGGGAAATTGCGAGGCTTCCATCACCAAACTTTTTCTCTGCAGAAGCAACTGCTTCTGCAAGATGAGGAACAGTGAAATCAAATTTGTGGATCAGATGTGAGACAGATGCACTGATTTGAGAAATTCTCTTATGCTTCGTGGCAATTGCTCCAATTATCCGGCACAGGCCACTTCTTGTATCGTCATCTTTTAACATATTTTGATTTTCACAGAGGACAAAAGTACACCTACATGTTATGAAAGTGATGTCATTGCAAAAAAGTGGGTTACTGGAAAGTACTGTGGCCAGTTTCCAGAACTTACTTTGAAATGAAAGAGAGATATCGTTCATCAGTTCCTCCAGGACCAAAAAGTAGAGAAAGGTCAGCTTCAAGAGAATTAGCAACTAGACTCATGATCCTGCCTCTTTGTGCCTCCCAATTCCAAGAATATACAGGATTCTTCTTTCGCCTGTGTGGTGTCGCCTAAATTATCATGAAAAAATAAAGTCAACTAAAAAACAAGAGCATAAATAATCTGAATGTTTGCATCTTCTGCACAAAAATTACCTTAGCCACTGTGCAGGTTTCAGCAGCAGATTCCGCGGTGAGAACAATGGAAATGAGAAAGAAGGAGTAGATCTTGAGGGCATTGCGGTGTGTGGCAACGCGATCAGTGATTGGGGTAGCATCAGAAGGGGATGACATGGATGCCCGGGAAAGTGAGTCTATGTTGGGTAGAAGGACACTGAGGTTGGAGCGCAAGGTCTCAACAATGTTGAACTTAAGGGCTGGGGGTAAGCAGTTGAAATCACGAACAATAGAATAGATGGCATCGAACACCTCCTGTTCCTCAATGCAGAAGAGCTCCTTATCAGAAAGATCAAATGATGCACCTACAGTTTGAATAAGAACAAGAAAAACAATCAGTTCACTTAACAAGATCTTTCATTCAAAAAATTAAAGCACCAAAACTAACTAGATCTCTATATTTTCTAATAATAAATTTATAATTGCATGTTGCCACAGGTTAGAGCAGCCAACATTGTCAATAGTAAGACTATAGCATGGAAATTAAGGGCAAAGGTCTATTCCCATCAAGCAATTGCTAATATTACAGAGATAACAATGGAGATCAGATATTTGTGAATAATTAGGATAGCAGGGTTATGTAGGGTCATTGAGGCAAAACTGTAGTAGCTTTCGTTAGCTGCTCGCACCCACCTTTTTCTGAAATCAGATCAAGTTTCTTAATCCGAGCCATGTTTAGTGCGGTAAGATACTAAAGCAACTGCAAGACCCCCGGTTTCAAAATTGGTTCCAAGCAAGCTCGAACGCTTCTGTGGAAGCGACCGCGAGCATTTGTCTGCAAACTCAATTATTTACATGCGCGCACCGAATTGCTTGAGAGAGAGAGAGAAAATATGGATGCTAGGTTGCCAGCTACATCCAAATCAGAAGCCGAATAGCATCACTGTCAAACAAAACCCTATTCTAGTGAATCTTAAGCAAGCGAAGATCAAAATCTGACTCCGAACCTAGGAATTCTTAACGACTGGTACAACCCGACCGAACAACAAACCCAGCGGCGGTTGGGAGATGGCAGCACGTACCCTTGACGAACTCCTCGAGGTCGGCGGCGCGGAGGGTGGCGACGGCGACGGGGTTCTGCGGCCGGAGCGAGGGCTCCTCGTCGCCGTCGCCGTCGGTGTCCCGCTCCAGATCCCGCAGGCTCGACGGGAACACGAACGGCGGGGCCATCTCGCCGCGGGCGGACGCCGGCGAGCGGAGGAGGGGGAGGGGGAGGGTGTGGTTTTGGGATGGGGAATGGGGAATGGGAGGGGAAGAGTGGCGAGTATTTCGAAATCGAGAGCGGGAGCCCGTGAGATTTCGTGAGGTTGTCCCACTGTATGACATGTGGGGCCCACGCATCGCGTGTGAAGGTGGCACCGGTGGTTTAATTCGAACTTTTTGAATAGGCAGCGCCGTAGCTCGTGTTGACCGTTTTTTTTTTTTAGATAATGAGCTTTTGTTTAACTGTTGAGTAAACCTGACTGTTAGGTCAATCAAAGAACCAAATATTCACGTTTCCAAGTCCTATCAAAAGTTGTGTTAAATTGTTCCTTTTTGAATGCTCTTTCGTCGCAACTTAAAAATTGTTGTCGTTGCCCCTATTAACTGTTGCACAATAAGAAGATAGCAGTTGTTGTTGACATGTTCAAATTCTTAACTCAAGCATTGTTAATAAATTTTAGAGGAATGCATTTTTCTAACAATTCTGAATAGTAGAGTGTATACTATAAGGATACGTGCAATACTCCTTGTTGTCCAGGCAATTTTTCTTGCCACGATGGATATAATATGGGTACCTATAGGCAGAGTTGCTACCTAACCAAGCATTCTATGCTTGGTACAACTCGACGTGTTCATGCGAATAAAGCTAATTAACTATCGTTGTTGACTTCATCTCAGACAAATAAGAGTCTGTCTCATTATAAGCTAGGATTGCTAGTACATGTTCTACGAGACTTATTTTACTAGTTAGATTTTTCATTGTCATTATTTTCCTCTTGATTTAGTAATAAATCTGATTGAAGATGGAATGTGTATCCTGATTTTCATATGACATCATCTAGTTTCAAACCCTCAAGGCATCCTTGCATATTTATTATAGTGATATTGCTAATGGATCCATTTTCTATATATCGGAGGCGCTAGAATTGAATTGGGTTCAATACCAAATTAGCATCACTATTGAAATAAGGCACAATATAGATTTTGTTTCTTTGTATGTCGATCGAATTAGATGTTGGAACCCGAGAGATGTTTTGCAATAGAAAACAACATGAAACTAGGCCAAAGGGAATGGTGCATAAGAAGGTGTCTGAGGGGGAGGAGAGGAGGTCGCACTAGATGCACCAGGGTACCGGCCATGGGGAAGAAGGGGCGCTGCATTGGTGGAGGAGTGTGGGGGCAAAAATGTGTTGAGGCAATATATCATGAGTGGAGGTGTATCATTGAGGTTTAATTTGTATATGTTCAAAACTATAGTGTTGAGAATGCATTCTCTTTACATCACTAATAATATTTTCAAGGTTTGAAACCTTGATCGAGAGCTACGGTTTTTATGAAACCCAGTATACAATGTTTAAAATTGTTATATGCTACAATGTTGAACATCGATGTCATACTAACATGGATCAATCTTAAACTCCTATAAAGCTAATGTCCACTAGTATATTTCTCTAGCATCTCCTTAAGCCACATTATCCACTATCCCATTAGCTTATTTTTCTCTTAAGCCACATCATCTCTCTTTTTTTCACCCACTATTTTTCCTTGCGCAATAACAAAGCATGCCTCATCGCTTCCTCTGCCACAACAAATATAGAAGAGAAGGAACTGCCACCGCCACACACCATCACAAATGAGTGCATGAGAAAAAACAAACCATTAAGCTTCTAGAGTAGTTTAAATAACTCCGACCTAGCTCAGCTCCACTTACGTGAGTAAGTTATCTCACTCCTTTCTTCATATATATACTTCTTCTTTTATATATCAGGTATTTTTCTTCATCAAGATATCTATTCGATCTAACTTTACTCAAGATAGCCATTATATTCCATTAATATTTAAATCTAAAGTTATTTTTAAAAAATCAAAGAAATATCTCCAGTTTAGTTATAGAAGATTCCCGCAGCAACGCGCAGGGTATCACCTAGTTCATAAGATCAATTATTAGTTTCCTCCTCATTTCCTCTTATCGCTTTCTTGGCTTTCTTTCTTAAGGATTAAACATTAACTGAGCTCCCAGAACCGAGGGAAGGCATTTATTTGATTTTCAAAGTTATGAAGGCCTAAACATACCTTGATACTTAATTTTTTTAACCCAACATCATTGGTTGATACCAAGAAGGGATGTGCCAAGGTCAACTAGCCGTGTGTGCTAGGGTGATATGAGGAGAAGCATGTCTCTTCTGAGCATCCACATCCGTTCCACATGTCTATCTGACATGTAAATACATAATAATGAATAATGTTTTTAGTACTGGAACGAGAACTAGTTTTAAGTGAAGAATGGGTTTTGCATGGGGAACGAGGAGAAAGATAGGCGCCGATGCTTGATCACTATGCCTTGCTATCGCTAAGCAAAGTTTAATGTGTTTAGTTCCTTTACTCGATTTATCATTGTTTGCTCAAGAGAGCCAATTTGGCTAGCCTTTATTGGTGAGGCTGACTCTGTCGAGCAAGTCGCTCAGCTAGAGGAGGCACAAGGTGACTAGATGAGACATAGGGTGCTTTTGGATGGAGTCCACAAGCTGTCGAGCCAAATGTGCACAGCGTGCCGCAACTTTGGCGCCGAAATCGTCCTTGGTCGATGTCTGCGGGTGCTGATGATCCGGGCAACCTCGTCCCCGTGCAGGCGCTTTTCTCTGATGGCCTCACTAGTACAGAAGTGACATATACTCTGTTGGCGGTGCTTAACTCATTTCTAACCCCGCCAACTTTAGTCTAGGCAGCACTAATTCTCACCTAGAATAGGGCTCTACTCTAACTATTTCTACAGTATGGTGCAAATTCTTTGTTTTGCAGGACATACCTAAAATACATGCAAAATGGACCAAGACATGAAGAAAAACACTTGTATAAAAACATCTTTTACTCTTGGTCCAAGCAAACAAGAGAAAAAGGGAAGAAATCCAAAGTCGAGGCCAAACCAACCAGAATCACCAGCATGGGCCGACCAGGGGCCCAACAGGGAGGCAACCGATCAAAGCTGAAGGCCGGCGGGGCCCAGCCAGGCGCGGGCGCGCCTGAGGCGCGAGCGTGCCCGTCTGAGCGCGGCCCAGGCCCAGCTTTGGTTGGTCGGTTCGTTTGCCGCCTTTGATGGTCGGTTCGGGGGTGTTTTCGACATTTGCCCTGCGGAAACCGACCATCCCACTCCTATATAAGCATGGGCAAGCCTCCCCCCTTCAAACAACAATTCATTATTCATTTTAGTTCTCACTCTTCACCACACCTCCATTCCACAAGTGTACAATAGAGAGAGTAGAGCCACTCTACCTAGCCTAGCTAGAATAGAAGTAAGGAGTGAGAGAGGAACAAGAGCGGAGCATCTCTCCAAGAGAGCTCTCGGGAAGCTAGTCTTCCACGGGGCGGAGTGCCGGACTTGTCGGCTCCCTCCTCGCTTGTACCTCTACGACGTCTTGCTACTTGAAGTAAGACATCGTGTTTATCTTTCGGTAATACCTTTGAGTAAGTTATTCTTGCTTGTTATCTTCTTGTGGGTTCGTCGTTCGTCCTCGTGATGGAAGCTCTATTAAGAGGACCCCTGATAGAGACGGGAGCTCCTGATCACCGCTAGAGTTGTAGCAACTAGCATAGACGTGGTGTCTAGACTAGGACCTACCTTCGTTTGCCTCGTAGTCCACGGTTGAGGTGGTAGGCGGCAGGTGGTGACAGCCATGTCCGTCCCTTGTAATCCCCCACGTCCGGCTACGACGTAGAGCTACAGGCCGGCATCACTTGGCAGACCAGGTGCGATCCGGTGCCCGAAGTAAGAAGTATAGCAACGAGTTTAGCCATCTTTTAGGCCCATTACCCTAGAAAACCTCATTACCTAAGCTATCCTACTCCATCTCTGGGCAACCTCTGTTTAGAATTAACTCACGAGCCGTTCTTCGTGAAAGAAATACGATACCCGATTACTCACCGGGTGAAGTGCTATAACGGTGTTTTCCGTGCGCTTGCGGATTTGGCTGCACACGCTAAGAAAAGCCAACAAGCATTTCTGGCGCCGTTGCCAGGGAACGGTTGTCGCAGTTAGCTCTGAATCTAGATTGCCCATGTACCTTGACCCACCTTTGCTCCACTTCTTTTGCTTTATTTTAGAAAACAAAAATATTCATGGAGCAACCAACCATTTACAACCTATCCGCTCCGAAGGGCAAGCTCATTCAAACACCCCAATCCTCGAAGCCTATCACAGCTTCTGAGTATGAGCTACGCCCTGGCTTTATAGCCATGGTTCGGGACCAAGCCTTCTCAGGCTTGGAATATGAAAACCCTTATGATCACCTACGGGAGTTTGAGCAACTCTGTGCATGCCTGACCATTGCGGGCATGTCACAAGATACATTGCGGTGGAAATTGTTTCCCTTTTCTCTCCATGAAAAGGCGAAGCAATGGTACACCCAAAACGTAGGGAAAGTAAACGGAGATTGGGAAGAATTGCGTAAGCATTTCTGCTTCACATTCTACCCTATTTCTCGTGTCGCTTCTCTACGACAGGAGGTGCTCAACTTCCAACAAAAAGAGAACGAAACCATAGGTGCAGCACGGGAACGCTTCTTGATCCTAACACGATCGAGCCCCGGACACTGTCCATTCCTAACCATGTGCTCTTACAACATTTTTGGTTAGGATTAGACAAATTCTGCCCTATTGCTCGATGTAGGCACGGGAGGGTCGTTCCGGACAAAACCACCGAAGAGGGCGAGGCTCTTTTGGATTGCATCCAAGAGAATGCTCCTCCCTTAGAACCCATCCGTGTAGAACCCGAGCCAATAAAAGAGGATGTCTCTTCGGCATCACCAACCTTCCCCATCCATAGAGAGACCCTCTCCCGAACCAAACCCAAGACGGAAGAACCCATGGATCTTCCGCTTTCGAGATGAGCTTTTTCGAAAATTTAGGAAACACCTCGAAATATGAGTGTCGCGCAAAACCACCAATTCCCGTCGCTCCTAGCGAACCCCTTGATGAATTTTTTTCTCAGGGAGTCCGTTAGAGAATTAACTTCTGTTATGAGCTCGGATTAGTTGGCAGAAGGTGAGCTCGCGTCTGAAGTAATTCAGATCCGCGCTCCATCTTCTACCCGCCGCTGCAAAATCCAGCTGGAATGGGTGGATGTTTTGTATAATCCCACCGTTGGGGCGAATATAATGTCCTATTCCTATGCATTCATGTGTCTAGGAGTAACGTCATTTACCCCAACAACACGGTCCTTAAGAACACCAGATTCCGTTAAAGAAGGACTAGGGATTGTACATAACGTGACACTCCACCATGGAGATGTCGAAATGGCCCTGGACTTCATTGTCTTTGACATCCAGGAATTCGACATACTTATCGGGCATCCCCTGGAAACACTCTTTGACAATCCGTCAAAGACAGGGGAAATTAACATGAAACTAGGGAAAGAAACGTTCCCGATTCAAGTCACTAGAGCCAGGAACTCAATGACCGAACCTCCCCCTAGTATGCCCTTAGAGGTTCCAGCGGTTGACATGTTTGAGTCACCCGAGTCATCTTTAGATAAAGATGTAGAATTCTTTATAGAAGAAAAAGATGAGCTCGGGGAGACAGTTGATCTGCCTATAGGGGAGAAACCGCCTAGACCTCCAGTTGAACTTAAACCCCTACCCAAAGGCTTACGTTATGTCTTCCTGAACGGCGACACCCAAACTCCTGTCATCATAAGTGACCAACTTAGTGATGAGGAGACAACCAAACTCATAGCCGTCTTAGAAAAATATAAGTCGGTCTTCGGGTATTGCCTAGACGATCTTAAGGGGATAAGTCTAACACTTTGTACCCATCGCATTCCCATAGAGCCATCTAGCATACCTTCACGGGAACCTCAGCGTAGGCTGAACAATGCGATGCGAGAAGTCGTGAAAAGGAAGTCCTGAAACTTTTTCACGCCGGGATAATCTATCCCGTACCACACAGCGATTGGGTTAGCCCAGTCCAAGTGGTTCCCAAAAAGGGAGGAATGACAGTCATTGAGAACGCTAAGAACGAACTCATACCTCAACGAACTGTCACCGGATGGCGAATGTGCATTGATTACCGAAAACTTAACAAGGCAACAAAGAAGGATCACTTTCCGCTCCCCTTCATTGATGAAATGTTGGAACGGTTAGCGAAACAGTCCTTCTTTTGCTTCCTTGATGGGTATTCGGGATATCATCAGATTCCCATCCATCCGGATGATCAAAGCAAAACGACCTTCACATGCCCCTACGGAACGTACGCGTACCGTAGGATGTCGTTTGGGTTGTGTAACGCACCCGCGTCATTTCAACGGTGCATGATGTCTATCTTTTCGGACATGATCGAAGAAATCATGGAAGTTTTCATGGACGATTTCACCGTCTATGGGAAAACTTTTGATTATTGTCTGAACAACTTAGACAGGGTCTTGCAAAGGTGTCGGGACAAAGATTTGGTACTTAATTGGGAAAAGTGCCATTTCATGGTCCGAGAGGGCATTGTCCGGGACACTTAGTGTCCGAGAGGGGAATCGAGGTAGATAAGGCTAAGATAGAGGTTATCGAGCGGCTACCTCCCCGAGAACGTAAAAGGAATCCGTAGCTTCTTAGGTCATGCGGGGTTCTATAGAAGATTTATCAAAAAAAATTCGCAAATCTCTAGACCCCTCATGAACCTATTAGCTAAGGATGCTCCTTTTGAGTTTACCGATGAGTGCTTGAAAGCATTTAACACTCTCAAGCAAGCACTCATCTACTCGCACCTATCATCCAACCTCCCGATTGGTCTCTACCTTTTGAGATCATGTGTGATGCAAGCGATTATCTTTGTTGGTGCGGTCTTAGGCCAAACCAAAGATAAAAAGCATCACGCGATAGCTTATACCGGCAAGACGTTGACGGAGCTCGGCTCAATTATGCCACAAAAAAGAGCTTCTTCGTAGTATTCGCTATCGACAAGTTTCGGTCTTACTTAGTGGGCGCGAAAGTGATCATTTACACGATCACGCCGCCTTGAAATTCTTGCTCACTAAGAAAGACGCGAAACCACGCTTGATCCGCTTGGATTCTTTTGCTCCAAGAGTTCGATCTAGAAATAAAAGATAAGAAAGGAGTAGAGAATACCGTAGCGAGATCATTTGTCGCGTTTGCAAGTCACTAACATGCGGGATCTCGCCCATCAATGACTTCCTTCGCGATGACATTCTATTGGCGCGTGACGGACTCCAACCCCTGGTATGCAAACATTGTGAATTACATGGTTGCGGGACATGTATCACCCGGAGAAAGCGGGGAAAAAGCTGGAGGTTGAGAGCCGTCATCATCGTGGGATGACCCGTACACTGCACCGAGTGTGCTCGACGACGGCATGCGAGAAGACGTGTGCCGACGACGAAGGGATGCAGATCATTGAAAGCTGTCACTCGGCACCATACGGAGGCCACTATGGAGTATTCCGCACTCAAGCAAAAATCTAGCAGTGCGAATTCTTCTGGCCAACGATGTATGCTGACACCAAAGAATTCATTCGGAGGTGTCGGAAGTGCCGATTCCGGGGTGGCATCACGGCTCGCAACGCAATGCCCCTCCACTTCAACCTTCAAATAGAAATATTTGATGTGTGGGGCATTGACTTCATGGGGCCCTTCCGGGAAGTCCCAAGACTGCGAGTACATCCTTGTTGCTTTGTCGACTACGTCTCCAAGTGGGTGAAGGCCATGCCATGCCGAGCAGCTGACGCAAAACATGCCCGAAGGATGTTCCACGAAATAATCTTCCCTCGCTTTGATACACCACGCATGGTGATAAGCGATGGAGGATCACATTTCGTTGATCGAACCTTCAGAGCATTCCTGAGAGAGCTGGGGGCCAAGCACAACATCGCCACACCATACCACCCACAAACCAAAGTGGCCAAGCCGAGACCTCGAACAAGCGGATCAAGAAGATCCTACGAAGACGGTCGATGACATGGGGAAAGGATGGAAAAGTAAGCTTCCTGATGCACTCTGGGCATACGGATCGCTTACAAAACCCCCATTGGCATGTCACCATTCCAACTTGTGTATGGAAAGAGGCTGTCATTTGCCGCAGAACTCGAACATCGAGCCTACTGGGCAATTAAGAGTTGGAACATGGACCTCAAGCTCGCCGGAAGAAACCGCCAGAGGCAGATCTCTGAACTTGAGGAATGGCGAGAGAAGGCGTACCACAGTGCCAAGCTCTACAAAGAGTGAACGAAGAGGTGGCACGATAACCGGATAAAGCCCAAGGAGTTTCGGCAGGGCGACAAGGTCCTACTATTCAACTCCAAGGTGAAATTATTCGGTGAAGGAAAGCTTAGAAGCAAGTGGAAGGGGCCATATACCGTCGTCGACACATCGTTTCATGGCGCAATCACGATCCAGGACGACAACGGTAACATCTCAAAGGTAAATGGCCACTGCTTAAAACCTTTCCTTGAGCCTTCTTATCGTACAAGGTTAGACCAAGAGATTGATAGAATAGATTTAGTCATGCCAAATAATTCCTTGATTTAATTCAAGGCATGACTTTCATTTATTCTATATCTCCTGTGTTTATCTAAAAAAAAATATTTTAGATATTTTTTGTGTGGGAACCCTGTAGTTTCTCTCTAAATTTTCTCTAAGATTTTTCCCACACAAAAATATTTTTATGTCCAAAATATCAAAAATCTTCTAGATTTTCAATCAAAATCAAATTTTCGCGCTAGTAGAATCGAAATCACCAACAAATTCGAGAATCAAACAGCTTCAGCCTGAGATGGAAGAAAACCAGGACCGAGCGGCGCCTAGGCTGGCGCGGCCGCGCCTCAGGCGAGCGCGCGCCTGACTGGCGCCCTCTGGTGCCTGATTTTCTCCCATCTCCTTCCTGTGCTGTGCTGATGCTGATGATCATGGTGATTCTGATCCTGATGCGAAAGAGATGCGGGGATGGCTCATTCTCTCCTATAAATACCACCCTTCTCCTCTCATTCTCTTTACACCAAGACAAACCTTGTCTTCTACCTCTCTCTCACACTTTCCAGCTGCATTTCTAGCCTTAGCCATGGCCTTAGTCCCTACCAATACGGGGTTCAACAGGGAGAAAGCTCTCTCCTTCGCTAGAAAGTTCCTAGAGAGGAAGAATGAAGAAACCCCGGAGGTCGCCAGTGCAACTCCATTGAAGGGCAGCAAGGGTGGTGATGCCTACCCAAGCAAGCGCTACAAAGCCACGCCAGCCGGATCTTCGTCTCTCAAAGCCCCAAGTTTCTCCTACACCGTAGGAGGAACAAATCTGCCAAATGGAAGGCAAGGGAAAGGGTTGTTTAGTAAAACCGGGGGTCGCTACCCATGTGTCCCTTGCCTCGTTTGCGACCCACCTATCCAAGGGCAGCCTGACGTCATCTTTGGAGAAGATCCTCCGAAAAAGAAAGAACCTACTAGAGCGGAGTTGAATAGGAAAATCAAAAAAATTTTTAGTTACATTCGCCACCTTAGGGGAAGGTTGGCAGAAGGGCGAACTTATGAGGTCCAACTCCAAGACGAAATCAACTCCTATCACGTTGAAATGTTCGAGGAGTTGAAGGAAATGGCTCGTAAGCACGGAGTCATGCACGCCCTTGAAGAACCTCGTCTCTAGTAGCTAGGCACACACACGCACGTTCTTCCCTTTTAAATCATTTCCCTTTCAAGTGTTAAATTCCCTAAAGTGTGCCTATTGTATCAAGTTTGATTATCAATGAAATATTTGCTATATATATATATTGTGTCTTGTCTCCACTTGTTTTTGTGTGCATTTTAAGAAAAAGACAGGTACAAAAACAAGTGTGGGGGAGGCACCTCGCTCCTTGACGCGCAAAGATTTTTCGACACGACAAAAAAATACAAGTTTGCGCGCCCTCTCACTCCCTACTAATTCTCTTTATTGCTGAATATAAAATGATTAAAACTAAAAATGTTGCAAACTCCATCTCCTATTTTCACCAATCGAGAACGAGTTGCATACTTTTTATTCCCTGCTATCTTGATTGTGTGAACAACCTGTGCAAAAGTGACCCCATGTTTTATCTAAGTTATTGGCAGGTGAGATATAGTAGAATGATATGAGACTTACCAACTCGTGCAATGGACTTGGGTATTTTTATGCAAAAATTCAAAACTTTTTTTAGCAATTGCTCCTCGTGTGATGAGTGCTATGTCCTACCAGAGCCAAATTTCTACGCTTTCACTTATGCAAAACCTGTTTTAGCCACTTATAGCAGTGTCAAGTCTTGAGATTCTTGCTAGAGATGGCCTTATCCCCAAGATCATTGCATTCACCCACCAAATAAACATGCCGACTCTCACACTAAGGGCCGCGCACTCATTTCATCCACTATTCCACCAAAAACGCTCAATTCTTACACTCAGAATTGAGCACATATATTCCACATTTTCTCCCTCTTCCACCAAAATACTCCTGTCAACAAGTCGTGCATCTCTCTCTCCATCATTCATTTAAGAAAAGTATGGACTGTTATTAGAAAATTTCTAAAAAAAAAAAGCTTAGTTCGTGAATAAGGAAGAGTTCTTTTTCTCCAAGGTCTTGGGATAAAAAAAAAGGAAGAAAAAAAAAGAAGAAAAAAAAGAAAAAGAGAGGAAGAAATAAAGTAAGTTTTAGAGTTGTTCTTCAAAGTCCGTACCTTCTTGCTTTTTCATTCATCATGAGAGGAAGCATGATCAGGAGCCCACAAATATTTTCTACACTTGCACTTGCACTTGCATCATCTAGGGATATGGCCTTCTCTTCATGACATCCAGCTGGCTTGACATTGAAACTCTATTTATCATCCATACCCAAAACTCCACAAATCAGCCTATAGTAGTAGGATGATCAAGAACACCTGGATAGGACTAGCCACATGAAAAAGAGCGACTTGAGAGTATCACATGAGGAGCTAAGGCTATCTTTGCGAAAATTCTAAAAAAACCCAAGTCTCAAAGCATGGGTTGTGTGAGTTGACTTGATTTCAAACTATTCCTCCTTCAATAGCAGTAAGATAACTTGGTAGCCACCATGAATGTTCACAAATGCAGGAAAAGCTCGGAATAACCTTGTATGCGGAGTCAACTCTTGGGAGAATTCAACCACCTAGTTCTTCATCCTTTACTCGAGGACGAGCAAAGAGCTAAGTGTGGGGGAGTTGTTGGCGGTGTTTAACTCATTTCTAACCCCGCCAACTTTAGTCTAGGCAGCACTAATTCTCACCTAGAATAGGGCTCTACTCTAACTATTTCCACAATGTGGTGCAGATTCTTTGTTTTGCAGGACATACCTAAAATACATCCAAAATGGATCAAGACATGAAGAAAAACACTTGTGTAAAAACATCTTTTACTCTTGGTCCAAGCAAATAAGAGAAAAAGGGGAGAAATCCAAAGTCGAGGCCAAACCAACCAGAATCACCAGCATGGGCCGACCAGGGGCCCAACAAGGAGGCAACCGACCAAAGCTGAAGGCCGGCGGGGCCCAGCCAGGCGCGGGCGCGCCTGAGGCGCGAGCGTGCCCGTCTGAGCGCGGCCCAGGCCCAGCTTTGGTTGGTCGGTTCGTTTGCCGCCTCTGATGGTCGGTTCGGGGGTGTTTTCGACATTTGCCCTGCGAAAACCGACCATCCCACTCCTATATAAGCATGGGCAAGCCTCCCTCTTCAAACAACAATTCATTATTCATTTTAGTTCTCACTCTTCACCACACCTCCATTCCACAAGTGTACAATAGAGAGAGTAAAGCCACTCTACCTAGCCTAGCTAGAATAGAAGTAAGGAGTGAGAGAGGAACAAGAGCGGAGCATGTCTCCAAGAGAGCTCTCGGGAAGCTAGTCTTCCACGGGGCGGAGTGCCGGACTTGTCGGCTCCCTCCTCGCTTGTACCTCTACGACGTCTTGCTACTTGAAGTAAGACATCGTGTTTATCTTTCGGTAATACCTTTGAGTAAGTTATTCTTGCTTGTTATCTTCTTGCGGGTTCGTCGTTCGTCCTCTTGACGGAAGCTCTATTAAGAGGACCCCTGATAGAGACGGGAGTTCCTGATCACCGCTAGAGTTGTAGCAACTAGCATAGACGTGGTGTCTAGGCTAGGACCTACCTTCGTTTGCCTCGTAGTCCACGGTTGAGGTGGTAGGCGGCAGGTGGTGACAGCCCTGTCCGTCCCTTGTAATCCCCCACGTCCGGCTACGGCGTAGGCTACAGCCGGCATCACTTGGCGTACCCGTGTGCGATCCGGTGCCCGAAGTAAGAAGTATAGCAACGAGTTTAGCCATCTCTTAGGCCCATTACCCTAGAAAACCTCATTACCTAAGCTATCCTACTCCATCTCTGGGCAACCTCTGTCTAGAATTAACTCACAAGCCGTTCTTCGTGAAAGAAATACGATACCCGATTACTCACCGGGTGAAGTGCTATAACGGTGATTTCCGTGCGCTTGCGGATTTGGCTGCACACGCTAAGAAACGCCAATATACTCCCAGTTGGCAAACCTCTTTACTCCCGGTTGCCCAACCGGGAGTACGTTTTCGGGAGTAAAACTTTCAGAACCGGGAGTAAAGGGGAACTTTTACTCCCGGTTGATAATACCATCCGGGAGTAAAGAGTCAGCTGGGTCCGCGGCCTGGCAGACACCTTTTCTCCTGGTTGGTAATACCAACCGGGAGTAAAAGTCCTTTTTTCTTTTTCATTTCAATTCATAATTCATTTTGGTTTTAAAATAGGTTTTCATATACGATTTTTGTTCTACAAATAATATATGCATTCACGTGTGTATTGTAAAGATTGGTTCATAAATTTATTTTTATACCTTTTACTTGAAGCCTCGACCAATATTGTGTTGTGGTACAGAGCACTACTTAAGCCTTCCATATCATAAATTGGTTTGCACCCAGCCACTACGTCTCCCGAAGAATTTGCCTGGAAATGCAATGCTTGAATCATGATCTAAAGTCTCTACAGGAAAAATGCAATGCTTGAGTCTAAATGCAAGAGCACTGGACCTCTCACCGCACAGCAGTGCCTTAGCATGGGTCGCCGCCGCCATAGCTACTCGCCGGGCCGCACTATCGCAGGCGGGGACGCGCCGTCGCAGTAGCCGCCGCATGCAAGGTCGCAACCTCCATAGCTGCTCGCCGGGGTCGCGTTGTTGCGGCGAGGGTGCGCCGTCGCGGGGTCGCCGCCGCGGCGCAGCGCATCGACCGCACTGTCGCATGCGGGCGCATGTCGCCGGTCCAAGCCCGCCGTCGCCACCTCCGGACCACCGGTTCTACGGCAAAGGGATGAGAGAGATGGAAGGGAGAAAGAGAAGGAAAGGAACGGTGGGGAGAGGTTATATGTGGCTCTGTGCATGCGCTCGTGAATAGATAAAGGCGGAGAAGAGATAGCTTTGTTCATGAAGTATGGTTTGAAACTAGGTGGCGGCAAGTCAAATATTTTGGTTGGCGCGCATGTGTGAGGTAGCGCGGGAGTTTTACTTTTTCACCAAATGCTTCACCAAACATTTAGTCCCTAGGTTGTGCTTAAAAATCTGATCGAAAGTGCACTTTTACTCCCGGTTGGAGACACCAACTG
The DNA here is from genome assembly GCA_018135685.1 of Themeda triandra. Classification (NCBI taxonomy): domain Eukaryota; kingdom Viridiplantae; phylum Streptophyta; class Magnoliopsida; order Poales; family Poaceae; genus Themeda; species Themeda triandra. Next base: position 1,677,816 of record JAENPR010000006.1, on the reverse strand, counting down.
CGAGTAAAGGTTTACTAAAGTTTTACTCGCGGTTGGTGTCTCCAACCGGGAATAAAAGTTCACCTTTACTCCCGGTTGGAGACACCAATCAGGAGTAAAGGTCCTCGGATGGCGAAGCAACCGTTGGGTGTGGGACTTTACTACCGGTTGGAGACACCAACCGGGAGTAAAGGTCTCTTTACTCCCGGGTGCAATAAATGCCGAGAGTAATCCCAAAAGTGGTGCCGGGAGTGAAAGTCAGTTCTCTACTAGTGCCTCTGACACATGGGTCGCCTCCAGCTGCGCGACGCAGTGTACTCACTCCATCCCAAAAAGAATAACGTTTTTGACTTTGAAACATCATGTTTGACCATTCGTCTTATTCAAATTATTTATATAGATATCATTAATTTGTTAGCATTTGTTTTATCATGAAAGATACTCTAATAATAATTTATCTAATTTATAATTTGCATAAATTTTTTGAATAAGACGAACGGTCAAACACGATGTCTGAAAGTCAAAAACGTCATTCTTTTTGGGACCGAGGGAGTAGGGGTTGTGTAGCACAGGAGTAGAGACCCTTCTGAATTATTCTCCCCCCGTCCCTAAAAGACTGTCGCCACGCTTCCCGAAAATCAACTTTGACCAATTATATATTAAAATATATAAGTATTTATGGTACATAATTAGTACTATTAGAAAGATTTTTGAATCTAATTTTTAACAAATTTATTTGAAGATTTAAATATTGTAAGTATTTTCTACAAATTGAGTTAAACTTGTGACACGTTTTCCATGACGACAGTCTTTTAGGGACGGAGGTAGACATTCTGAACATGTCCGGCGTGCCGCGAAAGAGACCAGAGGTTGGACTGAAGTATGAAGATTCCACATTTCGACGCTGGAGAAGACGCGACGTACCGCTAAAGTGACATATCGCTATCGAGCAACACATGCACCACAACGGTCAAGATCAAGAACATGGGTGACAAACTGGTATGAATGGGATGACAGACGTGAGCATGGCAGAGGCAGCCCCCTCCACCCTCACAGTTTAGATACCAAAGTTGGTATCCAAATTCTGCATAGTAAACATCACGTCATACTGTAGCATTTTTGTTTTTATTTGGTAATAATTGTTCAAACATTGATTAATTAGGCTTAAAATATTTGTTTCACAAAGTACAATAAAACTGTGCAATTAGTTTTTTATTCCATCTATATTTAGTACTTCATATATGTGCCGACATTTTGATGTGACGGAGAATAGGAATTCTGCATAGTGGAATTTGGGAGTGAAATCTGGAATCTAAACAAGGCCTAAAACATGTGAACAGCACAAAGCAAAAACACAAAAACAGCATGGGAGAATAATGGCCAATGAGAAACAAGGGAAAGTGATCAGTGCAGAAACAATGTAAGATACAACAAGTCAGCAACAAAACAAGATGCAGATTGCAGAGGAAGCGGTTAATTCCTAATGTCATTGCACAGGAGTCGCTGATTACAACCTTAAAATAGTTTCCAATAAAATATGCAGGAATGGAATTTCAGTTTGTATACTCCCTCCGTGCCAGTTTATTTGTCGTCGGAGCAACGACACAGGTACCAAGGTGAATAGGCACAACTAGATCTGGGACATGTGTACAGCTACCAAGGTGAGTAGGTGTATAGCTAGTGCATGGTGCCTCAGTGAGGGGAAGTGAAGGGACAAGGCTGCCTGCTCTACGTGCAGTACAGGTCCACAGCTAGGCCTGTGGGTCACATGAATAGGCAACGACAAATAAATTGGGACATGTAACTGTTGCTCCGCGACATATAAACTGGCACAGAGGGAGTACACGTTACCAAATCCAAAACTTGTAAGGAACAGCATATCAATTGTTCTAGTATAGTCAACATAATCAATAACTGAGATTTTTCACAAAGCACTTACTTCGTTGATGGAGCACCAGATAACTCACCCATCTGAAAGCCAAGATGATTAACAAGCTAGGATAATAGCTGAGATTTGAAAGGTGCCAATGAAATTGACAGACATGAAACAATTCAAACATACACAAGCAGAACATCTTGTGGCAAAAGCAGGTACTGGTGTATGTCAAACATACACAAGCAGAACATCAGGAATCAGGATGGTGATTAGTGAATAACATTAGGGAAACCAGTAGCAAGGTTCGAACGGATAATAACGAGCAGATACTTAGGGTAGGTGGTTCAAACAAAGGGAAACGACAGAGCTCCAACTAGTAGCCTGCCTCTTGCACACACATTAAATTAGATTATTGGCCCCAACATTAAATTAGATTATTGACCCCAGCAGTTTGTGGTTCTCCACCGTATCGTCTCCTTCGTCGTCGGTGACCTCGGCCTCCGATTCGTCCAGCGCGCAGCCAAATTTTTCTTGCTGGGCGATGAGGCCCTCCAGGTAGGCAAGCCTTGTGTCCCTGACAAGGATGTCCTGGCGGTAGCGGTATTGGAAACTCTTGGATTGCTGGGCCAGCTCGTCTTGAGTGAGGTTCATGGTCGGGCAGGGATGTATGGCCATTGCCCTGACAAAGTCGATCTGGTCCTGGGTCATCGTCGTCAACCTCATGACCGGCACCTTCTTCGTCTTCTATCGGGGCGGCAGCAGCAGGGCCCGCAGCGGCAGGGCCGCCTTGTCTTCATCACCTTCGTCGTCGGTGGGGATCAGTTGCGCCTCGACCGCCGCCACGTACTTCTTCTTGAGCCTCAGGATTTTTCCCTCCTCCGACTCGAACTTCTTCAGGATGTTACGATCCTCCTCCGACTCGAGGTTCAGGATCTTATCGCCTTCCGACCACCACGGCGACGACGCCGGCGTCGACAGCGCCTTCTTAATCAGAGCAGCATGCGCCACCTCAGCCGCAGCAGCCTGCGACGTCATGCTGCGGTTACGGCGACGGGTGCCCTCCTCTGACGACGCCATCTTAGCCTCCTTCGTGCTGTGTTTACGGCCACGGGACCCTTCCTCCGACGATCACCCCATTGCACAAGACCGAACCCTAACGTCCCCTCTCGGAACTAGATCTGGATTGAGAGGATGCGGCGGCTGTTATATTGGACACGGAAGAGAAGAGAACGCAAATTAAACGGATCTTCTTACGTCAAAATAACCAAGTGCTTTGCCTTAAAAAAACAACAACAACAAAAAACCAAGTGCTATCTAGCCATTGCGAATCGACTTTTGGAAACTGTTGGAGGAAACAAACTTCTGATTCTTTGTTGGTGACTTTAGAAAACTCAATAGTTTTGGAAAGATATGTTTGGAAGGTAAACTAATCGCATCGCGTGTGCTAGGGACACAGGAGGAAATAGCTTGATTTTATACCGCTCATTACTTGCATATGCCACCTAGCTAGAATGACACTTTGTTTGAGGAAGAGGAACATAGCACACTCGCGCTACGGTTTTGCACCGAATCTCTGAAGATTTTTTGAATCTCTAAAACACAAAGATGACGCACCGACCTGTTCGCGAAACAAAAAATGACGCACACATGGGTGGTTACTGCTGCCCCCCAGCCCCCCCTAGCAAGGCCAGCAACATGTCCCTGTAGCCGAAGGAGGTGTCGCCAGCGACGTCGAGGCTCACAGCTCTCCCGTACCTCGCCCTGTAGTCCTCCTTGATCTGCTCCATGTCGACCTCCGCCCGCGACACGATCACCCTCGTGAGCATGTCCTCGTACGTCCCCAGTCCCAGGATCGCGTACCTGATGACCTGCATGCCCATCATCAACAACACGCAGTCACGCACTGAACACGTCAGCGCGAGCCATCTCGACGTACGGTGGCGAGAGACGCTCATGCTGGGCCGTTAGCCGAGCCGGCGAGCCGCACTTATCTGCTTCAATTCGCCGGCCGACCTACCTCTGCAAAGTGCTTTTCCGGCGACGTTAAGCACAGGACGGCGCTCCTCAGCATCCCGGCGAGCTGCTTGCCGCCGCCGCCGCAATGGCTGCTCCCGATATCCTGATCAATGGACGAACAGCTGAAGGCATAATGGCATATGCACAAGAATGCATGAAGATTTCAACGCGACAAGGTACCTCGGCGATGTCTGTTCCTTGGTCGTCCCTGTACTGCTGGAACGTGGCTCTGAGCTGAGGCTTGCTGCGGGTGCTGATGATCCGGGCAACCTCGTCCCCGTGCAAGCGCTTCTCTCTGATGGCCTCTGCTAGCTGGACAGCCTCCAGCTTCGCGACGTCCATGTCGACGTGCTCGCCGCCGGCGTAGCGGTAGGAGCTCACCAGACGGAGCAATATCTGCATTGCAGGTGTAGCACAAGAGCAGATCAGACCCTTCTGAAGTTTGAACAGCCTGAACATGTCCATCGTGCAGCGAAAGAGACGATCTTACGTTACCTTCTTGAGGGGCTCTTGGAGCGCAGGAGAAGACGCGACGTCTTCCTCGACGGAGCAACTGAAGAGGTTGCGGTAGATGTTCCTGACGGCCATGAGGTGGTCCGGGGTGGAAGCGCACGACACCTCCACCAGCACCGACACGTAGCTCTCGTCCTTCGAATTCTTCTTCACCGCCTCGTGCACCAGGTTCGCGTCCCGTTCAGCCGGATCCATCGTCCACAGGATCATCGCTTTCTGAACGTGAACAAAGGACGGAATTCAGAGAACTCGATCTGCATGGCGTGATGCCGTTTGATCAAGCAGAGTAGGAGCTTCTTGTTCGTGGCATCTGTCGCAGGAGGGAGGTACCTACGTACCCAGAAATCGACGGAGAGGAGGTGGTGGCGGGAGAGCTTGTAGCGGAAGCAGTTGAGGAGGGGCTCCCGGTAGAGGAAGGCGTAGGCGCGCCGGATCGCCGCCCGCTGCGCCGCCGTGCGCCGGCACAGGACGCCGATCAGAGCGGCCTTGTCCGCCCGCCATCCTGCAACAGTGCTCACCAGCGACAGAGGCCGCCGCGTCAGTGCATCTGCATCAGGCGACGCCGCGACGAAAGGAAACCGGCAAGAAAGCTATGTAACGGAAGATTAAAAGCTGATAGATGTGGTGTCCATTGCTGGCTAACTGAGGAAGAAGAAGCAGCAGCTGTGATTGCCTTGGAGCGCGTTCCGCAGGCTCTCGGCGTCCTCGGAGGCGGTCGGCGGAGGGCTCGGCACGGCGACGGTGGACATGCTGTCTGATCTGATTCTGATCCCGGCTCGGCGATATGATTCTGTTGCATTGGCGAAGGAAGATGGATTTTATATATGCAGGTGGACAGGATGGATGATCGAGGAGACGAGAGCATTGCATCAACGTCGCACCGGAAGAATTCAGAGTGAAACTGCGTGGTGCAGATCATAAAGCATTTCAACTTTGTAACTTTATTTGTTTATTTATTGGTTATTGGGAATCATCTGATAAAGCTAACAATGTCTTGAAACGACTCATGACACGATTAGGTAATAAACGCATGTGCATAATAAACTGACGTCGCGGGCCGGCGTTCTTGACATGAGAAGGATCGGAACACGAACGTCCTTCCTTACGCATTAAGTTTTCTCATATGTGTGTGAGCATGGTTTCAGATCTCATTTTGCAGCGCCATGCAGCCCATGCTTCAACGAATATATTTGTGCAGTATTAATATTTTTTGCCCAACGCTTTAACAAAGTTGCATAAAGATGAACTCATACATGTAGCACAATGGCACAAATGCATAGTATAATCTACGCACGATTACACATAGTATAATAGACAAGATAAAGTACTATAAAGCAGTCAGATGATTCTCATTTTTATCTGAACATTAGATAAACCTTTCTCACTTGCATTTTCAATATGAAATCCATTTTTTAATTACCAAGGACTCAAACACCAGCCACACCGTCGGCGTCTCTGGGGCGACACATGAACACACGACAAGGAAAAGAAAGAAAACATAAAGGCAAAGTTTCATTTCACCATGGGCCTCCTCTCTTTTAGGAATTTATCATGGGCCGCAGTTTACCTACGTGCAATGTATGGGCCAGGCCCAATAGGACTAAATGGGTTAGCAAAAGAAGAGCCGGTTCGCACGTGGACTTTGCAAATGCATCGTCACGTGCCGCCGACGTGGGACGTCGCAACTCGCAAGGCCGAAGCTGCTACTTCTGACAGGCAGGGCCCACCAAAAGTGGGGAAAAATCAGGGCGCTCCTCGTTGTGAGGGAAGATATCCCGTGCTCTCGCCGTCGCCGACCTACCACTCCCGTCTCCCGGTCCCGGACGAGCGAGACGGCGGGGGCAAGGGGATGGCAAAGCGCCGTCGCCACGCGGTGGCGCCGGTGGTGGAGGAGCTGATCTCGCCGATGAACAGCCTGGACGACGGCTGCCTCATGCACATCTTCAGCTTCCTTAGCCCAATCCCAGGTTCGATTCGCCCCTAATCCTATGCCTCCATGCCTTCGAGAACCAACCGAATGGCTGGCTAATCGATAATAACCAATAACCGGTGGGGATTCCGACTAGCGCCGCTTATTCTTTGAGTAATCGGGGGATGGGGCGGAGCTAAAGAAGAATGGGTCAGAATTGGGTTGACCTGTTTTTTTGCGTGTACAGGATTAGATGCTGGGAAGATCTGTTTAATTCGGTACTGGTTTGATACTTCCTGGATGTGTTGGATTGCGGAAGTCTTGTATATGTGCTGATGTTGTATCATGTCTTGAGTTGGCTGCAGTTATGCAACCACGCTCCTGTTTTGGGTAAAGGAAATATGAAGATGAGTAGATGACAAGAACTATTCACATGGCTTATTGTGTAATTGAGAAGTTTTGGAGAAGTAGATTAGATGCTTTTGTATCGTATATAATAACTAGAGATTGAGAAATATTCAATTTGTGTCCCTCTTGCCAATTACCATAGGCTGTCATATTAAGTTCATGTCAAATGTAGATTTTGTGTAGATTGATCTTTCAAAGCAATTTACAATAGCTAGTATACTATTATGAAAGTTTTCTATGTCCGGAAATGTTTCCAACCGTGGTAAGAGTTGCCTGAATGTAACATGTTTGAACTGTGTTTGATGATACGGAGTATGCTTTAACATGTATTGCTGATGTGCTTTGAGATGAGTTGTTTTTAGCAATTTTCATTGTTGAACCTGCAGATAGGTATAACACCGCCCTCGTTTGCCACAGATGGCGCTTCCTTGCATGCCACCCTCGGCTGTGGCTACGTGTCGAGAGGCCAATCAGAGATGTGATGGAGCCTGGAGTTTATCCAAATCTTGAGGCTGCCGTTTCTGCTGCTAGGTCTATTTCTCTCCCTCCCTCTCTAGTTATCACTGTGAACAATGGATGTTATGGCTGATCTCAATGTACCTTGTTGAAGGCCTGGTGACACCATTCTTATTGCGGCTGGTGGTTCCCATGTTGCATGTAACATTCAAATAAAGAAGCCTATTTGCATAGTAAGTTTTGCCTTCCATGTCCCTGAGTCCTGAAGATGTCAACAGAGATTTGATCTGACGAATGCTTCCTGCACTTGGCGCCAACATTTGTTTTGTGGCTGCAACTGTGAAACCAACATCAGATTGGCGGGGGTGATCTTCCCGATGACACTGTATTAACATGCTCACGTGGCTTCGACAAGTAAGCTCCTTCCCTTTTGTGGTTATTTATCTTGTCTGCTGCTGTTGCTTCCTGCTATGTTACACGGATACTCCAAGGGGGGTGACGTATCCGTATCCGATACTCGTCGGATACGCGGATACGGTATTCGGATACACCATTTTAGTGGGTTTTCTTTTAAAAAAGTGTGTATCCGTGTATCCGATACGTATTGTATCGGATACCCGTATCCGTACTCGTGTAACGTAGGCTTCCTGATCATTTCATAGTGGCATTATGGTGGTTCATCTTTTACAAGATTGATCACTGTCATGTTTCTTAACTTACTGTAAATTGTTGTGAGGCTTCACCTTTAGTACACCTTCAAAATGCAATTATTACGAGGCTTCCTGTAGATCTGTCTCAGCAGCATGTTGGTTAGGTTTATTTATTTTGAGTGTCATAATGATCAGTATAGCATAACTGAATCTGTGCATTCTTGATTTATGTGGTGCTGCAGTGGTGAAAAGTAAAGTCTATCATGATTTATTATTGTATGCTTTCCCTAAACTTATCTTGTGTGGTAGCTTTTAATGCCAAACCTTATGGAAACATCATGATAAGTGTATGTTTTATGGTGCATCTCCAAGTTAAGCTAGAGCTTTATTAATCACTAGTGAGGAGTCGCACCCTGTGGGAGATAGCTGGAGCAAGAAGTATTTCTTACTTCTCTGCTCCACAGCTAGTAGACAATTGAGGCCTAGTGCTAATCGTGGTTTGGGTTTTTTTCTTTTGTATTAGAAACGTATGTGCTTCTAGAATCTTGGATGGTGTGTGAGTTTTCTAAGGATTCTTTTTCCCTTTTTCTTCTTATCTTAGTATAATGACGCGCAGCTCTCCTGCGGGTTTGAGAAAAAAAAAGCTTTTAACCCTGGGTATGCCCCCTCTTTTGTGTTGTATGTTTGACTTAAGGTTGTTAATTCGACTATATTGAATCGTTAGTAGTTTATGTCTGCCTGATAGTTGAGAGGATATAATTTGTTTGACATATTGTCTTTTTCTTATCGAATTGAGGTGGTACTGTAAGTTGTCTACTTCAGAAAATAGTGAACTTGCAAACTGGTATATTGGTTCTGTTTATCTTGTTTTTATCAATATCTCAGTCTTACCCTTTGACCTTTCAAACAGCGCATTGGAGTTTTTATCAACATGCAAGATTGCAAATTTGACTATTAGAGCAGAACTCGGATGCTGCTTGCTGCATCGAAGCGGTAAATTGACCATTCAGGAGTGTTTGCTGCAGTGTGAGCAAAACCCTTTGGACTATCTGTCCTTTCCAATAATCAGCACAGCGATAGAGTACAACTCATTTCCATCCCTTAAGGAGCAAGGGCATGGCGTAACTGTTGTTCGCACCCGGATTGAAGGGGGTGCGAAGGCTGTCAGGACGAACGGAACACTCGCGCTGCAGCGTGTGCGGGCCATCTATTCCCGCAGCTCTGTTTTCTTCTGGTTCGAAGTAGGAGAAAAGTAGAACTGCATGTACACTAGCATAGCAATAAGCTCTCGTGTTCTTGTAATATCTGTAATTCTGTATCACTCTAGGTCCCTAGTGTTTGGTAAACTCGGATGGATGTCTCCTGTTTGTTGTAATCTTATAATTAACTCATTGATGTTTGAATCAACAATGAATGTTGCTTTGTTTTGAAAGTGGGCCTTGAAGAGCTTGTAGCGTACAGATTCACAGGTGGCAATGACATTGATAAAACTTTCCCCAGTTTTTGGATCGGCCGCTCAGGTTATTGATTAGCTGGCTGTAATGTTTTATGCTTTGCGCGTTGGATGGCGTTATTTGATCGGAGGACAGGATGGGGGACCAATCTTGGCTTTTACCCTGTGAGGTTCATGCAGCTCATTGTTAAACTTGTCCTGCTGGTTGCTGAAGCAAGAAAAGAAATCAGGTACTGAGATTTACAGTGAAGTTCTATTGATCATTACTGGAGTACGACCATGAAGAAGTTGGGAAATTCATGGTTGGACAGAGGCTGACAGATCTTTTCATTTCCCCCTGCCTGAAACAGTGCCAATTCAAGTCCATATGTCGATTACTACTATAAGTTGCTGTTGTCCATAAATGAATAATTACTCAATCCTGTACACAGGCATCTGTCCTTTGCTTGTATGGTACGACCGGTACGTGAGGTGCCTCAAAGCAAAGCTGGTAAATGTGCACCGTAATTTCTCCTTGACAGTTCTTTTCACCGCCTGCTCAGCTTAATAAGCAGGGTCAAAACGACGAGTGAGGTGAAAGCAGGGTGGATCCGGTCTAGTTAATCGTGTCGTTTAATAGAGAAACTTTGGGGATGACAAGAGATTGACAGTAGTATCAAATCAATTCAAACAAGTTGCAACGGCTGTCTCGGTCTCAGGCCGGCCAGTAGGCTGCCACTGGACCATTGCTCCGTCAGACATTTTTACTACGGGTTCACGTGTCATCTCTGGCGAAGCGAGACAAACAATCCGTTCCCGTTGTTTCTTCTTTCTTGGAACGGCATGCCCGATTGGGTTAAATTCGAATTCCCGTTACTGTTTGCTTTTTCAGTGATTGTCCGTCTGAATGTGCCACCCTGCGAAAGCTGACTTTGTGTCTTCAGAATTGCCAAAGCTGAACTTCCACTTTCAGTACCATCATTCGGAAAGACGTATCACTCCAGTAAAACTCTGAACTTCCAGGGTTTTATTCGATTCCCCGAGATCATACTACTAGCAGCCTTAGCAGGAGTATTCATCTAAATCACAGTATCTTTTTATTAAAAAGTTATACATAATACTCATAAAGCTGTAAGTATTCGAGTGTTTTCAAGACAATTTTTGGGGTGCTTTACACGAGTAAAATTTAAACGCTTGTAAAACTTTTTTTAGAATCGTTTGTCAATTTTTCTAATTAAACCCCTGCTTCCAAACCCCGAGGTAAAAGAAGAGCCTGCTCGGGGGAAGAGAGAGAGAGAGAGAGAGAGAGAGAGAGAGATGCTTTAATTCGAACGCCGTTGCCTCCTCTCTCGAGCCCTTCTCCCTCCCCCCACAGCCACAGTGGCATCACATCACGCCAAAGCCCATCCGCCGGCCGGAGATCGAGTCCTCCGCCCTGGCATCCGCCTTCGATCGCGGCGGCTCCCCTCTGAGGTGACGCATTGTTCTCCCGCTTGTTCGGTTCCGTTGTTTCCTTGCGTGGAAAGATTGGATTTTTAAATCTTGGGGCTGGCTTCGCAATGCTCCTGCGATTCTTGGTCCGTTCTCGCTCTAGTGAGAGCGCGAGATCAGGGGTGCGGGCGCTTGGAGCGTGCGCGGTGGCTGTGGATTAGGGTTCTAGTCCAGTCTGGTTTGGGGAATTTTGTGGCTCTGGAGATGATCGCAGATTTGCAGTGTTGCCTGGTCATGTGTCGAGATGCTGGGTTTTCTTGGTTCAAACTTGGTGTATGTATTGATTAGCTAAATGCAGCGTGAGATATTGCTGATTAACACGTCACATTGTTTGGGCGGCCACATATGGGATGCTTTGTTATTCTTTTCCCAGTTTTAAGACTATGATGACTGTGTCTTAGTTTTAGATTATATTGCTCATTGGAGTCCGTTCTTTCTTTAGAAGTCATTTAATCCCGCCATTCTGTGCAATCATAGTAGATCATCATTTTCATGTCCCCACATTTTCATGGAGTCCTGTAGGCTCAGGCCAATAGCTTCGGTTTTCTTTCTTCTTCTTTTTTTTCAAAGGAGAAATAGCTTCGGTTTTCCATTCTTAATAAAGAACTTTTCTAAAAAAATAAAGAAAACTTCAATTTCTATGAAGTGTTTCCCTTCGGAGTAGTCATGATGTGCTCATTTGTGATTTGTGTTATGATGCCTGTATCTTTCTGGCACCACCTTGCCATAATTTCCTTTGTCCACTGTTTCACTGTTTCGGTATCCCCACTGCAAAAATTCATGGGTTCTGTCGATTGGCAATTATTAGAGATCCTGCATGTTGCTGGCAACTCGTTATGCGATGAGGAAATGGGCTTTATCTGATGAACTGCCTTTCATTTTGGGGGGTGATTGATTGCAACTGTTGTAGTAGCCGGCCTACTGCTTTTGGAGCAACACAAGGTGTGGTGGAGGTTAATGGAAGTGTCAGTTTGGCACCCCTTTTCTATTTCATGTAGTAACCATGTTCTACCCCATCATCATTTGCTTCCAGTCCCCCACCACCAACTTTCCACTCTCTTACACCCTTTATCTCCTCAGGCTTGTGTTCTTCTTGCTCCTTCCTTTGAATGAATTGGGTCTAGATCAAATGGCAAACGAACTTTCAATGATGCTGTTTTATAACTTCAGTCTTGTCTATCCATTGTTAGTGTAGTTTTCTCTTTAACTTCACCTGTCAGCAAAATACCTGTAATTAAAAAAAATTGATTCAAACATGCATTAAATCTGCAAGGAAAAAGCCTGAAAATGCACATGAACCAAAGCTACTTTCCTTTTTTTTTTTTTTTGCTTTTAAATGTCACTTAAAGTCTTGTGCATATGACAGGTTTTCTTATGTCCTATTTGGAGTGTGTGAATGTTTACTGGTTGAGCTGTCTCTTGAAATTCTTGCAATCCTACTTTCTAAACATTGTCTTATCGGGTCAAACCTCCAAAGCGTCGTGCAAGGTTTCTCATGATTTTCATTTCATTAATGAAAATGAAAATTTCTCTTATAAAACATTTATGCGTGGTCCAACTGTATTATTGCTGCCTTTAGGGCTTTGCTTGTACAAAAACCTTCAAGTTTCTTCAATTAGTTTATGATTGCCCTTAAAAAGATGTCTGATTACCTCAGGGTTCAGCAAATGAAATAAATATTTGTCCTTCCTAAAGAAAAATGAGGCTGTTTGATAAGGCCCTGTTTCTTTTTTTTTTTCCTTTCTGAATTATGATATGCTTCTATTCTTTAATATTTTCAGTGTTTTTGCTGATGACAAAAATTGCTTTTCTGTCTGTTTTTTTTAAATCTTTTCTTGCTAACTTCTATGTCTGATATATTTCCACTGTTCCCATTTTCCTCCAAATAGGATTTTTGACATAGAGGTTCCTCATGGCATCAGTTACTTATATTGATGATAGCCATGCTGAGGTTATTGATCCTCCAAAGAATGAGGAAATGCTGGATGTCACTGAACTTGTTGGTGATCATATTCAGCATTCACCAAAACCAAATGTGGCAAGCTATGGCAATGTGCGTGAGCTACTGGAATGCCCTGTGTGTTTGAGCGCCATGTATCCTCCAATTCATCAGGTACTGCTTGACACTGAATCTCAGTTACATTCAGTTGAAGCATATACTTGTGATATTCTGTTCTTATTCTAGCCTTTTAATATGCCAAATGTTGGAATAGAGTTCTACTTTAGGCAGCATATATGCAGTTAAAATTTTACAGATAGCAATTGCAAGTCAATGTTTGAATGCACACACTGACACTGCAATTTTTTCTTTTCATTTTCTACATTGTTTGCTATGGTTCATTATGTTGAACATAACTGCATATTCCCCCTACAAAGCAAGTTGAATTAGCACGCTTGTCTTTAACATTATTTTCCCATGTGTTGGTGCAGTGCTCCAATGGACATACTCTGTGTTCTGGATGCAAGCCAAGGGTTCATAATCGCTGTCCAACATGCAGGCATGAACTTGGTAACATAAGATGTCTTGCTCTGGAAAAGGTGGCTGCATCGCTAGAGCTTCCATGCAAGTACCAGAACTTTGGGTGCTTGGGCATATACCCTTACTATTGCAAGCTGAAACACGAATCACAATGCGAATACAGACCCTACACTTGTCCATATGCTGGATCTGAATGCACGGTGGCTGGTGATATTGCATATCTAGTAAATCATTTGAAAGATGACCATAAGGTTGACATGCACAATGGAAGCACCTTCAATCATCGTTATGTCAAGTCAAATCCCCATGAAGTTGAGAATGCTACCTGGATGCTCACGGTAATGCTCATCAATCTTTGTAGAGCCTTTTTCTTCAGAGCCATCAGAAAAATTGCCAATCTCGTTCAAGACACTAAAAAATTTGATCTTTCACTGGTGCCCAAGTTTGCAACTTTCTTTTCTCCCGAACCATTCCGTCCATGCTCCGTCCGTTTTCATCCGTTTAGCAGCTCTGACCTATGGACCCCACGAGTGAAGATGTCTAAAGTACCCTCCACTCTCAATCCTTATCCTTCCTTTCTCTCTCTGCTTTCTTAGTGCCCGTGCTGCCTCCGCCGCCGCCGTTGCCGCCGCTCGGCGTGGCAGCCCAGCCTCACCTGCTCGCCGCAGCCGTCGCGTGGCTCCTCTGCTTGGCGTGACAGCCCAGCCTCCCCTGCTCGTCGCGGCCGTCGCGTAGCCAGCATGAGGTGGAGGTGCTGCACACGACGCGCCGAGGCCCGACGCCTCGTTGCACGCCGCGCTCGCCGCCTTCTCGCAGCAAGCCCACGACGGCGGCCTCCGCGACGCGTTCGCGCTGGTCGCCCGCGCCGAGCGCCGGTCCTCCCCCGCCGCGGTGGGTCGAAGTTGCGGCCGGCGTACTTGGTGGTGAGCGGGAGGGAGAAGTCCTTCGGTGAAGACGGCGTCCGAGTCAACCCACCACACCCACTCCGCGTCCGGGTGCGCGAGCATGGCGGCGCGCACGACGGGGATCTTGGCGTTCGGTGCTCCGACGCGTTCCGGCCGCCGAGCCCGCACGAGCGCAGCCACTCCGCGCGCTTGGAGTCCCACCCGGTGAGGCGCCACCCCGGCTGGCCCGGCGTGCCCACGAGCGCGAGCAGGGCCGCCGCGACGCCGGCCGAGAACACGAGCGCGTCGGACCGGAGCCGGGGCCGCGCCGCGCAGCCGCGGGAGGGAGACGGGGACGCGTTGCGGTGGCCTCCTCCTCGTCACGTGCCGGCGGTGGTGGTGGCGAGGTCGCTGCGCCCGGCGACCGCACGCGGCGGCGCCCTCGTTCGGCGGCCGGGCCCGCGGTAGAGCCGTGCTCGCCTGCGGTCGGCGAGCTCGGCGCTCTGCCTGCGCACTCCGCGCCGCGTGCGCGCTCCGGCCCGGCGCCGACTCCGTCCTCCGCGCACTTTCCGCGTCGCCGTCACAGCCGCCGTGGCGCGCGCGCGGGAGCTCCGCCCGGCTGCCGTTGCGCGAGCGCCGGCGCCGGCGAGGCCCGCCCGGCCGCCGCAGATGCGCGGGGGAGCTCCGCCCGACCGCCGTTGCGCGGGCGCCGGCGAGGCCTGCCCGGCCGCCGCGGTCGCGTGCGTGGGGGAGGAGCAGCCGTCGTGGCCAGAGCCACAGTGGCAGCGGTGGTGGTGCTCGAGCGGCCTGGTGGGGTGGTTGGGAATGACCGAGCTGATAAGGTTGAAAGAGAAAGAGAGAAAGCTGGGTGGCTGACAAACAGACCCCATACGAGGGTATTTAGGACTTTTTTCAACACAGTTTGACACCGTCAGGTAGGAAAGTGGACGGAATGGCTTGAGAGAAATAAAAGTTGCGAACTTGGTCACCAGCGAAAGATCAAACATTTTAGTGGCTTAGACGAAATTGACAATTTTTACAGTGGCTCTCACGAAAAAGACTCATCTTTGTAGTGTGGATCTAAATTCTCAGTATAAGTTGTGGCTCTAGGATGTTGATTCTTCCCTTTGTAAACATGATATTCTGATTGACTTGAATCCCTAGGACAATTTTGTATATGTAGATTTGGTTGATCTGGATCTTAGCATTGAGTTCATGTTTTTTTTTTATTGCTTAACAAGTGCACATTTATCAGCATCACTAGCCCTGTTACATACTGATAAAAAGATGCACTCTTGCCATCATCAGCTCTGTCAGTCATGGTACTCACTACAGACACAAAGTGATTGCTTGCCATCATCAGGTCTACTGTTTTTCTTCTCTGGGCAGTAGTAGAATACTTGTTACAGTACTATCTTCTTTCTAAAAAGGGACGTTATCCCAACTTTTGAAGCCTGTATTTTGGTTTTCGTTTCCATGGGAACTGAGTATGCAGCAGCTAATCCATCCTCCTCCTCCTCCAGGTTTTCAGCTGCTTCGGCCAGTACTTCTGCCTGCACTTCGAGGCTTTCCAGCTGGGCATGGCGCCTGTGTACATCGCCTTCCTCCGGTTCATGGGCGACGACGCCGAGGCCAAGAACTACAGCTACAGCCTGGAGGTCGGGGGCAGCGGGCGCAAGATGACATGGCAGGGCGTGCCCCGGAGCATCAGGGACAGCCACCGGAAGGTCCGGGACAGCTACGACGGGCTCATCATCCAGCGCAACATGGCCCTCTTCTTCTCGGGCGGGGACAGGAAGGAGCTCAAGCTGCGGGTCACCGGGAGGATCTGGAAGGAGCAGTGAGTCGGTCGCCGGCATGCAGGCATGCGTTGCGTTGCGTGTGCTCCTTTCCTCCGGTGTACCATGGCATGAAGCATGGAATCCAGGAACCTTGTAGGGTGTAGGTGGTAGTTGGAATCTTTGAGTCGTGGGTGGTTCAGGTTCTTGTGTCGTTGAACCGGAGGCAAATCTCTCCTTTGCTTTGAACGTCTCGAGAGTTGGCCATGGCGGGCCTTGATGGCACGGCTGTGGACTCCATGTGAAATGTAAATGATGTATCCCGGCTCACTCTGTCTGTGGATCAGACTCGCTCTAAATATTGAATTATCGACGGCGGACCACCATTGTTTCTGAGTTTGGCCAATGAGTTACTGGCTCCAACTACTCTGCTCCAGCTGGTATAGTATTATTGAGATCTGACTATCTGGGTACCTTACTCTCTGACTGAGTGCACACCATTCAGGTAATAAGCCTGTTTATTTCGTTCAACAGGGTACCTGAAAAGAAACATGAAAGCCGAGGGAATCCGAATAGTGAGAAACACAAATCGCATTGGCATTCCTATGCATGCCTGATCCATCCGTATCTATCACAAGTGTGTAGGTCTCGTTTTTTAGGAGTGAAACACAAGGGTGCTACTAGGCCCAGAGCTGCAGGAGCCCAATTTGCTCATTTTGTTTTGCTCCCATTTGAATACGCTGCTTGGTGTTCTAAACATTGCACTACAACAGCAGCATGGATGTGCACGCTACCACTGTTTGGTCCTTCATCAAAACGGAGACCGTGCCGGTGCCGTGCCGTGCCTGCAGCTCCGGCCTGCAGGGCAGAACCGTGGTTCTCGGTGACTCAAAACTGCCTAGGTAACCTGCACAGGTCAACCGGTCAAAGGACTTAGCACGACTCCACTACTGTCTCATCCAGGCACGCGTGCGTATCTCAGTCCAGCAACCATCTCTGACCCTGAAAACCGTTGATAGTACCTGCTTGTATTGGCCCATCGATGAGATTCATGGGACTGATAGTGATTTACAATGCAAAGTATTTTTTTTGGACCCACAAAGTTTACAGATTAGTGATTACTCCCTTTGTCCCTTAAAAAAAGTTCAATTATCACTTCTCCAAGAGTTCAGATGTGACAGGGCAACAGCACTGTCATTGTTCAAATGAGTGGTGCTAAATTAATAATTTCATGTCTGCAACCTGGTTGCCTTTTGAATTGCATCACATAACATAACAAACGCGCCTTACCAACTTCACAGGCTTCAACATCTCAGCTCAGGGTTCACTATCAGATGTCGGGTGTACTGAGTATATATCAATGGACACGAACCTCATGACTTTCTCATGGCTTTGTATTTGCGAACTGGAGCTGTAACAATGAAAACAGAGACAGAGTAACCGGATCTTATCCTTTCTCAGTCCCAATCGGCAGGCTAGCAATTCAGGGAACATACAAATCCCTAGAGTACTCAGACAATATAACCAGGTAGAGTTAGCTGATGCTGATGTTATGTCAACCATTTTCCTTGTTACATGTCCTCTTCAATGCTAGTTACCAAATCTTCAACGCTTGTTATCATAAGCAAATGAAATGTCATTTTACCAAACCACCTCTTCGCTGATACTCCATAACCAGGTAGAGGTAGCTGATGTTATGCCAAACATTTCCATTGTTATATGTTCTCTTCAATGCTTGTTAAGTTGTTATCACAAGCAAATGAAATGTCATCTTAGCAAACCACCTTCTTCGCTGAAAATTGCTACAGACACCTAATAATTATATTATATAAAAAAAGCACACTTCCAGTTGTATCGATAAAAAAATATTGTTATGGAAGGATCCTGATGACTTCACTTCATTTGGGAGCTGCAGCCGCAAAGCTGCATTCAAGATTAGTGTCCTAGCATAAAGAACCGAAAAGCTGGCCCGAAGTTATTATATATAGAGTTGAAGGACAACATGATAACAGTTACAGAGATTTATGTTATCTATAATTGCTAAAGAAAAAGGAGCCTCCATTTAGTATAGTTTGATCAGTTCCTTTATGTCAAAATATAGTTTGATCATTTCCAATCAGAGTGTGTGAGCTGTGAGCCCACCTAATATTCAGATTTCAGAATGAAAATGTCCTATCTCTCCCAATGTAATTAGCATATAAGCTGCAAATTTGTAAAACCTTACTGGGTGCGACTAATCGCAGAGGCTAGAATTATCCTTCTTTTTTTCTAAAAAAATGATTTACTCTTGCTGTAGAACTTCAGATCTGTAACCAGTGTAGCAAAGCAAGAAAGACAGCAGCGAGTCTACGAACTAGACAAGATAATGAAGCAATTGATCATCCCAAACTTAAATATTTACATTAGTTGAACTAATAGCAGTGTTAATTGGTACATGAGATGCATATACAAACAAGCCCATTTCTTATTCTCCAATCGCCATCACCAAATGGCAATTTTGCAGCAAGGAGTCAAGAACAATCTGTTCTTCTCCACCGAGTAGCAAACCCGATCCTCAAAATGATCGGATCGCACACACACGAATCATCCCACGCCGGGAAACCCAAGGCCCTTTTCTTTTCTTGTTGATATCTACTACAACCTCTACCAATCGCCCTGTTGGCGATCAAGAACAGCAGTTAGCGCAGCGTACCAATCCGTTCTCGTTGCAGTCGGCGCAGCGGACGACGCGGTCCTCCTCCTCGACGAACACCTTGCGTCCGCCGCCGCAGCCGGTGCAGGGGACGAACCGGACGCCGCCGCAGGCGTCGCACACGAAGGCTGGGTCCTGCCCCGCCGCGCCGTCGAGGAGCCGGCGGAGCTGTCCGGTCTCGTTGAGCTGCCGCACCTCGTCCGCGCCGCCGACGAGGCGTCCCCCGATGAAGAGCTGCGGGAGCGCGAAGGCGCGTCCGCGGGCAGCCAGCAGCGCCTGCAGCTCCCGCCGCAGCGCGGCGTCCATGGACACGTCCCGCTCGTCCACGGCGACGCGGAAGCCGCGCAGGATGGCGCGCACCGCCGTGCAGTCCGCGAACGTGCGCCGCACCCCGCGCAGCGACGTCGTGTACAGCACCACCGCCTTCCGCCGCCACCTGGCCGCCGACGCCGCCGAGGGCCGGTGCCCCTGGTGGTGGTGGTACGTCAGCGACCGCGTCAGCTGGAACGGCTTCTTGGCGGCGCCGCCTCCGGCCGCGACGCCGCCGCAATCGTCCATCTCACGCGCCGCCGCCGCCGGCGCAGCAGCACCGGGCGGCCGCGCCGCCGCGGGAGAAGGCGAAGCCAGGTTCTTTGGCGGTTACCGGGAGGCGAAGAAAGTGGGGGGAGGAAGACGAAGAGGAAGCGAGGTGTGCAAGCAATCGGGAATTCGTCGGGGGAAGGAAGAGGAAGGTGGGGGCACGCACGAGAGCCGCACTTTATATGTTTTCTTGTGGTGGTGGAGGTTTTGACGTCTTCTAGTTGGGGTTCGATCTTTTGGTTCGGTAATTAGTCAAAGCGATTAGGAGATGGTTAAATGGTACGTAATTATTTATTAGTACTAGAACTACTAGTGATTAATTTTGTGATTTTGTTAATGGTTTGGTGATTGGGAGCTGGAGGCTGTTTAGAGTTGTACTGGCAGTAACTAACAACTTTCTTCTGTTTGTGTTGCTTAATTTTGAAGAAATGGTTTCCTTGGTTAGTTTAAGACTTTTAGTGGTAGTTATAGTTATTTTTAGTATTTTTTTATAAACGAAACAAATTTTGGTGGGCTTTCGGTTGTTCCGGGGCTGGGTGAAGTGGGCGGCCGTGACTTGTACAAACGGGCACAGGAGGAAAGTTCCACAACTTCTTGTCGTCAGCTCAGCGTGAGGCTGTCATTTTCTTACTTTTCTTTTAATCTTTCTTCCTATTCTTGTTTTTTAAGTGAACCACAATTTGTTGATGTACAGGTACAAATAGGCACAGGTAGAACTTGGCTTCATTACCGTTACTCTGCATTCTGAATGAGGAACATTAGTACAGGGGAAGGATTCATGGGCGTTCTACAGATTTAGAAACATAAAATCCCACACAAGTGCAAATGTTGGAGACCATAAGCTGTACAAGGGAACATTCCATGATCCTGGATCATGGACCAGCATGGATGCAACCGTCTCCATAAGTTCGTGCTTCTTTGGCCCCCAGATCACGTGTAATCCTAGCTGTTCTTGACCAATGCGACTCCATCATCGTCTGATACGGTTGCGTGTAACCGTGTTAGGACCGATAAAATGGATTTGATAATGCAGGCATGCATCGTTGGCAGCTGGAGCTTCATTCAGGCCTCTATGAAGAAATAAGGACTGAGCAATGACTGTCTTTCGCCGCGACACTGCAGTTGGCTTGACAAACTTAGAAATGCCATTTTTTCTTGCAAAATATATCCAACAATTCAGAGAATCTGTGTGAAAAATAGGGAAGAGAGGGAGACATGTGAAATTTCAACGTGGAAGGTGTGTCGTCACAGGCGAGTTCAGAAGACAGCTGATTGCTAAACACACGAGCGAGGAGTCAACTGTCGAAGATCGACCATGAATCTGTCACTAGATACAGAAGATAATAAAAATAATAATAGTTCAACGAGACCTTTTGCCTTATCATTCTTGTTTACGCGGTTGCATGCGTTTGTTGTACTTCTCAGCAGGTATTGTATACAGAGATCAGGTGAGGCCACCCATCTCGCCTGTGTTTTTTTTTTTTAATTAAAGGATCACAACAACAAGTACGTGTTTAAATCTACAAAGGTCTATTTGTGGGAAAAGAAATATATTGATATTTAGTCTGATCTAGCATGTTGTTGAAAATGAAGACTAAACCTTTTAATCCTAAAAAAGTACCTTTTGCATCAAAAACAATAAAAAATTCACGTCAACACGTCAATGGAAACAATAGACACGGTAGAGAGCACCCAAAAATATTTCCTTATTTTTTTTTTGGAAAACTAAAAACAAGTTTCCTTGTCAATGTTGAAAAATAAAGACAAAACCATGGAAAATTCTGGCAAGTTCCACCTTTTCTCTGAATGCAACACCTGTGTGGAACTCCATGTTGAAAGCAAAAGGGCAATAAAAAAAAATATTCTGTCTTGCAGTTGTTGAATGTAGTGAACCAGAGGATGACAACATTTAACTAACTACTTGTAGCATCAATAGTTTAATTAAAAGTTGCAAAATCTCCTTAATTAGGTTTCTACATAAGACATTTTCACTATGTTAACAAAAAGTCCATGTTCTAACAACAATATCATGTTATGCATAGAGATAGCTAAACTGAGCTGTGACTATGCTAACTAATTAATTTCCTTTGATTTCCCAAACTCAAATTTGAGCAATGAACAAAAGTAATCAATGAAAGTTGTACCATAGAATAAAATCCATTTACTATGGCAATCAATATTATGAGCAACATTGAAATATGGCCACAAACTTGATATATCAAACTAGCAATAAAAACATACTAAATTAATGAATTCCATGAAAAAAAAAATGAATAGTGCAAAGTGCCTAAAAGATCCATATTGCTAACAAGCCGAGCTCAAAAGGCTAAACTAATCACTAAACACAGTGGCTTCTCACTCAGAACACAGAGTTTTAGGTCATCATTTTACAAATCTACGACACAACAACTACTTATTATAGCCTTATAGGTCAGCCACGCAGGCCAACAACGATAGAAAATTTCCTAGGAACCTTAATGCAGCATACCAATCTTCCGCAGAACCAAAGGTTTTAGGAATAAAGTACTATACAATATAAAAATTGCTAAAGCTTAGCATCTAGAATCGACAAAATTCTAAGAAATGATCGAATGATGTGGTAGGCAACTATTTCAAACAATTTGTGCTAGGGTGCCGTGTAAGGTCAATTGTGGCGTTGACTGGGGTCAGGGGCAGAGCCAGAAAATGATCATGAGGGGTGCCATGTACTAAGTGATTGATTATTGGAGGGGCAAATATCAAAATTTTCTTCAAATATATGGTAAAATTTTGTATACACAAGAGGAGTTCATGCAACTTGGGGGTGCCTGGCCCCCATCAGCCCCTCCCTCCCTCCGCCACTACCGGGGTTCTGTGGTCCGGACGCATCCCAGAGTCGAAGCAACGGTGGTTTGGCCGGCGCGGCTATTACGCCGTAGCAGCACGTAGTCACCTAGTCCCATGCTAGCAGTGGCTAATGCAAAGAACCTGTCGCACTGTCTTTGGTTGGCTGCTTAGCGTTGGGCGTTGACCACGGGCACCGGAGCTGCCTGAACGACAACTCTCTCATTCACAGCAGCACCCCGAGCCTGATTCGCGTGATTGCGTTTGGTATTTACAGGTGCTCTGGCGTCAGCGGCACTATGGTCGGCATGAATCACAGGATTTATCCTTTGCATTAGAAGTAGACGCGAAACCTCTGCCCATAGAATCCATCATAAGTGGAACGTCCAACTTCTCAGTTACTACCTTGTTCAAGTGATGGTGTGGGAGAAGAGAGATTTGCCTAGCACTGCCTTGCTCCTCACCTGAGAGAATCAGTTCAATCTGTTCAATGACGTGGTTTCTTAGGCGGGACATGTTAGCTCGGGCTCCCAATTACACTCGCTTATAAACTACAGTAAAGATATACACTCACTTAGGAGTTGACGTTCGATAGCAAGCTTCTGTACAAACTTGATAAACGCCTACGCACTTAGATACCAATTAAGCCAGGTGAAGCAGTTTAGGGTCCAAGATTTGTAGATCCGGGTGAAGCGTAGGTGGGCGATATCTGAGGTGGAGAAGTGGATGAATTTGTGTATCTAAGGAGGTGGATAGGTGGAGAGGGAGGCGGGTGGGATCGAGGTGGGTGGCATCATCTGAGGTGGGATTTGTATATATGAGGTGGAGCAGGGGTGGGATTTGAGGTGGGATGTGCGTATCGGAAGTGGTGTGGTCTGAAGTATGAGGGGGTGGGCCGGATTTGCGATTCTTACTGGCTTGGAATGGACTCGACAAATGCCACTCTATACTCACTTAGAATATGTGGCTCATGTGTTATGTGCCTCATGTTTTGGGATCTTTATGGATTCGACAAATGCATCAACGTTGAGTTGATGTTTGTTTCCATGTGATGGTAGGGAGACTAAGAGCTTCGTTAAGAGTTAAAGTATAACTACAATATTTATTTTAGGGATACATAAGGAAAAAGAGCTATTTATTATGAGTGTTGGAACTAGCGGTTCCAAACAGATTAGAGAGAAGGTTTGGTAGTAAGGAGAGGTGCGAGCTCTGCTGTAGAGAAGAGATAACACTAATGTTTTGTAGTGAAATGAGTGGGAGTGGACAAAGGCCACTTTCCCTCATGTGTTTACTTATTAAGGCAATTGTTATTTACATGTGTCCCCTTAGTGGGTTGAATTTTACATGCCACTACACTAGCATCTATCTGGGCCTCTTGTGGGGGAGGCCTAACCTATATACTTCATCGGCTCTCATAATAGTTGCCCTTTGGCTACTAGGTTATGATCAGTACTATATGACCTAGTAGATGCTCATACTAGAAAAGACACAAATACAACTTCGACCCTGGTTGCAAGGATCACCTTGATATCTTTGTCTTTAGGCCCATGGGCTCTCTATACAAGTGATAACTCATGAGCTACCAATTCCAAGTGCCTTCGTGTCGATTCTACTAATATATTTGTCCTTAGGTCCTGACTCCTTTGACTGCTTATATGACATGGCTTGTTGGCTTTGCTCGATGTGCTGATATCTATAGTACCAAAATTATTTCTGGAAGCGCTCATTTTTTATTAATAGAGATGGGCATTGCATCTGAATTCGACAAAATGCCTCTGTTAGTCGGGCTTTCCACATGCGGGTGCCAATAACCCCATTAATGGAGACGGGCGCCTTAACATGTCCGCATTTGTTAATCCCATTTATGGTGGTGGGCGTCATGACACGATTTAGCGTGTAAACCTTGACGCAAGCTCACACATCACTGTCCGTTGCGGATAGCCTTGATATTGAGAATAGTCAAGTTTTTAAACATTCTCAATTATTGTTTTCTTTTTCACTTGCGCAGCATGGCAACAAGTGTTGAAATCTCAGTTGGGAAATGCAGCAATAAGAGCCTATATAGGAAAGGAACATAATATTTAATCAGAAACTGCATGTTGCTGAAAATGAAGACTCGATCTTTTTTAACCTTGCAAAAAGAATATTTTGCAGCAAGAACAATTTAAAAATCACGTTAACAAGTGGAAACGTTAACATCAACACTAACATCAACACTGAGAAGAGGGAGACATCAGCGTGGATGGTGTTTCGTCGCAGATAGAGTTCAAAAGACAGCAAAAGGAATGAGGAGTCGACTGTCGAAGGTGACTGCCAAACTGACATACAGTACACTACTAATGCAACTAGCACCAGATATACGGAAGATAATAAAAACAAAAATAGTTCAACAAGACCTTTGCCTTGTTGTTCTTGTTTACGGCTGATTTGGTCGTTTCACGCGGTTGCTTGCATGCATGCGTTCGTTATACTTTTCAGCAGGTATAAACAGAGATCAGGTGACCCATCTGGCTTGTGTGTTTTCTTTTAATTGAAAGATCTGACAGCAACAAGTGTTCCAATCTAGATTGGGAAAATGCAGCAACAAGGGTCTATTTGTGGGAAAGAAATGTACTGATATTTAATCTGATCCAGCATGTTGTTGAAAATTGAAAAGGGCAATCAAACATTCTATCTTGCAGAGAGAGATAGCTAGGACAAGGCACGGGGTTATTGAAAAGAAAAAAGAGTAAGCAAGGGGTTTGGTACAAATTGGAGCATATCTTGTAAGCGAAGGTACAGGGACCGAAAGCTCATTCACCGATTCAACAGGGCAACAACATACAGGTAATGGTCCATTCACATTCAGATCAAGTGTCGGATGATTCACGGATCGGATTGAGCTGTTTAGATCATGATTACCTGAGATGAGATACACTGATGCTTTCTTTCAGCACATCTCTTCAGGCTCAAGTCACCACTAGAACTAGAAGGTAGTGTCCCTCTATTCCTCTGTATGATTAGGCTTGCAGATTATCATTTCATTTCCATGTTGTTGAGGGAAAGAAACCTTGCTGAACCTAGTCATCTGAGCTTCAGATGCCATGCCACGTACTACGCCTGCAGGCTAACCGGTTCGGAGAGAATCATATCTGACAAGGAAAGATAGATGTCTTTTCTTCCAGAGCACTTGTAACGTGATGATGTACCCAGCTATATTTTAATATAATTCTTCTTTCGTCGCAAAAAAAAAAAGCATATATATATGATGGTTATGGCTGATTGAAGGTAATTACTAGTAATTTTTGTTTTTTGAGAAATAGGTAATTACTAATTAGTCCAGTTATTACTTCTCTCTTTTTTTTAGCCAAAAAAGTTATTACTTCTCTTGCTCAAAAAAAAAAGTCCAGTTACTTCTCGTTAGGCCCACGTTGCCGTGTTCATCAAAGCTAAAAAGGCCGAAACCTGGTAAACGAGTTGGGCTTTATGGTTAGTCCTGTTAGAGTTGCCAGGCTGCGTGGCCCATATATATCTGCGGGCTGGGCCTGCGGCTCCTCCTCCTCCCTTGCGTACTGCGACGGGGGCGGCGACGGGTGACAAAGAGGAAGGCGGCGACTGGCGAGCGCGTCGATCGGAGGCCGCCGGCGACTCGATCTGGTTTCGAGAGGAAACAGGTGATCAATGGCGTCGTCGTCAGAGGATAATGATAGGATCCTTAACCTCGAGTCGGAGGAGGATCGTAAGATCCTGATGAAGTTCAAGTCGGAGGAGGGCAAGATCCTGAAGCTCAAGAAGGAGTACGTGGCGGCGATCAAGGCGCGACTGGTCCCTACCGATGACGAAGGTGATGAAGACAAGGCGGCCCAACCGGCCAGGAAGACGAAGAAGAAGAGGCTGGTCAAGAGGTTGACGAAGATGACGAAGCCGCAGATCGACTTTGCCAAGGCAATGGCCACACATCCCTCCCCGACCAGGAACCTCACTGAAGACCAGCTGGCCCAGCATTCCAAGAGTTTCCAATACAGGTACCGCCAAGATATGCTTGTCTGGAACACAAGGCTTGCCTTCCTGAATGCCCTCATCGGCCAGCAAGAAAATTTTGGCTATGCTGTGGACGAATCGGAGGCTGAGGCCACTGACAACGAAGGAGACAATATGATGGAGCACTACTAAAGTCGGGAATCAAACTGCTGTGGTCAATTTTAATTTAATGTGTGTTCAAGAGGCAGGCTACTCTAGCTCTAGTTGGAGCTCTGTCGTTTCCCTTTGTGTGAACCACCTACCTTTAGTGTCTGCTCGTTATTATGTATTATGTATACATCTATCTATACTATAATGCAATTCTTCTTGAGGTGTAAGAAGCCTGGCCCTTACACCCCCTCCCCTCTCTCCAATGCCCGCAAGGGAGTTCAAATTTCAAACTCATCTCACCTCAGATCTCCCCTAATTACGGAACCAACTACACCCCCTATCAACGCATGGGAATTCAAAATTCAAACTCACATGAGATAGCAAGGAAATAGCCTGCAATCACGGAACTATCACATCCTGCCGTCGTGCGAGTGAGTCCACGTCCGCAGTCCAGTCCACGTCCGTCCTACAGGATTCAAAATTCAATATCACGCCAGATAGGCGGCCGAATTCGAGAGCAGTTTTCAGTGCGCGTGGGGCGGCTGCAGCGCCCGCCACGGGCGCCGGCGGTGGCGCCCGTCCGCGGGGTGGCAGCAGTGGTGACCGGCATCAGGACTCGTGGCGTGCGAACATGCTGCGGCGACGATGGCGCTGGGTGATCCGCCTGCGTCTGCATCGTTGTCGGCAACCTCCTCGGGGCGAACCACAATGTTGTCTGTTGGGAATTGAGGGGTAATCGTGGCCTGTTTGATGCGTGTGGCTTTATGCAGGGCTACGAACTGGAGCAGTCACGTCAAGATGGATTCATGCGTGTGCTGGTGTTCAGCGAGGACCTGTTCTTCATTTACCTGCTTTTGATGATCAGATTTGATGCAGGTCAGATTCCATGCAATTGATGTTCTAGCGTTATAGTGCCACTTATCAGTTTTTCCTGCACATAACAAAGAACAAAGAAAGAAGAGCCTGACAATTAAGAAGTTTGAGTCGGGTGACACATTGGTGATCTATGTTGACGTGTTTTTGTTGCAGTATGGACTTATACTAATATACCAGGCACACATTTGCAACATTGTCATTTATTTCTGAGACTTTTCTGTTCCTTGATCTATGTTGGAATGAATGCGTATAGAGAAGTGGAAGATTGTCAGTCAAACATATAGGCATGCTCATCTCCCTCCCTCTCTTCATTGCTCAAGTAAAATATTTTTTTCCCAGTCTGTATTTTCTATCTACCTCACTCCAATTGAGTGTTATTGGTTGCTTCTACTGCTGATGTAACAATAATGCAGAAATTAAAGGAAAAAACTGATGTTTCGCAAAAAAAAAAAAAAAAGAAGAAGAAGAAGGAAAAAACTGATGTTATCAGCGATGGTAAAATAGGTATATTAGAGAGCTTTTTTTCTAATAAAATTCTAGAAAACACTCTGCTTAGGAACAGGGATGAATCTTATATGTTTTATTTTTGCTCTAAACTATGAAAACATATAGTATCGTCTTTTGATTGCTTTGATGTTTATGTACGAAATGTTGTCGTGGCGTTAGTACGGGCAGGAGTGGAGGAGTCCATTATTGGGCGGTGGCGCGGGTGCAGGAGTTCGAGTGGGACTGCCCCTCAGAAGAAGTTGCCAAGCAGGTAGCACTGGATAATCTACAACCTTCTCAAATCCGCGTGTTCGGTCTTCTGATTCAGCCATCACTCTGCCTTGTTGTTAAGGTATTAAGTTCATCCTAAGTTTTTATATTTCTATTCCTGCTACTTTTAGTTTGAACCATACTTGTCTTTCAAAACTGATATATTCATTTTACAAGGTTTGTCCTGTTTTGTTCAATCAATTACTGTTCAAGTTTCAATAAAACAGAAAAACTATATCTGGTATCTCCGTAAACTTTGGATCTCTGCTCGAGCAATTTGGAGTAGTTCCCCTTTTTAAGAATTAGCAGGTCCTTTTTTAGAATGAGAGCAAGCCCCCTTGGTTTCTTCTGCTTTTTGTTTCCTGGGCATATATTCTGTTTTAAATCAGAGTACAAATGTGGCACTATGATAACAAAGGGGTTTTCTCTGTTAAATCGACTATAAGGTGCACTGGGCGAGCGAGGAGAGAAGAATGTAGAGGACTCGGCTGGAGGCAATAGAAGGAAATACATGAAAGATTGATTTTTGGCAGAGACTATGGAAAGTTGATTGTCCGCCGAAGATCAAGCACTTTATGTGGCATCTCAGTCACAACACACTAGCTCTGAGAAATAATTTGCAGAGACGGGCAATCAAACTTGACACGAGCTACTGCATATACCAGAGATTAGATGAGGATGCTGGGCACTTATTCCTGAAATGCAAGGAAGTGAAAATTGTGTGGAGTTAAACTTGAAAACTGTACATTGTCAATTATCTGAATGTGGATCAGCGAATGAAATGAAAGAACTTGTTCTGAAGATGGAGCCTAAAACGCAACATCCATCTTCTATGATCATTTGGCCATATAAATTGTTCCAAGGTGAGAGAGTGTGGTGTTATTTGGGGTTTAAATGAACGAAGTATTTGTATCTTGTAATTGCAGCAGACAAATATGTTGACACTAATCTTTTCTGTTGTATTTTGAGTTTGAGGACTATAGTGGATTTAGCCTTTTAGTTATTTGGTTTGTCGGCTTATTATGTCTTCTTCTACAAAAGTGTTTTCTAGATAGAATATATAAATGCTCAAATACAATTATGTAAAAATTGAAATATGCAATATTTGTTTTTTTTTCATATACTTCCCTAAATAAAACCGTAGCGTTAGCACGGGCGCTATACTAGTTTGGTGTAATTCGTTCCAACCTTGCTACTGGTTTCACTAATGTTATTCACCAATCACCATCCTGATGCTTATTATCGCACCTTGCAGGCTACTGCTACCGCTAGTGTTGCTATCGTATTGTAATTGATGGACTTCTTTTGTGCTAGTGAATCGCAATTGTTGCTAACTCATTTTGTGCTAGTGAATCGCAATTGTTGCTAACTCATCGCGATTCGTAATCTCTATATACTCTTTACATACACCAGTACCTGTTTTTGCCACAAGCTATTCTGTTTCTGTATGTTTGAATTCTTTCATGTCTGTCAATTTTATTGGCACCTTTCAAATCTCAGTTAGCCCATCTTGTTAATCACCTTGGCTTTCGGACGGGTGAGTTATCTGGTGCTCCATCAACAAAGTAAGTGCTTTGTGCATAAATCTTTATATTGATTACGCTTACTATACTATTGATCCAATGTTCCATACAAGCTTGGATGTGGTAACTTGTATACAAACTGAAATTCCATTACTGCATATTTAGTTGGAAACTTTTGTAAGGTGTTAATCAGTAACTCACCTCATCTGACCTTTACTTTTGTCTGTGCAATGACATTAGGAATTAACTGCTTGATCTGCATCTTGTGTTGTTGCTGACGCTGTATCTTACATTGCTTCTGCACTAATCACTTTCCCTTGGTTCTTGTTAACAAAATGGCTGCACGAGTGGACCCTTACGACGGCGAAGTTCCTGAATACAAGCCGGCCCAGCCGGCCGGGAAGAAGACGAAGAAGGTGCTGGTCAAGAGGTTGACGACGATGACCAAGGCGCAGATCGACTTTATCAGGGCAATGGCCACACATCCCTGCCCGACCATGAACCACCTCACTGAAGATCAGCTGGCCCAGCGTTCCAAGAGTTACCAGTACGACTACCGCCAAAATATCATTGTCAGGAACGCAAAGATTGCCTACCTGGACGCTCCCATCGACCAGCAAGAGAAATTTGGCTACGCGGTGGACGAATCGGAGGACGAGAGGTCACGGACGACGAAGGAGACGATACGTACGGTGGAGAACTGCTAAAGTCGGGTATCGTATTGTAATTGATGGATGGCTTTTGTGCTAGTGGATCGAAATTGTTGCTCACTCGTCGAGATTCCCAATCTCTCTATAGTCTTTACAATACATACACCAGTACCTGCTTTTGCCACAAGTTGTTCCGTTTCTGTATATTTGATTTGTTTCATGTCTGTCAATTTTGTTGGCACCTTTCAATTCTCAGTTATTAGCCCATCTTGTTGATCATCTTTTCCGACAGGTGTGTTGTCCACTGCTCATCAACAAAGTAAGTGCTTTAATTTGTGCATAAATCTTTTATTGTTTTGTGCATAAAAGCGCCTGCTATCGCTGTGTGTGTTGCTTTAGATTGCCTGGTAGTCATGGTCGCAAAAGTTATGTATGTGTAAGAGTAAAATGTATGTTTAGGCCAATAGCTTGGACCGCTGTGTCGGATTAGGCCAGTAACTTCAAAAGTGCATTTTCAGGGCCAAAAACTTTACTTGTGGTGCACCAATAAGCCATACCCCTACGTGGACAGTGTCCTTTTAGCAAAATGCCCCCTCAAATCCTTCATCCTCTCATCCCCGCCCCCCCCCCCTCTCTCTCTCACAGCGTCGCCGGTGGCCACCATCCTCATCTGCGTGTGCGGCCAGATCAGACCTCTGCCGAGCTCCACGCTGGGCCTTGCTCGACAGCCGGCGTGCGCTGGGGGCCGGACCTCCGCCGAGCGCCGCCAGGGCGAGCGGCCGGTGCTCCGCCACGCATGCGCCGCCGGCGCTCAGCCGCGTGTGCGGACGGCCGGCACTCCACCACGCGCGAGCTACCGGCGCTCTGCCCTGCGCGCGCGGCGCTCCGCCCTGCGCGCGGGCCGTCGCGGGCGAGCGGCCAGTGCTCCACCCCGCGCGCTGCCGCGGGCACGCCCCCGCGGGCGAGCGATCTGCGGTCCACCCCGCGCGCCGCCGCAGGCACGCCGCCGCTGCTCGCCTGGCGCGGCTGGCTGCTGGCGAGCGGGCCGGCGGTCCGCCCCGCGTGCGCCGCCGCCGCGAGCGAGCAGTCGGCGGTCCGCCCTGCGCGCGCTGCAGCCCCGGGCGAGCTGCCGGTGCTCCGCCACGCTGCGAGAAAGAGAGAGAGGACTAGGGATGAGAGGACAAAGGATTTGAGGGGTCATTTTACTAAAAGGACACTGGCCATGTAGGGGTATGGCCTATTGGTGCACCACAAGTAAAGTTTTTGGCCCTGAAAATGCACTTTTAAAATTGATGGCCCAATCCAACACAGGGGTACAAGTTATTGGCCTAAACATACATTTTACTCTATCTGTAATTACTACTTCGTGCTGCCGCCCCGTGTAGGTACCTCGGTGTACCGTTGTTTGTGGCGAGGCTGCGCCGCACGGCCAGGATCCCAACATGGAAGAGTGGGCTTCTCACCCACGCCGGACGGGTCACGCTCACCAAGGTGACCTTGTATGCGATCCCGATGCACATAAGCATCGCGTGCTGTCTTTCGGAATGGCGATTAAGCAAATTGACAAGAGGCGCATAGCGTTTATGTGGAGTGGCCCAGTTTGTCGGTCATGCCCGGGAATGGAGCATTGACGATGCTCTGGAAGAGAGGGAGTAGAAATGAGTTCTTTTTTGCATAGGTTTCTTCAAATTGAAAAATATTTGACTCTTGAAAACGTGATGGACGGATCGAGGATCGAACAAACGTTTACCCCCATATCACGGGCAGGGTAGTACTACGTGTCATCAGAGCTAAAAGGCCGAACTAGGTAAATGAGTTGGGCTCACGGGCAGGCCTGGTCCACATTTGCATCCGGGTTGCCCGGCTGCAGGGCATATCTGCGGCTCTGCTGATTTAAAGAAGAAGAAGAGGATTTGCGGTGCGTTTCCTTCTCGAAGTCCGTTTCGAGAGGAGAGGAGGTCAGGGTTTCGGCCACGGACGATCGCGGGCGATGGGGAAAAAGGCGGCCGGTGACTCTGGCCTCTGTGCCTTCAAGGGTAAGGCGAAACAGGCGGCGGCGTCGGAGGAGGGTAACATCCTGAAGCACGAGTCGTCGTCGTCGTCGGAGATCCTGAAGCTCGACTCACTGACGCTCGAGTCGTCACAGGAGACGCTCGATGATCGTCAGGGCAAGATCCTGATGCCCGACTCGGAGAAAAGGATCGTAAGATCCTGATGATGGTCAAGCCGGAGGAGGGCAAGATCCTCAAGCTCAAGAAGGAGTACGGGGCGGCGACCGAGGTGGGACTCGCGGCAGTTTCCCGTTACATCGCGCCTATGTTGAAGCCAGCCGAGCCGGAGCGGCCGGCCAGGAAGAAGAAGACGAAGAAGAAGGTGGTGGTCAAGACGCTTGTGCCGCCGAGGCATATCGCCTTGATCAAAAGGCAATGCCCTGCCCTACCGGTCCTCAGTTCAATTCACCTGAAAGCTACTATGATAGCGAGGAGGACTTGTACATCAGTAGAACCATCAAACTTATCAACATGAAGAAGCTGCGTGTGACTACAATCAGGCCCTCGTCCACCAGTACGACAAATTTGGCTTTGCGGTGGACGAAACGGAGCTCACTGACGACGACGACGAAGATGAAGACGAGGACAACACGGTAGCAAAGCCTGTGTGTCGATCTGCAGGATCGTCCTCCATCTAATACTGATATCCTAAGTTAATAAGTTGCAGCCGTCTTGTCTCCCTCGTGTGATAATCATTTATGATCTTTGTGTTTTTGTCTGGTATCTTATTTGCCACTGGTTGTTCCTATATGTTTGCATGCTACTATGTTGATCGATTTTCACGCTCTTAATAAAAAATTGCTGCAATCGTAGTGGAACCGATGGATGTCTTATATGTACTATTGAATCACATTTGTTTATGTGCAAGCATTTACTTAATAACCTTTAAATTGGTCGAATTATGCAATTGCAAAAAGACTTAGAAATGCTTAGGGTGCATTTGGATACCGTTTCTCATATGAAACGGTAGAATAACCCACTAGTGTAGAGTTACATATTTGAGACGGTTGGTAAGTGTTCTTACTAACGGATTCAATAAGGGTCTCCGAATTTGCGCCTCTAATAAGACCATGTTAGCGACGGGTGACTAGTCGTCTCAAATATGAAAGAAAGAGACGGCTGCACAAATTAATCGTCTAGTATGATATTACTACATCCCTGTCTCCATCATTCTTGAGACGGTGGGAGCAGTCGTCGCTGCTATCTGTCGAATAGCGACGGCTAACAAACCACCGTCTCAGTTTTGTATCAAGATTGCGACGGATGCTAGCACCCGTCTCAAGTAACAGGTAAAATAAACGGTAGAATACCCGTCTCTAGTTTGTATGCACAATGCAATGGGCTTAGAGCACCCGTCTCATGATACAAATTTGAGACGGCTAAATATCCGTCTCTAGATTGTCTCCAGATTGCAACTAGTCAACACCCGTCTCACATATCAAATAAATAGACACAAAGCCAGTTTGTGATTGCTTTCATGCAAAAATAGAGACGATATGAGCCGCCCGTCACAAAATAGTGCACACTGAAAATTGGATGGATCAAGAGAAGCATGTCTAACTCTAGAATTATGCAAGCACAAATGTTTACAAAAGAACATAAATCAGCACTCAGGTCAGAGTTAATCGAGGTTTTTAAGAGTCAAATTCCAGGTTTTTAAGAGTCAAATTTAATAAAAATTTGATTAAGTTTGTAAAAAGTAGTATTAATATTTTATATCTCTAAATAAGTGTGTTATAAGAAACATATTCTATAATTAATCGAGAATACTTATTCAGCGTGTCATAGAAACTTAAAACATTTTATATAGGTTTATTGAAATCCAAAATTATTTGACTCTTGAAAAAGTGATGAAGGGACGGAGGGAGTTGTAATGTAATAAGGATCAAACGAACAAACACTGTTCCATCCCGTTTACTAGCCCCGGCAAAATAAAAGGGAAAAAAAAAACGTTTCCCCAAGTCCATGTCCAGTGTTGCTTCCCGTTTGCATACGGCTTACCCCTCCCCTGGCTGCGGGGCATATCCGCGGTTCTGCTGCTCTTAAAAAGGATTTGCGGCGCGTTCTCGCTTCCCTTCTAAAGCTCCTCGCCTGACGTCCGTTTCGTTTCGAGAGAGGAGGGGCGGTTAGGGATGGGGTTCGGAGGAGGCCTGGGCTCGAGAGGAAACACGCTAGCAATGGCGTCGTCGTTGGAGGAGGAAGGTAAGATCCTGAAGCTCGACTCGGAGGAGAGGCTGGATCATCGTCCGATTAGGTTCCTGATGCCCGACTCGGAGGAGGATCGTGAGATCCTGATGAAGGTCAAGTCGGAGGAGGGCAAGATCCTGAAGCTCAAGAAGGAGTATCTGGAGGCAAGCGAGAAGGCACTGGCGAGGGTTTCCATGCACGTTCCTCCTGATCTTATGGCTTTGGTGAAGCCAGCGTCTGACAAGATGAAGAAGAAGCTGGTGGTCAAGATGCTGGTGCCGCCGGAGGATATCGCCTTTATCAAGGCAATGCCCTGCCCGGTGACCTCTCGTGTGGTCAATCTCTACTCTGAAGAAGATCTGGCCTATCAATCCCAGGACATCCAAGACTACTACCGCGAAAAAATGGATATCAACAAGAAGATGCGTGACTACCATCAGGCCCTCGTCGACCAGTACGACAAATTTGGCGTTGCTGTGGACGAAATAGAGCTCACTGACGACGAAGATGATGAAGACGAGGAGGACATTATGGCCGTGGAGAACTAGCTAGCTACAGCAATCAAAAGGCTTGGCTGGGGTCAATAACTTACAAGGAACCTAGTCTCTGTGGGTCGATCTGCAAGATCCTCCCTGGTGTGATCCATCTACAACCCTAAGAGTATCGTCAACAATATATTCAACTTGCTAGCTCGTATGAACTTAGAAAAACATAATCATAATCTTTGTGTTATCGTCTGGTTTCTGGTTGTTCATTCTCTATATGTTTGCATGATGCTACTGCTGATTTTTCATGCTGTTAATAAAAATTGCTAGTTAAATTTTGCAATCCTAGTGGAAACAGTGGATGTCTTATGTGCATTTGGCTCACAATTGTTGCTGATTCGTCGAGATTCCTCCATTGTTTTGCACAACAACGATCCAGCCACAAGCTGTTCTGTCTGTGTATGTTTGGTTCGTTTCATGGTGTTTGTCAATTGTATTGGCACGTATCAGTTCTTACTTCTTACGGGCATTTTCTTTTTGAAACTTGCCCTATATTGGAAACCAAATGCTCAGGCAAATCGCGAGCAACTAAAATCTTTACAAACTCTAGGAGGGGGTCCAACCAAACAAACGATTGTCCCGGGTTCCAACTCATACCCAACCTAGCAATCTCATGTGCTACTGAACTATAAGAGCGTGGAATATTTCGAATGGTATCGCATCTAAACTGTTCAGCAAGGAGTTCACGAATGCCACTGAACAACACACCTTCTTGAGCTAAATCTCGGTTGCTTGTAATTATCGCACCTCCTTCAACACAACACACTCCATACATCTCCGCTGCTTCCAGGGCAAATTTGCAGGCCAACGTTTCGGTCATCAAAGCATCACGTACAGGGCTCACATTTGCTGCACCCGCCATCATTGGCTCACCATTGTTATTTCTGATAATGAAGCCAAGCACACATCACTTCTAGCGTTTTATTATGTATAGATCTTTTATTGATCTGGCCGACTATACTATAAGGATTTGATATGATGTTCCCCTTAATAAGTTTGGATGTGGAGCCTCCTAAGTCCCCTATGAATTTTTTTGGCCGTAGATACATATATGCTACGATTTGATGGAAGTAAAAGAAGTCCTCTTTTGCAAATTAGCCCGCAATTCTATGGGGATTATCTAGCCAGGCCCAAGCCCAATGAATGAAAGTAACCATATCCTGACTCCATCTTTCCCGTCCCAATCCATCGGCCTCGAGCGGTGGCCTCATGCATTACGCACGGCTTAGCCTCCTACAACTCGGCGATGCGCTATGCCGACAGCCCTGCGGGCGAGTGGGAAGTGGTCGAGTGGGCAGGCGGGTGCTGGCGCCTGGCGGGCATGTTGCACGCCGCAGGCGCAGCACTGGAGGCCTAGGGCCTACCACCATTTGAGGGAGTTCCAGGCATCCAGCCAGCAAGAGATTTTTTCTATGAAATTGAGTCTGTGATTGGAGGTTGGATGATTGAATCATGTCTAGTATAGCGCTATAGTTCAACCCGGGTAGAAGCTAGTTTTCATCAAATCATGTCTGTGATTGGGGGCCCCTCCTAATTTTTTTTCCTAGCTTTGTCCTTGAGCCATGTAGAAGCTAGCCCAGCAACGTCTCCACCAGCCCGAACAAGACCGATGAGAAGGCCATAGTATGCATTGGTGTGGCCCAGAAACAACTCAGCTGGCTTCTTGGACATGGCCACACTCACACTCCCACCGGCGAGAAGAAGGCCGCACGTAACCAGCGCGCTGCCCAGCCGCCCGACGTTCGCACAGCCATCCGCGATGGTATGGTGGTGGCGACAATCGAAAGCCACGCAGTAGCCATGAGCAGGCACAGAGCCAGCGGTGGGGTAGGGGGGCTCGAGCACCCCTACTGCTATCTCGCATTCTCGCTAGTGGAGCCTCCTGAAAACCCCGTGAATTTTTAGCCGTAGTTACATATATGGTAGGTGGGGCTAGGATTTGATGAAAGTAAAAGATGTCCTCTTTTGCTAATTGGGCCAACAATTCTATATGTGTATTATCCAGCCAAGGCCCAAGCCCAATCAGTGAAAGAAACCCTATTCCAACTCCATCGATCACGTCATGTCGACTCAAATTGCTTGGCAATCCACTGAGGGAGATCCCCACGATGGTAGATTTGTCTAGAGGTGCACGAAATCAGGAACCGGAGGGCAATAGAGACACAAGAGTTTAGATCAGGTTCAGGCCATCAGCATGACGTAATACTCTACTCCAATGGTTTGTTGGTTTGTACTGGCTATCATATGATATGCAGTAAGTTTTGAGGGGGGTTTCCTACCGGTCTTATATGTAGCCGGGGGTAGGGTTATAGGTTGGTTGCTTGCGGCGTACAAACAGAAAGGCGATAACCGTGTATATATATCAGTCGCGGGATCGAAGGCTATCCCAACTGATTACACGGGATCTTCTGGATGTCGCCCTTGATTCCCTATGGCGCTGCCCAGCTGACGCGTGGACGCTCTTCACCTTACGGACTGGATCGCCTTGGGGGCCTGGTGATGTGTGCTGAGCAGCCTCGTAGAGGCCCCCATCTTGTGAGCTAGACCACCGTGGCGTTAATGTGTGATCGGTCGTGAATTAGACCAAGTTTATGTGTTTTTAGTAAGGATCAAACAAACCATTCCATCTTGTGTGTGTGTGGTGGTGGTGGTGGGGGCTGTTCCAAGTTCAGTTACTTTCTGTTGGGCCAGCGGTCTCATTAGATGCAAAAGAAAGGGTGAAAAGTCCTTTGGACCTGTCAACTTGCACGATCGTTTGATCCCTCATTTATCTATTAACTAGGAGGATTTCCCGCACGTTGCAGCAAACATGAAGGAGGAATAAAAAGTGAAGTGCACTTTGCATGTCAAGATAAATCGCTAGTGGCAAATCGTGGATTGCTAAGGTGGACGGATTGCATTAAGAGATATAGATAGTGAGTTTGATAGTGGATGCTGAGGTGGACGCGTTGTATGTCTAGAGAAATAGATAGTGATGTTTGTTTATATAAAAAGTACAGATTTGCTTGTTAGAGTGTAGAGATGAATGGTCTGTTGATGTTCTAGTGCTAGCGGCAGAAGAGGCAGTGTTATGTTCTATAGTGCTAGGCTGCTAGCGGCAGAAGAGGCAGAGTGGAGTTGTGGGCCCTAGCTAATGATGTGGCTTCATGACATCACAAATAATTGTTAGTGGGTTTCTCGTATTTAGGTATAGTAGATTTGTTTTATGTTTTCGATGATTTTAGTGGTGGTTTTTGCTTATATGACAACTGCATGGTGTGCAAGAGCGGTCAGAACTCAGAACGATGGTTGTGAACGGTTCAACTAACCTGCTAATAATGTCAGATGATGTGGCCGTACTTCCAGCGCCGCAGTATTCCGTACTTCGTACATCGTTGAGAGCAAGTAGAGTCACGATTCACGCTTGCCTGCTTCTTGAGGATAGCGTGGTCTCACGCCTGCGTGGCGGCAGGGGCCACGACCACGAGTCGCTGAACTCATCGCCGTAGTATGCGGCAGCAGCGCTATTGATGATCTGTGACGGAGCCAGCATCAGTCAAGGATAGGAGACGACATGAGCAGGACAAAGTTGCCGCCGCGCTGAAGCATCTCTCGTTTAGGCCCGGTTTTATGAGCGCGCTTGTTGTGGCGCTATAACAGGCCCGGCTCTGCTATGCTTGCTGATGGCTGATGCTGACAAGTACGGCAAAGCTGTAAAAATGGAAGCCAGCTCATTTCGTGAGCATTGCATATAATCATTCTATCATCTGGCGGTACCTGTACACCGAATAAACGTCGTGGCTGTCATTTTTGTGGTTCTGAGATCAAACCAAATGGGTTTCCAATTTTCAATATAAAAAGTCTCTTCCATTCGTGTTTACAGTTGAAACGACGCCGGCTCTCCATCCTCAAAGTTGGTATGCGAAAGGAATAGTCGTTCCTGTCAGTTAGTGTACCACTGTATATGCTCCACTTCCCCCACCACACGGAGGTCGGGCAAGCACCATCGCCTACTGCAAACGAGATGCTTTAGCGCGGCGGCAACTTTGAGGATGGCCCGGCTCTGCTATGCTTGCTGTGACGCTATAACATCACCCACAAGGCCACAACAAGCTAGTAGTAAAAGCGATCCAACCGCTATGGCCGCCGGGCTCAAGAAGAACGTCGCCGTGGTGCTTCTGCCGCTGCTTGTCCTCCTTGCTCTGACGACGCTCCCATCCATGGCATAAAAAAAAAAACGCGACCGGAGGGGAACAGCCCCAACCGTTTTTCATTAAGAGGAAAGTCACAGCTTTCCGGCCGCGGAAAAACCTCCGAACCCTGGCTTCGCCAGCGAGGAGATTTTTATTGTGCAATACCCAGACTTTGAACCCTGGATGGGTGGCTTCTCAACCGGAAGTCCTACCACTGAGCTACAAGCTCATTTGCTCCATCCATGGCATCTGCCGCGCGCTGGCCGGCGGCGCTGAGGGAGGTCCGAGTCCCAGGTGGCATCACCAGCGACGACCCGCCGCCACCGTCAGTCGGGTTATTCTCTTGCTGCTGAGGCTGGTTCCTGGCGGCTGGTGGGGCAGGCAGCACCGCCGCCGCCAGTCCGTACTGATAGCCATGAAGGACTGATAGTCGACTTTCTCGGTGCTGAGGTTGATTCCAGGTGGGCCAGACAGAACCACCACCTCACGCTGTTTCCTGCTGTTTGCGGGCAAAAGTTCAGTACCCTGTTAGTTTGCGGCTGCTGTAAATGTTTGTATTTGTTTGCTTTCGAAATAAAATAATAATATGGTTGATTGACGGCCGTGATTTATCGTTTGCCCGTCTGATGTATAGATGCATGCATGCGTGTGATTTGCATGCTAACGTGGATTAATTTCGCATCCTCGCAATCCAAAATCCAGATTTAGATCTCCCTCTACGCTTCGAGAGGGCCGGGGGTTCATCCGTTCGGTGAGATCAATGGGGCGATCGCGGGCGACGGGGACCCGTGGCGGTAAAGGTAAGGCGGCGGCGAGCGCGTCGGAGGCCGCCGGTGGCAAGCGGAAGGCGGCGGCGAGCGCGTCGGAGGCTGCCGCCGGTGGCTCTGGTCTGAAGCGGAAGAAACAGGCAAGCTCGTCGGAGCAGCGTAAGATCACGTCGGAGGAGCGTAAGATCTTGAGGCTCAAGAAGGAGGAAGATCGTAAGATCCTGAGACTGAAGGAGGAGGATCGGAAGATCCGGAGGGTGAAATCCGAGGAGGGCAAGATCCTGAAGCTCAAGAAGGAGTATATGGCGGCGGAAGACGAGGCAATGGCAAACCTCCCCGCCGCCTACCGTCCAATACCTCCGGTGAAGGCGGCGGCCGAGGAGCCGGCTGGGAAGAAGACGACGGTGCTAGTCAAGAGGTTGGTTCCGCAGCAACAGATCGACGCGCTCTTGGCAATGCCCAGCTCGATTATCCCTAATGAGCTCACCGAAGAACAGCTGGCCGAATATTCCCAGACTTTCCGAGACATACACAACCAAGAAGTGAATATCATTAGGAAACTGCGTGGCTACCATCAGGCTCTCGTCGACCAATACTTAAGTATGGCTTCGCGGTGGACGAGTCGGAGGCCGAGGTCACTGACGAAGATGGAGATGACTGACAGCTAGCTGCTGAAGGAAGCAATTAAAGACCTGATGTTAATAATTTACGAGCTAGGAGCCTGTTTGTCAATAAAGACCTTTAGTTTCCTTCTCAGGCTATGAGTGCTATTGATTTAAAAATGCTAGTTTTGCAATCATATTTGAATCAACTATGTATTTTGTGCTAGTAAACCACAGTTTTTATTTAATAAAAATGCTGAGTTTTGCAATTGTGTTAGAATCGATGGATGCCTTTTGAGTTAGTGAATCACAATTGTTGATTTGTGGTGATTACCAGACTCTCTATTGTATTTGATACACCTCAACCACATTGGGTGTACCAATTTTAGCCACATGCTGGTGTCTAGTGCTCCATCACCAAAGCACACATTCCTTGTGTTTTGTGCATACATCTTCTAACTATGTAAGGATTGATATGCTCGATAGTCCACCCAAGTTTGCATGTGTTAAAGGAGAATAAGACTGAAAATTCCATTTTCGCTTTGTTGATTGTATCAGCTTCATTTTCCCTTGTGTTAAAGACTCCTGGCGGTTACTTCAAAGCATAGCTCGTACTGGTTTGGTATCTGCACACCCTACTCGTTCTTCAGAGAGATGAGCCGTCAGTTATCAGCAGCCGGTCCCCATATAAAATGCTGAAGAAGATATGCCAATGATTGTTCGTCGAAGAGGAAGGCGATCAGACCATTCAGAGTTTCGGACCAATGCATGTGTGGGATCTGCCGCATCACTATACTGACGACATTCCAGTACCACATTGATCGGTTGAGCCATGTTCTTCCATGGCTCCCCATCCATGGACCATGGAGCTCATGAGTCGTCACCATTGCATCGCCTCGCCCAGGACATCGATCTCGCGGTCTCGATCGCCTTGCGCTCCTGAACACGCGGCCCTGCCTCTCGTACCGTGCAATGCATATGGCCATTGCTGATCCATACACATGTAGCCCTGCACAAGCGGTTCTGTGAGGCTGACGTTCCTCCTCAACGCTCGCAAACAAGCAGGACAGGCGTTCGGATCCCAGACACGAATAAGGCGGCCTTTTGTGGCTACAGAGATATGCTGTTTATCAATTACGATACCTTTGCAGGAAGGCACATCCCGCTTGTGCGTTTTGCAGGACAGCACGAGACATATGATGTACTACATGTTCATAGTTTGATCATAAACTTTTCCACAAGACATATGCTGTTCATAGTTGTTCATATCAAGTGTAGCTGTTATAAGCTTCAGCAACAGCAACATATCCACAACTTTTCTAGGCATAAAAACAATTGTGCTATCACATATTTGGCGTCTGCAACATCAGTGTTTGATCATCATCATTCATATACAGGACTAAATTTCAATTGAGTCAGCATCATACAATAAACATCCTTACTGCATCTAAATAGCAGAGTGGGTCAAACAGGGCATAGGCCTCATGCAACTTCCGGATTGCCAAATGACTTGCAGAATGGCTTGAGCACCTACTAACCTGCATCATATAGAATATAGAACATGTAAATGATACACCCTGGTGTCAAATAACTATTTGAAATTAAAATTTATATAACCACTCACCTCCGTTTGTGATATAACTGCACCTCATTCAGCACATCAGCTCAGGGAAAAAAATACACATACATACAAGTATCCAAC
The DNA here is from genome assembly GCA_018135685.1 of Themeda triandra. NCBI lineage: Eukaryota > Viridiplantae > Streptophyta > Magnoliopsida > Poales > Poaceae > Themeda > Themeda triandra. The sequence continues at coordinate 1,635,910 of JAENPR010000006.1, read as the reverse complement.
AATTCCATCATGTAAACAAAAGATACATTTCACCTCTATTTACAGAAACCGGAACAAACTAACACCTACTATGCCCCCCGCTACAACTTTGTTGCATCAAAATGAGAACATGCTTTTCTTTGATCTATTACACCAACATGGAACAAAAAAAGGGACAAAACACATCAAGGTGGAGGGGGATAACTGAACCATATTTCATTATATTGCAATGTAAAACATAATACATGTATTGAGATTGAACTATAGATCTTTTTTTTATGAACTTCTCTAAATGGCCCCAACTTTTCTATTGGATCACAAAACTGAGCCGACAAAACTTCCTCGATTAATACTCTTGGCAGTTCACAAGCCACCATGTATCTGTTTTGCTGGTGTCAGAAGAATATTCAGTGTAGCTGTTAACAGTTCCCCGCGTCGCCTCTGGGGTCCTGGCATTACCTTTGAGGAACAGATTTCAAAACTGCGATCCAAGTCAGATTTTGCTCTTTATTCCTTTTTGTTATGGAAAAAGAATTTCAATTCCGATGGAGTTCCTCCATTTGTAACTATAAGGAAGCTGAAATTCACTGGGAACAGTTATGCCAACAAGGACAAGGTTGTTCACATTATCTACTTCCTTCAGCTACAGCAAAGGTCCATGCCCAGTAGGAAAATGACTAGGATGAACACCACGTTTTGGCCTTTCATTACCATACCGTCTCATTTCAACTGGACCCCAACCAAGAATACCCGCAGAACTACTAGATTCCTGCAACCTATTACCATTTGTCATAACTGGAGGTTGATACAGAGGCTGGGTGTCAAATTGATTATCTGGGTCAGCTCTCCGTCGACGCTTCCAGGCTTCAGAACTTCCAGAGCTCTCATTATTATGGAAAGACTCAGAATTGTACTGGAGAGACCTAGTTGGCCTTTGGTTTCTCGAAGGATGAGGTTGATTCGAGTTACCTCCCTTACTGGGAGGAACCGATGCAAAATTGCCACCATGAGATGGGCCAGCTCCACCTTCCAGTTGGTCTTGACTAAGTTTCAAATAGAGATCATGCAGTTGCTCCCCAGACATATTTGAAAAGGTGGCAACATAATTCCATAACCTCATAGTCATGCCTGCAATCAATACAATAATTTAGACACGATCTATCAAGGGATCCAACTATTATCATTCAAAATTGTCTGCACAAAGTTAAGACACAGTCTTGTCTGGAGACGGATAATGGAGAAGGGAGCATATAAACTTACGGGACTGCCTATAAGATTCACTGTGTTGCTGGACAACTTCTCCAATTTTGTCCCCAATTATCAGGAGATACTTGCGAATTCTTGAAAGAACCTAAAGACAGTAAATTAAAGTAAGATTCTGGTGGAAGAGTAGTTTGAGAATATATTGTCCACAGAAAAAGCAGATACCTTTTCCTTCGGGAGGTTTACACTTGTATTCTGCAGCCTATCCAGGCGTTTCAGAGTTTCCTGTTCCTCATCTAAAACTTCAGTGCACCATTCAAGCCACTTCTCCTCTTTGTCCAGACGATACTTTGTCTCTGCCTCTGATTCAGAAATTTCACCTTCTTCTCTTGCTTCAGCTTCCACTATTACCTTGCGCTTCTGAATGTCATCTTTGTTCGGCTTATTATCCTCTCTTTCTGGTACATCCTTTTGTCGGCCCCTCATTGATCGAGCTCCACTATTACTGTCGTTATTGACTGTCTGGCGGGCATTTCCTTTGACTTTTGAGCTCTTACCACTAAACTTAGCATATTCCTTGATAAATACAACTTCTTGTCAGAATACACGTAAAGCATGTAGAATATGCAATTGTTGTAGTAAACAAAGGCATGAAATTCAAGGTGAAACATTCATTTATACCCTTTCAAAAATAAACTCAAACATCTTGAAGCAACTAAAACATGTGAAGCAAACAAATAAACAAATTGCTGATCTTGATTATCATATTGGCTACGCATTATGAAATAGCAAGGTTAGAAAAAAAGGATAATTTGTTTAAACAAGTCCTTAAAATTACAATCCCAAGGTAAAACCTAAACGCCACTCTACTGGAGAATTACAATTCAATAACAGTTCAAAACCTGAACTCACTGAATTATCAGAAACTGATAGAAAGCTTCAACTATTAGTAATTAGATAATAACACCACTTGAAACCAAGAAAAGAACAATGTCCATGTAAGATAGTCTGCTGCTACCATTCACTACTGGCTGCAAGCAATTGCAGTAAAATTTCCTTGCTACTGCAGTGCACCTTCTTTTCAGACTTAAGACTAAGACTTGACTGCTACAGCAGTCAAGGTCTTCTCTTTGTAATTTCTAGGAAAGCCACTAGGGCTGATCTTTGTAGTCATTTTCAACTATAAATAGAAAGGAAAAGGCACCAGCCAAGGCAGTTCATTTGCCACAACATTCAGTGTTACAGTCAGCAAAAGTATGAAACTGTGCAGCAGTGTGTGTGTGTGTGTGTCTTGAGCTCAGGCTCTTCTTCTACCTTGGAGCAGGGGAGAGAGGGAAGGTGAGCTGGTTTCTCATCTGGTTTGTGATTGCAGGGACTAACAGTCCAGAAAGTTAACTGATCCCATGTACATTTAAAAATAAACCAGAGGTTCACCTCCAGTTTGAAAGAGGTACCTTTTGCAGGAGAGCACTAGCGCGGTTATCCAAGTTTGGAGCACGTGGTAAAAATGTCTCTCTCTCACCAAGTGTTGCTGGTGCAATTTTTGTTGCCAGGCCAAGCTTTGGATCCAATCGTATTTTCTCCCAATTCCCGTAGCCATACCAATGAATTCCAACCATCAATCTAGCATCATCAGCTACAAACATACAAGAAACAAAGTATAAGAACCCGATGTTTTATAGAATGTCTGAACAACTAGGGTTGAAATGCAATTACTTTCAGTCCATCCACAGCTTGCAGACCACTGAGGCTTTTTATAAGGTAGCTGGATGCGGTATTGCTTGATTGGATCTTTGTAACGTGCAATTCGCTTTGCCAAGAACTGAAGCTCTTCAACACGACCTAGCAATTCGTAGGCCTTCACAGCTACACCAAAAAAATCCAAAACAGTGCCCTACATTGGAAGTGCACAAGTGAACTTAACAAAGGTGATGTCACGAAATACTCTACAATTAATGAAAAGGAGAGAGTTATTACCTTGATATCTGTATTCTCTTTAACCGCTTCCTGACAACCATCAATCAGCAAATCAAACAGCTCGATTTGTGCTTCATGTGGTGCCTTCGCAAGTACACCACCAACATCATCCACGATTAATCCAATCTGGGTTGCATTCCCAAATTTTTTGACCTAAAAACTTTCACATATCAGGTTGAGAGTACATCAACACACATTGCTTCACAAACAATGCCAGATGTAGTGCAACCAAATCAGACTCACTGATCCCATAGAATAACTTTCCATGAAAAAAACTTGCAAAATCGACTGGCAATTACATGCCAATAGAATTTGACTAACATAGTTGTTCTATAACCATCATAATGCAAAGTATTACAATATCCCATCAAGGCATCAACTCAAAGCAAAGATGATGCAATGATATATTGATAGCATGCTTCCAGGCACTTGTATAAACAATCAAAAATCGATTATGAGAAGTACACAATTCAACTGAAAAGACAAAAAACGATAGATTATGACATATTACCGCTCGTACAAAACGAGAAGCATCCTTCTTTGGAACATTACCAAAAGACCACTCTCGTACTTGAGCTACTGCTCCATCAACCAATGGTAATGAATTAACTATTTCCACAGTTCTGCCAGAACGCCTCCTTGGCTTTTCTTGTGCTTCAACTGCCCGTCTTTTCCTGCTGTTATAATTTTTGTCAAGCTGGGGATCTTCAACATAGCTCTTTTTATTTCGTGCAGCACGAGGTGCCAAAGTTTCCTGAAGAATATCAGTCATCACTATCTGACAATGTTTACATAAAGAAATGAAGAGAGCAGGTTATAATAACTGGGCAAACTAGCTAGCCAATCAATACCTGAATCATATCTGCAGGATCTGGCTGTATCAGCCTACTCCAGAATGTTGCATCATCTTCGCCACTGGAAAAGTTTGCAACCTACACAAAATATGAAGAATAATAAATGTGAATAAAGAATAGTTCCCGCTCAGCATCAGTGACTTGGGTATAGCATACACATCACATGCCTTGAAAGCACTAAGAAGCTCATTTCCTTCCTCCCCTTCACCACCCTTTGTCTCGACTTTCTCAGCTCTCTCAAGAATTTCATCAATGTCCAAGCTTTCAAGGTTCCTCTTGGTCTCTTCATCAGTCTTGTCTTCTTTGAACAATTCCTCTGCACCGAACCTCAAGATAGCAGAAAGTTCATTCTGCCGAGTGATGCAGCATACATCAGTATAGTAAAACGGCATAAAAGGGAAATAGAGAGGCAACAAGAAATACAGTGTTTTTTTTACCTTATCACAAGATTATCATATCCTGATTATAGAAGGTAAAAGGAACAAGCAAATGCATTTAACTTCTAAAATGAAAGAAATTAATATGATAGACACTTCAATTTTCAGCATTTGATAAGCTGTACGAAAATTTCTTTAAGCAACGTTTCAACCAGAAGCTACATTCAATGGCCACCGATTACAAAGCTCGCTATGAATCTTGTTAACCACCCAATACAAAACTTCTAGGGTAATTCATGCCGAAAAGTTAGCCTAAAACAAGGAAACAATATAGCCAGAACCAAAACCTACCTTGTCAAATATGGAGCCACCCTTTTTGGATTCTTTCTTCTCAAGCCTACCCTCAGCATTTAGCTTCTGAATCACCAAGTGATCAAGAACCTGAAATAGGGGGGGAAATGGTAAAAAGAACAGTTCAATAATCCTACTAAAGAATACATGAACTGTGCAGTTTGACAACCATCTTTTTCTTTGCGCGTTCCAAAATATCCTCTTCCACACTTTTGCATGTGACGAAGCGGTAGATATTAACAGTCTCCTGTTGGCCAATCCTATGTGCCCTACTCATGGCCTAGCAAGAAACGAGCCATATTAAGAAACATAGGAAAGATAAGTAAATCTTTGCAAGTTAAACACACACTTCCAGGAGGGAGGGATGGAGGGAGGGAGAGGGAGAGAGCGTGAGGGGGAGAGTAAGAATAAGAGTGAGAGAGAAAACCTGCAGATCATTTTGTGGATTCCAATCTGAATCAAAAATTATCACTGTATCTGCAGTTGCAAGATTAATACCAAGTCCTCCGGCACGTGTGGATAAAAGAAAACAGAAGTCATCACTTCCAGGAGCATTAAAATGTTCCATGGCTTGATGACGAAGATCTGCTCTCGTACTACCATCAAGCCTCTGAAACTGAAATCCCCGAAGAGAGAGGTATTCTGCAAGGATGTCCAACATCTTAACCATCTGCAAGGAATCAAGAAGTAAACCACATTAGGCACAGATGCTATAAAAAATATTTTGCTTCCCAATATATTGATCTTAGCACAATTAAGAAAATATGTATGCAATTTTTAACTTGAAGCAAATCACACCCAAGATTCTCTCAAGGAATCCACTCAATCACGAAGAGAACTACAGAAATAGAAAAGAATCAATACAACAAACTAAGTAGAAATTTTTTCCACAACTCTCAAGATGAATTTCATTACCATATGAAGAAACAAAGAGTTGAAGATTACAATGTTTAAGTTGGACCCCCACAGAGTTACCGAGAAACATAAGCAAGTTCACTTAGTTCATTCAAACATTTTTAGTTGGTTCCCAATTCTTGTCATTTTGAAACATTTTCCAACAAGTGTCCCCTCTCAATGCCTCTTCACCATTGTCATAAAATCACCGTATCGTATAGTTAAAAAATCTACTTTTTTACTGAAGAAAGTACTTTGTTAAAATCAGTATTCTTTCAGTTTTCCAAAAAAAAAAATTGTTACTATATCATGATGTATTCAGCACGTTGACATCCAAGTAACACTCGCTTTTCTGTTTTCTCTCTTGGGGCACCCGTAGTGCTGGTTTGAACCAAACCAAACTGCACTGAAGGGCCATTCAGAATTGATTTGGTTATAGGTTGGATACCTCTAGAAGTCTAGAACTGTGCTCGTTTTGTGGGGCCGCAGCAGAGAAAAAAGGGAAATCAAATGTTACCACTATCTAAAATTTGAATAACCACATCATGTGGTGATAAACTGGTAGATACAAACCTGTGAGAATATAAGCACACGATGGTTAGTCTCCCGCAGTCTCACCAAAAGTTTGTCCAACAAGACAAGTTTCCCACTACTCATAACAATGCGTTCAACTTTATTCCGATCAATGCTATCTCCACCATAACCATGATCGGCACTTTCAAACAAGAATGGATGGTTGCAGCATTTCTTCAATTCAACAACAATGTTAAGAAGTGACACCTGCATATGCCATGACCAAGTCAGTCACACAAAAGACAAAACATGATTTTGGAGAGCAGAATTGGCTATGCCTTAAGAATAATTGTCGCCAAACACACTAAATATTTGGAATTAGTAGATCAGAACATGAAGTTACAAACAATCAATCCTTGCCCACATAGGAAAGCTGATTTGGCTCACAGCAGCCACGTGTTGCTTTGTGGCCTTGCCCATGCTCCAGTTTGATAGAATGATAGGCAGTGCACGGCCAGATGAGGAACTGCTGAGCTAGCAATAGCAGGTGAACTGCTTGAGCTAGCAATAGCAGGTGAACTGCTTGAGCTAGCAGTGGTAGGTGAGAAAGAATAGTAACATTGTTCCAATAAAGATAATCCTGGCAAGCACCACAGCATTTAGCAAGAAAAATGGTCCTAGACTAGCAGCAATGGTATATATTCATGTCTGGAGATAATTTGCTACATACTGAGACACCAAATTACATTAATTCCAAGATAGAACAGACTGGTAACTAACAAAAAATAACCAAATGTGCCCACTGAAATAACTAAAACCGCGGAGAATACAAAAACATAAGAACTTGCTTAAAAGAACAAGATGTAACAAAACCTGATTCCCACGGACTCCTTTATTTAGATTCTGAAAATTCCGCTCTAAAATCCACTTGTAGTACCTAATAAAAAACAAAAAATAGCCTCAATGTAAAATAAGGCATGTTTGGCAGCTCCAAGGTCCATTCAAGGTTTGGAGCTTGTAGGAAAAATAAAAGGTTTAAGAATGTGGATTCCATCCAAACTAATAAGAAAACTTATAAAAAAGGTTCAAGAAAATTAGGAGAGTACTCACTGTTTCTGAAGGGGTGACATCTCGACACGTAAAATCCTCTCGATTTTAGGAGGTAAAGACTTCTCAACATCTTTTATAACCCGCCGTAGAATATGAGGCCTCAATTCCTTATGCAAATTCGCAAGCTGCAAGAAAACCAGCAAAAGAAGTTATGGGCTTCAATCAACGGAAAACCAGCATATTATACACTGAGAGCGAAGATAAAGCTTTTATTTGAAACACTACCTCAGTTTCGTTGAACGAACTCAAATTTTTGTATCTCTCAACAAAACTATCCTTGCTGTTGAATTTGACTGGATCAAGGAAATGAAGTAATGCCCTACACACACCAAAATAATAAAAAAAAACTCAGACACAGGAAAAATGAAGGATTAAAAAAAGATTAACAAAACTGAATCAGCGCAGATGTAGCAACTGCAAACAGATTGAATCAGCGCAGATGTAGCAACTGCAAACAGATTGATGTTTTTAAAATAATATAGCTCCACATAAAAGATGACATATCCACGTATAATATAAGTTAACTATTATAATTCCACATAAAAGATGCCGTACCAAAGCTCTTCCACACTGTTCTGCAAAGGTGTTCCAGTGATAAGCAACTTGTTCTTAGTGCTGAATTCCTGTAGAAGCAATACAAAATTAGTCTAATCATCATTATCCCAGTAAAAATTACATGATACAGAAGCTAAGAAATTGTTTCATACCAAAAGGGTCGTATATAGTGATGCTTCACAATTTTTCAACCGGTGGGCTTCATCAACCATAAGATAGTTCCATTTGATCTTGGAAAGAACCGCTTTGTCCTTGAGAATCACCTCGTAGGTAGTTAACAATGTGTGGAATTTTACATGACGCCCACCCTTCTTGTCTGAAAAAAATTCATGCTGCTGGCACATCTGTGGCCAATAGCAAAAAGATACAACCAAGGTGAATAAAACAAAAATAGAAAGTGTATTAGTTAGAATTTTGTGCCTTATGAATCCTCAAGCCAAGTAATTCATGTTTTTACCTAAAAACAAATATAATAACACAAGCAAACAGAATGAGAGAGGAGGCCAGGAAAAAAACACAATTCCATACCCTAAAGGAAAGCAAAAAAAAAAGTAAAATGATAGACACATCAATATAAAGAGTTTTTGAGCAGAGATCCATGACATGCGATGTTACCATAACATAGATAGACTCATAAAGATGGAACTGTCCGGAAGCTCTGTGGGGGGTCTGGAAACTAAGAAATGCTATGTGTTTTCAGAATTTGGTCCGGAAGGAATATGAATATGGCACTGATAAAGATTGTTGTGACGGTGCAACGTTGGAAATTGCTTTGCCCTCAAGACAAGCTGGAGTTCTTAAACTCCAAAGTTGGAAGAGCTAAAGAGGTTGGCGAGCTAAAGAGGTTGGCGTCTAAGTCATCCAGGATTTCTGGCTGAACAAGGTATCAAGGCCTGAAGATAGCTTCATGTATGAGGACACAGGTGACTGGCGACCCCCAAGGATATGATGGATTTATTGAGCAGTGGTACTTCATTTGTAGAGGCAGTCAAGTCAGGGAAGTGGCTCAATCTGGGAGGTTTTGGTCTTTGTGGAGTATAGGAAGCTCTGTGTAATTCTTGGTAGTTTTTGTGGTCAATCAGTCTTTTGGTTATGGTTGGGGAGGTGAATGGGACAGTCCTGCATTTGTTGAATGCTGTAAATGTTGACAGTCTTCAGATTTGCTAAGACTGAGGTTAATCCCTTAAACTCTAAAAAGAAAGGCAGGAAGGTTTAGCAGTCCTTTTTGGCTATTCAATTTTCCTTGGCTTATTATCATATCAGTCTCTCTAAACTTACTGAAATCATAAAACATGGCATGGAAATAATACATACAGGTCCATCATAGAAAGTGATCTAGGTTAAAAGTCATGATAATGTTGAGTTGTCACAAAAAAATATAAACCAGGTAAATTCTAAGTTATTATTCTATTGTATCAGCCTTTTACATTCCTAATATTTCTTGTTTATGAAGGCTTTTAATTCCTACACTAAGCAATTTACAAGCTGACATCTAAAGTTACTAGCCAGTTCAAAATATTCATACAGTAGGATTAGTCTCTTACAGATGATATGAAATACTAGTGCCAACAGAGAATAAATTAATTCTCAGCAGTAACAATAATTGGTATTTTCAGGTAAAGTTCATATTTAGCAAAAAAAAAGATAATATACGATCTTAGTCATTCATGTTGCCAGCATTTGATAATGGCAGCAAGATCACATAAACAGATGGAGAACTGATTTGATTGTTTTATATACCTCTCTGCTGGCACGGTTGCCAACATAAATGACAACATTCATGTTGGGCAGCCACTTCCGAAATTCCTTTGCCCAGTTCGACAATGTTGACAGTGGCACAACAACAAGAAATGGGCCATTGATTTCTTGAGCATTCTGCGGCAGATATGTCAGATATTAATATTAAAAACGTAAATTCATTCATCATAATGATGAAAAGCAAATACAATGAGAAATAATTACCTGAAGAAAGCCAAGCATGGAAACAGATTGGATAGTTTTTCCCAGACCCATTTCATCAGCAAGTATAACATTAGTATCGTTTCTCCACCTGTGTCACAAATCAGACAATCAGAAAACAAAGTATTTGTATTCTGTTGTGCACAAAAGTACATTCATATGGATCTTCCGTACCCATTGACAAGAAAGTTTAGTCCTTCCAGCTGATAATCACGAAGCTTGCCAGCTTTTAGCCATTCTGGTTGGTCATCAAGCCTCCTCAAACTAGCTGGAAATGTAAAGTTTGATTCAGTTAAACTCAATAATAGTGATCCACTGGTGCTAGAAAAAGTACATTGGATCCCGTAAAAACTCAAAGAAAAGGGTAAACCAATGCAAATCCAAATTCAAACTATGACCAAAAGAACATTGTAGATTCCCGAGGGATAAGGATCACTTAGTTTGATAACATCACATCATAGTCATGGTAAATAGCAAACTAATTGAAGAATTCATAACAAAGAACAAAGGTGAAAAGCTACACAGAAGGAACAAAATAGCATAGAAGAGTCTTTAACTAGTATGTCTTATTAACTATTTTCTGGAGCAATAGTAAGTAGCAATGTGTTACCTTTGCTTTTCTTTCGTTGGAAATCTACTGTTTTCCCAAGTATAGCTGAGGCAGCTTCACGAGCCTACCATTTAGTGTAAAGCCAGTCATGATACAAAATTACACGCTTAGGTACAATTACAGAAGCTTGTATAGGGTACTGAGTACCTTACCTTATATTCATCAATTGCATCTTGAGCAAAATCTATATCTGTATCTTTTTCCCTGAAAAACAGCACACCAAAACAAGGTCAGTGAGACTAATGCATATTAATTAAACAGTAAAGGTGCATTCCTATTTCCTACAACAAAGATATTAACATCACCAGATAGAATATAAAATGTAAGAAAGATCATCACACATAATCATACTCTAAATCAACAGAGGCAGAGATATCATGTTTATGAACGAAGCTCATCCATGTGCAAAACAATAATCATAACCATAAAACTGGATACCATGCCACAAAAATTACCAGGTAGATTCTGCATAAGGAAGTCCTTGCCATTTGACTAAATATTCAGGAACCAGATCATCTCCATCGGCTTTGACCCTATCAGCAAAGATCCGTTCAACCTGAAGATTCAATGTTAGACAATATGCGATGCGATGATGGACAGTGTATATCAACAGTCAACCTGACTATATTGTTTAATAAGATCCAGCTCCATCTCCTTGCCCACATCATGCACTTCAACCTGATATGAATATGTTGGCATAACCAGATAAACATATCAAATGTGAATATTTTGCCAAGTAAAGAAGCACTAATTAATAGCACTCCATAATCACCAATTAATAGCACGAATATAAACCTAAGTTGACTTAATTTTGAACATCAATAAAATAACTACGATGCCAAAAAAAGGGAACCTTCCATAGTTCCATAACAGGTGGCACAAACATTTCCTTTACATTTCGAAGTTTTATCGTAGAGTTACTATTTGTAACCTGGATGCTAAGATACAAAAGGTGTCATATTTCAATTCATGTTAAGTTTGAAATGAAAGGTCTACTGGTTTACCTCTTCACGTGATAGTGCCCTCTTGTACCTCTGTTCCTCAGCAACTCGTTTCGTGTAATTTATTACCTTCTTGAATCCACTAACCTGTCATGTAGAGGTTATATGGAAGAAAGCAGATTTAGAAAGAACAAAGACAAAGGATTAAGCACATACACTTAACTAACATACAGATAACATAATCTATATGTAGTCTACATAAGTACTTACATTTTGGAGTTCTGATAATGTCTTCCATTGACAATGCAGGTAAGACTGGCCTTTCCATTTTATATAGAACTCTAATTCATCCCACTGTTGATCGAAGTCCGATGTTAGGCTGACAACATTAGGTTGAGCTGACTGGTGATTCCTTATTGCCTCTTCAGCTAACCCCTTGGGTTGATGCCAAAGAACTTTTTCGATTGTTTCTCCATCTTCCTCTTCCGGCTCCTCCTTCATGAGCTAGATTACACTAAAACTTGTTACGGTGGACATAATATATATGGATTGATTTTTTACAAGAAACTTAAATCAACACCATAATATGATGACTTAGACATCAAATAGAGAGGAAAGTTTAGAAGACAGATATAGATTCTCGATTGTCAAAGATGCAACTTAAAAGTGAGAATCAGGAACTGAATGACAACATCAAAAATATAATACATATGCACTCCAGCCTGATAACAAGCCATACATGACAAGAACTACTTAGCCAGTTATCCATTATGATTCCTCAGTGAAAAAATTGCTATTTCACTAATAGTATGTATCGAGCTCACCTTTTGTTGTTTAGTTGCCTTCTCCTCGCTATCATCACTTTCTTCGCTTTCAGCATATGAGATCTTTTTCGCCGTCCTCCTCCTTCCAGAAGTTCGAAGCTCATTATGAGAATTGATTGGGGCAACATCACTGCGGCCCACAGGCTTCTGATGCAACCTGTCAGGTTTTTTTGATCTGTGTTTGAAATCCGAATCACTGGGAGCATCTGAGTCTTTTCCTGAAGAATATTCTTCATCACTGTGAGACACCCCTCGTTTTCGTTGAGCTGGCATGGGCATCTTTCTTCCCTTGGAAGTTTTACTTGCTACAATCTTAATTCGTTTAGGTTGCCTCCGATTCTCAACAAAATCATCATCTTCATCATCTGAGAGTTCAAGGTCATCATCGTCATCGCCATCAGAATTCTCACTATCCATAAACTTATCCTGTGAGTTGAATGTTTTAGAGGGCAGATAATGAAGCAAAAAATATCCAATAGCACTAATACCAAAAAAAGAAAAAAAACATTAACTTGATAAATTTCATCAAATGGTCCAATAGAAAACTCAACAAGCCAGAAGAAAACACAATAGCATAGCTGCAAAACCATTTTTATATTAAAAAACTAGGTCATTAGTGGACAATTTCAAAAGCAGCGCCTGGGGGAGGGGGGGGAGGGGCTCGGATGATCACAGTACAGATAAATCAGCACTCTAAAATGCTGCAGAGTTGTTCATACAAGAAAGGTCCAGTACATTAGAATGACACCAAAAGGTCCAAATAGAACTACTCCAGGACTCAGTTAGATACAACTGCAGACTGCAGCTGATGCAGTTAAGATGGCCCACAGAAATCGTGTAGAATATTTTATCACCTTGTTCAAGAATACCAAAGAGCCAAATCCATCTAAGGTTCTGACCATTCACATGAATTTTGCTTGCATAAGTTTATTCCATATACTATGAATATATTTCCTCTAGATTACCTATCTGATGCTAAGAGATAATCTATGTTCTTGGTTCTATTACACCAGCTGAAGAAACAGTCCATTTTACGTAAGTTGGAGTTCAACTAAGGCACTATTTTTAATATCACCATCTCAGATTCATAAATAATAATACATATGTAAACAACTTCATATCCGGGCAGCAGCATATGGATCTTGAACATAGTTGTAAAAAAAATCACTACACAAGCTAACCCAAATAATAAAAGGAGGATGTAGCTTAATATGTAGAAACTGTAGCATGTTACAGTTACATTTAACTAAGTAAATAGATGACCTTATCAGCAGCCTTCTCCGTTTCGCTGTCTGGCTCAAAATCCACGTCAGCGGGATCATCTTCTGCAAATACATAAGAAGCATAAAAGTCAATCAACTTGCGTTGTAACACCATGTATACAGACACAATAAAAAAAAGCAATAACACATTTATTTTGTTAAGCACAAGACTCCACATTTCAATATACCATCTGCATCATTGTCGTCGTCATTCTCATCATTATACTCATCATCGTCATCGTCGTCATAAGCATTGTACTTTGACGTCTTCTTCATTTGTCGTGAGCCAGACTTTGCTGCTCCACCAGAAGTGGAACAGCTTGATTGCTTCGTCCCGCCACGATGCAACGATTCAATCTGCTCCTCTCCGTCCTGCTCGTAATAGTCATCAGAGAGCATTTCCTCAGCAGGCACCTCACCATTTGCTCTGTTCAGTTCATCATCCTCTCCACTACCATCCATGTCATCATGCGAGCTAGCAGCATCCGTTCCCCTACCACTATTTGATGGAACTTCTCCGGCCGTCTGTTTGGGCCTGGAATCCTTGAGAAAATTTGTGCCCCATGGACCACCAGACGATCTGCCTCCTCTTTGTGCATGCTGCCCTGATGCGTTCTCAGAAGAGTACAAACCTGACTGGCCAGCCCCATATTGCTCTGCTTCACTGTGGTAAGCATCCTCAGCTTTCTCATTTAAGTTCCACTGCCTAGAGTTGAGGTCAACATTCCCATCCCGAGCTGACTCGTACATGCCATCATCATCGGCCTTTTCATTCAAGTTGTACCCTCCTGAATCGGCCTTGCTCCCGGAGTTGCTGAAGAATGCCATCACAAATTATGGCATTACATGGAATACCTCTCACAGGCTCAGTACCGCTCCTGCAGTTCATAAACGAAGTCAATTTAGAACGTGGCTAGTGATCAATATGGTGTGCCCTAAACAGAGCAATCCGATTAGAATCTAATCAATTTCTGGTGTTTTTTCTTATATGGGTCGATCGTTTGAATGGCAAATGGATTAAAATTTTCAGGCGAGGGACGTGACTCGACCCCCAGCTCTAATCAAAACCGAGCAGCAGGAGCAGAGATACACCGGTGCGCAGCCTGGAGCGCGCAGAATCCAAACCGAATTCCGAAACCCTAAATCCCAAGCGATTAGCGCGCGGCCGAGCAGATCGGCGCGCGCGGCGGCCAGATCGAGCCGCCGGCGGCGCGGATCGGGCGGGCGGCGCTCGGACCGACGCCACATCACGCGCGCCCACGCCTCGGAACCGACCACTGCCCGCAAAAACCCGCGAGGTGGCAAGGGGACGCACCTCGTGCCGCGCGGGGTCGACGAGAGGAGCAGCAGGAGGAGGCGGGAAGGCGGGCGACGGGCGCGCAGTCCCCGCGGCAGAGATGAATGCTCGGACCGGCACGCGGCGGGGTTTCTGGGTCGCCGCGGGGCGCCTATGGGTGCGCGCGATCGCCGTCGCCGGCGGCGCGGCGGGCGGGAGGGGCGCGACGCCCGTGCGATTTATTCAAAAAGGACCGGGCGAATTTCCGCGATTTTTTGCGGTATTTTCCGCGATTTTTCGCCTAGGATTCGGATCGGGGGCGGGGGAGGAGGGGGATGGACGGCGGCGATCGCCGGAGACGGGGCCCGGCGGGGCGGGGCGGGGAGGGGCAGCGCGGCGGCGGCGGCGGCGGCGGCGCGCGCGCAAGAGAGAGGGGTGGTTATCTATCAATCACAAGGGGGGGTAAGGGCGATTAGGAAGGGCAGATAAGTTTTGCCCTCTCTCTTCTCTGCCTTTTCGCTTCTTCGTGTATTTGTCTCGGTCGCAGAGTATTTCGGGGGCTCGCTGCTCGTCTCTGGACGCCTCTGAATTCGCTGGTGGGGCCAACCGGTAAGCGACGCGTAGAGGCGGGGGTGGGGGTGCAGGCGGCCGCGAGGGCGCCGCGTCACCGGTGCTTTTCTGGCGTGTGGGGTCGGCATAGGGGTGGGGGTGGCGTGTCAGAGACTGTTAGCCTCGTGGGTGCCGCGACGTGCGGTGCCTCGAGGCCTTCGTAATTTCTGGAGGTCTGTGGTCCAAACGGGGCCCTATTGCCGGGTTAGGCGCGCCGATGTGGCGAGGGACTAGGGAGGGCCTGGCCCATCTAGTATGTTTTGTTGCTCGAGTTTTTCTACAAAAGAAATCTATGTTGCTCAAGTGCATGCTACGTTCCAATGGAACACTGTCGAGTGCTGATATTCAAAGAAAATTTTCATTGCATTAAATTTCGGTTCAAGGTTATTCCATGTGATTTAATATATGTGCTTATAGAGGCAAAAATAATATACTCCCTCTATTCAAAAAAAATATAATTATGAGAATCATGTCCTTCAAATTTACTCAAATTTGACCAATGTTATAGTGATTACTAGTAACATTCGGGACTCAAACCAATATTTAAGATGAAAATATCTTTCCCTTAGTCTAATGATACTTATGTTTGTATTAGATGTTACTTTTATGTGTAAAACTTTGGTCAAAGTGAAAACTAATTGACTTATCGGCAAGCGAGAATTGAATCCTTTTTGGAACGGAGAAAGTATATGAGATCATAAGTAAGACTTGTGGAGGACCTCGGATGGCTATATACCTCAAACGGCCATAGACCATTTTCAATAAAAGTTACACAAAAGAACCTATGGACATAAAAGACGTGCTTGGTTTCATCACTCAACACCATATTGCCTTGCCGAGTGAGAATCCCAAGCTAGTCTACACATGATTTCCTTTTCTTGTGCTGACAAGATTTTAACTCATCATTGTGGGAGGGGCAAAATGACTCGCCTGTCAGAATGACCTCCTTCTATTCTTACTAAGAGGGTGACCCTTGAAGTTGGTACTCCCACTATTCCAAATTACAATACCTTCTGGTTTTTCTAGATAATATCTAGATATAGATTATGTTTAGATACATAGTAAAGCTATTTATCTAGAAATGTCAAAATATCTTGTAATTTAGAAGAGTAAATTGCACTGAGGAGCATCTAAACTATTAGCTCAGAATACCTGGTGCTCAAAAAAAAACATAACGTGTAGGTACTCGATCTACTATTTGCGAACATGTAGGTACTCGAGCGGACACGCGGGCGCCTAGAGCTGACGTGGAGCAGCCACGGTGGACAAGTCAACGCCAGCTCCTTGGCTTATTTGCAAAAAGGCCCCCGCTGAAGGATCTTCTTCTCCTTCATCCCGAACAGGAGCTTGCCGGTGCCGATCGCTTGCCTTCCTCGGCTTGGACGCCGCGCGAGCGGGAGCCGCCCCGCCCTGGCCTCGCCGGTGCGCGCAGAAGCCCCGCCGCGGGTTCGCCGTGCATTACCATTACTCCCTCGGCAGCATCAACAACTAGCAAAGCCCCATCCGCAAGCCGTAGAGCCGCAGTGTCATCTCATCGGAGAAGTTGACATGCCCAGGCGTGTCCATGATATTGCACAGGTATGACTTGCCGTTTCCCCACTCGAGAACAAGCGACATTGGCACAGCCTTGATGGAGACCTGCCTCTCCTGCTCGTCCACCCTCGTGTCAGTGAAGCGCACATGGCGCTCCCCCTCAGAGTCGAAGGTGTCCACTTCGTGCGTCTGCTCCACGAGCATGTCCATGAACACCATCTTCCCGTGCTGGAGGTGGCCGACGAGGGCGACGTTGCGGACGAGCGAGGGGTTGCCCGCGCGGAGAACCACCGCCGCCGCCTCGCCGGCGCGCGGAACAGCCCCGCCGCGGGCTCGCCCGGTCGCCGCCGGCACGAGCGCGAGGGGCTCCGCCCGGCCGCCGCCGGCACGAGCGCGGGGGAGCCCCGGACGGGCGCCGCGGACGCGAGCGCGGGGGGCTCCGCCCGGCCGCCGCCGGCACGAGCGCGGGGAGTGCCCCGGACAGGCGCCGCGGACGCGAGCGCGGGGAGTGCTCCGCCGCGTCCTCGCCCGGCGCCCGCGCGGGCGCGAGCAGCTTCGCCACGGCCTCGCGTGTGTGGGCGCGCAGCGGCGCCGTGGCCTCGCCGCCAAGATGCAGCGCTCACCTCTACGGAGGTGCGGCCTCTCCGCTGCGGCGTCGCCGTCGCGAGTGCGAGGCGCTCCGCCGTGGCCTCGCCGGCGCGAGCGCGCGCAGCCCCGATGAGGCTTCGCCGGAGACCCGCCTCTGCCGGCCCAGTCGGCAAGTCGTGACCACTGCCGGACCTCGCCGCACCCTCCAGCGACTCCGGCCCACGAGCTTTCCAGGTCGCGCGCCATGGCCGGCCGCGATCTCTGCGCACGTCGTGACCTCCGCCGGCTCCGAAGCACCCACCCGCCAGTACCAACGAGTCCGCGCGCGCTCGCCCACCCCGGCGGCGCGAGGACTCGACGCCACCGCAAGCTCCAGCCGGGAGATCCGCCCCAACGCAGCTCTCTTCAAGTCCCACTCCGGCCGTGCTGCCATTGCCCCTGCCGATGGACCCTGGGCCAAGATCTCTGCTCCTCATCCTCTTCCTCGCACTCTGCATCGACTCCGGCATGCTGCGGCATGCGGAGCAGCTCGCCGCTGCGGGAGACCAAGGCTGCTGCTCACGTCCTAGCATGAGAGCTGCGCGTAATGAATATGAGGAGAAGAAGATCCTTCAGCGGGGGCTTTTCGCAAATACGCCAAGGAGCTGGCGTCGGCTTGTCCACGTTGGCTGCTCCACGTCAGCTCCAGACGCCCGCATGTCCGCTCGAGTACCTACATACTCCCAAATAGTAGACCGAGTATCTACAAGTTACGTTTTTTGGTTTGAGTACCTAAGTGTTATAAGCCTAATAGTTTAAGTACATCTGATGCAATTTACTCAATTTAGAACGAAGGGAGTATAAGTGGAAAAAATATGTGTCTACAAATGTCAAAAATATCAAAATCATTTATCTCATCTGCTTTTAAATTTAGTTGCCGACGTCTTCACCAGAATGCATATTAAAGATGCTAGACACAATCCCATCTCATGTTTGATGCCTCAAGTTGTTGAAGATGACATCATGAGTCTTTAATATCCAGATGATATCCTCTTATTTTTAAGATAGTTTCGAGAAAAAGCTAATAACTTCCTAATTTGTTGTGAACACATGTATGGAATGAAAAAACAATTATGATAAAAGTGATCTTTTTTTCTCAAATACGTAAAAGGTTTTGCATATCTTTGTATCTAAGTAGAAGAGTTTTTTTAAAAAAAAAAACGCGTTGAGGCGTAAGGGTTGGAGTTTGATTAATACATGAGCGTGTCACTACCCCTCAAATTTACATGGTGACTACTCTCGCAATAGACAACTCAGGAAAAGTGGTCTTTTTACAATTGAACTTAACGACGAGACGTGAAAGAATATGCTAAGACTTTATGTTGCAGGGTTAGAGGGCTCCATACAAAGTACCTTGTTGTCTTTACGTTTTACTCCCTCCATTCCAATTTATAAGACGTTTGACTTTTACGAATTGTCGAACGTCTTAAAAATTAGAATGGATTAAGTACAAAACTTAGAAAGGCTTATTTACGATTTGTCATTGATAAGATCATCAAAAGAATCTCAAAGTGGAAGGATAGGTTATTGTCCTATGCAGATCAGTCATGTCATATTGTTGCATTGGACAGTCATCAACCTGAATTGGGGTGCCACTTAGGAGGTCTATATGCTGCCGGTTAATAACCTTAAATCTCACCATCCAAACAGGTAGGGACTAAACTTTAGCGAAACTTTTCCCTTTTAAAAAAACGAAGGCAGTCCACAACACAAACAGCCGACAGATAGCCGACAAGTGAATATTAATTTCGATTTAACAAAGCACCAAAAACCTGCACCACGAGAAATTGAATTCCATTTCGTTTTCCTGAGAGCCCCGGTCGTGTGGTGCGCCTTCGGGCATGTGGAGGGTTCCCTGTTGTGAGGCTCGATGGCTCCGCTCGTCCGTCGTCACTCGTCCGCACGGGCACGGCTGCCCGGTGGTGAGAGCAGAGCAGCCGAGGAGGCGAAGCTAGCCCGGCAGGCCCCCGGCCGTCCCTCAATCCCGCCCTCCCTCAGCCTCAATCCCTCTGGAGTCTGGATTCTGCCACTCCATTCTGGTATTTCTGATTTCTATCCATTTGTAGCTGTGCTCTTTCGATGGGTCGTATGCTTTGTAAAAGCAGAGTTCTTTTTCCTTTTTAAAAAGAAATTGATGGGTCGCTACTTGATAGGAGCATACTGAGTAGTTTATACCTCTACTAGGTAGAGGCCCTCCTCTTTGAGCAAATTCTTGGTCCGCCACTGGCGGCGACAAGCTTCCTCAGGTGGGTTTCTCCGGCCCTGGAGCGGAGGCAGGAGGGGCGGCCACTCGTCATGGCGCTGCCCAAGGACGGCTGCCTCGACGGCGCCAAGGTCGCGGAGGAGGTAGGAGGGGGCGGCTACAAGGAGCTTCTCGTCATGGCGCTGCCCAAGGACGACGGCCTCGACGGCGCCAAGGTCGCGGAGGCCATCAGCGTCAGGCTACCGGATTTCGGAGGGGCAGTAAGGGTAAGGAAATCTCCACCTGGTTTTATGTCGTCCCCATGCTTTTGTAGGGATGAAAGGGAGGCAACTTTCGATTTTGGCTGGTTGAAGTAATTGAAACTTGCGTACTGTGCACTATGCCTTCCCCAATTGGTCGCGTGGTTTAGTTTCAGGTTTTTGATGTGATGATTCGTCACAGAGTTTCAGATTCCTATGTTTTGTCACAAGGGCAAGCCTTTTTGCTGCTTAATAAAGTGCTAATGTGCGAACTGTGTTTGATCAAGTGAGATTTTTTCCACCGTTTTGCATGTAATGACTTGCTGTGAAACCAAACTTGGGGCTATATGATTTGGTATTTTGTGGGCCCTACAGAAGCAAATAGTTGAATTTTTGTTTATATGATGATTAGATAATGTGGTTGCTAATTCATTACACTATGAAAAACATAAGAATTATTAAATGTACTCTGTAACTTGAAGCATCTTACTCTGTAATCTTTGGTACATTAGCAACCATACAATGCCCTAGCACTAGCAGTTGCAGCCTTGCAGGTAGGTTTAACCTAGAGAAGTAGCTTCAATGTCAGTTCTCATAGATGCCATATGAATTTAAACTTTGAAGCTAGTGATGAATTTTTGACTGATTCTTTGAGGCCTTCCCTTTTATCCAATTCACCACAGACTATTTTGGAGAGCAGAGAGGCCAGAGAATTTGCTAGTGGGGCGCTAGCTGGCGCTATGTCAAAGGCTATTCTTGCCCCTCTAGAGACCCTCAGGTAGTCACTAACTTTTATCTCTTCCTTTAACTTTTGCGCTTGTCCAGTTTAATTTATTTACACATTGCAACTGTAGATGCAAATCCTACAGCTAGTTTGCTGAATGTGAAACTTTACGATTAGTTTTCATTGCTTCTTATTCAAGGTTGCGTGCACTTCAGAGATGAGATGTCCCACCAACCAAATAATTACCCATATCACATTTATCTTTTGCATGATGGTGTGTTCTGAAATATGACATATACCGATGATTCACAAATTACTTAGTTTCTCCAGAGCACTAGTACCTTAGTGATGTGCTACAGATTTTTCTGGTATGGGTCCCCTTGTACATCGAATTTGGAAAATGACTCTCTCTCTCTCTCTCTCTCTCTCTCTCTCTCAGTTTCTCATTATATTACTGCTGCATATAATCAAAACTCTATACTCCATCTATCCTGATATTATGGGGTAAAACAAATGACAGCATGCAACCTCCCTTAATCGTGGGGAGATATTGTGCTTACCGTACTTTGAGCCTAGTGCTTGGGTTGACAATAGACATTAATGGCAGGTAAGCATGTGATTGGGGGCCTGGGGGTATTAACAAGTGAGGAGGGGAAGTACATCCTTTATAATCTAGGACAAAATTTGAATGCTTCAGTACCTTATCTTAGGATGAAGGGGGTATCAGTGAAAAGGGATGAGTTTCTTGATGTGTATAAATGCATTATTTTGTTTTATGCACAGCAGAATATATTATTTTAAAAAATTATGCAAGCTTATTTCAACTGTGCTGTTGAAACATGTAGTTCAACAAATGCTGATGTCTGAATACTTAATAGTTTCATAATTGTCTAGCGAGTAAAGCAGAAGGAATGGTCACATATGCCATTGTGTACAATTTTCAGGACAAGAATGGTTGTAGGAGTAGGATCTAGGCATATTTTTGGTAGTTTGGTGGAGATCATTGAACAACGTGGGTGGCAAGGGCTTTGGGCAGGAAATACAATCAATATGCTCCGTGTTATTCCAACCCAAGCAGTTGAACTCGGAACATTTGAATGTGTCAAGAGGAGCATGACAGAAGCACAAGAGAAATGGAAAGAGGACGGATACCCAAAGATACAGCTTGGTAATATGAAAATCGAGCTTCCACTTCACTTCTTATCTCCCGTTGCTATTGGCGGTGCTGCTGCTGGAATAGCTGCCACATTGGCATGCCATCCTCTTGAAGTTGTCAAGGTAATTGCTGAAGTGAGGTCTTGTTGACAGTCAGCGCTATTTCTTCATCCATACATTCAACCGTGAAAGTCATATTACCTTGTTACTTAATGTCACATCATTGATGTTCTGACAGGATCGCTTGACTATCAATCGAGAGCTGTATCCAAGCATTAGCCTTGCCTTCAGCAGGATCTATCAGACTGATGGTATACGTGGTTTCTATGCTGGCCTCTGTCCAACACTAATTGGCATGATTCCTTACACCACATGCTACTTTTTTATGTATGATACAATCAAGACCTCTTACTGCCGCTTGCATAAGAAGCCATCTCTGAGTCGCCCTGAGCTTCTACTGATCGGGGCTCTTTCAGGTAACTGAATCAGCATCTCATTGCATCAAATTTCAGTCGGTCACCAGTTGCTTACCGCTTCAACATTTTGTTTTAAATCTGAGACAAGATAGAAAAGTCAGGGCCACGCCGTCTAATGATTACTTGGAGTCTGAGCAAACAGGACTGACATTTTACCATGGGATCCTCAGGTCTCACTGCAAGCACACTCAGCTTCCCGCTGGAAGTAGCAAGGAAGCGGCTGATGGTCGGCGCCCTGCAGGGGAAGTGCCCACCTAACATGATTGCCGCTTTGTCAGAGGTGATGCAGGAGGAGGGCTTCCGGGGGCTTTACCGTGGGTGGGGGGCGAGCTGCCTGAAGGTCATGCCACATTCCGGCATCACCTGGGTGTTGTACGAGGCGTGGAAGGATGTTCTTCTGGCTGACAGGAAACAGCCGCGCGGCTTAGCGAAGTAAACAAGCTGGTTTTGAACAATGGAGGCGTTGCCGCAGATGAAGTTTTGCTCCTTTGCTGGGTTTCTGATCTATTTTCAGTTTTGGAATCCCGGCTCCGGCGAATGGGTATATAGGGTGCGTTTCTCATTTTGGCTGAGTGGAAAGCATTTGTTGTGTCATCAATTCTGAACAGCTGATTGCTTTTTGTTCTGTTGTAAGAAAATGATTTGAGTAGATTGATTGCCGAGTGTCTGAGTAGAATATAAGCCTTGCACACAAACAAACAGCTATACAAAACAGAATTTGCATGTCCTAGAATGAACAGCAAAGCATAAACAGTGCTTTGTGCCATGTTCAGGCTCGTGAGAACGGCCTTCATTCTGAACCTTCAATCTGTTCGTGTTGCTTGGGGACGCTGGGAGAGTTGGGCTTCGTTTCTTTTTTAAAACCCAAATCTAGTTTCCGCCATTCGCGCGGCCCAACAGCTTCTGTGCAGAAACCAACTATTCAAATTCTTTAACAAAGGAGAAAATCATATCATTGAATCCTCTAAAAAGGCGAGTACAATGTATTGTGTACATAGCATGAGGCCGAAAGCACTTTACATAACTTGCATCACCTGTCTAAATCCGACAAAACTGAAAAAACAATGAGGGAACAGTAACATGCCCGGTATCAGTGGATGTTCCTTCGATAATTCTGTTCTGTCTAGAAATATTTTTTTGTTTGTTAGGTTCCTCTTGCTGCTTGTCAACCATCCCGTGCTAAAACCCTATCGATGTAATAACAGTAGTATAAATCTGGACAGACGTTCCTCTTCGACAGGGAGACAAGGTTCACCAGAGGGCAAATACCATTGACCTTTCAGAGGGTAGAATTTCAGGGTCCATATGGAACTTCCATCCACCACTACTCATACCAAGTCAGACTCCCCAGAATCCTGCCGCCACCACGGAACCCCAGCCTTGTAAGAATGGTGCTCGCCTTCGTGATCCCAAGAGATCTCCGACGCTTGCAGTCCAATTATGGATTTTGGTTCCTTGCCGTGGGAGGCAATCCATGCTTCAATGGCGGCTTCTTTCTCCTCCTCACTGTTGTAACTCAGCCTCTCTCTACCGAATGGGTTTATGCTTGGGTTGGCCATCGCTGCCATTGCTGCAGTCATGTATGCAGAATCCCCTATAATTGGAGCGCCTATAGCAGCAAGCTGTGCCCTTATCTGCAACATAATGGATTTCCAAATTAGACCCTGTTTTGATGTACTATAAGCAAGCAATCAGATTCCTGGCAACGATTAAAATGCAAACAAAATAACTGCATATGCTGCTATGCATAGCTCATTCAACTAAAAACATAAGTGTTGGCAAAATAAGAAAACAGTGCTCTAAGGTTCTCCAAGTTGGCAGGCTATTAGCTCAGAAACCTTTTTTTAAGGAAAGCTCAAAACCCTTTTTATTATAGAAGGGGAATAATCAGGCCTCTGGTGATGTATATTTGACCCAAATTACATGATACCTGATGAGTTTTCCCTGTCACGAGATTGATTTTACACTCATAAGCAGCTTCTTGCTGTGGCCACCCACAACCATTTACATTGTAAACTTTCCTGATCGAAGAGCTTGGCCATGGTACCTTCCTACAATCGAGTACCTCCATTTGACAGAGATGCCATCTTTCAATACAGTCTGGTTAGGTAAGAAGAAAACATTAATGTACTAATAAAGGTTTTCGATGTAAGAAGAAAACTAGAAGGTTATTTAAAACTTGTAATGCAAGCACTCAGGCCATGAGTTTATGCAGCATCCATCTTCTAGAGTTTATTAACATCTAAGCAGCGGTTAAGAACATAAAACAAGGCAACGGGCGAACGATTGATAGAGAATGGACAAGTTTTAGACATAAACCGC
Organism: Themeda triandra; assembly: GCA_018135685.1. NCBI lineage: Eukaryota > Viridiplantae > Streptophyta > Magnoliopsida > Poales > Poaceae > Themeda > Themeda triandra. Next base: position 1,611,337 of record JAENPR010000006.1, on the reverse strand, counting down.
TGATTCATGTTTCACTATCTTCAGTAACTGCTGCAACTTAACAAAAGATGGTCAGTGTGCACAAACAACAACAACAACAACTAAGCCACATTAATGAATAATACATTCCTGACCCAGATATATGCATGCTTGAAGTCAGGACAACATTGCTAGCATCAAAGCACAAACCAGATATTGGCTGAACTAGTAACCATATAGGAGCAAGCAACAGATTTCAGTAGAAAATTACCTTCAGAAACTAATCTAGGAGCACGATTAACTGGACGCATATAATGGATAATCGTTCCTGTTGACACAGGTGCTGTAGTAAGTGCAAGATAAAGTTTTTTAACCTGTTTCTCCTGTTACAAAATGCAAAATAAAAGGAGGGGTCATTGCCGGTAGGTTCATGGAGCAAAAACACACTGCACTGCAGTCAGGTAGTAATACCCTTATCAGTCCATGGAAAACTGAGCAGAACTCTTTCGTTTTAGATAGTACCACGCTGCAAAGTTTTGAAAGAAGATGACGTTACTTATCTAATTCCCACATCTGAGCATAATAAGTTTATACAAGTAAAGTGATAGACAAACCAGCCTTCAGAGCAGTTGTCAATCTGGTGAGTCGTCAGTAATGGCGATTCCAATCCTAATGCACGCGAAGTAAACACTGCACAGGATTCCTCGATGTTATCAGTGGCTCCGCCCACCTAAAGGTTGAAAATTCACCGGTTGTTATCACTTGAACTCAGAAAAGTTCAACCAGAAACTAGTGACTAGCTGGGCATTTCTAAGTTCTAACTTAGCTGCCTACAAGAATTAATAAAGCAGAGCTTGCTTCATCCCATGTTGCATTGGCAGTGCATACGCATCTAGTGGATGGGAATTTTATTCTGTGAAAGTAAGCTAATGGTGAAAATACTCTAAAATCAAACAACATCAAGTTAAAGACATGAACATATGTCCAACGAAGTAGATGTCCAATCTTGCAGAACATTCCATGCTAAGAAATTTAGAGCCCATAATGTCATGAGCACCAACAAATGAGAAAGTGGAAACTAAGAGAAGCGTACCGATGTTGCGGCAGGTTTATCAAGAACAACATATTCATTAGCGACTGCTATCACCCTGGATTTCCAGTCAATTTCATAACACCTGTGGCATGATCAAGTAAAGAGAACATACTGATAAGCAACCAACCAAGCTGACTCAGTCATTCACGACAGCAGCAAGAACCCACAGAAGACAAGAGAGAACAACATCCATTCTATAATCCTACCTTGGAAACCGCTTGGGATGCACATGAACCCGCAGGTAGGTGCCGGCCTCGAGGCGCTGGTCGGGATCCGTCACCCTGAACGTCTTCTGAGCCTCCCTCACCGTCTTCCCCTTGATGGACGCCCTCCGGCGCAGGACTGAAGGCTGGGTGACTTCCCGAAAGATTTGAAAATGCTCCGGAGAAGCGTAGGGGGGCGGCTGCGGCGCCACGAGTGCGTAGTACACAGCGCCGAACTTGATGAGGTCTGCAGCATACCTTCACACCCACAATGCTAGTCATGGCTCATTACGGCAGCCAATTCACTCTGCATTCTTGAAAGAGAGCAGCGCAGGAGGGAGAGATGAGAGGTGTGCTTACAGAGGAGGCAGGCCGAGCGACCTGGAGATGAAATCGGCTGCCACCTCGTCGTCGCGAGCCACCAGGTGCTCGATTCTCGGAGGGTCGTCCTGCGGGGGGCACGGCAGAAGCCGGTCGTACACTGGGTACCTGCGTCACGGTGCACGCATCAGCATCAGGGTGCAGACTGCAGTGCATCACTTGGGGATAGTAGAAGGAAGAGGGAGGCGGAGCTTACGGTGTGGCTGGTGTGGCCTCGACGGCGGCGGCGGCTGTTGACACCGCGGCGAGGTGAGTGGAAGTGGAATGGGGGAGTACGGAGCGGCGGCGTGGGGCTGAGTGGGCGGCGAGGATCGAAGAGGAGGAGAGGCCGCGGGCGAGGAGGAGGATGGGAGCGCGACGGAAGGGGCGGTGCCATAGCTGCGGGAGGAGAGAGGCGACCGAGGCCACTGGCTTCGGCATCCCGGCGGCGGCGGCGGCGGGAGGAGCCGGGGGCTGTGATGTTTGGAGCTGGGGCGTTTCTACCCTGCTCTGCTCACGCAGAGTTGGGCAGATAGGAATAGGATATCTGATGATATCCTGGTTCTGCTCAAATTCCCATTTTTAAAATTTAAAACCGTAAAACCGGCCTAAACTTTTACTAAATACTTGACACAAAGTTGCATAAATCTCGAAAAAAAAATCTATGATCACGAACTGGATGACCGCTCGAGCGATATATCCAAGCGATGCACCTCGTGCAGGATAGCTAGAGCTGATTCAGCACTTTCATATTGGGAAAAGAGAAGAGAGAAAAAATTAGCAAAAGGAAAAGAACCTGGACGAAACTATCCATGAAAGCTTGCGAACTTGTCAAATCCTATGAGACGCATGAATTGAAGCCTTTAAAATCTCTCTCCTCACAATTAAAGTCAGAATAAAAAGGATATAAAAAGAAGTACAACTCTTTCTCGCCTTTTGTCTCACACTCAAAGCTCAGTTGGGATATACTCTTTTCAAAATTATTAGATATTTTAGCTTTTTTAGATTCATAATTTTTGCTAAAATGTATCTAAAAACAAGAATGTACTATAAGTTGGGTGGAGAGAGCACATCTAGATTGCATAAGTTCTCGTCAAAGTGAACTCTAGTGTACCTGTTTTCTAAACAATCATGTATACAGTATAATTCTCATACTGAAGTTTGGTCAAACTGGTGAGATTGTTGTAAGAAAATGATTGGGGGTGCAAAAGGTTGCTTTCATCCACCAAATCGGTGCTCTTATCACAGTCCCACATTCAATCATCAAGCTCATAACATAACTTGCGTGAGTCAACAAGTGACACCTGACAGGTCCCAGCTCCCAATTCCCAAATAAAAATCATAGCCCTCAAATAGAGTGTGCTAAACAAATAGCATCAAATCGTTAATGCAGACAGTGAGACAGCACGACGCCACATGTAAGCACTAGGGCAGATCGGAAGTAGTAAAAGTAAGAACAGAGGAAGAACAAGTATCTAAAGTGCAGATGAATATTACAATTAAATTGTCTGATACATGTTCTTCATGATCCTCTCAACTCTCCTCTCCTCAATACATATAGTCTCAGCCTAGGACGACCAAATGGAACCATCGTATTTGGAGTTGGGCCTGGTGCTCCTCTTGGGCCGGCCCGCTTGTAGCGCTGCACTTGCTGGGCCACGACTGGAATGGAGTGGGCTGCTGACATCCCCCCCTTCTTCAGAACCGGCATGACCCCAGGCCGGTGCTCTTGGGAACTGCTGACGAAACGCTTCCAGGGTCTCCCAAGTGGCCAATTCCACCGGTGAATGTGACCACTTGATAAGGCCTTGCTCAACTGGCCGATCACCCGTAGTCCAGCGACGCTGAAGCACTTGCACTGGCACCTGCAAACTCGCGAAATCGGAAGGCGTCTGGGAGATACCGATTCGCGCCCGGAGAGAACTTGAGTGCGACACATGGAACACCGGATGAACCGATGAACCCGGAGGGAGCGAAGTTTATAGGCCACAGGACCAATCTTGCTCACGATCGTGAAAGGCCCAAAGAATCGGAAAGACAACTTGTTGCATGAACGCCGAGCCACGATGATCGAACGTAGGGCCGGAGCTTCAAGAAGACCTTGGCTCCAACTCGGAAAGGAACGTTCCGAGCGCCCTTTATCCGCTTGGCGTTTCATACGCTCCCCGAGCCCGCTGAAGGTGAAGGGCGAACATTGGCTTGCATGAGCTCCCTGTCAGCCATCCATTGCTGTAAGTCAGGAACAGGAGCCAGAGACTCCACATCGATACCAAAGTGGCGTGGGGGATGGCCATAGAGGACTTCAAATGGTGTGCGCCCCAAAGCCGAATGGACGACGTGTTGTACCGTAACCGAGCCAAAGACAGCCAGCTACTCCATTGTGACGGGCCGGAATGTGTGAAACAACGCAGAAATGTCTCAAGCACCCGATTGACACGCTCCGTCCGGCCGTCCGTCCGAGGGTGGTACGCCGAACCGAGCTCGAGAGTAGTCTTTGACAAAGTGAACAAGGTCTCGCCAAAAACGGCTAGTGAAGATGCGGTCTCGGTCCGAGATGATGGAGTACGGGAGACCATACAAGCTGAAAATATTCTTGAAGAACACCTTGGCAACCGTGGCTGCGGTGAAAGGGTGACGAAGTGGTATAAAGTGGGCAAACTTGGAATATTTGTCGACTACCACCAGTATGACATTGTAAGTATTGGACATAGGAAGGCCTTCGATAAAGTCCAGAGAAACCATCTCCCAAGTCACTGAAGGTATAGGCAAGGGTTGGAGCAAACCCGGATATTTAGAGCGATCAGGTTTGGCCTGCAAGCATACTACACAGGACTGCACAAACTGCCACACTTCCTTCTTAAGACCTGGCCAGAAGAACAAGCGTTTTATGCGATGATATGTAGCTGGTGCTCCTGAGTGACCACCAACAGGCTCTGAATGGAATGCCTGGAGTACCAACTGTTTAACCTCCTCGTTAGCACCCAACCACACACGGCCCTTGTGCCTGATGACGCCGGAATGGAGGGAGAAGGGACCAACAGTGTCAGTACTTGCAGCCAATTTCTCCAACAGTGACAAAGCTGAAGGGTCTTTCTGATAGCCTGCAACAACCAACTCGAGCCACTGATGCTTGACTGAGGACATGGCCAGGAGTTGTTCTGGGTGCTGGCGCCTAGACAAGGCATCCGCAACCCCATTGTCAGCACCTTTCTTATACACGATCTTGTACCGCAGACCCAACAAGCGAGCGAACACTTTCGCTGTTGCCAATGGAGACGCTGCTCATTCAGATGAGTAAGGCTCTGGTGATCGGTATAAATGATGAACTCGGCTTGGAGCAGGTAGTGGCGCCACGCATCCACGGCCATAAGAATGGCTAAGTACTCCTTCTCATATACAACGGACCACGATTCTTCGGCCGAGTGGCTTACCGATGAATGCCGAGAGGATGGCCACGCTGGAGCGAACCGCACCAATACCGGTGCGATGCATCGGTTTCTATATGGAAGGGAATAGAAAAATCTGGCAAGGCAAGGATCGGAGCCGAAGACGAGCAGATTTCAGCAAGTTGAAGGCCGACTCATGAACAGGTGTCCGGACAAACAACCGATCCTTGCGCAAAGGAGTCGGGCCGAGGGCTTAGCCAAGACGCCAAAGTGTTTGACAAACTTGCGATAGTAACCTGCAAGCCCGAGAAATCCACGTAATTCCTTGAGGCATGTAGGAGTTGGCCACTCTTTCACTGCTTGCACCTTGGTTGGATCTGTTGAAAGACCAGCTGCGCTAACCACGTGCCCGAGGTAGGAGATGGTTTGCAAAGCAAAGCGACACTTGGAGAGCTTGAGCTTCCACTGATCCGCACGAAGCCAGGACAACACTTGAGTTAAGTGTAGCAAATGCTCTTCCAGTGACTTGCTGTACACAAGTATATCATCAAAGAAAACCAAGGCGAACTTGCGCAACCCCGGAGCCAAAGTAACGTTCATGGCACCTTGAAAGGTGCCCGGGGCGCCGGTCAACCCAAAGGCCATGACACAGAATTCATACAGGCCAACATGAGTTTGGAATGCAGTCTTGTACTCCTCGCCAGCCTTCAGCAGAATCTGATGGAACCCTGCACGCAGGTCCAAAGTAGAGAACCAACTAGCTCCAGCTAACTCATCCATGAGTTGATCGAAGACAGGCACTGGATACTTGGATTTCTTGGTGATGGCGTTGAGCTGACGAAAATCCACACAAAACCGATACGATCCATCCTTCTTCTTAACCAGTAGTACTGGGGAGGAAAACGAGCTGCTGCTGGGGCGTATCAAACCCTGGGATAACATTTCTTGGACCTGCCGCTCTATTTCATCTTTAAGTTTTGGCGGGTACCGATATGGCCGAATGAAAATCGGTTGCGCGCCATCAATCAGGGGAATCTCATGATCGCAAGCCCGGGAAGGCGGCAGGGAGGATGGAGCTTCAAAGAGATCAGAGAACTGGTCCAGTACACTTTGCACAGCCGGATGCATAGTCGGAGCAGAAGGTTCACTGTCCGGCACTGGCACCGAATCAATCTGAAGAAGAACTTGCTGGGCACTGTCTGGAACCACTCCCTGCAACAAACGGTAAGAACCCTCCTGAGACACCAACAGCAACTTGTTGCGCCAATCAACCAACATTGGGCTGTGGCGTTCCAACCAGTCCATGCCCACGATAAGATCAAAACTGGCCAAAGGCAAGCACCTGAAATCTGACTGAAAAGTACAGTCACCAACAGTCCACTGCAACTGGCGCAACACACCATTACTGACTAGTTTACCTCCTCCTGCAATCTGAACTGAACTGGGCAGCGGATCAAAGAGGACGCCCTGAAGCTTTGCACACAACAAGAAGAGGAACTGCCCGAATCCACCAAAATGTGCACCGCCAGTCCTTGCATAACCCCCTCCAAGCGCACAGTACGAGCTGCAGGAACACCAGATAAAGAAGACTTGGAGATAGCCATCATAACCTGTTCTGATGGAGGAGTTGGCGGAGGAGAGTCTGCCAGCGAATCAGAAGATGAAAAGGAATCCCAGAGCGGATCCACAGCCTTGAGCACCTCTGGTGGACAGCGGTGATCCCGATCATACTTGCCGCCACATTTGTAACACAAACCCAGCGCCCGCCGGTATGTCTTGAGTGCCGCCAGGGAAGGAAACCCGGCCGGTGGAGCAGCTGTGGTAGTCGGCGGCGCTGGCAGACGCTCGACCTTCGGTGGAGGAGGCAGCGGCAACGGCGTGCGAGCGCCAGCCCCCGACTTGAAGCCTGATGACGACCAATCACCACGCGGAGGCCTGGTTGGGACAGGCACGGCCACCTCTTCCTGCAACAACGCCAGACGGCAGGCAGCATCGAGAGATTGTGGTTCTCGCATAATCACAACAGCTTTAACTTCAGGTTTCAGGCCATCGATGAACTGATGGACGAAGTACAGAGGGTCATTGATTTGGGAATAAGCAGATAGGTGGTCTTTGAGCTCACAGAATTCAGTGACATAGGTAGCAACAGAGGTGGTTTGGCGAAGCGCGAACAACTTGCGAAGGAGCACTGCCTTTTGATCACGATCAAAGCGATCATGTAGCAGGCGACAGAAGGTCTCCCACGACCCCTGCTCGAGCTCAGTTTGAAATCGACCGAAACCACAAAGTCTCGGGCCGGGCCTTCGAGGTAGTTTTCGGCTACGCTGAGCCAGAGGTTTTCTTCAACCGAGTAGAGACGGAAGTATTTTTCGCAACGCTGCTTCCAGCGGCGGGGATTCTCACCATTGAAGGATGGGAAGGGAAGTTTGGGCAGGCGACCGAGGTTGGGTTGCTTGTTGTAAGTGTCTGGAAAACGGGGAAGTTGAGGCGAACCAATGCCCGGAATGTATGGTGGCATATGATAGGAATTGAGCGGTGAGTGCTGGTATATGGGCGTGGGATTTGGTGGTGGTGGTGGTGGTGGTGGTGGTGGTGGTGGTGGTGGTGGTGGTGGGCGATAAGCAGGTTGGTACTGATTTGAGGTATGTGGAGGTGGACGAAAGGAATTTGGAGGAATTGGGTTTGATTGGGGATGGACAGATGTTGGAATTGGTTGCTGTGGACTGGGTTGTGAAGATGAGTGAACTGGGTATGAATTCTGCGGAACTGGATGGTTGGACTGGGAACTGGGATAAACAGATTGGTAATTGGGCGGAGGGTAGTGGTTGGGAATGAATTGCGGGGATGTGTAAGAAACTGGTGGGGAATTGAAGACTTGTTGCTGATTTGGGGATGAACCAGGGGGTACCGAATATGAACTCTGTGGTGGGTGTGTATTAGGCATAGGATGAGGAACAGGATGATCCACAGGCGGTTTAGGAGCAGCATAATTCAACGATGGCAATGGGACATGAGACGGAGCCGGCGACGTACCAGATGCCGGGATATGGCTCCACGTCAAAACGACGCCGGATCCAGTATCCCGTGTAGTCGAGTCGGAGCCGTGCCCGTTGGGCAAGTGCGCGACCGATCCCGCCGCCGCCGGAGCCGATGTGGTTCCTGACGAGACGGAGAATCCAGGTTCGCGCGAGCTGGAGGCGCCGTTGGTGTCGAGCTTCGCGAACTTGAGATGGAGCGAGGTGAGGGAGCTCGCAGCCTCCTTGACGGCTTGCTCGAGCTTGAGGACGCGGTCGTCACCTTCATCGCGGACGTCCTCCACGCGGATCCGCTCCAGTTCCTGCAAGCGCTGCTCCAAGGACGTACGAAGCACGCCGGGCTCGAGGGCGGAGTCGATGACGAGGCCCTCCAACTCGCCGATGCGACGCTCGTACTCCGGGTTGCAGGCGCCGGCGGCTGGCGGCGCGGACTCGAGGGCCGAGATCCGCTGATTGGTGGCGGCGCGGTCCGCCTCCAGATCCGCCCACCGGAGCTCCCACTTGCGCTCATGGTCGTCGAATCGGCGTGATGACTCCTCTCTCGACTTCTGGATCTCATCCAGCAGCAACTTCATATTCGGATCCATGGCGCCCCTCGATCTCTGGTGGCGCGTGTAGTGGTGGTGGGGAAACGCCGTCGAGGCCAGAATCAGTAGGTCTCTGATACCAGATGTAAGCACTAGGGCAGATCGGAAATAGTAAAAGTAAGAACAGAGGAAGAACAAGTATCTAAAGTGCAGATAAATATTACAATTAAATTGTCTGATACATGTTCTTCATGATCCTCTCAACTCTCCTCTCCTCAGTACATATAGTCTCAGCCTAGGACGACCAAATGGAACCATCGTATTTGGAGTTGGGCCTGGTGCTCCTCTTGGGCCGGCCCGCTTGTAGCGCTGCACTTGCTGGGCCACGACTGGAATGGAGTGGGCTGCTGACACCACAACGCTGCACAGTCGCCGCACGGACCATGCATCACCTCGTCACGTACGCGACGAGCTCGTCGAGGTCCTGCCTGGACGATCCGCCCTCGGCCACGGCGGCGCGGACGGCCTCCCCGAGCGCGGCCGCCCGGCGCCGGATCTCGTCCCCTTCCTCCGAGGCCATGACCCTGCCGATGGCGTCGCGGATGGCGGCGGCGGGGGTGACGTCGTGGCGTTGCTCCCAGGGGCGCACGAGCACGCCGGCGCGGAGGCACTTGCACACGAGCTCGGCGTCCCAGGGCTGGTCGCTGTGCATGGGCCAGCACAGGATGGGCTTCCCGTGGCTGAGGCTCTCCACGGTGGAGTTCCAGCCGCAGTGGCTCATGAACGCCGCCGTCGCGCCGTGCGCCAGGATCTCCAGCTGCGGCGCCCACCCGGTGACCACCACGCCGGAGCGGGGGTTGGTGCCGAGCTCGGACGCCGCGGCGGCGCGGAGGGTCTCGGCCGCCGCGGCGTCCCCTTCCCCGAGGTCCGCGCGGTCGGCGTCGCGCAGCACCCACACGAAGCGCGCCCCGCTGTCCCGCAGCGCGGCGGCCAGCTCGCGCACCTGCTCCGGCCGCAGCGACGACGTCGTGCCGAACGAGACGTACAGCACCGACGACGCCGGCTGCGCGTCCAGCCAGTCCAGGCACTCGTGCCGCCGCGAGCTCCCGCTCCCCGCGCCGGGGACTGGAGGGAGGAGCACCGGGCTGAGAGGCCCGACGGCGAACAGCCTTTGTCCATCTGCGGACGGGATCTCCCGGAGCACATCAAGAAACTCTCCCTCCAGCGCGCGGCAGGTGTTAACAACCATGCCAGCGCCTGGCGCGCTTCGGCGCTCCTGCCCCATCCTCCTAGCAAGCGCGACGAACTCCGGGGTGGCGCAGGCGTCAGGCGGGTGGAACACGAGGCCATGCCGCCGCAGGAGAGGGTGCCCCTGGTCCGCCCACCCGACGTTGTACGACGCGGCGAGGCAGTGCACGCCGAGCGCCTCGGCGTTGGGGAAGCGCGCGGCCTCGGCGGCCGCGAACGCCGCCATGCGGTCGTGGAGGACGACGACGCGGCGGTGCGTGGCGGCCAGCTCGGCCAGCAGCTCGGCCAGCGGGGCCCGTGCGCCGGTACAGTAGGCCTCGAAGAGCGGCTGCATGTGCGCCGGGAACGGGGAGCGCGGGTCCGGGGCGGGGGACGAGTGCGCGGGGAGGTCGAGCGCGCGGAAGTGGACGGGGAGGAGGAGCGTGGCGGCGGCGTCCGGGCCCCAGCCGTGGAGGCGCGCGCGGGCCTCGCGGAGGTGCGGTTCTGGCGCGGCGAAGTGGACGGCGAGGCCGCGGGAGGCGAGGAGGAGGGAGAGGTGGAGGAGTTGGTTCAGGTGGCCCTGAGCCGGGAACGGCACTGTCACGATGGCCACGGCGGCGGGTTCCGTTTCCATCGCCGGCGGGCTGGGGGCGTGGCCTTGGATTGGTTGGAGTGGATGTGATTGTGATGTGAACCTGACTGACCCTGAGAGGATTAGGAAGGTCGCTGCGCCGGCGAGCGTGCTCGTTTAGCAATCCTTCACGTTTGTTTAATGGAAATGGAAAAGATTGAAAAAGCTATGCCATTGCCAGCTCCACTGACGCGTGAATTGAAAACTGAAGAGTTAGGAGCTCAGCCGTTTCGTGCTTCATTTCACGCTCGGGCCGGAGTCAGGAGGAATCGTTGTTTGCGATTTAAGAAAAAAGAGCTGTTTCCATCCCGGCGGGGTGGGGAGAGCTGCAAAGCATGCAGGGCACACTGGACGACCGTGCGCCGGAGCAGACCAGAGCACAGCTGCAGCTGCAAGCAATCGCCGCTGGTAGTCACCGCGACATTGCTGCACGGCATTGCTCGCTAGCCTGACCCTGACTAGGAATGGAGTCAATCAGGCAAAAGCTGTGGAAGATAAAGATGACCCTACTTTTTTTTTTTTTTTTTTTTTTTTTTGAGAAAGTCGGGAGAGTCTGGTGTCTTGCTCAGGCGCGAATATAATTCTGAGTTGTTTAGTTGAGACAACGTGCTATCTGCAGACTGCAATCATTGATTTCATGTCTGATCACCGGGTCCAAGGTCCATTGGATGAATTTGTCTATGTTACTTAATATTTGTTTATAGTTAGAGCATCTCCAAGGGTCAGGCAATTGGAGTTTTGCATTTGAGGCAATTTGCAACTCTCCAAATGAAAATGGCAAGGCTAAAAAGTTGTGATCTCCAAGGGTTATGCATTTGCACTTGACATTTGCGCGCGCGAGAGGGACATGCGGCGAGAAAAAGTCGCGGGAGGGGGGCGAGAGAAGCGTGGACCGAGATATGCCAAGCCGGACTGCCTTGGCATATATGCCAACTCTTGAGCTCTATTTGCCAAGTTAAGGAAAATGCAAAGACTAAATGCAAAATCATTGAAGGGGAGTTTTTAAGAGCTTTTGGCAAATTGATAAATGCAAAGGCTAATTGCATAACCCTTGGAGATACTCTTAGGAGTACCTTGATGCAATTATTTTTTACAACTAATTGTCCATTTTTTTTAACAGGACAACTAATTGTGCATTGAGCCTTTAACATGGAGATGCAGGAACTCGGAGAAGTTGGACAGTGTTGCAGCTTTAGTCCTCACTGACGAACATTTGTCAACCAGTTACTCTGCACCTTTGCTTCCGTGATACTGAATTTTTCATGTCATTAAATCAAATTTAACCGCATAATGGACGTTTGTATCTATTAATTAAAAACTGAATGTCAACCAGTGTAGTTTCTAATTTACATTTTTAGATTGGTCCATGGGTGGATTCAACCCTGGATATGAGTTGCCTGTGGACTGCTTATGTAGTAAGGCCTTGATTAGTTCACCCCAAACTCCCAACTTTGTCACTATGCAAAAAGAAGATTCCCCATCACATTAAACTTGTGGTACATGCATGGAGTACTAAATATAGATGAAATCAAAAACTAATTGCACAGTTTTATTATACTTTGTGAGACGAATCTTTTGAGTCTAATTAATCAATATTTGGACAATATTTCACAAAAACAAACGAAATTGCTACATTGCGCTACAGTGTGTGAACGCCTGAATTTGGCATGCCAAATTGGCGATCTAAACAAGGCCTAATTCATTGCAAATTGCCCCAGATCCACCATGGCAGTGTTTGAAGCCCAGAAATGCTTAAGTGCTTGGAATGGTGAGATTATGTTTGGTTTCCCGAGTGGCCTTGTTTAGAGTAAGCCATGATCAAATGCTAGGTCGGGCTTACAAACAAGAAAAAGGTCAAAAGTTTTTTTTTCCCCCCCTTAGCCCATCCTAGTCCTCACGTTTCTTATGTTGGATTGGTTTCTTTGCCTCTTTGGGTTATGGTTGGTGTCGGGGTTTTGGGCCTGGTGGCGCGCGAGGAAGGAGGCGGGAAGAGTGGGGAGAGAGAGAGGGGGGGAATAAAGGATCTTTCATTCTATTCTATTCTTTATTAACCTGATTACATAAGCCTAGTACATAAGCCCAGTACAATAGTTAGATGGGTCATGGGACTGGATCATTTTTTAGCGGGTTGGAAAATCATGGCTCATGGTTAGGTGTCGTTAGAGTTTGTGATGACTGGTGAGATTAAATTTGTTAGAAGAAATTACCGATAACCAACAAACAGAGGAAGTCATCCTGCCATCTTCCATCGTCAATCAAAACAGAGAGAAAGAAAAGAACGAGCTTTTTCCTTGTTCTCCAATTTTCACCAAGCTGGGGTTGGGACACGGGTCGCGCCGTAGCCCAGAATCAGAGGCCGGCTTGCCTTGCGAGAACCAACCACATCCTCTCGTCTCCCCTACCCTTGAAAGCAACCTCGCTCGCTTCATTCCCTTCCTCCTGACTGAAGCCTCTGAGCCTGAGGAGTTCGCGATAAGACTATAAATCCAACGGTTCTCGTGATAAGCCAATCCTCTCCCTTCCTAGGCCGTAGCGGCGACTGACTGGGGCGGGCGAGGCATTCCTCCCTCTGCGCTTCGCCGGCGACGGCTCGCGACGAATAGGTGCGCCGCCCCCTTTCCCTTCCGTTCCTGCCGTACGGGGCTGGGCTGGGCGATGTGCCGCCACTGGCGGCGGGCGTGCAGGGGTGCCGCGGCGCCGGCGGCAGGATGGGGATTCGTTGCCTGCCGTCAGGCAGCTGCGTCGGGAGTGTGAGATGTTTTGCTTGTTGACTGGTTGGGTAGCCATGTACATTTCGTCGGGAGTCCTGTTTGGCTCCAATATCACACCATGCTCTGATGCTCATGTTCACAAATTACTACCAGGTTTCATTTGTAGTACCTATAAAAAAAACTTTCTTTTTTAGTAAGTGCCGTGTCATCAAACTTTCTAGGGCCTACAGGTGAGGTATAGATTTGCTTCAGTTTTCCCTTTGCCTGTATGAACATAAAAACCACTTCTCTCCGAACCTGAAAACAGACCAAGCTACTGTTGTTAGTGCAATCAAGCAAAGCAATGGTGCCTTATATGCTTATAAAGTTCCACGCAGTTTCCAGTTTTTATTTGGTAGCAGGAATACTTGCTTTCTGCAATTGCTGTAGGTGAATGCCCATCCACAACATAATGGTATTAGAAAGGATCTCCTTTCTTTAATTTCTCTAATGACTTGTCTGATTGCCTCTGCTGCACAGGGTTCTGAAGGGATCAAGATTCTGGATACCTCACCCCCTTGATTCAAAATGACTCCGGTGAGTCATTGCTCTGTCGGCAATGTCAGCCTGTTTCACATCGGAAGCTTCAGGACCAGCCGAGAAATCCAAATAACAAGACTCCAGGGCTCAACAAGGTACTCAAGAGTAGCATCGCCGTCATCTCGAGGACTGCTCCAGCCACAGACAGCGTTCCACCTGATCAGTATCTACAAGAGAAGAAGCTGGTCCTCTGCCCAGAGGCAAAGGACCTTGTCCGCGGCGACCGTGGGGACTGATGTCACGGTGGAGGATCAGAATCCGGAAACTTCAGATGAAAACTCTGAGGCTGCACCTGACGCTGTTGAAGCGAGCGAGCAGGGCGAGGCTAGCACAGGACAGGCTTCTCCTCGCAAGTTGGGACGCAACATTCGGAAGAGTGAGATGCCTCCGCTGAATGAGGAGGATCTAGTTCCTGGCGCATCTTTTACTGGGAAGGTGATGTCCATCAAGCCATTTGGAGTTTTCGTTGACATTGGGGCATACACAGAAGGCCTTGTTCATATCTCCAGAGTAAGTGATGGGTTTGTGAAAGATATATCTTCCCTCTTCACTGTTGGACAAGAGGTGTCAGTCAGGTTGCTTGAAGCAAACAAGGAAACGAAGCGTATCTCCCTGACGATGAGGGAAGGTGATGACTACATCAAGCCTAAAAAGGAAGCACCTAAGGCTGCAAACGGTGGCCGCAGTGCCACCGCAGCTCCAAGGCAAACAAGGGAAAGGCAGGAAGGCAAGGAGACGTTTGAGTCAAAATATGTACAAGGGCAGTCTCTCAATGGCACTGTGAAAAGTACGACGAGAGCAGGGACATTTGTGACATTGCCTGATGGGAGTGAAGGATTCCTTCCCAGAGAAGAGGAAGCATTGGCGTTGTTTACCCTTATTGGACAATCTGCAATGGAAGTTGGTAAACAGATAAGGGTTAAAGTATTGAATGTAGCACAGGGTCAGGCCACTTTGACGATGAAAGGAGTGGAAGATGATGAAGACGATCTGAAGACGCTAAACATGGAGCTTAAGCGGGACTGGTCCAGAGGGACCAATGCGTTCGAGTTGGCTTTCCGTAGGAACAAGGAGATCTCTGCATTCTTGGATCAGAGGGAAAAGACAAAAGTGCCGGAAGTACAAGCAGCTGCTGAGGTAAGTAGCGAAGAATTGAGCTTGGTGTCAGAAGTAGCAACTGAGGTTCCTGCTTCTGTATCTGATGCCTCTTCTCAGGTGGGAATCGAGGATTCTACTTCTGTGGCAAATGCTGCTGAGGACCAAACTGTAGAATCTGATAGCTCACCTGTAACTAGTGTTGAACTGTCCTCCAACGGGGTCCCAGATAGCACTAGTGTGTCTTCAGTTTCAGAAACTGCGGAGAAACCTGCTGAACCTGAAGAATCTTCAGCAGTTGAAGAGGTCCTTGTAACTGCAAGTAGCGAGGTGGAGAAAGAACCAGCTGCTGCTGCTACTGAAGTTGCACAAGCAAGCACCACGACAGGTCCGTAGTAATTTTATCAGTGAGCCAGTGATGGTATCCCCTAAAGGCTTTGACATGCAATATTCTGATAAGCCAAGCCTTATCTGCAAAATCCTCTTGAAGAAGCAACGCTGCCTAATTAGAATAGAATAGGGGGTGCTATAATAGATTGCAAGAAACTTATTGAAGCTACTGTTTTTTTTTCTCTGTTACTTTCATTTTAATTTTGTGTTATACATGGTTGTTTCACACATTGGTACCAATCCTTGAGTTCTGCCCCTGATGGCCAAAAGGGTTGATCTGGTTGTTATTTTTTGGCTCTACAAGATCATTTATAGTTCATTTTCATCTCACCTTCTAATGTAATTTTTAGATCAATAATTTCTTCACATTTGCAAATATTTATTTCTTTGATTTATATTTCTTGTGACACAGCTGCATAGTTTTGCTCCTACTATTTTTATATGACAGAAATATGTTAATTGTCTGTTAACGCTTTGAACAGAGACAAGACTGACTTCCTGATGGTATATGAAGTGTTATAGCTTGGTCAAGCACTGTGTTTCTTGAAATAAGTAATTGCTTGGTTCAAAATTTTATTTCTAGCGATTTTTGTTAATTGGACAATGTAAACCCTGAAACATAATTCTGTAACTTGTCTATTGAATTTGTGCCAATTAAGAGCGACAATAAAGTCTTGCATCTTGATTTTTCATTTCTTATAATTACTCCATTCTCCTTTGTGGACGTGCTTTACCCTGCATTCTCCTTAGCAAAAGTTCACCGCATATTGCAATTTGTTGACAAACCATTGCTAAGACAGCACAAGGAAGATTTTGATTATCTTTTCTGCACTTGAGCAGCCACTATTGCTCCTGCCCTTGTCAAGCAATTGCGTGAGGCAACTGGAGCAGGCATGATGGACTGCAAAAAGGCTCTTGCTGAAACGGGGGGTGACATTGATAAAGCTCAAGAATTTCTACGGAAGAAAGGGTTGGCGGCTGCTGACAAGAGGGCTGGCAGAGCAACAGCTGAGGGAAGAGTTGGCTCTTACATTCATGACAGCAGGATTGGGGTCCTTATTGAAGTGAATTGTGAGACTGACTTTGTGTCCCGAGGTGACATCTTCAAAGAGTTAGTTGATGATCTTGCCATGCAAGTTGCTGCCTGCCCTCAAGTACAGTACATCTCTATTGATGATGTCCCTGAGGAGGTTGTGAAGAAGGAGACCGAGCTGGAGATGCAGAGGGAGGACCTTTTGTCAAAGCCTGAGCAGTTCCGGGCTAAGATTGTCGAAGGGCGTGTAAAGAAGAGGCTTGGAGAATTTGCATTGTTTGAACAGCCATTCATCAAGAATGACAAGGTCACAATAAGTGAGTGGCTAAAGCAAACAATAGCCACAACTGGAGAGAATATGAAGGTCAAGAGATTTGCCCGATACAACCTAGGTGAAGGGTTGGAGAAGAAAAGCCAGGATTTTGCTGCTGAAGTTGCAGCCCAGACAGCAGCGAAGCCGCCTCCATCTGCTCCTCCGAAGGATGACAAGCCTGCTGAAACAACAGAATCGGCTGAGAAGTAAACTCCTTCCTCATGCTTCTTTCCTGTGTGTTCATGTTTATTGAGTGTGCGCACAAGATGTGCATTGGTGTGTGTTTAGGCATTTCTAACTGAAAACTATATTGTTATGCTTCTTAGAGACAACACCGCTTACATTTGGCATACATGTTTCCAGGAAGCCAGCTGTTGTAGTTTCAGCTTCATTGGTAAAGCAACTCCGAGACGAAACTGGTGCTGGTATGATGGACTGCAAGAAAGCTCTGGCTGAGTCTGATGGTGACCTTCAGAAGGCTCAGGAGTTCCTCAGGAAGAAGGGCCTCTCGTCTGCAGACAAGAAATCTTCTCGGCTAGCCGCTGAAGGACTGATTGGCTCCTATATCCACGACAACCGCATTGGATGCATGATTGAGGTCAACTCTGAGACGGATTTTGTGGCTCGCAATGAGAAGTTCAAGGAGCTTGTGAACGACCTCGCAATGCAAGTGGTGGCATGCCCACAGGTCGACTATGTCTCAGTGGAGGACATCCCAGAGAGCATCATCAGCAAAGAGAAGGAGATTGAGATGCAGAGGGACGACCTGCAGTCAAAACCCGAGAACATCAGGGAGAAGATTGTTGAAGGGCGGATAGCAAAGAGGCTTGGGGTGATGGCCCTCCTGGAGCAGCCTTATATCAAGGATGACAGCAAGACAGTGAAGGATCTCGTGAAGGAGATGATCGCGTCGCTTGGCGAGAACATCAAGGTGCGGAGGTTTGTCCGGTACACCCTGGGTGAGAACTGAGTGGTGTGAGACGTTGAAACTCCGTCACAGTCCTGACATGAGAAGTTGGGCACATTTTGGTTCAAGGAGGTGCATAGCTGTTGTTAGTCTGTACTCAATTCCATCTGTAATTCCGTATCACCTGTTACTGTGTTCCTGGTTCAAAAAAGTGAACTTTAGTACTTTGTAGATGATATAAGAGGGGTCAGTACGTCCATCAAAGCATTACAAGATTACGGCAAATTAAATTTTGTATCTTTTCCTGTGCTTCGTCCCAAATTTCCTTGCAATCCTTTATGTTACAACAGATGGGGTTCTCTTTGTACCAGATGTCTGGAGTAAGTCAGTGGGCTGTGGTTATACTGTTTAGCAACTTGTAATGTAAATGCTGAACTCTGCTTTCCTCAATCATGCTGTGCTCCTCGTTCTGAAATAGGCCTAGTTTGATGTCAGGATATTATTGTTCAGGCATTGAGCATTTCTGAATATTTCTGGAGAGGGTTGATGCACCTTGTTCCAAACATTATTGAACTGTAGTATGGTCTTGGCCGATGTCAACTTGTCAAGTCTCGCTCATGTGGTTCCATGAAGGCCACGTCATCTTCAGCATACAGTAACGTGCAAGCAGATACTTCTTCCCGGCGTGCCACCGAGGAGTATGAGTATCTGGAATCATGTTTTTTCAATTTCCAATTCATAAGGATTCTCTTCAAATTTGCAACCATCGTTTTGGTCAAAATGGAAATCGAGGCTCGTTCAATTAGGTTAGGGTGTTTATATTCTGGCCTAGTCACACTCGTCCATAGGTAGGTGTACAAAAAAAGAAAATTAATTTCAGTCATTTCTCCTCTTGAGAAGCTAGAACGAGTGTGACTGCATAATTGTGCGAGGTTGGAAAAAAAAATTCTGGTCAAACAATTCTTCTCTCCCAAAGCTGTTCTGCCCTGATGTCTTCAAGGGTGACATGAGACGAACGGGTCTAGCAGTTTTTACAAACAATTCATCAGCTCAAATTCAGACTGGTACAAGGATTTGGATCGATCTCTATCCAAAAGCACAATTATCGCCCTTCATAGGCTCATAGCTGAACCGAAGGCGGTCTTCAGCAAACTGACAAGCAAGACTGCAAGAGCAATCATTCATAGAACTATAGAAGACAGGTAGAGGGCGGAGCAAGAGGAGAGGCCGCCGCCATGGACACTGAGACTGAGACGAAGGCGGCGGTGGTCGAGGAGATGCGGGAGTGGTGCGTCGCTCTCCCCAAGGTGGAGCTCCACGCCCACCTCAACGGCTCCGTCCGCAACTCCACCCTCCTGTCAGTGCTCCGCTCTGCCCCCGCACCGCCCCCACCCATCTCCCCTCTTTCATCCCTCTCCTCCCGGTTTTTGATTTTTGCACCTTGGGTAGGGGTAGCTTAGCTCCTCATTCTTGATTCGATGCTAGAGCAGCGCCAATCATTGACTTACCCATACGGCAACATCTGTTCCATGACAATTATGATTCTGTGACTAAAGTTTGGGAGAGAAACTTGCTAGGAAATTGGTGGCTCGAATCTGATCTTGTTTACCAGCAAACAAATCTGGTTTGATTACAAACTGTGAGACTGTAAGTATTGTTGATTTTTAGGAAGCAGGGCGTATACAGTAGCGGTGTGCAGGCATGTTGACTCATAGGCTCATAGCAAGTAGGGTGAGTGCTCTCGGAGGTGACAACATTTGCATGTTTTGACAAAAGAAAATTCCTGATGGAGCTTTTAGTTCACAGATCACAGATGACTTGACCGTCTTGAAAATGAACCTATTACTTATATGAGATAATTGAAGATAGGTCTTGAATTTGTGTCTCTCGTTTGACTCAACAAATGTACCTGTGTTACATGATTGTCTAGTTCAACTAAGACATTATATGTTTATTACAGAGATGTTCTGTTTCCCTGTTTTTTCATTTCTTTTACAAAATGTTCAGATCCTTTAGTGAGTGCAATGCTAGTTCACATGATTGGCTCTAACTGTGGACTAAACAGCTTACATACCATGTAAAACACCTATGCTTATTTTTCTGGAGAATATATTGGCAGTATTAAGCTTAGCATATTATAAATTTTATCAATGTTCTCTCCTGTCTGGACATCGTATCATCATTATTAACATAGAAACTTAACCTTTCTAGTGGTAAATTTGAACAGAGAACTTGCAAAACATCTGGGTGACAAAGGAGTCATTGTCTTCGAAGATGTTAAGGATGTGATCATGAAGAGTTAGTATCTGATTGATTCCCTTGAAATTGCTTTCTAATACAGTTACTAAAATAAATTTTATCAAAACTCTTATATGGATTCTTGGCACTTTTGCTTTACAATCACAATATATATAATGAGGCTTCTAAACTGTGTCTTTAAATCTTAAACAGGTGATAGGTCTCTTACAGAGTGTTTCAAGCTTTTTGATCTGTTTCATATACTTACAACTGATCATGATACAGTAACAAGGATTGCTAAGGAGGTATCTGACATTATGATTAGAAGGTTGCATTCTTTTACACCATTGTACATTAGCTTAGTAAATTAACCCAGACAAAATTAACAGGTTGTGGAAGATTTTGCTGCAGAGAATGTTGTGTATTTGGAAATAAGAACAACACCTAAGGTGCTACCTTTTTTTGCGTATTCTGTGCAGTTTTCTAAGCAATAAGACAATATTGTGACTGGTTTTATGTTTTCTTCTGCTTACATGTCATCCAGAACAATGAAGCAAAGGGGATGACCAAGAGGTCTTACATGGATGCTGTTATTAAAGGTCTGAAAGAAGTTGAAGCTGTTGATGTCGCATTATTTGATTCTAGTTTCAGAACTGAAACACTAAATTCTAAGCTGTTGCATGGTGATGAAAAGAAAAAGAAGATATATGTTAGGCTCCTTCTTAGTATTGATCGCCGTGAGACAACTTTGGCTGCAATGGATACCGTATGTTAATATTTTTCCCACCAACCAATATTCTGAACTAATACAGGTGGGGCATATTGAGAATCTGCACAAATCATTTATTTCTCTTGGTCAGGTTAATTTAGCCATGGAAATGAAGGACCAAGGTGTCATAGGCATCGATCTTTCTGGCAATCCAGCTGTGGGGGAATGGTAAAATCATTTTCTATCTGGATTAAACTAGGTGGAAACACCTAAATATCTATGTACTTATATTCCTTGGCATTTGCAATATTTATGCAGGGAAACATACTTGCCTGCCCTACAACATGCTAAAAATCTGGGAATCCCCATTACAATTCACTGTGGAGAGGTCTGCGAATACATGTCATCAGCTTCCAAACCACCCTTTCCTTCTAGATCTTTATTTGGTTGCAGAAACATTTCTAAATCTTTCCCTATACTATTTGACCAACAAAGTAAAGCTTAGTGACAATAGGTAGCAAACCGGAAGGAAATCCAAGCAGTTCTGGACTTCTGCCCTCAGAGGCTGGGTCATGTATGCTGTCTAAATGATGTAGAATGGAAGAAGCTCAAGTCTCTGATCATTCCGGTAAACTTATTTTGTATCAGTTACATGTCTATGGTCAATTAGGTGTTTCTTGTAAATATGCTTAACTCAAAAGACAAAATGCAGGTTGAGATATGTTTGACTTCAAATGTTATGACAGGAGGTGCTCCTTCCCTAGAGCTTCATCACTTTGGTTGGTCCCTAAACATACAGAACGAAAAAGTTCATACCAAGAATCATCATCTTCTCAGCACTAAACTTTGCCATACTGAATTTGTGCAGCTGACCTCTATAATGCAAAGCACCCTTTGTCCCTGTGCACGGATGATTCTGGACTGTTTTCAACAAGCCTCTCAAATGAGTATTACCTTGTTGCAACAACTTTCGGTATGTCCTCTGCTTGCAAATAAGGATCCTTTTCTCATTCGGACCCGAGACCTGACTGACATGCCTGCTTTTGGTAGGCCTCAGCAAGTCCGAGCTGTTTCAGCTGGCCCAGGATGCAGTGCAGTTTGCTTTTGTTGATGATGTGGTGAAGAAGTCTCTGAAGGAGGTGTTCAAGCATGCTGAGAAGAGACTAGTCATGCAGGATGAACTTGCTGCACCAAACTAACGTGTGTGCCCGTTATTATTTCAGTATGTATCAACCCGATTGTATGATTTACAGTGCAAAGGAATGCACTGGTTGTGTAACTTCTCATTTATGTACCTGTTTTCAAGATCTTAGTAGAAGAATCATAGTAATGATGATTTTAACGTAAAGTTCCCATACAGTTCTTCTGTATTTGCTATATTATATAGAAGGAAACTTGGAGTTTTCGATGGGCTGGCCCACTTGTACATATAAAATGCCAACTCATTTTGAGTTCTGTTATGCATTAAGGCCCTTTTCTTGTCATACCTCCTTTCTGAAAGTTTAAATAACTATTCCTTTCCTGCTTCTTTCCTTCAAGAAATTTATATAAAAAAAAAACCTCAAAAAATATTCCTGCTTCATCTTCTTGATTTTGGTCATGCCATGGCAGCATGCCTCCTGACGTCTTTGCAGAACCATTGATCATTTTACTATTTATTTACTCATTTTTACAGAGCTATGCCTATAATGCCCCCATTTTCTTCATTACGAGAACTCGCTGATTTGTTGATATATCTAAGAAGTAAGCTAATCACAGCACCTTTATGTGTTGGTTACTCACACAAAGCACTATAACTCATCAGCTGATTAGTTAGACAGTTGAATATGTTCATCAGATAAGCATTATCTACAGTAACTCTGCTAGCATGTACACTTTGAATCACCTCCACAAATTGATGTGAAGGATAAGAGCGGACTGCAACGAAAAGGAAACAAAAGATCATATCTGAAGTTCTGAGCTCAACTGTAGGCGCCCACGGAGATCAACCAGACTGCAGCTATGATGCAAGCCCGCGAAGATACGTGTACAACACAGAGCTTAAAAGGAGAGAAAAGAACTAGACAACCTGCGACGCTCATTGAAATCTTCAAAGAAATGTCGAATCAGTTGGTCTTCTTTGACGAATCATCCTCAGAGGAGGTAGCGTCGTTACTGCTGTTATCTTTGTTGCTGTCACTGTTATTTTCAAGGTCAGGAACTACTGCTGTAGACGGTTCAATGTTAGATAGCCGAGCTGCACCTATAACTTGCTCTGGGAGCTCCTCATATGTGTTTGCCTTAAAGTACACAAGTAACAGCATGTTAACAGCCAAAAGTGAGGACGTGGACAAGAAAAACCTCCTTAGTCATTGGCAGTTTTTTTTAATCCCAGCTAGAGTATACTTAAAAAGAGAGTGAATTGCATTCGCAGTCTTTGGAGAAAATAAAACCGTCAAGGTCACTTAAAAACAGAGTCCATCCATGTAGAGAAGAGACACCAACCTGTATTAGGAAAGCCATATCAACTACTAATGTTGTGACAACACCAAACACCAAGCCCAAAACTCCATTTGCTACTGCAGAAGAACCAATGTCAACGTCCACCTGCAAAACACTATAGGCTCAGATGCATTGCCTTATTCACAAATGACATTTTTCGCATATTTCATTCTCGAACATGCAGAAGAAGTTTGTATATATATTAACAAGTAGAGAAAAAGGTCCCATTACAAGCCATGTGGACAGCAGAGTTAAACATCTTTCACTTCTATATCTGGCACTAATTGTAATAACCAGTCAAATTATAATAGCCAAAACATATCATCTCAAGATAAACATTTTTTTACACAAGACAAGATGAAATCATAAGGGATATGTTAGAAATATTTCAAGCACAACATTATTGGCCT
The DNA here is from genome assembly GCA_018135685.1 of Themeda triandra. Lineage (NCBI taxonomy): Eukaryota > Viridiplantae > Streptophyta > Magnoliopsida > Poales > Poaceae > Themeda > Themeda triandra. The sequence goes on along the minus strand of JAENPR010000006.1, from coordinate 1,588,051 downwards.
CACCTCCAAATACCCAGGACTTCGTATATAGGTACAATCCAATGCCTTCCCCAACAAACAAGGGGAGCTGCCAACACTCTGCCGCACTATCCAAGAGCCCTGAAGTTTTATTTTTTCCTTTGTTGAGAAAGTGAAGTGAAGGACACAAAATTGTTGCAACACCGTACATAGATATTGGGTGAAAAAAGACCTTTGGAACCGATGGTATGAGCTTCAATCTGCTGTTGCGGAAGTCATCGTCGCCATCAAAGAAGCGCTGCAGTAATGATCCCTTTTTCAAGGAACTTGTGACGAAATACATGACCATGCTATAGTGAGTTGATCCGGGAATCTACAAGAGGATAAATTCACCAAAAAAAAATCAAATGGATGGGTAAAGCTTCAAAACAGTTCCATGGAATAGTGACTTACCTGTAAGTTGACAATAAATGTATGCATCCCTTTCTCAGCAGCAACCTATAATAGAAGTAAAAGAAAGAGGCATGAATAAAAGTTTTTTTTTTCTGATCCTAGCTCCTTGATAAAAGCAATGCCATCTACTTATTGTATTGTATCTGAATCATGATTATATTGAAATAGTGAAAAAATTAAAGTCAAACAAATAACAGCTTCAATATAGGAACAATGGGAGCAATTAGGCAAGTGTTTTGGTTACCTGAGCAACACAATTTTTTTGCTTGCCAACATTATCCATACGCTTGGTGTCCTTATACCAATCAATGGCTGCAAGCTCCATTAGATAACTTGCAGCAGGTATCTGTAACTTGGATATTAGTGTGTTATGATTCTTTATATTATCCAACATGCTTCACAAGCAATAAAATACAAACTGGAAGATTCAGACCTTTGATTTGTCAGTCGGGAAATTCTTGCTACGAACTTTGAAAAGCTTGCTATCAGGTACTGTCCAACAGTTGCGACTTTTCTCCTCCGGATCATGATGAAGGATCCCAGAAAAGCACGATAAATCAATTTTTTCTGGAGGCTCATCTGTCATATTGAAAAAAGTACTGCTGTTACAGAAAAAAAGAACACCTTCCCTTGATGACAACAGATATTAGAATGCAGGAATATTGATAGAAAAGGGAAACAAACCCGCTTGTTTAGCTTCATTGTCAGATTTTTTAGGGCTTTCCTGTACATTGGTTTTGATCAAGGTTTAGTATCAAGTGAGGAAACATGCAAAATCTGTAGTAAGTTACGTATTCATGATGTTTTTTCATTGTTTGGTCTAAGGATATTTGCACCTCTATATCAGCTTCAGGAACCTGATACTCCTCATCGTCATCCGATTCTTCATCAATTGTTCCCATGTTTTTATTTTCTACATGTTCTTGATCTGCTGGTTTAGTATTGGGGTCAATTTCTGTAAGCTTCTCATCCTTTTGTGCTGTATTCACATCAGCCATGCTCTCCATTGCAGGAATCCTTGGAGTTATATGGATATCATCTGTTTGGGAAAAATATTCACGCAGCCCTGGGAGTAAGTGTAGATTAGAGCCATAAGGACCAGAAATGAATCGGTGAGACAACAACGCTGAGTGGTAACAAATTTCATTCGTTCTTTCATACTAAATATCTAAAGCTGTTGATGATTGTGTCATAAGAAAAACAGTATTTCAGTACCAGCAACACAGTTCAGTATCTGCAGCAAAGAATGATACTGAAAGGAAGTAGAGTAATTCAAGAACCATCCCTTCAGGTCAATCTGCATAAGGTGCTGAACCTGAGTCCGGGGTCTTCCATTGCGACACTTAAGAGGACAAATCTTGAATCCTCCACCTGAAATTTTAGAAATTTCAGGAAAACAAAAGAATAAAAGTTGACAATTTTGTTTACACATGGAGTGTCTAGTAAAGGTAGATGCAGGACTTATTATGGGCCTGAGAAAATTACTTTCAATAAAAGCCCTTACAAATCCTCGTTGATGGCTGCAGTTTGGATGTTCTGTAGAACGAAATAACACAACTGCATGTGTAAACACACATTGTCAGAAAGAAGACACTAAAGAGAATAAAGTGGGCTCTCAACAGTTTACCATAACTTCCATCGTCATTACGTCGCCAATACCTAACATAACACAGATCCCGAGGCCAGATCAACCTGCATGTTCACGTAGATGGAAGTTACATCTAGAATAATGCAAAAGATTGACAGGAACTTGTCAATCTATGAGAACTGTAGTTACCTTGGGCACCAATGCAACTGCAACCTATGATATAGTACTGCAGTGTGACCGTCAACCTCTTCAACTAAACTACCCTGGCGAAAGCTACAGTCCCACCTAAATAGCAAAGAAAGATCAACAAGGTTGATATTAAACACTCCCTTCGGTTTCTTTTACAAGGCAACTTTTTTCTCAGACATGCAGGAGAGCTGTGTGCCTGTGTTGCATCATTATATTAAGAAGGAAAAAAAAGGGGAAGACTACGTTTATAAAAAAGGGACAGACCACTTACAAACACACTATAAACATAAGTGATTGTGTTTAAATATAAAATAATAATGTAAAATTTGTGTGACTGAGAGTACTTGTTGGTGAAAGGCTTGTCACTAAGAAATAGGCCACAATTTAAAACGGGGGGTGTTTGTATCAGGGAACCCACTAAGTTAAAGGATCAGTTGCTTACTCATATCTTGTTGCATCCATGCTCATCATCAGCCCAAAAATGGCTTCACATGTGGCTTCCACTACACCAACAGCTCTCATAGCTCGGCTACAGCTTCTTGCCTACATGGCATGCAGAAGCACGTTGTCATCAGCTTTAGAGTTTCAGGTTGTACCCAGATTTATTTTGGAGAAGAAGAAAAGGCACTATGATTGGAACATACAAGGTATTCAACTTCCAGAAGTTCTTCATAAATGCGCAACCCTGCCAACGCAAACCAGTAAGTGATTCCAACTTCAAACATCCTCCAAGGAAGGATTAACACCTAAGGAAAGAAACACAGACTTGCCATTTTGGCATCGAAGTAGTCGCCAATTCTTCTTAGAACAGAGTTGAGTGGGGTCATTCTGACTGGACATACCAAAATCAGCATCTTTAGTCCAATCACGTATTGAATCAGGGGGGCCTAACAACAGAAATGATATGGTGAATTATGAACACAGATGCTGCAAATCAGTACACATCTTCGCAAAGATCAGTTAGCATGTCTTCTTACCATTCCCTATAGTTGTCCTGCGAACTAAAGTAGGCCGTTCCTCTTCGTCTTCAGCTCTACATTAATAATAAGTTTCTAGCTAATTAAGTAAAATGCCTTACACAAGATACTCGAAGGCATGTAATGCCACTTACGCACTGTCACGGTCTGACAAGGAGAACTGCCCTCCAAGATCCATGTCAAAGTCCATTGTAGCAAATACCTTATGGGTTTTAACTCCAGAATCTGGTTCCTGGAAGAAAAGAAAACGTTCTGCATTATAACATGAAAAATGTGTCCTTGATTTTTTCATGCAAAACAAATTAAGATACAGTGCTGTCTAGCATCTGATTCAGCTGCTATTTAGTTTAATTAAGTTGCAAGTTTTCTGAAGACAGTGACCAACTGCTCAAGTACTTTTGACGCAGTTAGCTATGGGATCTAAGAGGCTCATATCACATCCTAGCACTGTGATTTACTGTGTAACATTACTGACTACTATTTAATTACCAAAATAATACACAATCATCAGCTTGTTAACCAGCCTAATGTATATGTGGAAAAGGGCATTTGAAATCCAAGCTTTCTCAAGACACGCTTGTAGCAATCGTGTCATAGCTGTAAAAATGGGGCTGAAACAGAGACTTACTGCACCTGATCAATGAGGAGCTCTATTTTCTTTTTCCAGACCAATGCATCTTCAATATCATGTGCACCCATCTGTGAATTGAGTTTACTTGTCACTTGAAACTAGATAAATCAGGGAGGATTGTAGTTCTGTTCAATGGTTGAAGCTACTTCAACTAACCGTTATTTGGTGCTCCTTCTCTTTCTGGTTATAAACGCAGAGAACATAAATCATCTGAAAAAGAACCCATGGGAGGGATGAGAATAAGCACAGGAAAATCCAACTGTGATTGCCAACGAAAGTAGAAAAATCACATGCCATGGAACACTTAGTGAGGTGCATTATATAGTTCTGAAGTGATTGATTGTTGTTGCATCCTATACATCTGCATGTACTTAGTGAGGTGCATTATATAGTAGTTGAGATGGTAGTGGGCCCTTTTTCACAATCACTTTGTCATATAAGAAGATGATCTCAGACACATACATGTTTATGGCCTATTTCATTTTTTTTTTTTAGAAAGCACCATTTTGGCGCGGCCTTCTTCGGAGGCCTTGGTGCGGGACGGGGGTTCGAACCCCCGCCGGCCAGCTCCTCCCCTGGAGCCTTAGCCACTAGGCCACAGGCCCATCCGCATTTCATTTTCTTAGGAAGAAAAAGGAAGGGAACAAATTGGCATCTACCGAGCTTCTTGTGGCAGGATGCATTACACATGAAGATTACTGACCGCATAATATTCACAATTCAAGTTAGTAAACAAAAGTGGAGGGCAAACTCACTTGCCCATGATGATTTTTGAGCCCTCTATCCTCCACCCTGCAATTCCCATCTATCAGCAGCGACTTGAGGGGAACCTGCAGGATGCACAATGACAAATTCCACCAAAGTTATCAAACATCAAAAAGGGTATTTTGGTGCTATTGTGATTCAGGTAGCATGACGCAGGAAGCATGAATATATGATATGTTGGGAAATCAGGCATAAATAAGAGAGTAGTTAATTCATACTACAGTATCAGAAACAGCATCAATGCAGATAACTAAAGGGGAAAACAGCTAAAATCGAAAAGTTAATGTTGACTAATTGGGTGATTTTAAAACATAATCACCATGCTTAATGGGCCACCACTTTGTTTCGGATCATATAACAGCTGGATCCCATGTTTGCAACAGGGAGCACCTAGTGCTCTACCGGATTGCAATCCTAGGCAACCGACATTGGGCATTCATACAAAACCGACCAAACTTTCTAGAGGCTTGAGGCTCCTGTAAGAACAAACCGTAGCACCTATGGAAATGGCAATGGAGCAGGGAATGCAGAACGTACCATGTTGTCCTTGGGCTTCTTCTTGTAGTAGGCGAGCAGCCTGCTCTCGAGCACGAAGTAGCGCGTGTGGAAGAAGGACCTGCCGATCTTCCGGCGGCCGTAGCGCACCATCCATCCCTCGTGGTGCACGGCCGCGGCCTCCCTGACGGCGGCCACCGCCTTGGAGACCTCGGTACCAGTGCCACCCGCCGCCTTGGACGACAGCTCGCCGCTCCGAGCGGTGGCCGCGACATCCTTCCAGGAGATGGCGGCCGACTTGGGGAGCTCGCCGCTCCTGGTCGCCCTTGCCGCCGCGGACTCCCGCCTCGACGCCGACGAGCTCAGCGAGCTCAGCATCTTCTTCCCCTTGGCGCGCGACGCTCTGGCCTCGCGATCGGCGTGGAGAGGAAGGGGAGGGAGCGGTTGGTTGGAAGGGTGGCGGGGCGGGAGACGCGCACTGGCCTCCCGTATTTGACATTGGATTAAGATTCTAAATATAGTAGCAGTTGCAGTTAATGGTCTAATCCATTGTGTTTAGCATGATCAATGATGTCATTGTCATCCTACTTATCTAGGATAGGATAGGAGTCATTCATGGAAGCCATATATTGATCTTTTTTTGGTGAAAAAACACCATTTTCCAACATATCTTATTAAACCATTTCGTGATGATGCCAAACAAATAAAAGTCCTACTAGGGTCACATGGTAAATTTCTAATTGAGTAAAATTTCTCATAGTAACTCCGTCTATATTGCATAGCCGGTCCCAAGCCCGGGTAAAGGAGGAGGGTTGTGTTAGGCTTGGCGAGCCAACGTAAAAACTTAGCCACGCTTATGGAAATGAAACCCAAAAGAAAAAAAAAACGACATGTCCAGCAACTGAGTGTAGCGGAAATGCATATGTTGCGTTGGGTTTGTGGGCACACTAGGAGGGATAGAGTCCGAAACGACGATATTCGGGATAGGGTTGGGGTTGCACCAATTGAGGAGAAACTGATCCAACAACGGTTGAGATGGTTTGAACACATGTCCAACGGAGATCACCTGAGGCGCCAGTGCGTAGTGGGGTTTTAAAACGGGTCAATAATGTAAAGAGCGGTAGAGGTCGACCTAAACTGACTTGGGGCGAGTCGGTTAAGAGAGACCTTAAGGAGTGGAATATCTTCAAGGATTTAGCTATAGATAGGAGCGCTTGGAGACTAGCTATCAACGTTCCTAAACCATGACTTTTGTGTTGCTATGTAACGTGTCTCTTCTAGGTTTCATCTCTAGCCTACCCCAACTTGCTTGGGATAAAAATGCTTTGTTGTTGTTGTAAAATTTCTAATAGTAAATTTTATTTGCTTCGAAGTTAAACTTTTCTCCTATTCTCATCTACGTGTCTGACCTCTCAAAGTGATTACCTATGTCCACGAGTGGACTTAGTTTATGGACCCAAATAAGAATAGGAGAAAGGTTTTAAGGACATAAATATGGTACATTTTACTCTTTTCCAATTCCATCATCTCTCTCCTTAAACTAAACATGATATCAGGCAAGAAACAGGTTCTTGGTACACAAGTATACAGAGTAGACAGTTCAGGCGTGCAGCAAGCTTCCTTAACCAAAGGCATTGTACATATATATAGTTACAAAATTTTGGAAACTGTAGTTAGCACAAGTATAGGAAACGAATCCAAAACCTACTGCGTGAATACTACTGGAAATGTTGGGTGGTTAGTCTACAAGCATGTCGACCAAAACAACAGCAATCAGATGCAACTGGTTTTTTCCAACGAGCTGGGTGACAAGATGGAGAGCTGTTTGCAGGTGATCACTTGTACCATCCGGTAAGCATGTATCTTAGCCAGAAGCAGAAAAAGCAACATAGAGCCTGTCAGACATGAAGACGAAGGGTTATGATCTTTATGATCAATCCCAAACGAAATGCAAACACAATGCATTCACGTGATTGTACACCACAATGCAGATATATCAAGTTGCTTCCCTGAACCGGTTTGTTCAAAGCATCCATGATGCAGATGTATATCCAATTAGATTGACTATGTTTCGGACTATTGAAATAAGAAAGCTAATTCAATGACGCAACCATGCAACATTATCAATAAAAATAAACCCTTGACATATTGCATGCTTAAATTTGGTGTGCAAACCATAGCTATTGTCATGCAACATATCAGACAACTCTGCTGGTTTACATTGACACACATTCAAGGGTTATTAATGCCAGGTTTGAGTTCAGATTTAACTGATGAGTCTATTACATAGTTCAACATAAGCACATAATTAACTAAGTTCTTTCCTCTATTCTTTAGCTGTTAGAAAAGAGTTTATCCCCTGTTCAGAATAAGAATTTTGCAAATGTAAATAACTATGACTTCTTTGCAGCAAAACCAAATAGCCAGTTCATGAGATCTTCAGAAGTCAAGAAACAAATTTGCAATAAAGTACAATAGTAGTCTGCAGCAAGAGTGCATTTCAAGTCTACCTGAAAAATAAGGAGCCTTATGCAAAGGGCCTTCTCTGAGCACTTTCCAAATAACCTAAGGAATATGTTAACCAGATTCCCATCTTTTGTACCAGTCAAAAGACCTGTTTCAGGATCAAACCTGTGGATGGCAGCATATTTTAGAAACTCCTTAAGAACTCATAGCGTAATAAGTTCTCTTCATGGTTCTAGGTCAAAGCAACAGAAAAAGTACCTTGGCAACCTATGTCTTGGGCAAGGAACAAAGTGAAAGAGCTGCAAGAAACAAAGACATAATTCTGAAGTTTAAGCATATCAAGTACCTACTCAGCTACAATACACTCATATCTCAGAGTCAAAATAAAGAAATTAAATGAAAATTATTTATCCTGACCTGTGGGACTGAACACAAGAAATTTAGAACTTGAGGTAAGAAGAAGAGCAATAACGTCTCGCTGCAAACTCAAAATGGTCATTGATCAGGTTCAGTTATTACAAATGACAATAGGTAAAATAAACTGCATGCCAGTATGGAAATCTAGCACACTAATGCTACAGATGTCAGGTTGATGAGCATAAACAGTGTCGATGGCACAAGTTTGGGCTCACAGAGAAGATAGCTTTTCCACCCTGACACATATCTGCCTATGATGTTGGTGATAAAAAATGGGGAAAATGCAACACACAAAAATGCAGATGCAGTAAAAGAATTAAAGGCCAGAAAAGAAAAATAGGGGAAATGCTTTTATGCACCGAACAAGAAAACAATTGACAACATAGATCTGGCTGAGTAAGTCTTGACTAATAAATAATAGTAAAGTACTAGTGAAATTTGTAGGAAATAATTAAAGATGTTTACCTGAAATGTCCCAAAATCCCTATCACAGCCAAAGCCATTCCAGCAAAATAGGTGTAGGTATCACCAACAAAAACAATTGAAGGGTACCTGATGCATAAATGTCATGATTTTTCTCCAAAGAAGAAAACAGAGACAAACAAAACTCCGATTTAAAAAGATCTAGTGTGTTTTGCAAGGTCTTACCAGTTAAAAGCAAACAAAGCTAATGAACTGGTTAGGAAAGGCAAGACAAGATAAATAGAGAATTCATGAGCTTGTTGAGTTTCAATGTCTGTAGAAGATGCTATGCGCATTACATTATGTATCAACACCTGGAAAGGCCACACGCCATCAGGACATGAGTGTTATGCAGAATTCATGTATAAAAGGAATATATTTTGTTTATACCGCTGCAGATATAACAACTGTCTGCCCAACTTCAAGTCCATTTATGCCAGCGTGTATATTTATCGAGTTTGTACAAAAGACTGCTAACAAGAGCATGAATAGCTTGTAAAATAAACCTACATGCCAAAGGAAATAAAAGATCAGTGTATAGAATAGCTTCTGATTATAGAATCAGAAACAGGGTTCAGCAACAGAGGTGAAATTGGAAATAGGCTTCACAAGCAAACACACTAAGCAATCATGCAGTTGAGGAGATTTTTACAAATAGTTCACGAAAACAAGCACTGAAGACAGATTATTATCTAGTATACCTACCAATCGACATCCACACACCAAGCATAAAGCATTGTCGCCAGTAATGAGAATTATCATGCTCAGTTAATGCAAATATCAGATTCTATCAAAATGTGAACAAACAGGTTGTGAGTCTCATAAAAATACAAGTGACAGAGTTGCACGAGATGGTAAGCATATGGATCTGTGATCCTGATGATCTAATAAAAGTCAACTTCTAAAGTTCCGCAAATCTCCAAAAGACTGCGTAATGTAAAACTATCCCACAATAACTTTTTCAGTTTTCCAGAAACATTATAAGTTACTGTCACTGGCCTACAAGGAATGACACATTTGGACAAAGATCCAAAGAGGAGGGCTTATTTGGACAATGGAAAAAAGCTAGAGGTCAAAGACTTACAGGCAACCTAGGACACCAAAGTGAGGAACAGAATAAAACAGTATCAGCAGGCAAGATTTGATAGACACTATAGTAGACAAAATATGGTGTTGAAGACCATAGACACTGACAAACACATTCTATTTTATGAGTTATAATCAAGAGTGAATGACTAACAAGCGCTGAGGATTTTAGAGTGAGGTCTGCTATGCCTCTGGGTTTCTATAACTGTCTCCTGGTTGTATAAAAAAAAAAGAAGGTGCTGCAACCACCATATAGTAAATATACACTTTCAACCTGCTTTAAGTGGATACACATACCTAGCTCCAAAACTGTTAGTCCAACATAAGGAGTTAAAGGCTTTGGAATGATAATGGAAGTGCCACCAGCATATGCCATCAGCAATGGCAGTGCTGCAAAAGTTGGCAACGCCAGTTTCCTGTTTGAATGCAGGACATTTCAAAAATCAATTTATCAGTAACACAACAGTGGTAGCACATCACTATTTGAGTGAACAGAAAGACAGTCTGACAAGCAACATACACTCTCCATGGAACATCAAGAACGTCATCAACAAATCCAAGAAGAATCATAAAGCAGACGGATGTCAACGCTGCATTATATTCAACAAGCCACTGCAACAAGAAGACATCAAAAGCCACTGTGAAATACGTTTCCGGACATAAGACATAGTTTGTAAATGTAAAAAAAAAAAATACTGCTAGCCATGACATACAATGGAGTCTGGGGCATAGTGAAACTGCTGAAATATAATAGCAATGACCAGGTAGACAATCCCCACAACAAGACCTAGTGCCTCAGGCCTGCAAAAAAGAAGTTTAGACAAAAAGGAATGGCCTTTAACATGACTATACCGGTCAGTCCAGATCCTGCTAAAGATTTTGATTGAATGGTGCATACAGTGGTATTCTTTAAACTCATTGTGTCTTCAGTTGTTAAATATGAATTCCTACACAGTTATCTAAAAATACTAATGCTACACCTTCAGCAAGCTTCTCAAAAGTGTCTCCTACTGAGTTTATCACAACCTTAAGTTACATATACTGCAAATTGCATGCAACATCGTAATTGGGGAAAAAACATTAACAAGCCATCACGCTTCTTTAAGCAAAACTTTTTATATTTTTATGAACATCTGTTATACAGAAAACCAATGACATTTGCTAAGTGATACAAAGAATTTGGTTTGCATACACATAAGGAAATGAGGCTGTGCATGAACTGTAGATGTAGGTATGTGAGCTAAAGGAAAGGCTTTTAGCAGCCCATGGCTATGCAGCAGGTGTATTTAAGAGTTTATATAATGTTAAAAAAAGATAGGGGTTATTATTGTGAAACTTGATCAAGATTGTAATTATATTGCATCTTCAGTACATCAGCGAAGCTAGGCATCCAATTAAATGTAAAATAGAGCTTGGTTTACTTATTTTAGAATTTATTTACTCCATTAAATAAAAGGGGATGAACTCTCTAAAAGCAAACAAAATTCATCTAAAGATTACCGAGAAGCAGCCTCAGCCACACCTACAGAAAATTCCAACTTCACCTATTATCCAGAGAGAGCAATCTCTAATTTCCAAATTGTGCACTATTTCTTATATAGCAATCTCATTTTTAATGACAATTTCCAAGCCATGCAGAGGAACCGAACAAATCAACTCTCAAGGCTGCAGCTATGCAATTGACTTCAATCGAGCTGAGATCAAGTATATCGACAGCACTGCTGCATCAATAAACCAGCAAAACGTGTTGTCCTGAAGAACAAACACTCGAATCTAGTTTCAAGTCTACTCCTAGAGCAATGGCATCTGCAACAGGACATGTATAAACGTGCTTGGCGCACTCACACTTTGATCTGGCCCGTGGGCAAGCCTTTCTTGTTGATGTCGTATCCGAACATCCGGCGGCGGAGGTGGTAGCGGGCCGCGACGGGGATGAGCTTGAGAGCGACGAAGAAGCCAGCGAGGCTCATGGCGCCGCACTTGAGGATGGATCGCCGCAGATCGGCGCCCAGCGGGTAGTGCACGAACGCGAGGTACGAGAAGGGCGCGAGGAAGAGCGCCGCCGCCACAGCGGCCACGCGCAGGTTCGGCGGCCGGAGGACCGGTTCCTCTGGCGCCGCCGTAGCAGCCGCCGCATCTGCCGGTGGCGCCTGGGGAGGCGGGTCCGCGGCAGTGGCCGCCGCGGGCCTGCGGCGGACGGCCATGGGAGGGAGGGAGGAGGGACGGTTCGGGGGCTTCGCTGAGTTGGCTCTCGAAGAGCTAGCTGCTCGCGGTGCGTGCGGCGGTGGCGGGCTGTCTGGTGGTCGCCGGCGGCGGGCAGTGAGGTCAAGAGGTTTTTATACGAATCGCGGCGAGGTGACGCGGTGCGCCCTCATTGGCTGGAGTCACGTGTTCGGCCGTCGGGCACTGGAGTATACGGAGAGAGGGTCGTGTTGAGAAGTTGGGATCTTGCGTGGAGTTGAAGCTCCTGTCTGCTTCTTTGCAGCAGCGAAGTGTCTCTCTGTTAGGTGGGGTCGGCTCTGTAATTTGTGTCTCTGGCGTTGGTCCAAGGTGTCAAAGAACTATTAACAGTATATCTTCGTTTAGATTTCGGCGATGTGATTTGAACTTACAAAGGGTATTTCAAGGTTACATTTTCAAGAATGTAAGTATATTCAAGGTTCAATTTAACAGTTGAAGCCAGCACTCGCGACAGTATTACTTGTACCGTTTTGGACAAGGGCCTTGAAACCTTATCGAAAGAAAGCTATAATGCCCCACAAAAATAAGATATACAAACCTAAAGAAATGTTATAGAATTTACTTGTGCGCCCAAGTCATTTTTCATTTTTTTTTTACGTGAGGGCACTCCCCCATTTTCATTAAAGAAGCAAATCAAAAGGAACAGTAGAGGCTTGTGCGCCCAAATCATACCCTTGAAAATAAAACTTTGTAATGTTTTTTTTTTCCAAAACATGATTTGCAGAGTGTTCATTTAAATTGTGAGTGTTAGTGTAAGAAAAGTTTTTTTTCGTTCATGTGGGTAGCAATATGTGTATATGTGAGTTTTTTTAAGAATAAAATGAATGTTCTATAAAAATCAACAACATAAACAAGAGCAAGTATCTTTTAAACTAATAGAAATGTTGTATAAAATAAACAATAGTAAAAGGGAAATGCATTTTTTTCTGAAGCATATTAGATATAAGAGACTAATGTGGGCCGCATTCCAAGAACAGAGCTACTCTCTCTATCCTAAATTACAAGTCATTCTATTTTTCTCGGAGAGTCAAAGATCTAAACTTTGACTATTTTTTATAAAATAAAATAGTAACACTCACGATACCAAATAAAATAGTCCACTTTTAGTCCCTCAACTATTGTCCTGGTCTAATTTTTACCCTGAACTCCTAAACCATCTAGATTAGGCCCCCAAACTTGCTAAACCATGCAATTATAGCCCCTGAGCTGGTTTGGGGTTGTTTTATGATGACGTGGAAGTGGTTTTGAATGCCTATGTGGCATTGACCGCCACGTTGGCCACTCTCCCTCTTTTTATTTCTCGATGGTATATCTATAGTATATCATAAATCATTGTAATTATAGTTTTGGTCAAACTTGAGATGGTTTGACTCTTCAAGACAAGCTATAATGACTTCAAATTTGGAAGGAAGTTGTTTTTTATAAGTAAACTACAAAAAATGTGAGGGAAAAATCCGTTTTACCTTCATGAATTATCACGTACTAGTATTTTTTTCTCAAATTTATAATTAGACTTCCTCTTATCTATGGTTTCAAATGGTTTTTTAAGCAAGCGCTGCGAGTTCGTTCACCAACCGCAAAGACAAGCGCGCCGGCCCGTGGCACCCCACGTACAAGGTACACAGCCCAAGCCCACGAATCGGCCGCCCGCATCGAGAAATACCACCAACCCAAGCAACGCCCCCGTGCGGTGCCGTCCTCCTTCCTCGCAACCCAAGGCCCCCTCAGGCTTCCAGTTCCAGCCCCACCTCGCCTCTCCCCTCCCCAAACCCTACACCTCGGACCCCGGCCACCCTTCGCCGTCCCCGACTCACCGCCGTCAACACCCACACCGCAGCACCGGCGCCGAACCGTACCGACCCTTTCGTGCGGTCGGCCGCGCGCGCGGACGGCCACCTCCTCGGCGCCGGCGGCGGCCGCCGCCGCCTTTGATGTCTCCCACCTGCGACCTCGGCTCCCTCTGGCCCCGGTCGCAGAAGAGCTCCTCCCAACAGCTCCTCCCCCGAGAGGCCGTTTCCTGCGCCCGGCGACTGGCCTCCCCACCGCAGCAGCCGAGATGAACGGCGAGCAGGTACTGTCCGCCCGCGTGCTTGCATTGGCGTCGTCGTTTGGGCGTAATTGCGTGGTTTAACTGTCGGTACTGCCCGTCCGGCTCCCATGGCGTGGCGCATTAAAGTGAGGCGGGGTGGTTGAAGGTTGGGGGGTGCGGGTGAGGGTGAGTTGATTGGATTGGGGGTTTTGTAGTGCCTTGGCATAAATGATTCAATGCTGTTGCGCGTGCATGAATCATACTACCCCTGTTACTTGGTGCATAAGCAATTAATTCATGCGGTATCCAACCATGGATTCGGTTTGGGTATTCATTTCGGTCATGATCATTGATCAGTGCTTATGCTAGCTCCTGAGGATTGCGTGCGTGAAGCGTGTGGGAGTATAGCAGTATAATTCAAAGCTGAAATTAAAGTTTCCTTAAATGCATAGAGCTAATTTCCGAAGGACTCTCAGTGCAACTATTTTGATATGCAGTAGATTTTTGTGGCTTAAGTTACTTATTACCAATCAAAGTAGCTCAAGTCCTGATTCTCTAATCTAGTTGCCTCCGTCTGTGTTGCAGATGTTTCTGTTTGGGTCCTTTACGGAGGACGAGACTAAGTTGTTCCAGGGTCAGCCTCCCAAAAGTCCAACTAAAAGCGTCAGCAAAGAATGCGAACCGACAGAGATCCAGTTTGGCACCCTGAACTTTTCAGGGTTGAATCTACCGAAGGTATCTATTTCAAGTGTTGTTCTTCCTGCAAAATCAGCAAATGGCAATACCAGTGCCATCACAAAGGAGAATGCCTGCGGTAATGAAAAGAAAGCTGCAGGATCAAGCTTTCCAAATGGTGGACCAGTTCTGGCTAATGGATGCCCTCCTGTTAATGTTCCTCCTGCTAACAATGGTGTTTTTGAGAATGTGAAGAAGACAGAGACTGTTGTCCCACCAGTTGTGCCTGTCAAAAGCATCAGCAATCCAACACCAGAAACGAAGTTGGAGGTGCACAAGGATGTCATCGAACCCACTCAAAGCAGAAAGTTAGACAAGGAAAGGGAAATTACTGAAAATGGTAGCCCAATTGTTGATACACCCGTTGTTGCAGCTCCAGCAGAAGAGTCAGTCACTAGCCTAAATAAGAAGGCCTCTCAGAACATGCCCTTGCTTCCACATGGTTTGAGGAACACAGGAAATATCTGCTTTCTGAATGCAACTTTGCAGGCATTGCTTTCATGCTCGCCTTTTCTCCACCTATTGCAGGATTTGAGGAATCGTAGTATACCTAAGGTACACCTAATCACATCGGTCTGATGCAATTTTGGTGCTTATTTGAGTTACTTTGTTCTGACCACTTATTTCATTTTAGGTTGGCTACCCAACTCTGAGTGCATTTGTTGAGTTGATCTCTCAATTCGATGTGGCTGATGAATCAGTTATCAAGAAAAATGAGAAGACTATTACAGTTGCTGCAAAACCACTTATTCCTGCCATGTTTGATTCCGTTCTCAGAAATTTTACACCAGATGTGCCAGCTGGAATAACTTCTCGGCCAAGGTAAATGCTTGTGGTTCTGTTCTTTTGCATGTTTTTTCCTTGAGTAAAATTTCTCAAGTTGTGGATTTTGAATCGAATATAGCATTTATAGGCTATTATTAAGGATTTATCTCATTGAGTAGCAAGTAGCAAGACCTGGACCATCTCATCGACTCTAGCAAGTAGTAAGACCTAGACAACTACATATTAATAGGTTTTTAGCCGATCCAAATCTTTGCATATCTATATTAGCTTGCAATCATGGTCACATGATCATTTTCAGAGTCTCCCAAATGCCAAATTGTCTTCCTTAATGGTCTGTTGGCCTTTCATGGTGACCATATGCATTAATATTGAGTTTATTCTGACAAAGTTGCCTCTAAATACGTTGATCATGTTTTTTATTGAATACACAGGAGAGCTGCGTATCATTGTATTAAGAGAGGAATACATTGATCATGTTATCTTTTTACATTTTGTTTGTTAATGTCCTTTATAAACTATGTCTCCCTTGCAATGAAGCTTTGGTTCAGTTTGTGATGCTATATGCACTTTTGCACTCTGCAGGCAGGAAGATGCTCAAGAGTTTTTAAGTTTTGCATTGGATAAAATGCATGATGAGTTGCTGAAGCTTAATGGCAATGGTTCGAATTCAAAGGAGGGTATGGTTGTGTCTTCTGCTGATGAGGATGCTTGGGAGACAGTTGGCCGAAAGAACAAATCTGCAATAGTTAGAACTCAGAGTTTTGTTCCCTCTGAGCTAAGTGCTATTTTTGGAGGGCAGCTACAGAGCGTTGTGAAAGCTGAAGGTAATTTTGTCTTGTCATGAGGGAGATTACTCAGTTTTTCTGTAAAGAATTGAATATCTATGTAGGTATATCTCTATGAAAGAACTTGGAAAGTTGTGCTTTTTCAGTTTTCTTGATTTGTTATGCCTGTATCATGTTTCCATGAACACATTCCTTGTTGATCTGGTTGTTGTCACCCTTTGCCTCCTGCTGCGCATGTTGTCATTGCTTTTTTTTCCATCTCCAACCAGTCCAATATCAGGGTCAATAGTTCATGTTTCAAGAACATTCTACATGTTATCGATTAATGAACTGTCTGCCTGTGTTAGCCCTTTGATATAATGAGAGAATCTAGGACTTTTCTGTGTCCTTTAAGATAATTCTACGTTGTTGTCATTGCCATTGAAGTTTTACTGATAATAAAGCATGAATGCATCTCATCGCTAAGCCAGCTAACCTGCTAAGTTAAAACAGCCCCATTCAGATGCTTCTATTTTCTCCAATGGAATATCATGATTGCATTAGTTATTCGCCATAGGGATATGGTGAAACTTATGCTTGAGTAGGCCCACTTGTGCTGTTTCCTATCTGTCTTTTCAGTGTTGTATACTGATGAGTACACCTGTCAGGTAACAAAGCCTCAGCCACTGTTCAGCCCTTCCTACTGCTCCATCTTGATATATTCCCAGATGCTGTTCAGACACTTAATGATGCACTTCGTCTGTTCTATACTCCTGAATCTTTGGAAGGATACAGAACAGCTGCTGGAAAGGTATCTACCTTGTCACCTTTGTGTTTAGTTTATTTGTAGCATTCAATTTCATCATCACAATACAAGTGGCGTGAGGCAATGTATTTTGCTAGTGAGCTACTTGTAGAGACAAAACTGTGAAATATGCATCTTCTGTTTTTTTACCTTTATAGATGCATCTCTAGAATGCTTTTATGTTTTTTTTATTCGTGCCTCTGTTTGAGGTGGTTTTATGACCTGCATGTTATTTTTTTCTATTTATTAATTGTATATCTCTTGAATTGCTATAAGTTAAATTTAGGCTGAGCTGTGCTTTTCTACATTTTTATTTGTTTTGGGTGGCATAGTGCAGCTCTTCTTTCGTTAAACACAGTAATATATTGCAATCAGCTACAGTTATGATGTGGTATCAAACTTGATCTTTCAGGCTGGTTTGGTGACAGCTAAAAAATCATTCAAGATACATGTTCTTTCAAAGATAATGA
The DNA here is from genome assembly GCA_018135685.1 of Themeda triandra. Taxonomy (NCBI): domain Eukaryota; kingdom Viridiplantae; phylum Streptophyta; class Magnoliopsida; order Poales; family Poaceae; genus Themeda; species Themeda triandra. The sequence continues at coordinate 1,570,734 of JAENPR010000006.1, read as the reverse complement.
TACTGCACTTGAAGAGGTTCAGTTATGGAAATCATGGGAGCACTAAAGTGTATAAGCCACTGCACTTCCCAAAAGAACTGGTTCTGAGTCGTGATCTGCTGAGCTCACCATCAACAGAGGTGATAATCTGCTTGACATGCATTTGTAAATGTGTTTTCTCCCAGCATATTTATGACATCTTCTATGGGTTTGTAGGTGCAGGCATGCTTTTATGTCTCTATATACTAGCACCTGTCGTCCTGATTTTTTGACATTAGTATCATCAGTATCTTTAAGCGTTAATTGAGTTTGTATAGAGATCATGTGGTCATAACACATTGAAATAACATGTACAATAGATTGGCACTACTGTATCACTTGATCTAACTGTTTGTCTTTGTTGTATACAGGGTAGAAATTATGAGCTTGTTGCAACCATCACTCATCATGGGAGGGATCCTTACAGGGGGCACTACACTGCTCACACAAAGCATGCCAACGGGCAATGGCTTCGCTTCGACGATGACGCTGTTGTGCCTGTTGGCGAGAATGATGTCTTGCATGACCAAGCATATGTCCTCTTCTACAAACAACTCTGAAAGCACTACGTAGTTGATTAGTTGCTCTTTCGTATTGCGGCTGCTTAAACAGCCAGATATACCATCTAACTATGGTCCTGTTAATGTAGCCGCTGAGTAACAGCAGAGTATTTATGTGAAGTACCCTGGTGCTGCCTGTGTTTATTATTGTATGCTTGGTCATATAGCGAGAGGGGGATGGATTTGTCTTCAGCCCATTTTGAGGTTCTGTAAAATTCAACTGCTCATTATTGTAATGACCAGCCAAGTATCATGGGATGTTAATCATGGTCACCCCTGTCCCTGGTAGCTGCTGAAATGGTGGTGTGATTGGTTGCATGTGGCATGCCATGGTTCTGAATTGGTAGTTGAGAAGACATTGCCATCAGTGTGGCATGTGGCCTGTCTTTGGGAGTGTCAAGTGGTGCAGGGCAATGTCAGCTGGTGGTGTATGTGTCTTGCAAGCATGATTAGCATGTTAGGAAAGCTTCGAATTATTTCATTCTGATGAAGGTGTCGTATCCCTTTCATGGATTCTGACGGCTGTAGGGAAGGTGTGCGGCCGACATGGACTTTTGTTTACGGCTTGCAGAGTCTTTCATATGATTTTATAGACTGCACCAACATAAACCTGGCTTCAAAATGGAGTTGGTTGTTGAAACAATATTCCATGAGAGGACAAGTGTGCCGAATGGACTGAAGTGGTTGCCACATAGGCAATCTGATATCGAAAATGTACTCCAAACTGAGCTAATCTATGCGAGATTGTTGCAATCTGTTGACTGTTGTTAAACTAACATCGGTTATACCTGCTGGCAGACAGTGCAACTCGCGTTCATACATACCATCCGTTACACCTGTTGGCAGACAGTGCAACTGGCCGTCCCAAGGTTGCTTGGTGGTATTGCCAAGCAGGCAAATTCAGTGGTTCATCAGTGTTTGCTACGGCCTTTGTTTAATGACAGATTCTTCTCAACGGACGCAGACCGCTAGACATCCGAAAATGTCATCTGGGGAGTAGCTTATGTTGCAAATTGACGCATCCAGGGAGAGTAGCTTATGTTGCAAATTGACACATCCAGGAACCTGAAGTCTTGACAACTCAGTGCCATAGGAACCTGAAGTCTTGACAACTCAGTGCCATCTGAATCATAGGACAACTGAAGCAAAGCGAGGTTGTAATGGGAAAACGAGGCTGAGAGACGGAAATGAGAACGACCTGAAATAGACGGGGCAACGATGAACTCTTTAAAACACAGAGAAGTACTAGTCCGACAGGCGATGCCCTATACAGGTGCCTACCGACAATTTCCGTCCCACAGATCAATTCAGAAACAGTTACTTGTTCGTGTCACGTTTCTGCAGCAATTATTTGCTTGAATGAAGTTCTGGTACATGAACGTAGCAACAGAGCTTTCAATCCCATTTTCAATCTCTTGCACTCTTTGAGAACCTTGATGGTACTCGTACCTCCTCTGTACTGGCACTCACCAATCACCACCATTTCCCCAAGAACCAGGAAACCAGTTGCCCCCAATCCTCCTTCACCAACCGCTTGCAATCAATCACCATGGATCATGGCATCGCCAAAGGGCAGGGCGAGAAGTAAATTCACCTTTCAGCTAAGTTGAGCAGACAGAGAACACACTTTCCAGCTCCCAAATGAGAGAGCACACTGAAACGCAGCAAAAATATTTTGAGGAACAAGAACTCAAGAAGCACCTTGTAAAGATGAGACTGCTTGCCATCATATATTGAACAACATGGACACGGGAGGAGGAGGATCAGTACATCACTCCATCTCTCTTTTTTTGGGACTTATTTTTTGTTTTCTAACACGGCTGGATGAACAAGAACTGAGCTAAAACAGGAGCTACGAGGAGATCACTTGCCGCCTTGGCCGAATCTCCCCTCTGGTTTTTTTAGTCGTATACACAGAAATAGACTAAGCTTGCTTGAGGTTACACTAGGCACAGCAGCCATGGTGGCAGCAGGAGAAGGGGTCTTCTTCTAGCGAGGCTGGTGGATGGCGCGGCGCGTGGCGCTCATGGCCCCGGCGTGGTACGCCGGCTTGTCCGCGAGCCTCTGCTGCTGTTGCTGGGTGCGCGGCGACGGCGCGCTGCCGACGGCCCTGGGAGAGCTGAGGCTGAGCGCCCTGAGCACGTCGAGGTCGTACCCGGGCATGAGCGCCGGCGCCGGCTTGTTGACCTGCTGGTGGACGTCGGGCGCGTAAAAGAGGTCGTCGGTGTCGAGGAGGTCGACGGAGTCGTCGGGGAGCAGCGCGGCGACGTCGAAGTCATCTTCGGCGGTGAAAGCGGCGTCGTAGGCGGCCTCGTGTAGCTGGTGCTGGTGGAACCAGTGGTCCCTGAACCAGGCGGTGGTGTTGACGAGCTGCCACCACTCGGGCGAGAAGTCCTCGACCTGCCTGTACGCCGCCGGGATGAAGAGCGGCGCGTTCGGGTTCAGCGATGACGACGCCATGGCTGCCACCGTGCTCATCCTCCTCTCAGCTCTGCTCTACCTGGAACACACACAGCAATCATCAGCTCGAGCTCCCGGCTGTTGGCTCCGATCCGGGACCGGAAGGGGCGCCATGGATCTGAGAGAGCTTGCGTAGCAGCAGCTTACCTTTTCCTCGCCTGGCGTTGCTTCGCTTTGCTTGGCTTCGGACGTGCGGACGGACGACGAGGAGGGGAAAGCCGGAGGAAAGGAAATATCTCGGGCGGAAACGGGGCGATTTCGGGTGGTTTTCTGGCCCGTGTGCGGTGCAGCCGCGGTGGGGATCGCGGGTGTTTATAGCCACCCACGGCCACAACCACTGGTCAGCTGCCAGCTGAACTCAACGGAGCGGAGCCGAGACGTGCGGGTGGTGCTCCGGGCTCGTCCGAGGGGTGGTGGGCCGGGGGCGGGCGGAAGGTGGATTGATTGACGCGGACTGGTCGGCTTTTGGCCATTTCTCGATCACATCAAAAAACGCGGTGTGGCCATCAACGACTGCCTGCCTGGCCCGCGTCGGCCGGGCGGATTTTCTATGGGCGCCGGCGTGTGTTGCGTGGGTGGTTTGATTGGACTGCGACTAAGCCTTGTTTAGTTCACCCAAACTCCTAACTTTGATGTAAAAAGAAGATTCACTTGTCACATCAAACTTGTGGTATATGTATGGATCTTAAATATAGATGAAATTAAAAACTAATTGCACAGTTTTGTTGTCTTTTGTGAGGCGAATCTTTTGAGTATAATTTATCAATATTTGGATAATATTTCACAAATACAAGCGAAATTACTACTGATTATTTACATGTGTGAACGCCTGAATTTACACCCCCAATTTTAGATCTAAACAAGGCCTTTATTGGTTCCACCGGCACGGCAGAGAGGAAGGTTCCACACATCGGCTTCCACCGTTGCCGATAAGGACGAAACGAAACCAGGACCAGGAGGGAGGAGAGCGACGCACAACGTGTAAACCGTGGCGCGCCAACAGTCTTGTGTCGTTAAAATAATTCGACCGACCATGGTGTACCCCTGAATCGGTAATCGCAAATACTATAAGGCCATTTGGTTCTTTGGCGTGATCGATATAAGTATACGATGATTTGGTTACTGCATTGCGCATTCTTTTTATATAGTCGTGCTGAAAGAAATCCTCTTCTTATCGGGGCAAGATGGGAAAAATGTTTGGCCCGTGAAGACTTGAAGTGCTAGATACTCCGAAACAAATATACAATGCTCAAAATGCCAATTATTGAGAAATGGATGGATATTAGTTTCCGGGCCTGTTCAACGGGTTGAATAGCTGGTAGATTTCAGCAGATTCAATAATGATTCATGAGATGAAATAAGCTAAAATATGTCAAAATCTGTTGGCTTTCAACCAGCTGAACAGGACCTCTGTAGAGATAAAAAAAAGTGCACAATTCTACTTGCGTGATATGTCATCAAATCTTAAGATTGACAAAGCGATGTGTTCCCCACCGTTCGAAAGTACAGTTAATACGAAATTCAAAATGGAACGGTATATGATCGTCTGAGCTGTGCTTAATTCATCTAATTTGGACGATCCATTATTATCTAAATAAATATAAGATGAATTAAGCAGCTCAATATGATGCCCTCCTCCATCCACAAAAGGACATTGCCTCTTTGTGCCTCACCTCTTTTGTTTTCGTTTGCTAGAGCCTAGTGCCTCATCTCTTTTGTTTTAGTTTGCTAGAGCCTAGTGCCTCACCTCTTTTGTTTTCGTTTGCTAGAGAGAAGAGGGTGTCATCGTCATCGAGCACACCGCTTGTCCCCGGACTGAGCCTAGACGCACTCGTCATTCTTAAACGCAAGCTCCTGTCTTTTACACGAACATGGACAACCATGTCGTCGTCTGTCCATGTGTCAATTAGAACAGGTCTCTTCTCTCGGCCAGATATCATTCATGCATGCCAGCATTCCATGACTGCTAAACATGTGGGTTAGCAGTCTTTGTTATGCAACGAATTTAATTTGACCAAATAATAAGATCTGGATCAAATTAGTCCATCCAATTAATTAAGATATGTGCTCAAGGACGACGTCTAGCATACGGCATTGTCAGCAACCTACTGTACTAAAACCACAAGAATCAGTGAACCTAACCACGCTAAAGACAAGATGTCACGATCCTGAAATGGTACTACCTCGTAATACGCATGTAACTATACTTAATTGCAAATTGGTTCGGCCAAACGTCGCACTCATTGGTCCTTTTACAATTCTCATTTCATATAGAAAATATCAATGTTTTATATCAAATAAGTGTAAAATTAGATTTATTATTAGAAAATATAATTTTACCCTAAATCTAGACATGTTGATATTTTTTATATTTAAGAAAGTTTGACTAGTCTTAGGCCTAAGATTACATCTTTTTTTATGGAGGGAGTACGCTCTCTCTCTCTTTAGCTAGTGGGTGTGGTGACATCTAGAGAAAGTTATTAGGGGGCAATGCCACTACCACTATGATCAATATTCTACGCAACGCGTCACCTGATTGATTTCCAGTAGCTTCGACTGGACATGCGCGCAGCGTTCAGCCATTTTTGAATTGACAGAACAGCACATACAGGTCTTTTTTTCTTTTCACATTCAAAAGTCATTATCAATCAAAATTTAGAAATAGGGATAAGGCTACGTGACCTTCTTCGCCGGTCAATATTTTGAATTCCTTTTGGTGACGGTGGAAGTTTATATTAAATACCCGCCTATATGGACCATAGTGTGTTTGGCCTTGGTCGTCAAGACCTCAAGATCAACACAGTGTGGTTTGGAGCATTCTTTTTTATCTTGTGCCAGTGGAGGAGCTCTCTTGATGGAGATGAAACCCTCGTTGTCAAGTGATGGTACTAAAATAGGCTAGCTCCGTCATTGAGGATTTACAAAGGAAAATATCCATCAATAATATGATTTGTTGTCTATGTTTTTTTTCGGTCAAGTACAGAAACACTACCGGATCCAGAGTGTTTGCCGATGGCTTGATGCCATCGACAAACACCAGGATGCCATCGGCAGAAAGTTTGCCGATGGCAAAGTGGCGTTGCCATCGGCAAACCCCATCGGCAACATCTTCATCGGAAAAGATTTGTTTGCCGATGGGAAAAGTATATGCCATCGGCAAACGATTTGCCGATGGCCGCGGCCCCATCGGCAAGCGGCCACGTCAGCCCCGCCCGCCGTCGGTGACGGCGGGTTTGCCGATGGGCGACGCCAAGTGGCCATCGGCAAAAGGCTTTGTTTGCCGATGGCCACGGCCGTCGGCGGACTTTTTTTGTTTTGAAAAAGATTTCCCGGATTTTTTGCCGATGGCCACGGCCATCGGCAAACATATGGTCGGTTGCCGATGGCCATGGCCGTCGGCAAACCTAAACTTCGGGGAACACAGGATTTTTTTTCCTTTTTTTTTCTGTTTTCTTCCATTTCCACCACATTTAATCACAAGCAATAATATCACAAGCATCATATACAACATTCATCACATATATTCGCAATAATACACAATTTCAACCATAATATAGCATCAAATCCATATAACATGTCCGAAATCATCCATACAAGTCGAAATGGCCTCATACAAGTCCTAATTCATGCATACAAGTCCAAATGCATCCATACAAGGCCAACATGGGCAAAACATGTCCGACGTGGCACAACAAGGTCCAAAAGCAGGAATAGAAGGTACCTAGCTCGTGGCGCCGCCCCCTTGGGTCCCCGAGCCCCCAGCAGCATCCTCCCACGCAGGCCAACTCCCCTGCTGCTGCTGCTTGCCACAATCTTGCCGGTGGCCGAGCTGCTTTCTTCTGCGCGGCGCGCCACGAGTACCCGGCTGCATGGGGAACGAGACGGCCCGGGCTGCCCTGCGGCGGCCACGAGTACCCTGCGTCGGTGGAGGACCCCGGGCGAACGGCTGCGTGAGGAGGCTCGGAAAGGACCCCGGCCGTCTTTGTGGAGAAGGACCCCCGTGGAGAAGCACCCGCTGGAGGGCTAGCACCTGGAGTTGGGTTCGAACCCGCCGACTGTGTCTACACAAATACCAAGTGATGGAATTAGTACCTGCAGACTGGCATCACAAGCTAAAGCACTAGGCAATGTTGGGACTCACCGGACGAGGTGCAAGAAAAGGCAGTGGAGGTATTGGTGGTGGAGCGAAGACAGCGGCTGGAAGCTCACTCATTCCCTGGGCACGCATCTGCAGGGACATCTGCGACATCGCCTGCTGGTAGTGCTGCGACACTACGGCAGCGTGCTCCTGATAGGCAAGCGCCATCTGCTTCTGGTTGGCTAGCACCTCCTGGACCATGGACTGCAATATTACACCAGCATGGTTGATTGTATTTGAAGGCAAGGTACATTATTTGTGAAATGGTCAAACGACGAATGAAACTCCACTTACTGAAAACCCGCGATCACTGCAACGCCTTTGCTCGAGCTGCCGGCGCTATGGGGACCAGCGGCTGCGCCCTTTGCCGGTCTTCTTTGCGGATCTCGGTCGTCGTCGGACGGAGGGGACGGCTCAATGGCGGCGTGGGCCATATAGAACCGGCCGTCTTCTTCCTCCTCCCAACCTCATCAAGAGCTCGGGGTCTATGGGCTCGGAGGTGACGTCGTAGGTGTCGCCATGGGCCTCTCGAGCTGCGGTGGCGTACTTGGTGAGCTTCGTACACGGCCGGGCTGGTGTACTTCTCGGGCCCGTCCGAAGAGGCATGCGTGGTGGAGGCCGATTTCGCTTGGGCCCTTGTGAGCAAGGGCCCACCCCATGTACTCGTTGATGGGCTGCCCGTCGTGGTGCTCCTCTGCGAGGAAAACGAAAAACATGGTTACAAGTAGAGATATAAGAAATCCGCGCTATAAGAAATGGTTGAACACAAGCATACCCATGTTTCCATGAACTCGGGAGGTTACGGCTCCCCGGTGGTGTGAGACCCCGGACCTCGCCATCTCTTCCAAGCGCTTCGCCCGACGTGCTGTGTCTTTGCACGTACGCCTCGGGCGTTGCCACCCTTTGACAATCTCACGCCGGCCGGTCGGCGTACTTGCTGCACCAGGCCGGAGGTGTCTCGCATGACATTCAAGTATTAGATCGTCCGGATAATGAGTTGAATGTGTCACATAAGGAATCACAACGGATGTTTTCCTACTTATTTACATGTCTTGCTCCTCGGTGAGGTCGGTCTCGGTTCACATATCATCTCCCCGGCTGGGTCTTATCCACCTTCATCCCCCGAAGTTGGCGTAGTAGGAGATGACGGCACGGGTGTGCGCCTCGTAGAACATGTCCTTGATCCGCGACTCGCACACCTTGTCCTGATGCCGGTCCGCCCGCACGGGGTCCTGCCCCTCCGCCAACCTATAGTACAACTGCACACAGGCATCAAACATCATTCCATTGTTTGAGAAAAGTCCAACAAATGCGTAGTATTGAGATATGCGTTGCGATTGAAAGACTCACCCAGAACTCTCGATTGGATAGCACCAACGGTGCTGCACGGCCCCCCCCAACCGTGCCTTCCTTGGTAGGTGTAAAATCATATGCTGCATGGACAGGAAGAAGCCCGGTGGAAATATCATCTCCAACTTGCGAGCAACTTAGGTGCAGCCTCCTCCGGTTCAAGACAAACGTCCCGAGACAACTCCTTGGAACAAAGGCGGCGGAAGAAAAAGCTCAACTCGACGGGGCGCGCCACACCGGCTCGGGTAGGTATCCCGGGTCATCGCGGGAAGGAGCCGCTCAATCCGGATGTGGAAGTCATGACTCTTCATCCCTAAGACTTTGCCGGTCGGCAAGTTCACTCCCCGCTCGGGTTCGCCGCATACCCATCGGGGAACCTTAGCTTCGACAACCACTCCGGTGCTTCCTTTCTATGCGGCCTTTTCGGGATGTAATCGGCCGGGCCCTTCTTCCATCTCTTGCACAGCGCGGGGTCTTCATCACTAGATTTGGTCTATCGCAAATCGTTTCAATGTCCGATCTAGCCTTAACATTGTCCTTTGACTTCTTGCCAATGTCCGGGAGTGTTGCCCAAAGTGCCTCGGCGATATTCTTTTACGTGTGCATTACATCGATGTTGTGTGGAAGAAGAAGGTGCTTGTAGTAGGGAGCCTAGTCAAGCCCGATATATGAGTCCACATGTGGTTGGTACCATATCCTTTGAAACCACCATTGTCATCAATTTCGAGAGCCTCTATCTGTGCAAGGATGTCAGCTGGGCTCTTTTCCTTAGGGATGGAGCCGGTGACTTGAACACCTTTCGTGAAGTGTTTTTTATCTCGTCTCAGTGGATCGTCCTCCTTTAGGAATTGACGATGTTTGTCGAAAGAAGAATACTTGCCACCCTTGGCCAGCCAGGTGAACATCACATCTGCCTTGCATGTTGGGCAAGGGAACTTCCCGTGTGTTCACCACGCGCTGAACAAGCCATACGCCAGGAAGTCATGCATTGAGTACTGGTACCACACATGCATCGTGAAGTTCGTCTTCGTAGCTCGGTCATACGTCAGCACTCCCTCATCCCAAGCTTTCTGCAATTCATCCCACACTGGCTACATGAACACACCCATTTTGTTGCCGGGTGTCCGGGTATTATCGGCGTCAAGAACACGTTCTTGGGGTCGAACATGACGCCGGGGGAAGATTGAGGGGATCACAAACACGGGCCAACAAGTGTACGGGGCCGCCATCATTCCAAACGGGTTGAACCCATCTGTTGCCAGTGCTACGCGTACATTTTGAGCCTCCTCGGCCATGCGAGGATTCATGGCATCGAAGTGCTTCCATGCATCACCATCCGCCGGGTGTTGCATCTTGTCACTGTATCTTTTGCCATTCTTGTGCCAAGTCATTTGTTTCGCGGACTCCTCTCTGTCATGTCTTGCCGTTGCGGCCTCGGTAGTCTTGGAAGGTGTCGTATGACCATCTCGGGGATTTTAGACTGTTTCTTAATGCCATCACGCCTTCTACCTCCATGTACCTAGAGGCTTTGCACTCCGGACAATGTGTTGTTGCCTCGTGGTCTCCCCGGAACAGGACACACCCGTTCTTACAAGCTTGGATCGGGTGATAAGGCATCTTGAGTGCACGAAGGAGCTTCTGTGACTCGGTCGTGTTTTTCGGCGGGCGGTGCTCCTCCGAAGCGGCCCGCCAACGGTTGCCAAACGAGATCAAAACCTTCCCGATCGATGCCCAAAGTGACGACTTCAACCCTATTAGGCGTGAAATGCCATCCAATTTAGAAATGCGGGTCTTCTCGTGAAGGGGCTCCTTTGCCGCCTCCATCATGTCGTAGTACGCCTTTGCGGTCGCCTCTGGATCTTCTTCCACCACTTCCAATCCTTGAACGACTTCAACGTCTTCAAGCAAGTCTGCCATTCCGGCATCTTGATCAAACCCCTCGAGGTCCGGTCTCACCACCGCCTCCGTAACCCGTTGGGGTGTAACAACTCCAGTTTTAGGGTTAGACAAATCTTGCATCATGAGCATGATCATCACATAAGCATCATTTATGGCTTTTTTGTGGCAATATTTTGAGTGCTTTTTTTAAAAATGCAAATAGGAGTTTTTCAAGGTTTTCTAGAAGTCAAACTTGTGATGCTTTTCTCAAAATGGAGCCTTAACAAAGTTTGTAGAGAAGATTTTTTGGAGAAACTTTTGTTTTGACCCCAATTTATGAAAATGACTTTTGGTGCTTCAAAAATGGCAAAAACAGTTTCAAAAATGAATTTTAAAGGTATTTTATGTGACCCAAAATTTTATTTTCAAATATAGGCCGATTTTGCAAAAACTTTCTACATGAAAGTTATTCATCTTTTGATTTTGAGAAACTTTCATTTTTGGACCATTTTCAAATTCGCAATAGTTTTTGAAATATGGGCAGTCAAACTCCCTAGTTGAAAGTTGGACCAGGTGGGACCCACCCGGCCCCACTGTCATCGTTCCCCTTCCCCTCCCTCCTGCTCGGCGCGCGAGCGCCGCAGCGCGCAGGCCGCGAGGCCGCCCCTTGATGACGCGCTGCTGCCCCGCTTCCCGCCTGCGCCCGTCGAATCGAGTGCACTCGAGTGCGCACTCGAGCACTCTCCCTATCCCCTCGCCTGCCTAGCCTGCCCCGCTGCCCGCCCTGCCGCCATCGCTGCGCCGCCGAGCTGCCGTCGTCGATTGCCGCCCGCCATGTCACGCCAAGCGAGCGCGACAATCGCTCCACGACAACCCAACGGCATCCGCGAGGTACTTGAGCACCTACTCGAGCACCCCGCAGCGACGCTCCGCTTCCCCGCTTCCCGCCCGCGCCGCGCCCGGACGGCGGCGCTCCGCCATGACCGCCGTGTCGTCCCGCGCTCGCCGTGACCCTCCCAGTCCAAATTGGACAGCCCCCGCGTCCTTAAAAGCTCCGCCGCACTCGCCGTTGCTTCACCCCCACCTCAATTTCCCCTCCCGGCTCTCGGCCCGAGCACCGCCGAGCCCGCCATGGTCGCCGCCGTGAACATCTCCGGCTAGCCGCCACCTCGCTCGATCATTTTCTCCCCGAGCAAGCCATCGGAATCGCCTTGCTCCGCTCCACCATCCCCACATTTTTTCCCGCCTCGATTCAAGCAAGGTAGGGCCAATCGGCCGGTTCTTCTCAGTTCTTAGGTGGTCGAGCTCCGAGCGCCGCCTTCGGCCGCCGTCCGCCCGTGCCCGTCATCATTTTCATCCCCGGCCACATGCACTAGCTCCGCCTTGGCCGCGAAGCCCGTAGGCAATTCCAAGCGCGCCGCCGTGGTCTACTCCCGGCGTCCCGCCGATGAGCTGCGCCGCCGCTACGCGCGCCGTCCGTCCTCGATTTAGGTCACTAGGGACCCCATCTTCACCACCGTTGGGTTCGCGGCCCCCTCCCGAGCACGACGGTGCAACCCGTGTCGCCGGGGACCTCGCCGCCGGCGAGTTCCCGCCGGTCAAAGCCGGTGCCCCGCTCCGGTGCGGCCGAGTGGGCCGTTGGCCGGGTCCCACCGTCGCGCCACCGGTGCGGCGTGCTCTGTGTCTTGTGCGCGGCGCGAGTACGCGTAGCAGCGCGGCCAGCCGTCAGCGTCAGCCACGGGGATCACCCGGGTGCGCGTAGCATTTAGGTTCTTTTCCGGTTTAAGAAAATGTTTTCCGAGAAAATGTGTTAATTCTTCCAAAAATCATATCTCCCTCATTTTAAGTCCATTTTGGGTGATTCAAGTGTCAATATTTTTCTTATGAGGAGCTTTATGCATGTAGGGTATTGGCTTATTTTTATGAAATACTTTTCTGTATTGTTTTATTTAATGTCCTTAATTGCTGATATCTTGTTAAATGCATAAGTAAATGTAGGTTTATCGGAAAAATGTGGTTCTTGTTTTGTTGCTCTAGTTAGGAGATGCTTTATCTAAGAAAAATATTATTTATATATGTCATGTGTAGAAAATGCCCTGTTTAATTATTGTGCTTGCTTTGCTTAGAGTTTAGGAAATTCATAATTAATTATTTATGCAAGGTTTAGGCTTGATAATTTTTCTAGGGTGCTTTTATGCCTATAAGTAGCTGTTATTACCATGAGATCTGTTGTTTAACACTTTTCATAATGCAAAGTATTTTTAGGTCTTGGTTTGATGCTGTCTTGTCTTTTTTGTATAGAATAAATGGTTCACTGTTTTGACCTGAAAAATTTATGGTAGGCTTGTTGTTACCTAGATTAGCTACTGTAATTTTTGTAGATTTTTCTGAGCAGTCTAGCTATAGGTTGCTGTTATGCCCTGTTACGATCATGATCGGTTAATCGTCGAGGTCTAGGTTAACTAGTGTTCTTGCTATGTTTAATTAGGGTTATAAAAGGTGTAATATGCTAGGATGATGTTGACTACCTTGGAACTTCATGATTGGTTCATCATCATCATCATACGCTTCCATTTCGTATTGCATTCCCGATACTCATACGCATCGATGCATCATACGGGATTCCGGAAGGAGTGACGCCCGATGGTTCCCGAGGAGCCGGAAGGAGAGGAGCGACGAGGGCGATCTTTGCGGCGGCACAGGACGAGGACCGGGACGCTGACTTGCACGAGTGCCCTAACCATCACCCTAGCTCCTTTGAGAAAGGCAAGCCCCGGAGCATTACTCCTACAGTTTTCAAAATATTTTACTTGAGTCATTTATTTATTATGAGGCATTAAGTTAATAGGCGTTGACTTGGAACCGTTACTGCATTACGAGTACCTTGATCCACCTAAATACCGTTACCTATTAAGTTCAGGATCGCGCTTATGCTTAGCACTGCTTAATTAGATCGGTAAAAGACGGGTGATTGACCCTCATCCGCGAGGTAGGTGGTTACTACCCTTTGGTTGATACTATGGAGGTTGGTTAGAGAACATAACCATGTGGCCTTGTTAAATCACGACTAGTCGGAGTTTGTGGTGTGTTAGACCACGGAAACTCCGGCGATGTCACTTAAGGGACTATGGCTTTGTACGTCCTCGGATCATGTTGAACAATGCCTCACAGATAGCTGGAAGGATGCGATCATCCGACCGCGAAGTCTTGAGGATGTTTGGGCCGGCATTTCAACGGAGTTGAGTGTGTTGCCCACAGGCGCGGTATTAAAGCCAGTGGCCGGTCGCGCCGGAGGTACCTGGTAGCCGGGCATGCCCTGGTGCAACCGTATTCGTTGAAATCCGTGTTTCCACCCGAATAGACCAAGGTGACCGTCACTCGTTCTGGCCGGCGAGTGTGGTTTGTGTGAGGAATACCCGCCAGCTGGTTTGCAATCGATTATAATCGCCATCGTTCCTGGACAGTGAACACTTGACCGAGCAGCGGCACTGTCGCAAATCATTGTGAAAAATAGGATGGTTATGGTTCTATGTCGTTGATGCTGGTATGCTCAACCTGAAGGATAGGATAGCATTGCTTGCTCATACCCTGGAGTTGGAGTAGTACAGGTGCTAACCTAGTGATGTCAGGATCCAACTTAAAAGATGATAAGCTAGAGAGTCTTTTATAACTAAATGATTATTAATAAGCTCACCTTTTCATCGCAAGTTTAAATGAGTCAGCTATCCCACTTATAAAGCCTTGCATACTCCTTGGTGTCACTTTATTTTCATTTATGACGGGTAAGTCTAGCCGAGTACCTTCTTGTACTCGGGGTTTTATTCCCTTGTTGTTGCGATGGTGAGATGTTCTATGGCTATTGCCCAACTTGCTTCTACCCCGCGTATGGGGATGAGTAGATCGTGGGCACGATCAATCTATCTATCGTACCTCTATGCTATTGTCGGGTGTGATGTTGGACCGGGCACTATGTTACAACTAAGTGTGCGTTTGTGAACCAAAACTTTATTTGCTTCCGCAATTTGGATTTGAACTCGGTATTGTAATATTTATTTCGTACTCCGATGTAATCTACTATTTGTGAACCCATGTATCACTATGAACTGTTATATGTTGAACTCAATTCGGTCTGGGCTGTATTGTTGAAAGTTTGAAATCCTTCGAGATTTCACGGACTACCGGGTTGATATAGCCACAGTGTGCTGATTAAGTTGCTTTGGCGACTCATAAGTACATTGTGTTTATATTAATTGGTCGGTTCTGTTACATGGGGTTCCCCATGGAGGATCCAGCGGGTATAGTTTGGAACATACCCGTTCGCCCAAATATCATTCCTCATCTGTCGTTGCTCTTTCCTTGTCTGGTTCTTACACTTGCTATAGGGACAAAACACCCGAATCGCCCCTTTAGAAGCTGGGCCAAATGCCTTCTCCAGGAAGTCCCCGGTCCCCTTAACCCATTCATTGGTCTTGTCTTTGAATCCCGTGTACATCCACTCACGGTCGGCCATCCTCTGTCATGCGCCAACATAAGCGAGTAATAAGACCAATATCTCGCATCTACAAGGCGTTCCTACCATCTACTAGGTGAAGGATAGGTCCTAATCCCACGAGGATGCGTAGATGAGGTTAGCTTCCATGCTCCGCTCCGTCCGAGACGGAATTTCGGCACACCTCCCGGCTTGTTCTCCCGATACACGTCCCGATAGGGAGAGTGTGTATCCGGAGAACAACGGGGAGGGGCTGACGAAACTCCGACTCGGACGGGGGCGGAACATGGAAGCTAACCCATCTACGCATCCTCGGCTGTCCAAAAACGTGGACAATCCGAAGAGAAACCGTCGCGATATGCACCGATCCGCATACCAACGACCGCGAATCTCTTTCGGACGGGAGACGCCTAACTCGGTTACGCAATGTACTTACAACAACTATAAGGAAGAGAGGTGAATTATACCTAGGGTGGCGGCGCGAGGCGGGTAGGTGCACGAACACGGTCAAGGTCCCTCCGACAAGTCCCGCTCGCAAAGCAATAAAGATATCAATATTTGTTGAAAATTTCGGCAGAACCTCCCCTATATGGGGAGGTTCCAAGACTTGCAAGAAAACCGCCGGCTCGAAGGCCGGCGTCCACATTTGCGGCACGATGGCCCACACAACCACAAACCCGGCACGAAGGCCGTCAACACAGAAATGGCGCGATGGCCGACAACCCTAGAGCTTTACCTTCTCCTCCGGCGACGCGCGTGGACGGACGTCGTGGACGAACGGTGTCGGACGACGTGGACGAACGGCGTCGGCGACGTGGACGGACGGTGGACGAACGAAGCGGACCTTC
This sequence comes from Themeda triandra, assembly GCA_018135685.1. NCBI lineage: Eukaryota > Viridiplantae > Streptophyta > Magnoliopsida > Poales > Poaceae > Themeda > Themeda triandra. The sequence goes on along the minus strand of JAENPR010000006.1, from coordinate 1,554,993 downwards.
TCCGGCTCCTCCTCCCCTTCTCCTTCCTCTCCTCCCCTTCTCCTTCCTCCTCCCTTCTCCTTCCTCTCCTCCTCCTTCCTCCTCCTCCCCTTCTCTTCTCCTCCTTCTCCTCCTTCTTTTCTTCCTCCTCCCCTTCTCTTCTCCGCCCCTTCCCTTTCCTTCCTCGGCCTCCTTCTTCTTCCTTCCTTCCTGCAGGGCCCGGCCAAGGCAGCCGAGGAGCTTCTCCTCCTTCCCTTCCTCTGTCGAGTGGGAGGCCGAGGAGCTTCTCCTCCTTCCCTTCCCTTCCTGCAGGGCCCGGTGGAGAGGGCGGAGCAGGGGGACGGGCGGAGCAGGGGAGCAGGCAGAGCGGCGGCGGAACTGGCGGCGCGTGGCGGAGGCGGTGGGGATCCCGGCCGCGCCGGAATGTGTGCGGCGGAGTAGGGGGAGTGGGGGCGCGAGGGCGGGGAGGGCGGCGGAGGAGGGCGGGGGCGGAGGATGCGCGGGGAAGGATGCGGCGGAGAGGAGTGGTGGCGGCGGCGAAATGGCGGCGGCCGGGGGTGGCGTCGCGGTCCCGGGTTGGGGACGAGATAGGGTTTGGGGGTCGGGGGGGGCCGGGTCTTTTTTTTTTTTTTGAAACTCACTTTGCCGATGGCCATAGCCATCGGCAAACGCAGCCACGTGGCACCTCTGAGCCGCCCAGGCCCACCTTGTTTGCCGATGGCCGGCCATCGGCAAAGTAACTTTGCCGACGGCTTTCCAAGGCCATCGGCAAAATTTGAATTTTTTTTTGTGTTTTTCTTCCCAATTTTTTTTACGATGGCTTCCTATACCAAACACATCCCGGTTTCAAAAGTTGAGACAATTTTGAGTTTTGTGGCTATATTTCGTTAATTATTTTGGTTTCTTTGAATTTTCCCGCAACTCAAAATTTGAGCTAGGTACATGAAATAATGCAAACTTTTGATTCGAAAAATGATATTCATGATTCTTGGAGTATGTTGAGGCCGTATCTAGGACCTCGCATGAAATTACGACCCTGTTGGCCTCGTAACATGGGTAGTGACGTGCCCGGAAAGTGTTTTTAAATTCTATAAAATCCAAACGAAGTCCTAAATTGACGAAACATGACGAGTTGTCTCGCCATCGCATGTGTAGTGTGTGGTAAAAATTTCAAAAAGTTTCGAGCAAGTAGTGACGTCGGATGGTCAAAACCCAGACATCTCCACATGTGAGGGTTTTGACCATCCGACGTCACAACTTGCTCGAAACTTTTTGAAATTTTTACCACACACTACACATGCCATGACAACACAACTCGTCAAGTTTCGTCAATTTCGGATTTCGTTTGGATTTTATAGAATTTAAAAACACTTCCCGCGCACGTCACTCCCCATGTTACGAGGCCAACAGGGTCGTAATTTCATGCGAAGTCCTGGATATGGCCTCAACATACTCCAAGAATCATGAATATCATTTTTCGAATCAAAATTGTGCATTATTTCATGTACCTGCAGTTCAAATTTTGAGTTGCCTGAAAAATTCAAAGAAACCAAAATAATTAACAAAATATAGCTCAAAAGTTCAAAATTGTCCCAAATTTTGGAGGTGGTTTGTATTTGGTGTAGCAAGACACCAGAAAAAAATTGGGAAGAAAAAACAAAAAAAAATGATTGTTTGCCGATGGCCTTGGAAAGCCATCGGCAAATAGGCCATCGGCAAACAAGGTGGGCCTGGCGCTCCCCAGGCTGCCACGTGGCCACGGTTTGCCGTTGGCCGTGGCCATCGGCAAATGCCGCAGGTTTGCCGATGGCCTAACGGCGGCAACCATCGGCAAACCCGAGACGGCGTCGGTCGCCGTCCGTCCGCTAATGGCAAAGTTTGCCAATGGGTTTGGTATGCCGATGGCCGGCCATCGGCAAACAATTTCTTGGCCGATGGCTTTTGTTCGCCGATGGCGGCCATCTAGAAACAGCTCTTTCGATGGTCCATTGTTCGCCGATGGCCCGGCCATCGGCAACAATATGTTTGCCGATGGCAAACCGGGATGTTTGCCGATGGCTTATTCCTTGGCCATCGGCAAACTCCTGGGCCATCGGCATAAACTCGCTCTCCGGTAGTGAGAAAAAAAAGAGAGAGTATCTGCTGAGGACTGTCCTAATAGGATTGTGCCCAGTAATGACGTGACTACTAGTGCTAAGACTGTACCGTCCAGCTAGCCGGACATACAGTATGCAATAAAAAAAATTAATTTTCCAGCTCGTATGACGACGGCGTTTTGACGAATAGAGTCTTGGTGAAGCCAGCATATGCACACGCCAGGCCGGGCGACGACTTGGCCAAGCAAGTGCGAGACGACTAGCGAGGCGAGACTGACTCGTTCGGCGTAGCAGGGGTCGGCAGCGCCCGTTCCCACCGCCACCTGGGAAAAGAAATGAAAAACACCCGTCCCCGTCGTCCGCCGGTGCGCGGTCGTCGTCGCAGGCGCCGACCTGTGCTGTGGACTGCGACCCTGCGAGACAGTAGAGACTCCGTGCCTCTGCCACGTACTGCTCCTACGCATGCTTGACAGTTGCTCTGGGGGTTTGACGAGCATTTCCAAACTGATCTGCCATGCAGAGGATTCGCGGCCGTTGATGTAGAGTTTTTCTTTTCTTGTGAAAGGACTCAAATATATTAGTAGTTGTAAAGACAGTAACACTTAAAAAGTTAGACGCAGATTTATAATTTCCGATCTCAAGAGACAGACTTGCAGAGCATCCTATCATTCCTAGAATCCTAGCTAAGCTGACAGCAGAAGATAGAGTCAATGAAGTAGTGACTCATACAAAAGGCACACACAAGATACAAAGGCGATGTTGATGTAGCGTTGATGGCCATTATGGACTGACGTTACGTTTCTTCATGGCACGCAGCCATTGGAACAACCATACGTCAACGTCGAGAGCACGAACGGCATGTAGCTTTAGCTAACACAAGTGGATAAGCATGGGCACAGCTTTGGCTTCGTCACATGCATGTACAGTTAGAGAAGAGTTAGGCATGCATCCTTGTGTAGCAGACTGATGCCGCAGTACGTAGTGCTGTGCTCCATCAACTAGCTCTCTGTTTTATTCTCTCTGAGACACTTAGGCCGGATCAGCCACGGTACCAGAAGCCTTGCATTACCACTTTACCAGGTCTTATCTCCGGCGTCCGGCCGGCCGGTCCCGCAGGGAAAAGGAGTCGCGTCGCGATAGCGGGTGCCCTCTTTTTCTTGAGGTGTCGTTTTTTTTTTGACAAGTTCTTGAGGTGTCGTTGTAGTCGATCGGCCGAGTGACGCGAATCGACCGATTGACCAATTAACAGCATGGAGTAGCATGGTCGCATGGCCGGAGTAAAAGTGCTGCCAGTCTCTCTCGTTTCCTCAAGGCACGAGCACGAGTGCAACTTGCAAACACGTACCCTTGTCGAAGTTGTCTGTGACCTGCAATCCAGTGCAATCACACGATGCTTCCTCTACTCTCCGTTGACAGTGACACGTACCGTACTAATGTACTGTCGCGTGTCATCAGCGCACCGTCGACGTCGTGGAGTGGCAGCGGGATGCATGCATTTGATTGACGACGTCCGCTGGTCGACCACACGTCCAATTAAATTGGGGTCTTCATGGATGAACAACGAGTTATGGCTGGGGTAGCAGTATAGCGGTGTACAGTATATCCTTCGGATGGAGTTCCGTCTGTTGAAATCACTGAAATTTGACAGCGAGAGTAGTGCCATCCTGTCACCCACCCTGACTCTGCATCTCTACTTGAATGGGAGAAGGCTGAAGGTGTGGTAGCGATCAGGTTATTGCTGGTAGGAAAAGCAGCTGATAAGACGGAGTCCAGAAGGGCGCCACGGAATCGGTGCTGCCATTTGCGTCCAGGACCAAGAGGACGACAAGGCCCAACCCGCGCGTAGCGGGCCCCAGACTTGAAGGCCTAAACGAAAAGGCCCGCACCGTGACCCATCTCGGAAGCTGCCAGAGTGAGCCCCCTTGTAATCGTGCGAGAGCAGAGAGTAACTTGGACGCTTTCTCAAACCATGCCAAGAGGGCGACGGCGGCAGCGGCCGTCCGGCGATCACCGGCGTTCGACACCTTTTGTCGAGTAGAGTTCGGATTCACATCATTCGAATCCTATTCTTTTCTTTTTGACAAATTTGGTACAAGAATTTATATTTTAGATTCGGGGATCCCTATTCCCATTCAATGAACAAGAATACAAGCATCTTTGGAGATATCCTAAACTCCTATAAAGATAATGCCCACTAGCTCATTTCTTTAGCCTATCCTTACGCAACATCATCCCGTAGGTCCACTTCTCTTTCCCCAGTTAATATGAAACTGCATGGTCTGTCTCTTTGCTTGCCTGACCCATCATGTTCGCATGTAGATATAATCAATAAGGGGAGTCCCAATACAAGACTCTATCACAGTTTATTTGACCCCAAGTCCATAATATTCGAGATAATAAATAAATTTAGACTCTATGATAGAGTCTGCATTGGGACTGCCCTAAGGCTAGCATGTCAATCAATTTAAGAGTCGTCACTAAATCCATGCTACTAACGCATCCATTTTCCAAGGCTAGCATGGCGATTAGTTTAAAAGAAACCAAGAGTCTCCAAGAGTCTCCATCTGCTATACATAGGAGGGGGAATGAAGACGAACAACACCAGGCCACAAGAATATTGCAATAGAAAAGCTCATGTAGTGAGAGATAAATTCAGCTGGGATGCAGCTTGCTTGCTATCAAAGAGCTAGATTCATAAGTTTTCTTGGCTGCATAAGAAGCCCAAATCAAGTAGATTCCATAAATCCTCCTGTAAAGCACTTCGAAGTTCCGCAGCACCAAACGGCAAATCATCTTTACATCATTTTACATATCAATCATGTCTGAACATTATTTCAAGGCTATAATTAGTTTAATCTAGATTTTGTCCTTTACTTTGTTGGATGGTACAACAATACCTTCACAAAAATATCATTTTAAAAAGTCCCGCAGCAACGCACGGGGTATTCACCTAGTTTAAGAAAGCAAGAAAACAAGACACGACAAACCCAAGAAAACCTCCAACGCAACAGGATAGCTAACCAAACCACATTAGTTTCCTAGTCTAAGTTTAAAACTTTGGCTCTCGTTTCAGTTGTATTCCGCACTTCTGTAATAATGGCTGTATACATCCCTCGGATGTAGAGGCCGGATTTGAATTATCCTTTATCTGAAAAAAAAAGCCAGACCACATACTGCGCGTCTGCGCTTAACTCTCTTAAGGCCAGTGGTGGAAGGGGCAAGGCAAAGCTCTCCCTTTTCTTGGGTGTCCTGAATTGTTGCTTCTTCCGTGCACTAAGATTCATCAATGGTGCTAATTTTAACTGTTAATAATTTCAGGATTCAGACACCTCCTGTGGCTATTATTATCATCGCACGAGAGCTTGTCCCACAAACACGGTGCAGGAGAAATCAATCGCGATACTTTTCATAAATTCGTCATCGATATATACAATCACTGCATCAATGGATTCTTTTTTCACAAAAAATGAATTGACCGTGAAATTTGGGCTCTTAGCGAAGTAAGCCAGTGACACACTGACAACTACTGATGAACAAATGAGTTAAGGATCGGGTAGTAGTAAAGAAGAGCATCTCCAACAATTTGGTAAAAATCACTTGGTAAATCTTGAGTTTTAGCAAGTTGCTAATTTATTTGGCAAGTAAAAAAAATACATCTCTCCAACAATTTGCTATTCCAACTTGGTAAAAACCAAAAATATAGGCCCACATGTACCGATCCAACTCAAGTTGCGTGATTGCATGCAGTAGGAGACGGCGCGCATGCGCGGGACGGGAGCCGGCGAGGGAGAGAATTCGGGATACCAAATGGACTCCGCGCGCGGAAGAATACGCGCGCGAGACCGTGATATAGCAAGTGCGAAAATATACCAACCTATTTTAAGGAGTTGTTGGAGAAGGAAAAATGTGATTTTGTCAAAGTTATAAGAATACCAACCTATTTTAAAGAGTTGTTAGAGATGCTCTAAGAAAAGTATTGTGGCTGACCTTTATCAAAACACCATGTCATTCCTTGTGGTGCATATTTCTCAGCAAAAGGCAGCATTCCCACTCAATAAAAGATAGCAGGTTCTTGGCATTCTGGCATTATTCCGTGGTGGTTTTGATGTCGATCAAACAGAATAAACATAGCCCACTTTGGCAGACATGATCCAAGACCGGTAGTGAAGGGGGGTCACGAACCGATGGTGGTCAGCAAGCTGTAGTATAGTGTCCGGTAGCGAGAACTTGAGGGTTGTGGCCGATGCAACCACATGTTCTGATCGCTGCAGCGACCTAGTACAAAACAAATTTTCAGCTTCGTGCATGCTTACTTTTACCAAGAGAACCATAATAGGAACCATGTGACCTACACAATGTTCAGCTCGACATTGTTTTGATGATCAGCCTTGCGAGAACTGTTGCCTTCGACCCACATATTCCTGCTACATCCTAATCCTAGAACACATGACTGTCGACACCACTCATTGTTTCTTGATTATCTCTGCTACGATTCCTCACGCACTCTCGTGTTGGTAGGCGAATGATATATATACACAAGGCTTTTGCAATTTTCAGCCGTTAGATAAGTTAAATACTCGGAAAGGGGTTGCTTGGCATTTAGATGAGTTAGTAAATACTGGAACATGGTACATTGGTACATGCCACATGCAAGGGACACAAGTGCACTTAGCAACGCTTTTGTGCAAATCAGGACGGTCCGATTTCAATAAACTCAAAAGAGTCCGGCTTACAAATAAGCATCAGTTGGCTTATCAACGACGAAAACCCATCAACCGAACAGCTCTATGATCGAGGCAAAGACACCTTGGATTATTGCCCTATTCCCAATATATAAGCCAATTAGATCCCTTTCAATCGCCATAGAGACGAAAGAAGAACAAAACGAGTTAGGGTGTAGAAGGCAAAATAAACTAGAATAAAAAGAACAGTAGATGTCACCAAGAGACGGTAAAAAGACTGGTTAGCATGAGTGCGTTGCCACTGATGAACCCTGATGGATAAGCGTGTACATGATTTTAGATAGGCTTGAACCTCTATTTTTGGAAAGCTCGGTGAATTTTACGGAATTTCATTAGAAGAATAAAAGTAAAATGAATTACAAGCAAACCACTTTGAAAGGGTCTTTTTTTGTGTGAATAACTTTAAAAGGGTCTTTAAGTTCGAATGTACCTCTCCTAAGAAGAGTAATACCATCTACTAGGCTCCATTATATATATTGGAGTGAAATGCACTGTAGGACCTTTAACTTGCAGCAAAGTTTCATCTGGGTCCGTTAACTAGGAAACCAGACATCCGGCCCCTTAAACTTGTAGTCCCGTCTCATCTGGGTCCAAAACCGGAAACCAAGCTGGTTTTCTGCACTATTTTTCAAAAACAACCCTCCCCTACTTCCTACGGTTCATTTTGCTCCTCTATCTGATCTCCATCCCGCTCCGCCCGACGCGCCGCCCGTACTCGCGTGCCGCGCTCCCGCCCGACGAGGGCTCGCCGGAGGTGATTGAGAGGCGACGGAGTTGCCGGGCGGCGCCGCGCACCCGCAACCCGCCTCGATTCGGCCCGTGACGGCCTGCAGCGTGCCCGCCATGTGCGCCGGCGGCACGGCATTGCTGCGGGGCGGCAGTGCCGACCGTGACGGCGCGAGGCAAGGCGAGCGGCGTCCTTATGACGCGGAGGCGACGGCGGCACGACTTAGCGAAGAGTATGGCCGCGCTCGCGAAGGCTAGCAACGCGGTGGCGGTGATGGCATTTGAGCAAGCGGCGGCCATGGCGGGTGTGGCCAATTCGGCCCGTCCGCCGGTGGATACGCGACGCGAGCGAGCAGGCGAGGCGCAAGGCGCGTCCGCGAGCTCGGTTGTACGCTCGGTCGAGCGATGGCGCGGCGATTTGCGGAGGCGGTGTGCCGTGCTCGGCGGCGAGAGCGAGGGAGAGGGCACGGGCGTGGCAGGGGCGCTCGCCCGCGTCGCAGCCGGCATGTGGGAAGCGGGGCACGGCGGCGACGCATGCGGGGAGCGGGGCGCGGCCGTGCCGGAGCACCTCGGGGTCGCGGCAGACCCTGCCCGTCGTGTCCGCGGGCAGTGTCACCACCACGTCCCACGCCTCGCCGCCCTCGGCCGCGGGCAAGGCGAGCACCAACCCCTCGTCGGCGGGCCCGCCCACGCGGCACGACGCGCGCCCCGGGGGCACCCCGGCCACGAACTCCGCGCCGTACATGGGAACGTGGCCCAGCGCCGCGCACGTCAGCTCCGGCCCGTACATCTGGAACGGCGCGGAGCCGCCCTCCTGTTGCTGCTGCTGCCGCGCGTGGAGCCACTCCAGGGCGCGCCGCAGCTCGTCCTCCGGCACGCCGGCGACGTGGCGGTCCAGTGCCGCGGCCACGACGGGGAGCCCCGACGCGAAGTCAGCGTGCGCGCGCGTGAAGTGCACGGAGCTGCCGTAGTAGCCCAGCGGCAGTGGCGCGTACATCCGTTTGGGGAAGTCTAGCGCCAGCGTGAGCTCCTGCTCTTCGTCCCCGTCGGTGGCGCCTGTAATCCGGAGCCAAAAGAGCGCGGCGAGCGCCGCGAATGGGGTGGTGCCAGGCTCCAGGGAGGAGAGCAGCGCGCGCACCGCGGGCACCGGGATGTGGAACGTGGCTGAGGACATGGCGGCGACATCGGTGATGGCGGCGCTGGCCTTCTCGGCGAGCAGAGGCAGGGGAGGTGGCGGCGAGGTCGGGGAGACCGCCAACGCCGGCGCGTGCAGGAAGGGCGGGTACGTGCTGGTGGTCCGGCGGTGCGCGGCTGCCCAGGTGTGGAAGAAGGGCTCAAGGTTGAGATGAGAGATGGGGAGGGGTTTTTTTTTGAAAAATAGTGCAGCAAAATCAGCTTGGTTTCCGGTTTTGGACCCAGATGAGATGAGACTACAAGTTTAAGGGGCCGGATGTCTGGTTTCCTAGTTAACGGACTCAGATGAGACTTTGCTGCAAGTTAAAGGCACTACAGTGCATTTCACTCTATATATTGAGAAAACAATCTGTCCTGTTAGCTATAATTGCCATGACTAAAGATGTAATGATGAACAGTATACTCTTTGTTGCGTGCCATCAATCACTGCATGGATTTTTTCCCCCTAAAAAACAAACTTGTGTACTGAAATTTGTTCGTCGATGAATACATGCGTGCACTTGATTTTGGTACTGGTTGATTTTGTTTTGGCGTTCCAATCTAATAATTTCATTACTCTAGCACGTTGGTGGCATTTCAGCTCTTCCTTTGTTAAAAGTTCCACTAGTATTTCATTTAAGACATTCTTGAGATTCAAACTTTCATTGATATCCATGCTGATAAAAAAATCGTTATGATCTCCTTACATAGTCAATGTCAAATCATAGAATGGACCGGTGGTGATGTCTACTTTACCACCGCTGGACAGACCGAGATCGAAACAACATCACCATTGGATCATACACCGAGCCAGCAGTGATGATAACCTTGGTTATCAACGCGTACTTTGGAAATATCGTCGGTGAACGGGAAGTCACTGACTGGTGTTGATGACCGATTATTATAGTAGTGAATCCCGCGGACTGCTACGACCGCTCAAGGGTTGTGGAACTATTGCCTTCGACCCACATTCTTGTTGCATCTCAATCCTAGAACATCACTCGTCGACACTGATCATTTTTTCTTGATTGGTTCTACTCTGAACTCCCACGCACTCTTGTCTTGGTCTTGGCAGACGAAAGAGATATATATACAGGGCTTTTGCAATTTTTCCGCTGCTAGATAAGTTAAATACTACTTGAGATCGAAGAGGTTGGTTGACATTTAGATGAATTAAAGACTGGAGCATGCTACACGACACATGCACGTGGACCTTGCAGGTTGGACGTTTGCATGCGTAGATTATTATGGTAATATAAGTAGATAGAATATTATTAAATATATTTTTATAGTATATATTTTTCAAGAAGCATTGGTGTTGCTAATATTTTCTACACAATCTAATTACATTTAAAAAATTAACCAGCACGGATATCATAATGATACTCATTTTGCCACGGAGTGAGTACGAACTTTTTTTTTTTAGCATAGTGAGTAACAGTGAGTATGCACGGTTGACACCGGTACGCGGCCTTCATGCGCAGCTCGGCCGGTTGCAGTGCTGCCTGTGCTGCCTCAGGGTCGGACCTCCGCCATCTGCAGCTTCGCCGCCTCGCAGATGGTTCGCGTCGTCTTGGACAGCCTTTTTTTTTTTTGAAAAGTGCATCACATATATTAAGCTCTAAGCAAAGGCAAATCGCCAGATACAATGTCCATTACATAAGATGGAACTTCACTCATGTAAATACATGAGCCAGCATCTAAAACGTAAGCACCATGGACAGCTATTGTACAGCTTCTATTACATAACTAGACATTATAAAAAGAGAACTCTGATTGCATGATGTCTCGAATATGTAAAATCAAAACCCCAATACTACTACGATCTAAACTTGTTGACTTAAGGGCTGTTGCCAGAACCATTGCATCTGTTTCCAAAATGATTTGCGACATACCTAGCTCAGCTGCATGAGTAATGCTTTTGTAAGCTGCAATTGCCTCAGCATGTAAGGCTGATGAAGCATGCCGAATGTTTCCAGCCCCAGCTGCCAAAACCTCACCATTCATATCTCTCACCACAAAACCCCAGCCTCCAGATTTTGTTTCCGGGTCAAAAGAACCATCTGAGTTAATTTTATAAATGTTTTCTGGTGGAGGTGTCCATGAATCTTGAGCAACAACCGTTGGTCTCTCTTTAGTCTCTTGTAGCTTCTCAAATTGCATGAGGAAGAAAGAAACAGAGCCACAGATTTCAGTTGCAGTAGGCATCCTTTCATCATTATTGGCCTTATTTCTTGCTGCCCACCATCTTCAAAGAAAAACCAAAACTTTCAATTGCTTATCTTTCTGTAGCTTCCAAATTTTATTAATTACTTCGAAACCAGATTGGCAATTTATCAACTCAGATCTGATGTCTTCCATATTAAGAAGGCGCCAACATTGTTTTGCAAATTTGCATTTAAAAAAGATGTGCCCACAATCCTCATCTAATCTTCTACAAACAGGACAGACAGTATCCAATTTCACTCCACGTCTGGCCAAATTCCTTCTTACAGGAAGAATGTTATGTGCTAAACGCCATACAAACATTTTAACTTTATTAGGTGCCTTGAGTTGCCAGATCTTGTTCCAATGAAAATTCCTCTCACCTTCATTTGCATTTACCGAAGTAGAAGCATCTTGTCCTGTTTGCGCATCTCTTCTCGCCACAGCAAGTTTATAAGCTGATTTGACTGAAAATATCCCTTTTGCATCGAAATGCCAAGCAGGCCAATCCTCCATATGCTCATTAATAGGAATTCTTAATATCTCATCAGCATCCTGTGTCAAAAATATATCACGGATTAATTGCTCATCCCATTCTCCTGTTGTTGGATCTATAAGTTCACTAACTTTTGTCAACACACATGACCTTCTAGGTGTTACTGGTTTTCTTGTTAAGCCTCTGGGCAACCATGGGTCTTCCCATATTTTCACTTTCTCTCCGTTCCCAATTCGCCATATGACTCCTTCTTTCAAAAGTTCAGCCCCTTTCAAAATACTTCTCCAAGAATATGAAATCCCATTCCGAGGAACACAATGTAGAATATCTGAAATTGGAAAATATCTTGCCTTTAGCACTTGGCCACAAAGGGTGTCAGGGCTAGTAAGCAATCTCCATGCTTGTCTACTAAGCATTGCCAGATTAAAAAAATACAGATCACGAAACCCCAGACCACCAACCTTCTTGGATCTTGTTGATTTTTCCCAACTCAACCAATGGATTTTGTTTGTTTTGTCCTGCTGGCTCCACCAATATCTTGCATTAATCATACTGAGATCATCACAAAAACCTTTTGTAAGGTCAAAGCATGACATAGCATAAGTGGGAATAGACTGTGCTACAGCCTTAATAAGGATTTCCTTACCAGCTTTTGATAAAAGTTTTTCCTGCCAACCCTGAATTCTGCTCCAAACCTTTTTCTTGATGTATTCAAACACAACTTTTTTTGATTTTCCAATGGATATTGGTAAGCCCAAATATCTTTCACTCATTGCTTCATGATCAATAGGAAGATCAGCTTTGATTTGGCTCCGAATTTGTTGACTTGTATTTGGGCTGAACATAATTAATGATTTATCTCTATTAATTTTTTGTCCAGCAGCCTGTTCATATAAATCCAAAATATTTTTAAGATTCATGTGCATCATTCACCCTTGCTTTCATTAAAATCAAGGAATCATCAGCAAAGAAAAGATGATTTACTCTTGGTGCACGTCGACAAATTTTAATGCCTTCAATCTTGCCCCCTTGCTCAGCCTTCTGCAACATTGCTGATAAGCCTTCTGCACATAAAATAAATAAGTAAGGGGACAACGGATCGCCTTGTCTTAAGCCTCTTTGGGGGGAAATCCGATGGGTATACCCTCCATTAACTTTGATTTTATAAGTAACAGAGGTAACACATTTCATAATAAGTCGAACCCATCTTATATTAAAACCCATTCGAATCAAAATATTCTCTAAGAAAGCCCATTCCACCCTGTCATATGCTTTGCTCATATCTAATTTGATTGCAGCTAGTCCCTCGTTGCCTTTCTTTTTACCATTTAAATAATGCGTTAACTCATAAGACAAAAGGACATTATCCGTAATTAGTCTTCCAGGAACAAAAGCACTCTGAGAGGGGGAGATTATTTCAGGCAAGATATGTTTTAATCTGTTGGCAAGAACCTTAGAGACAAGCTTATACAACACACTGCAAAGGCTAATTGGCCGAAAATCTTTTAACATTTGTGGCGAGTTTATTTTAGGAATCAACAAAATTGTAGTGTCATTCCATCCTACAGGCATTTGCCCCCGTTAAGAACATCAAGAACTTCTTTTTAACTTGATCACCAACTAGATGCCGAATTTCTTATAAAAAATAGATGGCATACCATCGGGGCCTGGAGCTTTTAAGTCACCTATACTTTCAAGAGCATTCCATATTTCCTCCTCTCGTAAGAGGTTTGATTAAAGCCTCATTCATTTCCCGTGTTACTCGGTATCCACACAATTCAGCACTTCATCAAAATGTGTACCTTCACATGGCTTGAAAAGTTGTTGATATTGGTTAGCAATAAAGGATTTCAGATGATCTCCCTCCACCATACCTCCATTCTCATCTTTCAAACTTTTAATCCAATTTTTATTTTCCTTTTTGAGGCAAAAGCATGAAAGAAAGCAGTATTCCGGTCCCCTTGATCAACCATGCATTATGAGCTCGTTGCTCCCGGTAAGTATTATGTTGGTCTAGTAAGCGATCAAGCTTATAACGCAAAATATGTTCCCGGTTTACTGATTCTTGTGAAATATTCATCCTCCTGCATCTTTCCAGATCAGATTTGGCTTTTTTAATTCTCTTCTCTAAATCTCCAAGAATGTTCCTATCCCAATCCCAAAGATCTCCTAACACTTTTCTTTGTAACTCCATCATACTTTTACATCCTTCCTCTCTAGCTTTTCCCCAAGAGTCCATCACCCGTGCATTACATTCTTCCTCCTCAAGCCATTTTGCCTCAAATTTTGGTATTGTTTGTACCTGTCCCAAGCACTCAAATTCTCTACTCCCCACATCAATGATAATTGGCCTATGGTCTGAGTGCCGAGGATCCCCATTGGTAACCTTCACCATAGGAAATATACACCTCCGGTTGCTATTCGCAACAGACGATCAAGTCTCTCTTTTGTAAAGCTAGCAGCCACATGATGGTTATTGCGCCAAGTGTACGGATCCCCCACAAATCCCAAATCATGGAGATCACAATCTTCCAAAGCACTAATCTGAACTTATACATGTTTGATTCTGCCCTTGGTTGTCCACCCTCTTTTTCGAAGCCAAACAGTATCTCATTGAAATCGCCATTGCAAAGCCATGGCATTTTTAATCGTTCCTTCAAATTACGTAACATTGCCCATGTATTATCCTTCTCCTCATTTTTTGATTCACCATAAATGCCGGTGAATCTCCATTCAAGTCCATCCTCCTCTTTTATGACGCTATCAATGTGATATTTAGAAAAACTTTTACTGTAACATCAACTTCTCTTTCCAAAACAAAGCCAAACCTCCACTAGCACCTTCACTGTCAACTGTCACCAGATTAGGCAATTGCAACTTCCACCTTAACCAATCCATCCATTTTCCATCATGTTTAGTTTCGAAAGGAAGAGTACATCGGGGTCCTCCCCGCTTCGGACATCCGAAGCCCACGAATTGCCGGGCCATTCCCCAATCCCCGGCAATTCCAAGTTATTAGCCTCATTTTTTCACGCGAGGCTGCTCTAGCAGCCCGCGTTATCATTTTTTGTCTTCTTTGAAAACTCAGAAACTCCAATCTCACTCATTTCCTTAGATGCCGGCACTAGGGCCATAGTAAAATCATCAACAATTACCATGGTGTTTCCTCCTTGTACATCAATATCATTCATCAAGGACTCATCGACTTCCGTTTTTTGCATGGGTAGAAAGCTTTTTATCAACTTCGAAGAATCATACGAATTAAATCATGCGAAGGCCAGCTAGCATCCTTGGGAATTAGATTACTAGCTGGTGAAAAGGCTTCAAGATCCTCATCTTCTCCAATTTCTTTCGCTTCACTTTTTTTTTTGTAGAAGACATCTTCGAATCTGAACTCCCCAAAGTACCTGAAGAATTATTGCTGATAGATGAACTGCCTACCTGAGAATACCACTCACTATGATTTTTCAACCTTCTTTCTTCCGGTGCACGTAATTTTTCACTATATGGCAAGCATCCTTTCTCATCTCGAGTAGGCGGCGTGGGACACCGAATCTCCGAGTGGCCAATAATGCCACATGAAAAACAGAAGAAAGGAAGCCTCTCATATACCACATCATACCATTCCTTCCTTTGTCTCCTGGCTGAAAAAACAGAAACACCACGTGGTAAAGGATCATTTAAAGAGATTAGTACTCTTGCCCTAAGATCCTTCCCCACTGCCCTTTTCTGACTATCCACATCAATTTTCAACACTTTTCCAATCTTTCCTGCAAGCTCCAAACCCCATCTTTCGTTGCGAAGAGCCAAAGGTAAGTTGAGAATATTAACCCAAATGGCTAACTCATCAAAAGTAACTTTAGTTGGGCGTAAATCATAACTAAACTCTTTTAGAATAACAACCTGTCTCCCCACAGCTTGTTTACCAATATACCACGGAGAACCATCAAGAATTCCTTTTTTATCCACCTCAGATTCAAACTCAGCAATGAAAAGGTTATCATCCATCATTCTCGCCATTAATCCCTTTGGATTGCCCCAAGCAGGTAGCATAGCAGCCATAATAGTTTGCAGCTTTAAAGGATTAGGCACTAAAACCTTACCAATTACAGCATGTTTTACTGAAGCTAAATCTAAATCATCTGCATCTTCTAAGACCAAAACTTCTTTCTCTTTTGCAGTCAAATTGAGCTTGCCAAACAACTCTGAAACTTGTTCCTCAACACCTTGGTGTCGCTCTGACAATGGCATTGTATTCCCTCTAATTGCTTCAGTAGCATATGGAGAAATATCTCCTACTCCCAAACCTGCATTTTCCCCCTTCTCCATCTGTTCCATTAGCCTCCACCAATTAGACACAGAGATCTAACCAAGGACGGGCAGTGATGCTAAAGATCACCCCTTTATCATCCCGAATCAGATTCTGGTCTGATGGAGAAAACCAAGGGAAGGGGAAGAAAATCACCACTGAATTTTTGAGATAACTTACTGTAGTACTCTCCCTCAGATGCGTGTACAGCTTCCTCCAATCTCCAACGACTCCAACCTTGAGAGATCTTAATCAGACAAGCAGCACACTCGCCTTGGGTGCCTGCACAGCTTCCTCCGATCTCCAAACTCCAGAATCGCGATTAGAAGGAGTGGGGATGAGGAAAATCGCCTCTCTCTACTGTTCACTGAAGAACGCTCGAGAAGGCACTCGACGACTCGTCTTGGACAGCCTTGTTTCATTGGCTTGCGCCTTGCGGCCTCGCCCGGATGGAACGACAGAGGTAGGCAGACCGCACTAGAGAGCCCCCTTTTTTTTTTTTAATTTGAGGGGAAGCACTAGAGAGCATATGGGCTACCGCATGATCAGCCCACAGGCCTAAATAACAGTTGGGCATTTGCTACTTGCCAGTCTCTAGGCCGCTGAAATACAGGCATAATGTGCGAAAAAAAAAGTCTCTAGGCCGCTGCTTTGGGTGAGCCCAGAACAGGACTAAGGAGTAAAGGAGTCTGGAAGACATCGAGCAGAATATCCAGAAGTTATTTCCTGATCCCCTCAGGTTCCTTACTCTTCCTTTCTTGTCTCATCAAGCTCCTCTTGCTCTATCTCTAGCTAGAACCTTCTAGAGCCTCTCGGGGTTCTTCTTCCTCCTACTGCTGTTTTTCCTCCTCTGGATTCCTTCCCTAGCTATCTATCTCTCATTCTGTACGGGGCGACGCTAACAATCAACAGCCATTGTAGACAAGCAGTCCGCGATTCACACAAGATCATCATCACTAGGATCATTGCCATAATTTGTGACGTTGAGTCCTCCTCCCATGCCTTTAACCCACAGTCCTGTTGCATCTCAATCCTAGAACATGACTCGTCGACACCACTCATTTTTTCTTGATTGTCTCTGCTTCCATCTCTCATGCACTCTCGTCTGGCGCGGACGAATCATATATACACACTACATGAACATATAGGGCTTTTGCAATTTTCAGCTGTTAGATAAGTTATAGATACTCGAGAAGAGGTTGGATGCCTGGATGGCACTTACCACATGGAAGGGGCAGACGCACTTGGCAACACTTTTATTTGCGCAGAACAGGTTGGTCCCGTTTGCAAATAAACTGAATATATGATCAGGTTTCACCTGTAAACTATAACATATATGTTTCTTCAGGAGGGACAATCATCGAGGCAAACACGTACGCCTTGGATTTCACTAGTGTCAACAAGCAAGTTAGAACCCTTCTAATCCTCGTAGAGATGAAAGTAGAAAAAAAAAAGTTAGACAGTGCTAGTATTATCGTAGTATTTTCATTTAATATACCCATAATAACTCATTCCTTCTAATCATCCATGATAAAAAACCATTGCTAAGCGTTCCTTGACAGCAGCAGGTTAAATTAAACAATGCTAATCGTTTGATCTGCTGCAAAAGAAGAAAACAATACCAGCACTTCTGCACCGTTTGGCCGTGGTGTGAAAAATAATAAAACAAGGGCTTTGCTACATGATATAAAATACTTATATACATGCATGTTTAATCTTTTTTTTGTGTTTATTAACTCTTTTATAATCGAGTTAGGATAATATACACACTCAATTATGTAACGTGTGTTAGCGTGTAGTATAACATATTTTAGATCACCAACGTTCAACACTCAGTTAACGTGTTAGATGTTGATATTCTTCATGTATTTTTTTTTCCAATTGAGTATGTGAAATTAAAATGGATTATTCGAATTCATATTTGGATATATGCGTAAGTAATTACCCACAGTTACGAAAGGATCGGAAGATTACATAAAAACCGGATCTAGGAAAGGGGGCATAACCGCATAAGCGTGTGTATCTCCCGTGATTTAGGGGATTTAACAATAACTAGTTGTAGCTTAATTAATTATTGTTTAACAATAATTAGTTGTAGCACAATGATTTAAGAAAGGGGGCATATTGCTGCTGACACACCGCCGGCCTTGGGAAGGGCCTACATGTGCGGGGCTTCTGGAAGCCCACCCAGGACCGCGATAGCCGCCGACGAGGCGCCCCTGGGGTTCTGCACCCCCGTCTCCCGGAGGTCCGCTGCCTACTCGCCGACCGGAGAGGCGGGAACCCCGGCCAAAGACGGCTCCCTCACGGGGCGGCTCAAGAACTTCGCCAAGAGAGTCTTCCACAAGACGACCACCCCGCTTCTTCCGGCCAAGGTGGACTACTCCAGCTCCATCAAGCTGCCAACGCGGAGTAGGCACATCGCAACCAACCCCCTCTCCAAGTACCCGGTGGCAAAGAGAGGCGAGATTCTCGCCATGTAGAAGATGGGGTTTATCGAGTCACAACCGACGGTGGAGGGACAACAGAAGCTGGACGCGATGTTCGAGGGAAGACCAGGGGATGCCCGAGCCTTGCAGGAGTTGCACGCAGGCGAGGAGCGACAACAACGACCGCGGAGACGCCTGAGCGCCGGTCCCATCAAGCACACCGCCGACTTGTGGATCGAAGCCGGTGCGCGGAAACTAGAATGTTTAGTGCGTGAGTAATCCGTTAGGTACGCGTTCTGGGGTGGCGGGCTGTGTTTCAAATTTGTTAACACCCCAGAAAAACTTGTAAAACTCTCTTCTACTTAATACAATGATGCGCAAATCTTTTGCGTATTCGAGAATTTTTTTATTTATAAAAATCTAAAAAAATCAATGGTTCATATTTCTTTAAGGTATTATCTCCTAACAGGTAAAAGATGTACCGTAGCATTGCCCATAATAAAACAAAATAAACAGCTGTACTGCCGGTTCAACCGGCAGTGATAGCCCATCGATTGAAGTCATGAACTGAAAGAGATACTCTAATATTGCCGGTTCCAAAACAATCCGCGGATTAAGTTCTGTAGTACTGCTCCTTACTTTTAGCAAGGTTTCAAGGTTTCGCCCTTCGAGCACACATTGAACTCTTGTACCATTTATGTACCCCGTGAATCAACATACATGATTGATGTGGCACGAGATGGGCAATAATCGCGAATCACATCAACTTTGCTGTTAGTGGCCCTTGTGGAGCTAATTGCTCAACGCTCAGCTACCAGAAGCAGAACCAACGTGGTGACGGCACGAGCGCCGCGGCAGACCCAAGAACACATGAGTGTGATCACCACCCTGACCTACATAATTCTGCTGAAGCCTTTAGTAGCGCCATGCGTGCTTACTTTCACCAAGTGGAGCTATACGAGCACGACTCCCTACGGACCCCCTCAACCCAAATTCCTGTTGCATCCTACTCCAAACAACCTGACCCCCACCGATGTATTTCCCTGCCTGCCTCTACTTCGATCTCTCATTTCTTGTCCCACAAAACTTTTGCAATTTTTGCTGTTGGCGAGACCAAAGGCACGGTGTTAGTCTTTAGAGGCGAGCTATTTATAGGAATTTAGGGAAGGATGCAATGCCATTGGAATGGTCATGTACCACCGTCGTCCTTGTCTGATTTTAAGTGTTCCTTACTATCGAAATGCCATTGGAACGGTCATGTACCATCGTCCTCGTCTGATTTTAAATGTTCCTTACTACCAGGGAAAATGGAAAGAGGCTAAACTATATAAAATGAGTCAAAATGTTGTTGCAAAGTTTTTGTATATAGTGTACCCCATCAGAAAGCTGTATGATTTGTTCCATTTGTGTAAAACCTTTTGCTTCGTCCGTTTATCTCAATAAAAAAGCCAAAAAGGATTACAAGAGATATATACAACAGTATAGGAAAATGAGAATAAACAAGCCAAGAAACTTTAGTGCATTGGTATATTTTTCAGTTCTTTAGTTTTTTTTTCTGTATAGTGCCGGTCAAGGCTCTCTGCTTTACAATAACAGCTAAAAAGAAAAAAGTTCAGTTCTTCCTGTCTTAGAAGTCCCGTTAATCTTTCATCCCAAACATTCTTAAGATTTAATTCGTTTTGAGCTCCTGTATAATAAAATCCCGCTGTGATTGCTCAACTATCGTGGCCAATGCAGGCACATGTTTTGATCATTGCACTGACCTACACATAATTTATTTATTTTTTTTAGAGAAAAGGGTTCCCCCCGCTTTTGTATTACCAAAAGGCAACAACGTTTACAGCATTTGCGTATGCGCGCCCGCGTAATAGTTCAGCAAAGTTCTAAGGAACTTCAAATGAAACTGAAACTGAATGAACGACGGGATCTAGAGATCCTCCAATCCTAACTTCTGCAGCGACAGCTTGTGTCTGAAGCCGACTTCTCTCAAACCGATCTGGGTGCACCACCGATGAAAGTCGAGCAGCCAATTGTACCGATCCTGATGATGACTCTGTCCTTCCCGGCGTCCACTGGAGTCGAGCAGGCGAGCTTGCTTGCAACTCCACCATCCTGACGAAAGCCAGCACTTGCACCTTGGTGTCTTCCTTGAGTATTGAGACCCATCTCCCCAGCATCTTCGCGATTCGTAGCAGCACCTTTTCCATTCCCATCCAGACAGCACCCTGAAAACATATTTCATTCCTTAGCTTCCACAGAGTCCACAAAATAGCAGAAGTGACAGTATTAACAGCATCAAATTTCTTGTTAGCCACCCATAAGCTGGCCACAGATTCAAAACTAGCCCCAATCTGTGTATTAAAGAAAGAGTTCACCAACTGCCAGACCTGTTGAGCCACCAAACATTCAAAGAAAAGATGGACAGTTGATTCTGTTTCAGAACAAAACAAGCAAGAAAGGTCATCTAGATGTTTCCTTTTTGCTAGATTAACTCTTGTCAGCAGTTTATCTTTAGAAAGTAGCCACAGAAAGAATTGCACCCTAGGGGGTATTGATAGTTTCCATATTGAACTCACATAAAGAGGAACAATCCCCCTATGAGTAATTATAGCATATAAAGCTTGCCCACTGTATTTTCCTGAGGAGGTGAAGTTCCAAATAATATGGTCTTCATCCTCATCAAGAGTAACTGTCTCCATTAAACTAACTAGTTCATGCCACATTTCCATCCCTTTAGTATCTACTATTCTCCTAAAAGAGAGCATCAGAGTATCTTCATCCCACACCTCAGCCACTGTTTTACCCTGCTGTTCATTAATAACATACAGGGGCCAAAAAACTGTGGCTAAGCTCACATTACCTATCCATACATCTTCCCAGAATCTAACTTTTCTTCCATTTCCTAATTTCCATTTCACCCCTAATAAAGCAGCTTGCATAGCCCATACAACCCCTTTCCAGAAAGGCGATGCCCCATCAGCATTGCAGCACAGGATATTTGGTTTTTTTGTTTTATACTTGAAGTCTATAATATCTTTCCAAATAGCATCAGTGCTTAATTGGTATCTGGCTATCCAGGCCCCTAATAAAGATAGATTTAAACTCCTCATATCTAAAACCCCCAAACCTCCATCCTCTTTCCTTAAGGAAACAAGTTGCCAGTTAGCCAAGTGGAACTTTTGATGATTCACATCATCATTCCACAGAAAATGCCCTAGCTGAGAATTAATCATTTTTATTGCCCATTTACGGAATTTTATGACAGACATGAAGTAAATAGGAATGCTTGATAAACAAGCTTTCAGCAATGTTAATCTCCCAGCATAAGATAAAAGTCTTCCTCTCCACCCAGCAATTCTTTTAATTATTTTGTCCACCACAGGTTGCAGATCCTGTTTTCTCAACTTTGTATAGTGTAGAGGCACCCCTAGGTATTTTATGGGAAAATCACTTTTCTTGCAGCAAAATAGCTTTGCATAAGCATTGGTCTCATCCTCCCCTAGACCCATAGTGATTAAGTCACTTTTATCATAATTTATCTTCATACCTGACATCTTTTCAAAGCACACTAAAAGCCATTTCAAAGTACCAGCCTTTTTCCAAATCATCTTCTAGGAATAACAGGGTATCATCTGCATATTGCAGACTGATCACCCCCCCCTCTCACTTGTGGCAGCAAGCCTTTGATCAAACCTACATTAGCAGCTTTCATCAACATCCTTGTAAACACATCAGCTACTAGATTAAACAAGAGAGGAGATAAAGGATCTCCTTGTCTTAGGCCTTTTCCAGGTTTAAAGAATTTACTATTCTCATTATTCATTCTTATACACAAAGACCCCCCTTTCACCACTTTTCCAATCCAAAGGATCCATTTCTCTCCAAAACCTCTTGATCTAAGCATTTCCTCAAGGAAACTCCAGCTCACCCTATCATAAGCTTTTTCATAATCTAACTTTAGGATCACACCTTTTTCATGTTTCCTATGTATCTCATGAACTATTTCATGGGCAGCTACAACACTCTCAAGGATGTATCTCCCTTTTATAAAAGCGGTTGGTTGGCGAACCAATGTCGGCTACTCCTATTAGCCTATTATTCAACAACTTGCCAAAGATCTTGAAACTACGGTTCAATAAGCTAATAGGCCTAAACTTCTTCGGGTTTTTTGCTTCGGTTCCTTAGGTATCAAAGTGATCATCCCATAATTGAGTCTTTCTAAGTTAATGTCCCCCTACCAAAACAGTTTACCAGGGCTATCAAATCTTTTTTAATCACATCCCGAAATGTTGGTAGAACATAAAAGGCAATCCATCGGGGCCAGGTGCCCCATCAGCATATGATTCAAAAACTGCTTTCCTAACTTCCTCCTCAGAAAACTCAGCTTCCAACAGTTCATTTTCTGAGTCAGTAACTTTCTCATCTACATCCCGAATTCATCATCAAGATGAACTCCAGTGTTTTCTTCATGACCAAACAAACTTTTATAGAAGTCTACAAAGATGTTCTAGCATTTTCCCATTATCTTCCACCCAACCCTCAGGGGTTTCCAATCCCAAAATCCTTTTCTTCCTGTTTCTCTGATTAGCCACAGCTTGGAAGTAAGCTGTGTTCTTATCACCTTCTTTAATCATCCTATCTCTTGATCTCTGTTTGACTTTCATCTCTTCCAATCTCCAGATGGCTTCTAAGTTTTTGGTAATCTCTTTCATTCTCTCCTTTTCATCAGGTGTTAACACCCTTTCCTCCTGTGACATGTCTAATATGTCAAACTTCATCAACAGCTCCTGTTTCTCTTTCCTAATGCTAGCATTAATGTTAGCAGCCCATCCCTTCACTTTCTTCCTAAAAAGCCTAGTCTTGAATTGCCAAATATCCATAGGATTATCAAAAGCACAAGGAGTGTTCCATATTTTCTGCACTATTCCTTTGAAATCTGGTTGCTCAAGCCACCATTTTTCAAATCTAAAAAGACTAGGGCTCTTAGGAACCCTATTACCCAGATTAAGGAGTAGAGGGACATGATCACTCACTCCTCTAGCCCTTGTAGAGACATAAGCTAAAGGAAACTTTTGTTCAAAGTTCACAGTGCAAAACACTTTATCTAGTGCAGCCATCACAGGTGAGTCCTGGTTGTTAGTCCAAGTATAGCTTCTAGAAGAGTTTTTAAGCTCTATCAAACCCCACTTATTTACCACATCTTGTAGAGCATCTGTCCATTTTTGGTTAATGTTCCCTGTATTCTTCTCTTCTGCTTTTAATGTAATGTTAAAATCCCCTCCCAGAACTGTAGGTCCTTCCCAGTTAGCTAGGAGGCCATCTAGTTCTAAGATAAAGTCCTCTTTCCCCTCATCATATGGGGAACCATATATCACCACCAATCTCCAAATAAGATTGTCATGATGGTTCTTTAACATACCAGCCACATAAAATTTACCTACTTGCCAAGCAATTGGTTCAAATTTCTTATCATTTACTCCTACTAAAATACCACCAAATTTGTACCATTAGCGGGAAGATAGCTCCAATTAAAATCGGGTGTATATATTTCAAGAAGGACTCTTCAAAGAGTTCCTTCTTAGTTTCTTGTAAGCCCACAAAATCCAATTTGTTATCATTAACAAAATCAGCAATACATTGTAATCTACCTTCCTTGTTTAAGCCCCTTACATTCCAAAAAGCTCCTAAATTTGTTGACATTTAATAACTTCTTTTAATTTTTTGTTACCTTCAAAGGTATCTCCAGTCAGCACTTGGTTAACCAAGGGTTGACTACTACAATTATCACAATTAATCTGTCCACCTAAAGGTGGAAAATCTAAGGCTATTTGTTCAATATTTAAATCACCAGGGAGGTTAACCTCAGGGTTATCTCTTTCAAACTGATCTCTACAAGCCTTTTCTTTTTCTTTTAAATTCTCAACTAACATACTAGCATCAGTATCATTACTGCCAAGTTTAATATTTACACAACCAGCTTTTAATAAAAGAGACTCATTGCTTTCATAAGCAAAGGATTTAAAGGTTGTACCTGTTTCTAAGCTCCTCCTTTTTGCTAGTTCCTGAGCCTTTTGTAGAGCTGTCTTCCCATCTTCCTTCCCCCTCCTTAGCCTTGGCATCCTCTCAATGGGACCCCACTTGTTTTTCCTCTTCTGCACTTTTTTATTGAGAGCTTCTTCCACTCTGTCAGCCAGTGTATCTTCTTTCCTTTGGTAAGAGCCCATTTCTTCCAGAGTAACACCTTCTTCTTGATCATTCTCTTCTTCATTCACATCATCTAGCAAATCATAATCTTCATCAGAATCTTCTAACTCCATCTTCTTTAGCAGAGAAGAAACATCCTCAGATGTCCCCTGAGTAGCTTGTCTTCTGAACTCCTCCCACTTTGAATGCTGAGTTTCATCCTCAATTAAGCTCAGGATTTTATGCCCCACACCTCTACAATCAGAGTCCATCCTCAAGGATGGGTTTGGTGTCACAAAACCCTGCTGAAAGTAGTTCTCAGAGTTTGCTGTCTTGTTTTCAGGGATCAATCCCCTACTGTCCCCTGCCAAAGAACCTTCAATGTTGATCATTTTCTCAGGAGTAGTCTCCACATCTTCAACCACTATACAAGAATCAGCAGGAGTTAACTCCTTGTTGTCAGTCTTCAGTATATTGTCCAAATCCATCTTCTCTCCCCTTTCAGCTGTCATCAGCATGTCAACTTGTCCTTCAAAGCACCAAGTCTGGAGTTCAGGTGCTATCAATAGCTCCTCATCCCAGACTGGTTTGTTTTCTTTGTTCAGACTTGGCTCTTCCCCATGCTGGCATTGTTCTTTCTTCTCTTTCTCCTCCATCAGCATTTCAGAACCTTCTCCTGATCCCACAGCTGGTGGTGTGTCTGACTAAGAGATGCAGACCCCCCACCAGCCCCATCACACTTTTTGTTCTCTTCAGACTTGTCTTTTTCAGATCCATCTTGATTCTTGCTATTGCTGCTCTCAGGTATATCATGATTGGTGTTGTCTTTCTTCTTGCCATCCCCACTATCATCATCTCCTCCAGGGCCCATTCCAGGGCCAGTCCCAGCTTCTTCTTCTTCCACAATCTTGATGTTAATCACATACAGCTTCACACCCAACTCATACAGCCTGGCTTCAGGAATCTTCTTCTTATCTCTGCAAGCCACTTTCACCTTGACCAGCCCATAGAAGGACTTGAAGATGCTAGCCCATTCCACATCCATCAAGATTCCAAAGGAAGAAACCACTTGTGCAAAGGTTTTCCAATGGCAGTATTTGGGAGGGATTCCTTTAAGCTCCACCCAAACCTGATCCAGCACACTGTATGGCTCCACTTCACCTTTCCACTCTTGAACCTCAACCTGGACCCCTTCTTTCCTGAGATTGAAAGAGGGATAACTCACAATATCACCGACTCTCTTGTTTGGAGGGAATCTGACCAGAAACTTGTTTTTCTCCATCTCTCTCAGTTGCCATGGCCAATCCTTGCTGTAAATCTCAGCCAGCTCACCCTCCAACTCAGCTTGTGATATGTGCCCAGACTTGATTTTGACAATCCCACAGTTAGTCAAGTTTAACCAATTCACATTCTTCTCATCTGGGGTGTCCACATGATAAAAGCCTAGTCCTGGACCAGCACTACCCATGAAGCAAGCTACTGGATGATCAGTTAGCCAATGAGGACACAGATCCATATGATGACCAGGAACTCCACAGATAAAGCACAGCTTTGGACGACTACAGTTACCCACAAAGTGCCCAGGTTCGCCGCAATTGAAGCATATGAGCTTTCTGTACCTGGGATCTATCACGAAGTTCCCCATCACCTGACTCCCTTGTCCTTGCCCCTGTTGGGTGGTTCTTGGTTGTGGACGAGGTTGAGCTTGAGGCGGCGGTACCTTGGGCTGGCCTTGCTGTTGCTGCTGGCGCGGTTGCTGGTAGGGTTGGCGCGGCGCCGTCTGCCTTCTCCCTTGTTCCTGCCCTTGCTGAGCTGGACCTCTTGGCGGCGGCGGTGGGGGCGGCGGCTGGCGCCCTTGGCGCGGCGGCGGCGGCGGCGGCTGCTGCAGGCGCCGCTCCTCCGGGTACCAGACCCACCTCCCTTCTGCCATCTCCTTCTTCTTGACGATTTCGGCGTAGGTGGCGCGCTCTCCCCCTTTTCCCCACAGATCTCTCGCGAAGCTTATCTTCACCGGCGGCCTCTCCGATTTGGTGAACTTGGTGGCTGGAAAGCAATCAGCCGCCGTGAAATCCCTCGCCTCCACCAGATCCCGGCGGACCCAGTAGAGTGAGGACCGCGAGGACGGGAGGGGATGGATCCTGGATCTTGCGGGGTGGTGGAGAACCAATCACCCACAGCTGGCCGAAAATTTCAGCCACCACCTCGTCATCTTGGAGTTTTCCTTCCAGGTCCCTCACCAGATCTCCTCCTCCCTCCTTCACCTCACTGCCATGCGGGGACACGGCCTCCTCTCCCTGACCAGCGGACCCCGTCTCGCGAGGACGCGTGGACAGCCATGGAGGGAAGGGCCAGGGTGGATCGGGCTCAAGCCCTAGATCGGGCGGGCTGGGTCGCCCGTCCGAGGAGGAAGACGACAGGTCCATCTCTCCAGGCGATTCTGTGATTACCTACACATAATTTCTTTGAGCTTCGTGCGTGTTTATTTTTTACCAGAACCATACCGTGACCTACAAAGCAACGATCAACACCTTTTGTATACCTGTAACGACCTTGAAAGATCGATAGCCATTGACTCACATTCTTATTGCATCTCAATCCTAATAGGAACATTCAGTACTCTTTGGACACCACAATTTTTTTTTTCCCCTGATTGTCTTTGCAGTTTGCTTTGATCTCTCACTCTCGTGTTGGCGCTCAGATCAATGATACACACATGTCTTTTGCAATTTTCAGCTGTGGGCCGGCTCAATGAGAACCTACATAGCTATTTGTAGGCACGATGCACGCGCATGGTTTGTGTCCGCTGTCTCATTTTTCAGTGTTCCAATATAAAGTCCGAAAATAAGAAGAGCGAGGTTGCTGGCACTTAGAATCATTTGCATAAAAACAACCCATTCGTAGAGTTGGAGCAGATCTGTGTGCCAAACAGTACCATCTGCTCGGATGATGGATGTCCAGAAGCACGCACGCGGTCAAGGAGCTCTCTGCAGGGACTAGATTCAAAGCTCCATTGCTTGACTTGCCTCCGGGTCAGTGCTGTGCAGTTCGGTGGCTCATCTCCTCCGGGCGACAGACTGCTCCAGTCCTTGGACGATAGGAAGCGCGCGTGCGCCTTCGGCGGTCGGCGCTGTCCGCCGAAAACCAGCGCGGCGCGTGCGAATGAGCCGGCCAGCCTCGAGAAAAAGTCAAAAGTTTCCTGGACACGCTGGCAGCCGTCGGATGGGGCTTCCACGCTCGATACAGGGCCGCAAGTTACGTCGTGCCTTACTGAAGGAACTGCACCCAATCTGAGTCCACCGTTGCCACGCTAGCACGCCGTTGGGCCAGGTCCCACCGCGCCATGTGCGCCCCAGTAGCCAGGGCCGAACTCGTGTGGGGCTTGCGGGCATGTGAAGACAGTGGAAGAGGTCGTGCGCCGTTGCCAATGGGGTGTGCGGTCATGGGGCTGTTGCGAATGATGCCAGCAGCCGACGGGCAGGCATGGTGGCAGCCAAATTCCTGTTGCCTCCTACTCCAAACGACCCACACACGTGCACGTATGCCTCCACCTTGATCGCTCATTCTTGTCTTGGCAGCCAAATGGCATGTGAGATGTGACACCCACAAAACTTCCACAATTTTAGCTGTTGGTGTGTTCAAGTGGTGATGGGGCACAGTGTGAGGAGGCTAGCTATTTATGGGAAGGAAGGATGCAGTGGCATGGTACCGTCGTCCTCTTCATCAGTTTTTAAGTAGTTCTGTTGAATAGTGAAAACGGAAAGAGGTGACACTATATAACGGAACAAAATGTTATTGTGAAGACTTCATATATAGAACCCCCATCATAAAGCTGAATGATTTGTTTCATGTGTATAAACCTTCCCCTAGTTTATCCTGAACAAGTCATATTTTCTGTTAAACAAGCCAAAAAGGGTACAAACATTTGTTCTCCAAGAGAGTTTGCATGATTTTGTCGTATGTGCACAGTCCTTTTGGTCATTTTGAACATACCTTCAAGTTAAATATTTTTTTTTATAATTTCAAGCCAGAAAGCTATCCAGATGATATGTTAGAAATTTGTTATTTTTATATTTCACAAACGAAGTCGAGTTGTGTATCATCATATCATCTACATATGTGTTTTTTTATGATTTTAGACGACTTTTTTACCGTGGTTTACACGGGTTTTTTCATGAAGGTCGTGGTTTCTACCATATATTTTCCCAATTATTAATGCACCTAGGATTTGTAGGTGAATAATTAAAAGTCACCCAAGCATACAACTACATGTACATCTTCAGTTCGACACATAAATAACAACTTACACTATGGCATGAAGTAATCAACTAGAATAGACAAGGAGAACATGAGAGGCACAAGAATGCCATGGGTGGATCGGCATGTGTCCAATCATAGGGAGTGGGATGCAGTGGGAAAATCCTCGGCCGTGTTTTGGTTCTTGCGAGACGGAGCTCGCCTTGCTTTGCTAAGCGACGAATCAATGGGAAAAAAGCTTTCGGTGTCGATCGGACAACCTTTTGGCTCGTTTCTCTTTAGGAGAACAATTCTGGCTCATTTGGGTCAGCAAGGCAATGTTTCCTTGCACTAGGGAGACGTGGCGAAATCATCAGACGAGGAACAAAACATGTAGTTTCCAGCACCCCACCACACTAAACCCATGCGCTTCAACTGAGCATGGCCCGTGACCACCGCACGGAGACAGATGTCAAAGTCTTAAGCCGCACCGGTGCTGGATAGCTAACCTCCACCCCTGTAATCTCCAAATAGCAGGGCAACATGTTACACGCTTGTCACACCAGTGTATGTAGTGAACAATTGAATGGCACTGGGGTGAGTTCTCTATTAAATATAAAAGAGTTAATAGAGATGTCTTGTGTATATTCCTTGATGATATATAGTACGACAAAATAATGGTATATATTCAGTTGGTGCTTAGTGCTCTGCTCCGACTTATGAGTTATGACCTCCCACAGCAACAGAGCAAGTGCGGCGTCCGAGCACCCAATGATTGTTTGCGATTTTGTATCTTAATGCATGTCTTGTTTCACCAAGTGGAACTATGCGAGCAGCACTCTCTTTGAACCGAATTCCTCTCGCGCCTCACTCCAAGAAACATGACCCAGATCGACGCCACACAACACGTGTTGTCGTCCGTCGTCTCCACGTACTTCAACCTCTCAGTTCTCTCCTTGGCAGCCGGAAATTTAACCATATGCCTTTTTTGTTTCATGCATGTTTGATCATTTTACCAGGTACTGAGCAAAGGCCGGATGGCTCCTTTCCTCCCTCCCGACCCGCCCGACCCGCCCGACACCGCCGCCGCCGGATCTTCTCCCCCCGAGCCGATCTCCCAACCAAGCTTGTCCCAGCCCAAGCCAAGCACGGATCCGTGTTCCCCAGGTGCTGATCTACTCATCCATGGTAGTTTCGCTGGCGTCCTCGTCTTCTCCCCGCCTCGCCGCTCCCCGTCGCGAAGGAGGCGGTCCGCCTCGCCGCCGGTCTCGGGGGCCACGGGCGCCGCCGTTGCGCAGGCTGCGCAGGCCGCGGGCGCCGCCGCGCTGGACGCGGGCGCCGCCGCGCCGCCCAGCCAGGCCACGGGCGCTGCCTCGCTGCCGGTTGCTGAGGCGCCGCCGCCTGTATCGGGGGCCGCGGGCGCCGCCGCTGCGTTGGCCGCGTAGGCTGCGGGCGCCGCCGCGCTGGACGCGGGCCCCGCCGCGCCGCCCAGCCAGGCCACGGGCGCCGCCGACCTGCAACCCGCCTCGCTGCCGGCTGTTGGGGCGCCGCCGCCGGTGGTCAACGCGCTGAGGCCCACCTCCACCGGCAGCACCCTGCCATGTGTTTTGCCGGCCGCGACGCCGGCCTTGGTCGCGGTGGCGCCTCTCCAGGTGGTCCTCTGCACGGGCTCGTCTTCGAGGGCCAGCGTGGACACCCCTGCTCCCCTCGATGAGTGGGGACTGGAGGATGCCGTCCTCGTCGTGGATGGGCCCGATGACGACGGGGAGGAGTTGGAAGAGGGCGAGCTCGTTGAGGTGGCTGTGGGGGGGTCGACCTTCTGTCCCTCCCCAGGGCTTGGTGCCCAGATTTCGGCAGGCGGGGCCGCGGCGGCCGCCCTCGTGTCGCCCTCGCCGGCTCTGGAGCCCAGCTCACCGGGAAGGTCGGTGGCTGAGGTCGCTCTCGTGCGCCCTTCCGCCCCGAGCGCGTTGCCATCTCCTTCCTCCGGTGTTGAACCTGCTATGGTGCATGTCGTCACCGTCGAGGATGCTTCCGACGACGACGAAGTTCCGGACTCGACCCTCATCCCCTCCATGGGCAGGCCCAAGCACCGACGCTGGTGCGACTCTTCCGATGATGACGACGAGGAGGTGCACGACTTCCTGACCTCGTGCCGTGCCACCTCGCCCCTGAGGCCGGACGCGGGTGCTGTTGCCACCTCCGCCAACACGGTGCCCGCCTTGGCGTTGGTGCGCGTTCCTGCGCTGTGCCGCCTTGGCTCGCGGCCGGTGCCGCGCACGCCGGCGCCGCGACGCCTTGGCCCTCGACGTCCTCCGACGCCCAGGCTGCACGTCCCTCGCGCGGCGGCGCGCACAGATGCTGATGGCTTCACCCTCGTGGAAAGCCGCCGGCGAAGGCGCCGTCGTGCCCCGCGCCGCCGACGGTCCGTGCCCGCCGCGCTCGTCGGGCGTTGTTTCAACTGCCTGGCGGGGGGTCACGTCGCCGCCCAGTGTACCTCCCCACCGCGTTGTCTCCTCTGCCTAAGCACAAGGCATCAGGCGCGGAACTGCAATCGCCAGCGTCGTCCCCGTCGTCCGCCCCAACGCACACAAGACCCCTGCCTTCGCCGCCCGCCAAGGTTGCACCATGGGCGTGCTGGTGGGGGTAGCGGGGGCGCTCCCAAGTCACTCGCGCCCCCTATCCTCATCGGACAGATTCTTTGTCCAGTTCCTTCGACAGCTGCTTGCGGCCCGCGGCCCGTTGCCCGTCGTCGACGTCGGCGGCGCCGGGGCAAACGACCGAGGGTCAACATCGACAACGACACCGACGCCGCCACCTCCGGCGAGGACGAGGGGCCTCCGCTTCAGGCGGACCCGATGGATGACGAGCTCGCAGCCTGCCTCGTCACGCGCCCGTGTCCTTCGCCTCCTGTGTCTCTACAGGCACAGGCAGAGCTGTTGGTGCCCCTGTCGCCGCCGCGTCCGACCAGGCTCTGCTTCGCAGTGGACGATGCTAGCGAGGATGCCGCGGCAGGGGCCTCTCCGGCTGCCACCGCTGTTGAGGCGCCTTCGGTGACCCCGGTGGCCGACGCCGGGGGGCAACCACCCGAACTGGAGGCGCCCGCACCCGGGTCGAAGGGCGAGGACGCCGTGACAGTGGCCTCCCCGGCCACTACCGCTGTTGGGGCCCCTTCTGTGGCCCCGGTGGGCGACGTCGGGGGGCAGCCACCTGAGCTGGAGGCGCCTGCGCCCCGGTGGGCGACACTGGACGACTTCTTCGACGCTTTGTGTCTCCCGCTGGAGGAGCCTCTCATCCCCAACACGCCACGCCCGCATGTGCCGAGAACGCGTGACGACGATTGGTTGCCACGACGGAGCACCCGTCTGGCGGCAAAATCGGCATATCGCGACCCGAACCCGGAACGGCAGGCAAAGCGGATCATGCTGAGCAGGTGGACTAAGCGGCCCTCCAATGACGTGCCAGACTCCTCCGTCTACGACGAGTTCGCCAAAGCCTACGCTGCAGCAAGCCTGTCTGCCAGGAAGGAGGCAATGGCGGTTATGTTCCCTCAGCGCGGTGCGGCGCGCCGAGGACCGAAGTCGGGCATCGGTCCGAAGCCGTAAGATGGGTGTCTTCGGCCTCTTTGTCGCTCAATTGTTTTAGTAGTTAGTACAACCCTCGAAGCTCCGCTGTTAGGGCCGGCGCCTTTTGTGAGTGTTCTGTCCGTCTAATCCTCTTGGCACCTCGCCTCTAGGATAGCCGGAATGTAAAAACAATTCTATCTTCTTCTTAATGCGGTACGTGCAGCGCACATTTTCGAAAAAAAAGATCATTTTACCAGGTGGAGCTATGTGAGCACGACAACCTTTGACCCGCGAGTTGTTGCATCTCACTTTAAGAAAAATGATCCACGGAACACCACTCCATGTTCTTGACCATCTCCATTTCAATCTCTCGTTATTGTCTTGGCAGCCAAAATGATTCACACGCAGCTATTGCAATTTTTAGATGTTGCTCATGACATAGACATAGTGATAATCTAACTATTTATGTGCGAAAGATGTCCTCTGTTGTCACTTAAGATCAGTTATACTTGTGTAGGCCGGATTGGGTAACGCGAAGAAAAGTCACCCGGCCCAAGCAAGAAATTGACACTGATACTGACATGCATGCAAAATCAGCTTTTAGGATGACTGAGCAGTAGTAATTATCGCGGAGCTTCTGAGTAGGGCTTCGTACAGCATCAGAGGCTGCTGCTTAGTGCTCTGATCTGACTTGAGTAGCTTCCACAGCAACAGAGCGAGCATCAGGTCCTTTGTGCTGCGAGCACCTAGTGTGTACGATTTTGTAACTTATGCAAGTTTCATTTTACAGAGTGGAGCTATGCGAGTAGCACTCTCTTTGAACCGAGTTCCTGCTGCGTCTCACTCCAAGAAACAAGACCATGTATAGATGCCACACAACACATGTTGTCCATCTCCGCTTCAATCTCTAACATTCTCATCTTGGCACCTGAAATTTTATAGCTATTGGTCATGGCATAGAGATAACCTTACCTATAGCTATTTATAGGCAAGGTTTACTCCACCATCACTTAAGATCAACTATTAGTGTTGTTTGGATTGGTAGGTGAAGAACTGAAAGTATCCACCCAAGCATGTGGCATATTACATCTTTCCTTATAAACAACTACAACTTCTCACGCTACTTCTTGTAGTGATAAACTAAACTAACGAGTGGGCTTGGAGAAGAGGAGAGCCACAAGAAAATATCAACGGTGGGTCAGATATATGTCCAATCGTATATAAGGAGTGGGATGCAATGGCCGTCTTTGAGTTTGTTCTTTAGTTTTTACACCGGAGTTTGTCTCGCTAAACTAAGCGAGGAAACCGACAGGAAGTCAGGAACACATATTTGATTGACGAGAGAGGTTGCTTTGGTGTTTAATCTGATGACTGCTTGGCATGCTTACACTATCCATAGTTTCGCATGCAACCAATGCTCAAATCAGGAATGCAATTAAGCCATCGCTGGTGCCGCTGATGAAATCGAAAGCAAATCAAGCAGATCTCTCCTTTTCTCGATAAAGGATTTTCAATATCCGGCCTCTATATCCGGGGATGTACACAGCCAATTGTTATAAAGGAGATAGAAAAATAAAAGAGAGAAAAGTCATAATCTTATACATTGACCAGGACATTACAACAAACGATAGATGCTTCGACCCTCTATTTGATCCGAGAGGACGTCCTTGGCTTGCTCTTGACGCCGCAGCTGAGTCCTAAGTGTCACAGTGCAGGACATTGCTAGAAGTAGGTGTGCTTGTATTGATGTTTCAAGAAGGTAAATGACATCCGCAGACGTCATCATCAACGAAAGAAAGAGAAAATTACAACGACGCCTCCAAGGGGGAAGATGACGTTGATTGCGTCATCACCGCCGGCCCAACATCGCCAGGCAGGGTTTTCACACGTAATCCAAAGCATTGTAAAGTTAGAAGTAGTAAAAATTAAGAATATGTATAAAATGTGGATTGTAACAAATTAAATGTGTCTTCATGGTCTCATAGCCCTTAGGAGGGAAGTATGGATAAAGAGGTATGCTATAAAACTAATTAAAGAACTCTAGGTAGGATTAAGATATGGAACCGTAACTATTTATTCAATAAACATTCAAGTGGTAACCTATGTATGATTGCTACAAGAATTTATGAAGCTGACCTAGTGAAATCAATATAGCAACAACGCTCTCTTCCCCCAAATGGAGCGTAATCAGGCAGCAATCAATGGACCTATTCATAGTAAGCTGCAAAGAGTGGAAGGAAAAGGTTACCTAAATTAGTGACAGCAATGTTGAAATTAGATATAGACTCATGTTCGCATGGCTGATGCTTTGTATACATGAGCTGAGCTTTGTAGTGTTAATAGCATCATGAGAACCATTGTTTCCCTCCTATGTATTAGTATGAGCCCAAACAATGTCATTGGTATCTGGAATGATCATGGTTATAAAAGTGCTGTCGCAATGAGTAAACTGAGCCAAGATCAATTTGTAGTGGCTTCGCTCCAGAATGAAATAGCACATAATACAAACAAATCACATGTCTGACACTGCACACATGAAGATGAGCATGTGTGAGTTTCCGTACATTGGACTGAGCTGACTAAAGCCCAAATTGTAGCAGGCTGCTGCTGTAGTGAAGTACACAATTTGTCCAAGAAATATGTCCCTGCAGAAAAGTTAAGCTGAGATTGTATCAGGAAAACAACCAACAGGGAGAACTTACTATCTCCGTTATGGGGAAAATTCCAAAAAATATTGCGAAGTAAATTGAGATTGGTGGGATGAGATCATGGAAGGGGCAGAGATGGTCACCTCCTTTGAACTGAGGTCGAGCTCCGTGGTGGAAGCTGCTTGCGGCGGCGGTGGCGGCGCGCAGGATGCACGTGCGGGAAGCTGCAGTGGCGCGGCGTGTCGTGGTGGAGGCCGCTTGCGGCGACGGCGGCGGCGGAGGCGTGAAGGATGCGCGCGCAGGAATCTGCGGCCGGGCGGGGCTTGGGCAGGTGTGCGGAACCAGGGGATGATGTAGTGATGGAGCTCGGGGAGCGACCGGCGGCTGCTGCGGCGGAACCAACGAGCGGAGGCGAGGCCAGGGATGTGGCACGTACGCACGGTGTAGAAATTTTTAGGGAGGAGTATCGCCGTTTACTGTTGTCAGAACAGGAGAATGTGAGAGGTTACGGCAGTTTCAGCTTCCACGAACTTTATACACAAAGGCCGGCTCATCCCTTAGATATATCCACGACCAAAGAAGAGAAAAAACACTAGTGCTAGTATATACCGAAAAGGCCGCGCGCGTGCTTCGCCAGACGATAAGGTTGTTAGACTAGCACTCAGATCACTCGGCACAGCCATGCACACAAATACAAATCATCATCAAATAAATGACGGGCCTCCTGGGAATGAGATGCAATAGGAATTCGGTCTGAAGATTAGCTCCTCGTGGTAGCAACAGATCAATATGATGGTTCTGCGTGCCATCGCCGTGATGAAATGAGATGCTCATGTTGGCTTGTTCCACCTGCTTCTCCCGTTGAAACAACGCCGACGAGGGCATTTACATCACGTTTCAGCAAAAGTACACATTTAGACTTCATTTCGAGACTCTGTTTACATATGCAGGCCACTGTACATATGTTCCTTACTATTACAAACTAAGAAGAGTGATTCGGCCAACTAACATCACTAAGTATGCTAGACACAGCTTTCGTTCCACCACTATACTGATTGTGATGGACTCGATTTGGGGATGGGTAACAAATGGCGACGATATGCATCTGTCATTGCCTCATTGATCATCTAATGTCACTTTGGATGCAAACATTTCACGGGAGTTATTTTATAGACAAAACAATAAACACAAAGGATACTCGGAGAGAAAACGTCCACATTTCAAGGGAATATATATAGTAATGGAAAGGCTTGCATCTCATGATGATCTCGTATATATGATGATTTGCATATGGCAAAAGCTAAGCTACGCCTGGTTTAGCAACTTAGCATTCATTAGTTATTCCCGAACTTTGTGATTTGTGAATCAGCAATGAGAGACCAAGAAATTGGTAGGTAAAAGGCTCTGATGATTGATTGAGTCATGGTCGAGCTAGGCTGCACCTCAGCCGCTGATCAAGAATCACAGTGACGCTTGGTGCACCTTAGCTCGTGGTTTCGTATCACAGTCGGGAGGGGGAGAGGAAGGACGAGGAGAAAAAGCCCAGCCGCCGCCATCCTTGCTCTCCGCCGGCCTCCGGCGTCGAGCTCCTGCGGCGGCCAGGCAGCGGCGGCGTGGGGGAGGTGCCGGCGGCGGTGGAAAGATGCGCCGCCCGAGTCGCCCTATTCAGGAGCAACGCGGGGGCCTGGGAGATGTGCTGATCAGCATCATTTAAGTCTGGGATTGAGAGCCATCGTGCTCCCTTCATTGATTGGTTGCAGGTGGTGCTCGTCGAGAGAGTCCAGGTGACTCTGTCCCTATTTCGTTTTGGTCAGAAAGCAAGTTTCTTGCTTACGTGAACCACCAAGGCAAATATAGATTATTTAATGAAGTATTAAATTGCTTCATGTTGGTGTTCATGATATGCAAGATTGCTAATTCAAGTGAACCCTGAATTTTATCTGGTTTGGTTCTGAGTTGGCGAAAGGGACGAACATATTTTCTGCAGAATTTTCGGGGAATTTTCACTGGTCCTGATTTCCCGTTTTGCGTGCAGCTTTGCAATTCGTGCTCCGATTCGCATTCCGTTTGCTGCGTTGAGTTTCTATCGCTCCGTAGAATCTTTCGGTACTCCCATCGCCGGTTTACGTGAGTATTTTAGTTTGAAAGAATTTGTGTGTTTGACGGTGAACTTGGAGCAGCGGTCGAATATTTTGCGACAAATTTTGAGGGTCCCAATTCAACCCCCCCCCCCCGGTCGCCGTATCCGGTCCTTCACAATCCAATCATACTAGAAGAATTCCCCGCGCGTTGCAGCGGGTGCGCAAGAGAAAATACAGATGAATTTGATTAGCTGCTAGTTTTATTATAGAAGTAGAATTAGTAGAAGAGTTGAATGGATATAAGAGTTTGATGGTGGATGGAGTTATCATGGAAGTGGCTTGTTGTATTAAAGGAGACTATACAATGACTCTTGAAGGCTTAACAATTAATGCAATTTAGTGTTTAAAGTTACTCCTCATGGTGCACTTAGTGACTTGGTGGGGCCCTCGTAATGACTTGGCTTCACAAAATCTAAGAAAAATAGGTTAGTCGGGTTTGTTTATATAACTAGGAGAATACCCGCGCGTTCTTTGCGGGGATTCCAGATTAATTTTTAAAAGTGAACTATTTATATTTATAGTTATAAAAATAAAATAATCTTAAAATAAATTTTGATGAATGGTTTGATGACATGTCGATGTGAACAACTAAATGTGTGTTAGTGGATGAAGTGGTAGTTGTCATAATTACATGTGCTAGTTGGATATAATTACAAGTTTAGTGGATTGCTTAGTGGATTGCTTATGTGGATAGCTTGCATGTTGAGATAATTCTATAGTGGGGGTTTGTTTATATAAGAGGTATAGATAAGTATAGATTTACTCAAAAAATAAACAAGATCAATAAATTCAAGAGAAAATATTGTTATATGATGAGAGTGGGTGTTGACCCAATGTACCCCTTGGGTCAACCAGCCTGTGGTCCATTTTAGATTTTGAGGCCGGCCCCAATAACACACTTGTCTTGCTTTTGTGGATTAGACCAACTACCCAATTGGTTGACCGGACCTTGACCAGACCTAAGCCCATCTCACTAAGGGTAGTCCCAATGCAAGACTCTATCGTAGAGTCGAAGACTATTTATTACCCTCCTATTTATTGTATTTTGTTGATGTGGCGCTATATTTACCTCGAAGATTGTGGACTTGGAGTCTAAATAAGACTTGGAGTCTTGGTTTTTCTGCCTTTCTCTTCAATAAATATACCGCCACATCAGCAAAACACAATAAATGAGAGGGTAATAAATAGTCTTAGACTCTATGGTAGAGTTTGTACTGGGAATGGCCTAACCCAATCAGTTGTGGAAAACATTTTCTTTGTACTCCCTCCGTCTCAAAATAGATGTCATTCTCACTTCCCGAGAAGTCAACGTTTTCAAAATGCCGGCAATTTTATATTAAAATATATAAATATTTATGCTAAGTAATTAGTATCATCGGAAAGATCTTTAAGTCTAATTTTTTAATAAATTTATTTAAAAATATAAATATTGTACGTATTTTCTACAAACTTAGTCAAAGTTGAGAAAGTTTAACTGGCACGTTTTCCATAGCGTCATCTTTTGAGACGGAGGTAGTAGAGTATACCTTTAGTGGGGGACAGGTGCAACAGCGTCCAATCTGTTTGGTAGCCAGACTACGGTGGCGTCATCTTCACCTTTAAAAATTCCATATATGGACCGAATTTGGGGCTGCAGACTGGAAGGCCGATCCTCTAGCTATTTGATTACTAGAAGATGAACCTACACGGTGTTGTGCTGCTTGCTATAACACCCCAAGGTTATGTCTGGTAACAGATGTTTAGAAGATATAGTACTCGAGGCGTAGTCCAAAGGGCGAAGTGCGAGTGCCCAAGTCAGCAAGGTTACACTTGGATCCCGAGTGGTTGTAGTAATCAGATATGCGCCACATCCTCCCATTGAGCTTCCCACAAACATGACATCTGTTCTAGAGCGCCACATCATGCTACATGTAGTGGACGATGTGTCCAGTGTCGGACAGAACAGAGATCCATGTTGATGTTACCCATCATCCCCTAAATTCCCTTTGCATCCCAGTGGAACACGCAGTCCGTGAGCCGTGGATGGTGTCTCTCATCACCATCATCTTCTAGACTTTTACAGTTCTCGTTGGCCACACAAATGACTCCATGAGAAGAAGGTGGGCATGCTAAGAGTGACTCGGGACTACGTGACTTTAGTAGCCCTTTAATTTCCCCACCAACCTAGTAACTGATCTTATTTCGAGCAACATACCTACATCAGTTTATCCAAAATTAAGTTTGAATCATTTGCCATTCTGGAGTTTTGAACAAAGGAACTAGAAACTTAACACAACTGTACCGTGGGATTGCACACTACCTAGCTATAAGAGAAAATTTGCAATGGTTGGGGAGGCATCAGAAAGTATTTGACGTGTCTATAATTTATGGGTCCATATGATGAAAAACATTGAGAGACATCATTATAGGTGGGCCACATGCATCGTAACGCCTAGGATCAGCAACTGAAAATTGCAAAAGTTGTATACACATATCATTTGGCTACCAAGTCTCCAGAATCACAAATCCTAGAATAGACAACTAGGGAAAATATTGAGTGGAGTCAGTGGGTCACGTAAGTTTCAAGCTAGGAGCGAGATGCAATAGGAATTGGATTAGAGCTGCCCTAGGCTGATTCCTAGACTGATCATGGCATCACAAGTTCCAAGACTGATCCTGGCAGTGGAAAAAACTTCAGGACATATGTTCTTTCACTGCCCTTTTGCTAGACAATGCTGGGGGATCCTTAACTTGGACACTCTGGATGGTGCTAGTCTTCCAGCAGTTGTCTCGACTCTCAGCTAAGTTCTAATTTTTCTAGCGGTAATGCTCCTGAGCTGGACGATTTGGATACCAAGAAACAAACTAATTTTTGAAGGGCTGAAGATGAATATCCAAGACTGCAAAGATTTCTTCAATAAGGAGATCCTAATGGTCATCCACGGAGGAAAGCCAAGTCTAGGCCTCCAGTTTGATCAATAATGATCTCCGTTGGCGGAAGTATTTTGTGCAAGCATCTCCCTCTATAATCTGGATCAGTGATTTGGTCCATAACCGAAGGGACTATGGCCTTGTTTAGTTCCCTAAATTTGCACCAAATTTTACTATGCAAAAAGAAGATTCTCCATCAAATCAAAATGTCGGCACATGCATGGAGTACTAAATGTAGATAAAAATAAAGAACTAATTGCGTAGTTTGGTTATACTTTGCGAGACGAATCTTTTGAGCCTAATTAATCAAATATTTAGACAATATTTCACAAATACAAATAAAATACTACAGTGCCAAAGTGCCAAATTTGCCATCCCATCTCCAAATTAGGGAAACTAAAGTCCTATGATTTGTTGGTGACGAAGGCAGGACGGGCAGCTCGAGTGCACCTTAGCTCGTGGTTCGCCATTAAAGACACGAAGCACGTTGCGAAACATTCTGCCCTGCCACCGGTAGCCACGAGTGCATCCATTACTGAACCGAACAGAAATCAGAGTTCATGTTGAGTCACGTGTTTGCTACCACCTTGTTCCCTAAATTCCAAGTGCATCCCATTCCATATAGAAATGCCAATGGAAGACGGTATTCTCACATATCCCTCCTAGCTCCTCTACCATGCATTCTCGTTGGTCGCAC
Organism: Themeda triandra; assembly: GCA_018135685.1. Taxonomy (NCBI): domain Eukaryota; kingdom Viridiplantae; phylum Streptophyta; class Magnoliopsida; order Poales; family Poaceae; genus Themeda; species Themeda triandra. The sequence goes on along the minus strand of JAENPR010000006.1, from coordinate 1,514,463 downwards.
GGCAACATGATGTGTTAGGTATTTATAATGAGTAATTGCATGAACTGACCAAAAGACACTTTAAGTTTTTCACCAACTAGCCTGTCTTCCTCCAGCTCAAGCCTCGCTTATTTATATAGGCTCAAAGAAGAGAAGCAATGATGGACCGTCTATATATTTTAGTAATTTAGTGTGATGCGATCGAACTTGGTTAATTAGCAGATAGGAAAATCTGAAGAACGAAGGAGGGGAAGAAGCAGAGTGAGATGGCGAGGAAAGCTTGGTTTTAGAAATGTGAGATTGTTTACAAATTGTCCCCACTCTCCACACACGGAAGGGAACATATTAAAAACCTACAACTCGGGGAGGAGTTCCGCGAGGAACGTGCATCCACGTACGTTCTGTTCTTGTTGGCCGTCCGATCGTGTTGTCGTGCGGCTGGGCTTGTGCCCGCAAGATTCACAGCTGAATCTGAATCTGCGCTACCGCCCAACTCGGGGATTCTATGCTTTTTGGCTGATGCGCTCGTTGTCTCATTCCGGGTTCTACTGGCTTCGGCTCTGTCTATCTTGGCTTCTACCGGCTTCGACTTTATTCCAATGATTGGATGCGTCCTGTGGGTCCCGCTGGCTCGCTTTCCCCTCTCATGGTCGTTCTCGCCGATTGCGACGGCAGTGAGCTCGACCTTATCCTCTGCCTCGGCTGCTCCTCCCTTTCCCTCCGCCGTCATCGCTTTCGCCATTGCGCTTCCTCCTCTCCTACCTCCTTCTTTCCTTCGTCCATCGCTCGTCAGCGTCCTACGCGTCCTCTTCTTCCTCTGCTCTTGCTTGCGCCGTCGTTTTCTTGCCGTGGGGTTCTGCCCGTCGCTGTCGAACGGATACGATGGCTTCCCTCCTCTTGCGGCTCTGGATTCTCCATAGCTGAGTGTGGATTCTGCCTCGGTATGTTCATGTGCGTTTTTTTTCTTGGGTGGATTTACGTTCCTGCACGTTGTTTCCTCACGCTGTGGTCCTGTGTGCTGGTTCAACCCTAGATCTAGGTCTCGCGAGGGTGCCTTCTCCGGCGTATTGTTCGGCGCGCTTCGGGCTGTCTTCGTTCCTCGCGGTGGGCTCTTCCTCCCGGGTTCTGTTCCCTTCTGCATATTTTCGATGTTGGTTTCTTGGGGTTCTTTTTGTTCCTTCTTTGTTCATGCTTATGTTTGGTACGGTTCGTTTGGTGCAGGCTTCTTCCACTGCTTTCGGATCGGTGCCAACGGTTGAAGTCGTGCCTCGTCCTGGTGCTGTTCGATCTGCTGTCAGGACATCCGTCGACTTCGTCGAGGTACTGTGTCCGCTCATGTTATCGCGTTGCTGATTCGCGCGATGTTTCTTCTGTGTGCTTTGTTCCTGTATACGTATAACTATTCATCATGCCTGATATATTCGTCTTCATTGCTTTGTTTATCTTTTGTACTATCTTAGTCGAAAAAAAAATTTCCCCCCGGCGGACATTCAATCTTATGGTTACAGATACATGGGAGAGCTCCAGCGATATGTTTTGCCGGCCTTGTGTTGCGTGCATTGTTCTACTGCCATTTAGGCTTCATGCGTTGTTCGTGTGTATTGTGTTCTTGATCTTATGGTGTTGTTCATTCGTTTTCCTTCCTTTTGTAATTTCCTTTTTTCCCTGCTTTCACGGATTTATTCTATTTGCACAGCTCCAGGCTCACCGGTGCTTGGTGTTGGCTTCGGCTGCAAATGTTCACTATACATGTCTCCTGCATACCTTTGTTAGAGGATGTCGCGAGGCGTTGTAATCTGTCTTATGTTTCTTTCATCCGGGAATATGGTGCTGACGGAGTTTTGCTCTATGGCCTCGAAATAGAATTGCCATGCCTGTTTCACGAAGATGTCCCTCGGTGCCTTTTTTTGGTCCACTTCAAATGAGCTAGGTTTGGGGCCCTATGAGGATGCTGCTGTTCAGGCATTGCATTGTCTTTGGGCAATCTATGGGTTCTCCATATTAGATTTCGGTTTTGTAGATGTCCATTCTTACAGAGGTCTTGCTACGCATTTATTCTCTATTGCAAATAGAGGAGCACAGCTTGCGCGTGCTGTTTTAACTGAGTGTGAGTATGGTTCCTTCGATATTCCCCATCTGGCCAATGTTGCCGAGTGTGTCCTCAACGAGATTGCTTGTATTACAAATCCCACATGATTGTTTTCCCTGTTTAATAAGCCGGCGGTGTATTGTGATATTCTTGAGTCTTTCTGTTTGGTTACTCCTGTTTTTCTCTCTCAATATAGACAAATGCTTTCATTGGGCTCTTTCAGAATTGTTTATTCGGCTCCATTTGGTTCTATGTGCTGCTTGCTTACATATTGGTTTCCACTCTGTACTCTACTACATGTATCATACGCAGCACCCATACGATCAATATTCATTCAAAGTACATCGTACATATATTATTATAATAGTATGGATGTACCTGGACGGCGATCCACATCACATACATGTACGTATGGTTATACCGTGGTATTTGTTACCACCTCTTGGATATATTCTTGCTTCGCATAATATGCTGTACCTTCATATTCTACTATTGTATCTGCACTTATATCCATGCCTGCATGGAAATGAGGTAGCATCTTTCTACGGCTTTACGTTATCCTTTACGTATTCTAGTGCCTGCGTGCTCCCGGCGCGTGAACTCTACTGCTTCGTCATCTCAGAATGATACCCGTGCCAGCCCGTCCCGTACTGCATCTTGTATGCTCGTTTGCAATGGTCTTTGCTACTTTAGAACTGCCTCCCTGCACCCCTCCATGATTGCTGTTGTGTTTTTGCTTTCACGTTGTCCAGATACTCCTGCTCGACGCATTCATGCTAATCTAGAAGCGTCTGAACGCCGCCAAAAAAGGCGGCGTCTTCTAGGTCAGAAACGGATGGTTCGTGCAGGTAATGCATTGTCCATGGTATATGCTTCCTGCTACATACTTCGGGCTGAAACCTCCATCTCCAATTCCTATTATTTTTTACCACATCATTTATGTGCCTATGCACATACTGCCTGTCTTTTTGTGTACCCAGGACATTCCAGTGACAATATTGTTACATCTTCCTGTGGTTATTTCTCTGATGAATACGTGGCAGCACTCAAAGGTATTATGCCGTGCTGCTAATCGTTTCATTTTCGTTCATCATTGTGTTCGTCCTTGTATTCTTCGATCCCTCCTGTATTGGATCATCAGTTAGTTCATCCTCTGCAGCATCCCATCCTGGAAGATCATATTATGGGCCTCCAGATTTTGAATGCCCACATTGCGGTGCCATCTTTTGGCATGCCGAGAGAGTTGGACGCTACTCCTCTGGCCGTGGTCAGCGAGTCATCTATAATAATTGCTGCCGTGGTGGCAAGATATCTATTCCTTCCTTCACCGCCCGCCCGAAACCTCTGGCAGATTTAGCCCGATTTGACGGTGATACCCGATCAAAGAGATTTATGAAGAACATTAGGCAATACAACTGCTTGTTTGCATTCACATCTATGGGGGCAAAAATTGATCGGTCAATGAATGATGGTAGAGGGCCGCCGGTATTCAAGATATGTGGGCAGATCCACCATCGTATTGGTTCCTTATTACCTCCAGACGGCAAGCCTCCGAAATTCATACAGCTGTACATTTATGATACAGCTAATGAAATCCAAAATAGACTCAATTCCTTGCACCGTGATGAGGCTTTGGGTTCCACACTTGATGCCTCTGTAGTTGAGTGTTTGCTGCAAATGCTGGATACTCATAATCCTTATGCAAAGCAGCTTAGGCATGCCCGTGACAGATTACAGTCTGGTGATGAAGAGTTTAGAATCCAGATTGTTGCTCCAAGGGATGGGGATCCACCGCAATATAACTTACCAACTACAAATCAACTTGCCATGTTGGTTGTCGGAGGCTTCTCGCCTGAGGCATTCGAGCGTGACATAATTATTGAGACAAGAAGTGGTCAATTAAAGAACATCTCTGCTCTCCACCCTGCTTTTATGCCTCTGCAGTATCCCCTCCTGTTTCCATATGGTGAGCCAGGGTTCCAGCTTGGTCTCGTGTATGAAGATGCTGACGATGCCGATCCTAATAGCCCGACAAGGCTTACTATGCAAAAATATTTCTGTTACATGTTCCATTACCGGAGAAATCAGCCAAATCCATATCTCTGCTATGGAGCACTATCCTCACAGATCATGGTTGATGCCAGAGCCTGTGTTGACGAAAATCGCCTGTGGTACATATTGGATAAGCAGAAGAATATTCGAACAGATAGTATTCAGGGTATAACTGATGCAGTTGATCATGGTTGTACTAGGGGAAGTGAGATGGGCAAGGTTACAGTACTGCCTGCTTCCTTTACTGGTGGCCGAAGGTACATGCTGCAAAATTATTATGATGGCATGGCTATATGCAGAGAATATGGCCCACCTGATTTTTTTGTAACCTTCACATGCAATCCCAAGTGGCCTGAGATTGCTGAAGGTATCCTGGAGAGGGGACAGAAACCAACAGATCGAAATGATGTTATTGTTCGAGTCTTCAATATGAAGCTTGAGGACCTCCTTCATGATATTAAACAAGGTGATGTCTTCGGGCCATGTAATGCAGGTACTTCCTGCTTACCTTATTAGTTCTTGGCTGTTCATTCCTTTGCTGCTCTTGCCTTGTCTGCTTACGCCTATATTATCTTTCTTTTCCCTTAGTTCTACATACGGTTGAGTTCCAGAAGAGGGGTTTGCCACATGCGCATATTATTATGTGGACTTCCACTGATACATCACAGCCAACGCCGTCCATGATTGATTCCTTTGTGTCTGCTGAAATACCGGACCCTTCTATTGATCCTTTAGGCTATGCTCTTGTTGCAGAGCACATGGTTCATGGACCTTGTGGTGCTGCCAATCCTCAGTGCCCTTGTATGAAGAAAGGTGCCTGCTCCAAATTCTATCCAAAGCCATATGTTCCAGAGACCTCTGTTGATTCTGCTGGTTTTGCCATCTACCGGCGCTCTGAAAATCCACTTTACATTGACAAGGGTGGTTGCCGCATGAATAACCGCTGGGTTGTTCCGTACAATATGTTCTTGCTCAAAAAATATCAGGCTCATATCAATGTTGAGTGGTGTAACAAGACGACATTCATCAAGTATCTCTTCAAATATGTAACTAAAGGGGCTGATTGCAGCAAGGTATATCTTGAGAGAGTTAGGAATGGACAAGGCACTCCGTATGACGAAGAAACTCATACAAGGAATGAGATCAAAGAGTATCTTCATTGCAGATACATATGTGAACAAGATGCATTGTGGCGTATATTGGGATATGACATCCATAGGCACCATCCAGCGGTTGAAAGGATGCCTGTGCATATGCCTAATGAGAACTATATTTCATATATGGCAAAAGCTAATATGAATCGTGTTCTCTCACAGGAGTTTCTGCGTAGAACCATGCTTACCCAGTGGTTTGCTACTAACCAGGAGTATCCTGAGGCTAGGAATCTTACATATATTGAGTTTCCTTCAAAGTGGAGATGGGAATCTGAAACTAGAGCATGGAAACGACGACACTATGACCATGGAAAGGTGGGTCGTCTCCATTTTGTTCATCCGTCTGCAGGGGAAAGATACTACCTTCGGATGCTTTTATTAGTAGTCAAAGGTGCAACAAGCTTTGATGATCTGCGCCGCCATAATTCTATCCAGTACCCTACATATAAGGAGGCCTGTAGGGCGTACGGGCTTGTTGGTGATGATCAAGAATGGTACAGTGCATTTGATGAGGCGGTGGCATTGTCTTCGGCGCCCCAGCTTCGCAAATTCTTTGTTACCATGATTATCTTCTGTGAGGTTGCAGATGAGTATGCATTCTTTGAGAGAGTGTGGAGGTCTTTAGCTGAGGACATTGAGTACAGGTACAGACTTCTCATAGGCAACCACACGTACCAAATGCCGAAATCTGATATGAGAGATTACCTTCTTGATGAATTAGCTAATCTGTTCGCACTTAATGGTTCTGATATAGCGGAATTCAGGCTTCCACGTCCTAGAGGAGATGACTGGTCTGCTGCTTCAAATCGTCTTCTGGACGAAGAATTATCGTACCATCCTACTGATTTAGCAGAGGGAGCCAGTCTGGTGGAGACATTGAACCCTGAGCAGCTGCATGCCTTCAATTCTATAGTTGGTACGGTCGATGCTGGACGACCAGGGTTTTTCTTCGTTTCTGGATATGGAGGGACAGGCAAGACATACCTTTGGAAGTGTATAGTTTCATACCTAAGAGCTCGACGCCAGGTTGTTCTCACTGTGGCATCTTCAGGCATAGCTGCATTATTGCTGCCAGGAGGTCGAACAGCTCATTCACGTTTCAAGATTCCATGCGATCTTGGTGATGCACCTGTTTGTGATATCAAACGAGGTACCATGCTGGCACACCTCATACAGTCTACTTCGCTCATCATCTGGGATGAGGCACTAATGACAAATAGAGCAGCCTTTGAAGCACTTGATAGAAGCCTCCGTGACATACAGTCTGTGGTCTCTCCTGAGTTTGGTTCACTTCCTTTTGGTGGAAAGGTAGTTGTGTTGGGTGGGGACCTCCGTCAAATCCTACCGGTTGTTGAGCATGGTAGTAGAGCAGCCATTGTTGACGCTGCTATTACTAATTCCCCCCTATGGGCACAAGTTACCATGCTAGAATTGACACAAAACATGCGTTTGCTACCTTCGTCTCATCAGGCATCTTTGGATGCAGAATTGTTTGAATTTGCTGACTGGATCCTTCGTGTTGGTGAAGGAAGGGTGCCATGCACAGCAAAGGAAGGTGAATCAGAGCCATCATGGATTACAATTCCTTTTGATCTTTTGTTGATGACTGATGGGGACAAGGTGCAGTGCATTGTGGATTATGTCTATCCAGCACTCCAGCAACGCTATCTCGACGACAACTACCTAAGAGAGCGTGCCATCCTGTGTCCAACAAATGATGTTGCTGATCTGGTGAATGATGCGGTTGTTTCTTGCTTACTGGGTGATTCACAAGAGTATCTTAGCTCTGATTGTATATCCAAAGCAACTGCGTCCTACGACACATATGTGTCTTTGTATCATGTAGAATTTTTAAACTCCCTCGGTGGTAACAATTTCCCATGCCATGAGTTAAATCTCAAAGTAGGTGTTCCTATCATATTGCTACGGAATTTAAACCAAGCTGATGGCCTGTGCAATGGTACCAGATTAGTTATCACTGCCCTAGGCAGACGGATCATAGAAGCTAGAATATTAACAGGAAAAAACATAGGTACCACGGTTCTTATACCTCGCATCTGCTTGAATCTGACGGACACGAGGTGGCCTTTTATACTCCAGCGACGACAGTTCCCAGTAAAAGTTTGCTATGCTATGACAATTAACAAAAGCCAGGGCCAGACACTTTCTTCTGTTGGAGTATATCTCAAACGTCCAGTATTCTCTCATGGCCAGCTGTATGTGGCTGTTTCCCGGGTAACTTCTAGACATGGTCTCAAAATTTTAATTGAGGATGACGATGGTCTGTGCACAAATGAGACCAGAAACGTTGTGTTTGGAGAGATATTGTCATACCTGCCGTCTGTTTCACAATGTTAACAATATATTACCGGCCTCTGCTTATTCTACTACTACAAACTATGGTATATTTGCCGTCTTTGTCTACCAACGCTTATACTTCGTATTTTGTAAACTTATAAATATTGTTCTCCGTATCTGAATATTACCATCGGTTGCTTGCTTCTGCAATATGCATTTGCTATCATTCTTTACTACAATAACATATTGCCTACCTCTATTGCACTACTAATGATGTTACTTACATCTCGTACTATTGTGATCCATGTGAACAGATGGAACTGCCACCTATTCCTCTGGCTCAGTGCACACCCAAGATGAGAAGAGGGTCTCCTGTCATCGTTCGTGTTCTCAGAAAGTGGAATTTTGACAACAATAACCCTGGTGGTCCGATCCTCTATGTTGGTCTCTTGCTTGTTGACCAAGAGGTATGTGCGATTGTATGGCTTCCATGATTTCTACTGAGCTATAGTGTATGTTGTTCTAATTATTGTGCCTACCAACAGGGGACTGCTATGTATGCTCAAATTCCACAATGGGAGGTTGCCTCAAAGTCTAAAGAAGTCCAGGTTGACAATTCATATGTTATCAGCAAGTTTGATGTGAAGCCTTGCAAAACGAACTACGTGCCTTTTCCTGCACAGTACATGATCGAGTTCAGTAGTTTCACTGACATTGATCCTGCCAATATACCGCCGTCTGCTTTCCCAGAATACATCTACAATATTACTTTCTTCAAGGACATAAGGACTACACCTGATGCCATCAAAAAATATATAGGTAATTATCAATGTGGTTGCATCCAGGATCTATATATGCCCTGCATTCTTGTGTGTGTTCTTTAACGGCCTTGCTTCTGATTATAATCATTCCTTATGTATAGATATCATTGGTATGGTCACGCATGTCAGAGCTCCGAGGATTGTGCAGATACCAAATAGAGAAAGGGTAGCACCGCTCAGGGAGGTCACCATCAAAGATTTATGGTGCATACCAACTTTCCTGTTCTGAATAGACATCCATTTTGCCAGCCATCTAACTTATTCAGTTTATTTGCATCATACTGATAGTGATAATGAGCTCATGGTCACACTATGGGGTGATCATATCGACACAATCGATGTCAGGGGGGTCTCTGATGCTGGACCACCTAGGTCCATCGTATGCCTATTTGTTGGCTGTTTGCCGAAGAAAGTCCATGGTACTGACTGGTCAAAAGTTGTCCCTTCATATCTGCATTACTATTCTTCTGTGTCTGCTACGTTATATCTTTTTTGTGTATGCTGCAGGTATCACTCATGTCAATGTAGGAGAGGCTTCCCGCTGGTATTTAAACCCGCCGATTAAAGAAGCCCAGCCCTATTACGTCAGGTATGCCTATATCTTCATATATATGACGAGCTATATATGTTTGTATGTTTCCATACATAGATGTGGTTCCAAGTGTTGAAATGGTACTATCAGAATACTTATTAGTGGCAAATATTTTAGGCTAGCATCACATCCTCAGGACATAATCATCGATGAGGTTGACCCAAATGATGCTACCAACAAGGTGGAACCTTTCATCTTCGAAGAACTCAAGCTTCATCATCTAAATGGTCTTACTCCATATAAGTTTCCTGTGAGTTCCTCAGAATAATCCTATGATCGACAAATATTATTAATAGCAGTCTACGACGGCTTATATATTATTACGTGCTCTTGTCATTGTCAGGAAAAAGGTTGCAAGGTGACTGTTACCATCATAGACATCCCAGATGATGGTAAGTGGTGGTACATGGGCTGTGATGTCTGCACAAAGAAGGTTGATATTGAAGAAGGAAAGTACTTCTGCCCTGACTGCAGGGCTACTGTTGGAGCAACACCCAGGTATTCAGACAATGTTTCATTCCTATCAGTCATAACCTTATCATATTTTACTAACCTACTAAATCAGTGCTTAATCCGCTGTCGTATTAATTCCAAATTTGTGTTCTTAGATACAAACTATCATTCACTGCAAGAGATGATTCAGCAGAAGCAAAATTTTTCTGTTATGACGATGCAGCTCGTCAGATAGTGCGCAAGCCATGCAAATCTTTGGTAAAGCCTCTGCAGGCAATGAATCATCTCCCGAGACCACTTACTGAGGTTATCAACAAAACCTTCACGTTTAGTATCACACTCACAAAGGATTCCTGGAGTCGCATGGAACTTAGAAGGTACAAAGTGAATACGGTATTGTATCATCCGGACATTGATCAGCAGGTGAATCAGCCCCTCCTGTATAATCAGCCCCCACAGCCACACATGCAGCAATTGCAGGTATCATCGTGTTCTAAGACACCGTACCGGCCCTTGACCCTACCAGCATCCCAGCACATAATGTCAGGAGCACTGCCTTCTTATACTGGCACACAGCCTCTTGTCTTGGCTGATACTACTATAGGGTCATCCAGTTCTGCTCAGATTAGGCCGCATGGTATTCCAGATCAGCCTCTGCAGCAAGGTACCATGATGATGCAGTCAGATTTACCCGGGTACGTTACAGGTGCCTCGCATACATTGCTAGCTTACCTGGGATTCGTACATAATGCTTGCTATATATGTACTTAGCCACACAGTATAATCATAATATTTTTATTGCAGAATGGTTGGTGGCACAGTAGTTACAAACATACCTGCTTCACCATCACCGGCTTGTGCAGCTGTCGTGGTAATTTGAGAAATCTTCCGCTTATTTTAGTTCTGGTATTCTATATCTGCAGGTCTTCCATACCATGTTTAGTACTAATATATTGTACCTTCTTATCATTAGCGCACACCTCCTCCGCTTGCTGCAGATGAAGGAGATAACTCTAAGGATGATCATGTCAGGTGAATACCTTGGGAGTCATTTACATGCATATGATTTGTAAGAAAGAAGTAAAACAATGCAAAACAAAAAACAACTGTCCAACCAACTTCTGAAACTTCTGCTGCAAATGATCCAGCAGGATGCCTCCACAGGGCAGTCATACTCGCAGAGCCTTATTCCCATCTGATGATAATATTACTCAGGTATACTAAAATGTTGGAGTACCGAATCTTTGTTTCTATTCGTTCTGTGCAAGACATCCGTTTTTAACTGTATAATACCTGATCTCAATGCTAGCGCTCCATTGATGATGAGGACTTCGATACTGTGCGTCACCTGCATGAAGAAGGTCAGGAATTGGCTGCTGTTGGTATTTTTAACGCACACAGATAAATCCGCAAGCGCACGGATACCGTTGTAGCTTTCACCCGGAGGGTTTTAAATATCGTATCCACAGGGAAACGTGTGTGGGTCGCCAAACAACTAGTTTATCTATGGGTAGCAATCAAGGTTTAAGATATGATGGGTAAAGAGGATTCCTATGGTAATGATCCTATGCAAGGCAAGGTTATGAAGCAATTGTCCTTCTAATGTTCACTTCGGGACGCCACTAGACGGGAAAGCACCACAAAGGATAACTCTACCGACGTGACTACGGTCCTACTAATTTAAGAACCTACTCAATTCGGTGTGGACGGGCTGTCACCTCCCGTAACTACCACACAACCGCAGAATAGGGCGCAAACACAGTAACCGACAGCCTAAGCACCACGCTTATGCTAACAATTACTACTCTAATTCGAGCGCTAACAAGAACTAGAGCAATCATAAGAACTGTGAACCAATGAACAAAAGAGTAAAATAAATACTTGAATAAAGATCAATTACTGAAGTATCCGGATGCGGGCTTGGAAAAGCTGAATCCGCAAGTACAAGCCCGAGGGGGAGCACCGACATGCCGGCACCACCTCCAACTCTTCCTCGCTCTCTATCTCTCTATTATGCTAAGACTAGATCCTAATGAGGACTAATCTTCTCTTGATGGCTAGGTTTAGCGAGGAGATCCATTCAAGGGACCCCTCTCACCGATCCGGCTGGAGCAAATGAAATTAGGGTTTAAGGGATGCCTCCTCCAGGGGCCGGGGCCCCGCTATATAGCCCCCTAGGATGCACCACAGCCATCGGATCAAACCGACCTAAACGGACGATAATTATTGCTCCTCAAGGTCGGTGGAGGCAGGATCCGCGAGCCTCCACCTGATTGGTGGAGGTGGCCAGTCGGCCGACCCAAAGAGGGAGTCGGCCGACCCACCACTGAGCCCGTTCGGGCTCCCGTTTGGTCCAGAGCCTTCTCGAACCTTCCAGATTACAGAATTTTCACCGGTTCCCGATTATCTCTATGTAAACCTGACATGTGGGCCTTCCTTGGGTATTTACAGCTGACACCCTGCAGAAACAGACATTCACCAAAACTCGTGGAATTCTGTCAGTATAACCCCTATATCTAGTTGGTGAACATATTTTAGTCCTTTCTCATGTTTTAGTTGATGGTAAAAATTGACACTTAACGACCGTCAACAACTCCCCAAGCTTACCTTTTGCTCGTCCCGAGCAAAGATAAACTCAGTATGGATCAGGAGCTGCTACTATGCTTTCACGCCTCAAAAGTACACATGCGTTCAAACAAGAACTCTCCTCTGAATTAGAGTGAACCATTCTGACTCAAAATTTACTCATATTACCTTTCACCATGGGGCTTGTAACCGTCACTTGGGTCTTGAGCAGTTGAAAGACAGAACGGTCAAGTCAAGCACTATGTTTCTCGCTCTTTGATCAACTATTATTCCAGAGTTTTTGCAAGATTTTCAAATAAAACTCAGAGTTCCTTGTATGAACCTTTCAGGTCTCTCATTTGTGGTATTTTTGGATCCTCTCCAAGGCATGAGTGGTGTATGCCTTCTCTCTTCTCTCAGAATATGTGGTATTTGTGGAACTAAGGCATAGTGAAAAGAGCCTTCTCTCTCTCACCCTACTTTCTAATAGGCTTATGTGGAGCTCATAGGTGGGGAGACACTCAAACTCACTTGCATATATTGCACAGTTAAACCATGGATCCAATAGGAACTAAAATAATAATAAAGTCATATGTGCATGTGAATGAGGAAATGGATGATAAGATGATGATAGGATGATGATGATGAGGGGTGATCACTTGGTGAACATCTACTTCTACACTTGCTCCTTTGGGGATAACATGACTCCCTTTATTTGGAAACTTTGAAGACCTTTGAAGAGGAGGACTTGGTTGCTCTCTCTTTTTTTTTTTTTTTTCTTTTTTTTTTCTCTTCTTCTCTTTCTTTTTTTTTTTTTTTTTTTTTAAACAACCAATCCTCTGAAAACGAAACTTTAGCAACGGGAGTGTATAACTTGAAATGATAATGACTTGGAGCTTTTATGTAGACAAATAAAATGGCGATGATTATTTCTAGATGTTCACTCCCGGGATAGAGTAAAACCTTTTTCTGAATGGAATGAAATGAGTTGCATATGTATATGTGGATGGATGGATGGATGGATGGATGCGTACTCCCAGGGTAGGAGCAGCATAAGTGCGTATCTCCAGGGTAGAGATAGCACAGTATGTGGGGGAATGCGTACTCCCGGGGTAGGAGCGCATAAGTGTGTACCTCCGGGATAGAGATAGCACAATATGTGATGGATGTGGATCTATATGTGGGTGGTACTTCTAGGGACAGTAGCCTGAATGAATGTAGTATTTATAAAATGGGTGCATGCTTCTGAGGACAGAAGTAGCATAGATCAGTGGATGGAGAGCACATAGTAATGACTTTTAACTGCATGACTGATTCCTTATGGTTCCACAACATAACCACACTCAATGCCTAAAGATTACACTCAAGCTACAGTGTGATCTATATAAACAGATGGATTTTCCTAATCTAGTAAGCATGAATATATGGTCAGTGGTAGGAATTTAAACTCTCATCATAAAGGAACTCATCATGCAGGAATTTAATATTTTCACGAGATAAATTCTCCTAACTCTAGCATCTATAGGAACAAGATGGACAAAGAGCTCAAAACTTTCCCATATCATACCCGTCAACCACCTAGACTTAGATCAAGTGTTTGCTACCCACAAGTTTCAGGTTCGAGCAAATCTTAAATCTAAACAATTGTGTCCAAAACTCGGGAGAGTGCAAGGTTGAAAACTAGGTACTTGAAAGGAATTACGGCGAGCAACTATTCATCATTTCCATATAAGAGTTTATTCTAGGGGTTCATTTTAGCAAGACGAACTTTAGCACGGTTGATAAGTAGATAGATGAATGAAAAAAATAAGCTAGTGATACTTAGCCGGATACACGGAGGTGCTCTCCCCCAAGCCGAATGTTGACGTAGTCTGTTGATGTTGCCGACGCGGTGAAGGTGTACTTGCTCTTCCCGGAGTGTCGGGGATGATGGCCGTAAAGACAACACTATGATTGTTGAAGACAAGACTCCGTAGGGGAGAGGACATCCTTCGCCTATTTAGCTCTTCTTGATAACTCCCGCTCAATTCAAATAAACAACAAAACTCGTGGAGCATTAAGGGTTAGTAAATTAAGCATTACTTGTCTAGAGAGTTGCCCATGATTTATGCGGGACTAAGCGGGATACCCTTTTTTCTTTCTTTTAGTAACTTCAAGTTCTATATAATTAATTATGTCCAATTCTTCTTCTCGGTGGTTGTGCATCAAAGAAAACTTTTAGACGTTGACCATTTACCTTGAAAAGTTTGCCTTCATCGTTTTGAAGAGTGACTTGCTCCATGTGATGCCACTTCAATTACCTTGAATGGTCCTTCCCATTTACTTCGTAGTTTCCCATGTCCAAACAACTTTACTCTAGAGTTGAATAGTAACACCTTGTCACCTGGTTTGAATTCCTTCTTCTTGAGTCTTTTGTCATGCCACCTCTTTGTCCTCTCTTTGTAGATCTTTGCATTATGATATGCTTTTTCTCGCCATTCCTCAAGCTCGAGAGTTGCATCTTTCTTTTCTCCCAGTTGCTTCAAAGTCCATGTTCCATCTCTTTATGGCCCAAGTGTGCCTTGAATTCTAGTTCGGCGGCAAGTGGCATGTCTTCCCATAGACCAGTTGGTATGGTGACATTCCAAGAGGTGTTTTGTAGGCCGTTTCAGTAAGCCCATAATGCTCCATGAAGCTTGTCCTTCCAGCTGTCCCCATCTCGTTGGCAGTCTTTTGCGTAATATTCTTGATTTGCTTGTTTGATGTTTCTGCTTGCCCACTTGTTTGAGGATGGTATGGCGTCGCAACATTGTGACGGACCCCATGATTGTGTAAGAAGCGTTGAAACTTCCTATCAATGAAGTGAGAGCCTCCATCACTAATCACCATGCGTGGAACTCCAAAGCGTGGAAAGATGGTTTCTGCAAACATCCTTTTGGCGTGGTTGGAATCTGCAGCTCGACATGGTAGAGCTTCAACCCACTTTGAAACATAGTCCACCGCCACTAAGATGTATTCACACTGCTTGGACTTAGGAAATGGTCCCATGTAGTCTATTCCCGGACATCAAAGAGTTCTACCTGGAGGTTATTGGTGAGTGGCATGGCATCTCGTGTATTTATGTTCCCATGCCTCGACATGCTCCACATCTCCGATGAAATCTTTCGTGTCTTCATACATGGTTGGCCGAAAAATCCACATTGCCGCATTTTTGCATGAGTCCGGAATACCCCATAATGTCCTCCATATGGTGATGAATGGCATCTTTCAATGATCTTGATTCCTTCTTCGGTTGGTACACACCTCCCGAGTAGACCATCGGAAGCGGACTCGGAAGAGGTACGGTTCATCCCATATGTGTTGACGACTCTCTTGGATAAGCTTCCGTTTGTTTTCCCCGGTGGTACATAACCCGCAACCATAAAATTGACAATATTTGCGTACCGGGGTCGACGCTCGTGACCTTGTAGAGCATGTCGTCTCGGAGGTAGTCGTTGATGGGCAAATCCTGTGGTTTTTCAAACTGCATCCTGGACAAGTGATCTGCTACAGAATTTTCTACTCCCTTTCTATCTTTTATTTCTAAATCAAATTCTTGGAGTAACAAGATCCATCTTATAAGTCGTGGTTTAGCATCTTTCTTAGTGAGCAGTATTTCAAAGCGGCATGATCGGTATGAACAATCACCTTAGCTCCTACTAAGTAAGATCTAAACTTGTCAACAAGCAAAAACAACAAATTTAAGCTCTTTTTCGTTGTTGCATAATTAAGTTGAGGTCCTGACGAGTTTTACTAGCATAAGCAATTGCGTGATGCTTTCTATCCTTTGTTTGACCCAAAACTGCCCCCACGGCATAATCACTAGCATCACACATGATTTCAAAAGGTAGCGACCAATCAGGGGGTTGAATGATTGGTGTAGAGATGAGTGCTTTCTTAAGAATATGAAAAGCATCTAAACACTCATCATCAAACTCAAAGGGAGCATCCTTGGCTAGCAAACTTGTAAGGGGTCTAGCAATATAAGAAAAGTCTTTTATAAAACGTCTATAGAACCCCACATGGCCAAGAAAACTTCGTACCCCTTTGACATTTGTGGGAGGAGGCAACTTCTCTATTACTTCTATCTTTGCACGGTCTACCTCGATCCCACGTTCAGACACTAAGTGTCCAAGCACTATGCCTTCTCTAACCATGAAATGGCATTTTTCCCAATTAAGAACTAAGTGCTTTTCTACACATCTTTGCAAAACCTTGTCTAAGTTTTCTAAGCAGTCATCAAAAGTTTTTCCATATATAGAAAAGTCATCCATGAAAACTTCCATGATCTTTTCTATCATATCTGAAAATATAGACATCATGCACCTTTGGAATGAAGCTGGCGCATTGCATAGACCGAAAGACATCCTACGATAGGCAAAAGTTCCATAGGGACAAGTAAAAGTGGTTTTGCTTTGGTCATCAGGATGGATTGGGATTTGATGGTAACCAGAATACCCATCAAGGAAACAAAAGAAAGAGTGCTTTGCAAGCCGTTCCAAAGATCTCATCGATGAAGGGTAACGGGAAGTGATCTTTCTTTGTTGCCTTATTAAGTTTTCGATAATCAATGCACATTCTCCATCCAAAGGACCGTTCGTTGTGGAATCAATTTATTTCTCTCATTTCTTACCACGGTCATACCCCCTTTCTTGGGTACAACTTGTACCGGGCTTACCCACTCACTATGTGGTACGGATAGATTATCCTAGCTTGCAAGAGTTTCAAACCTCTTTCTTAACAACCTCCCTCATCGCATTGTTGAGCCTTCGTTGGGGCTCCCTACAAGGTGTATAAGCTGGGGTCTATTGGAATGCGATGAGTGCAAAGGACTGGACTAACTCCTTTGAGGTCTTCGAGTGAGTAGCCAAAAGCGTAACGATGCTTTTCTAAAAAACGGTAAGGAGTCGGAAGGTCTCATATTCGAAAGTTTATCACTAATTATGACAGGAGACTCCTTGTTGTTATTTAGGAAAGCGTATTTCAATCCTGAAGGAAGGGGTTTTAGCTCAATGGGGGACTTTGGAGGTTCCTGAGTTTCATCCAAGGGTAAAGGATCTCGTGGTTGTTCTACTTCTTCGATGAAATCTTTGGCGACTTCTTTGAGATCTTTGTCGGATGATTCTAGGAAAGACATCGCCATTATCTCTTCCATTGGTTCTTGCTCGGGACTTAGCTCTACCTTGGCATGGAGTGAATGAGTGATGGGAATGGAAAGGTTTAAGTTTTTCCCGAGATGTATATTTATACTCCCTTTCTTCCTTCATGGACAAGTCTCTTTATTGGATGCCCAATTAAAAGGTCAAATTCCCTAGTATTGAAAATATAGAAACTAAGGTACAACTTGGTTTCGTCTACTTTGATAGGGATGAGGTGGAAGATTCCTTTACTAGGAAGGATTTGGCCTGAGAGATTTTTTAGAAGCCTAGTCGTTGGAGTTAAATTCATGTCGTCAAAAAGTGTCTGTGCAAGAGACTCAGACATGATATTTACACCTACAACTGGATTGTAAAGACCATTGAAGGAGGTTTGATGAATCTGACAACTAATATAGGTAGAAGGAGAATCTAGATGAATGACTTCATGAGAAAGCTCGGATTCTCTCAACCATTCATTGCTTACGATTGTTGTCAACTCCTTCATGGTATCTTTAAGGAATTTATCTTTGGTTGGATCAGAAAGGTGCTGGTTGGGTGCGAGATGGTGCCGAAGACTTCCTAATTGCGTAATAATTCGAGGTGTTTCCATAATTCGAGAAAAGATCCTCCTCGAAATTAAACATGTCCTCCGAAAGTGGAATTTCTTCCTCCTTCGGTGGTTCGGGAACTTGGAGGATAGTTGAGGCTAAAAGTGGAGTAGCTAAAGGTTCGTGCTCAACTATCATAGGTTCTTCCTCGGAGCTATCTCAACTATATCTTCTGGGGATCATCGAAATGCTAGTGTACGGAGTGTTTTCAAGAATTTTGGTAAGGATTTCTCTCGCTTCACTAGCGAGAGAGATGCAAGAAAGAACCTCCGAGAGGATGTGTCAAGAATTTGTTTGGTTTCTCCACTAAGACCCACATAAAAATGTTGCAAGAGCATTTGGTCTTGAATGGAAAGGTTAGGGCCGAATTGACTAGGTCATTAAAACGTGCCCAAGCCACACCAAGAGATTCTTTTTCTTTTTGTTCAAAAGTTAGAACCTCTTGTTCGAAGGTTAACCACGAGAGGATGGGAAAGAAATGTAAGGAAAATCTAGAGCATAGAGTTCCCCGGTCTCCTCGCACACTCCCTACGGTTCGGGAATACCGGTGTCTAGCTTTTCCCGTTAAAGAGAACGGAAATAGCTTCCACCTTAAGGTTTCATGTGACATGCCTTCAATTTGCAAGCATGCACAAATTAGCTCAAATTCCCGCATATGTGTGTATGGGTTTTCATCGTCTTCTCCACGAGAATGAATGGTCCTTGACCATCTTTATCAAAGACGGACGCAAGTCATAGCCAGGTGTGAGGATAGGTTTGGAAGATTCCAGTGGCTCTAGTTGTGCGCCCGTGGGAGCAGCATATTGATTGATAGGAGTGATATTATCCATGCTTGACAAGGTAAGATATAAGAACAAAAAATGATTTGACGAATCACAGCAACCGTTTCCCCGGCAACGGCGCCAGAAAGCTTGTTGGTATTTTTAACGCACACAGATAAATCCGCAAGCGCACGGATACCGTTGTAGCTTTCACCCGGAGGGTTTTAAATATCGTATCCACAGGGAAACGTGTGTGGGTCGCCAAACAACTAGTTTATCTATGGGTAGCAATCAAGGTTTAAGATATGATGGGTAAAGAGGATTCCTATGGTAATGATCCTATGCAAGGCAAGGTTATGAAGCAATTGTCCTTCTAATGTTCACTTCGGGACGCCACTAGACGGGAAAGCACCACAAAGGATAACTCTACCGACGTGACTACGGTCCTACTAATTTAAGAACCTACTCAATTCGGTGTGGACGGGGCCGTCACCTCCGTAACTACCACACAACCGAGAGAATAGGGCGCAAACACAGTAACCGATGACCTAAGCACCACGCTTATGCTAACAATTACTACTCTAATTCGGAGCGCTAACAAGAACTAGAGCAATCATAAGAACTGTGAACCAATGAACAAAAGAGTAAAATAAATACTTGAATAAAGATCAATTACCGAAGTATCCTGGATGCGAGCTTGGAAAAGCCCGAATCCGCCGAAGTACAAGCCCGAGGGGAGCACCGACATGCCGGCACCACCTCCAACTCTTCCTCGCTCTCTATCTCTCTATTATGCTAAGACTAGATCCTAATGAGGACTAATCTTCTCTTGATGGCTAGGTTTAGCGAGGAGATCCATTCAAGGGACCCCTCTCACCGATCCCGGCTGGAGCAAATGAAATTAGGGTTTAAGGGATGCCTCCTCCGGGGGCCGGGGGCCCCGCTTATATAGCCCCCTAGGATGCACCACGGCCATCGGATCAAACCGACCTAAACGGACGATAATTATTGCTCCTCAAGGTCGGTGGAGGCGAGATCCGCGAGCCTCCACCTCGATTGGTGGAGGTGGCCGATCGGCCGACCCAAAGAGGGAGTCGGCCGACCCACCACCGAGCCCGTTCGGGCTCCCGTTTGGTCCGAGCCTTCTCGAACCTTCCAGATTACGAAATTTTCACCGGTTCCCGATTATCTCTATGTAAACCCGACATGTGGGCCTTCCTTGGGTATTTACAGCTGACACCCTGCAGAAACAGACATTCACCAAAACTCGTGGAATTCTGTCAGTATAACCCCTATATCTAGTTGGTGAACATATTTTAGTCCTTTCTCATGTTTTAGTTGATGGTAAAAATTGACACTTAACGACCGTCAACAGCTGCACATAGTGATGAGGACACTGACATTCATCATACCAAAAGGTACATGTTCCTTTGTTGTCCATACGTGGCTGCTTATACTGCCCTTATTATGTAATCCTGCAAATGGTTGGTATACGTTTTAGGCCCAGAACAAATACACAGAGGCGGTCATCTAAGGATAAACCATCTAAGAGCTACAGCAAGGCTCAAACACGGTAGGTCTATTAGTATAATTGCAGTTTCTACCTTTCATTAACCTTGGTAGATCTATGTACACACGCTTGGTTTCCTTTTCATCTGGTCTTCCTACGATTTACTACTACTGGTAGCTTCTACCCTTCATTTAACTTCGTACATGTACCTACACACATTTGTTTTCCTTATCATTTGTTCTTCCCACGACTTACTGCTGTAGATAGATGCGTGTCGTACCTGGGCATTTGAAGCTCCTGCTTTTGACGACTTCTCTGTTGCTGTATATGACACTACCAGTAGCTAGGTACCCTTTTGCGTCCACATGGCCTGGATGCTGCCAGATGGATGTGCATATTAGAACTCCTTCTATGTAGACTGAACTCTAGCTGATAAATGGCACTTTGTGTGTATAATAGTAGTGCCATGCATCCTACCTTATCGTACCGATAGTTAGGTAGCCTATGCTAGAATTACCTTCCTATAATTTTAGTTCTACCTGCTGAACAACAGATCGTTTGTAAAATATTTGTGTCGTACTCGCATAATGTGGTTAATCTTATGTCGTTATAAGTTAATTAGGAGCACTGTTACTTCGAATCCTTGCGTTCACAATAATGTAGTGCGTCCAGGTTCTACAACAATGGTCTACGACGTACTTTTCTCCGGATTATGAACCGTCCATTGCAACAGAAAAAAAAACAGAAAAAAAGGAATACCACTCTTAGCGGCCCAAATTGTTGTGCCTCACATTGCGCAATGATTCAAATTGGAAACTAAAGAAATGGGCCGTCCGCGTGCGTATGCAATCGTTATTTGGGCTTGTTTTTATAACCAGGTACATGCATCAAGGACAAAAAAAAGAAAGAAGAGTACAGATTCTCCAAGGCCCGTGTATAAATTATATATGTGCATCCAATATACACAAAAGATGAACTCAACAGAATTCGTTCGATCAAAAAAAAAAAGAAAAAAAAAAGAGGCTCCAACAAAATAAACAAAAAAAGGGCTTATATATGCAAGCCCAATCGACCGTAGCCCATAAGCCCCTGCAACAGAAAAAGAAAACGGAAAAAAAAGAATACCACTCTTGGCGGCCCAAATTGTTGTGCCTCACATTGCGCGATGATTCAAATTGGAAACTAAATAAATGGGCCGTCCGCGTGCGTATGCAATCGTTATTTGGGCTTGTTTTTATAACCAGGTACATGCATCAGGGACAAAAAAAGAAGAGTACAAATTCTCCAAGGCCCGTGTATAAATTATATATATGCATCCAATATACACGAAAGATGAACTCAACAGAATTCACTCGATCAAAAAAAAAAGAAAAAAAGGGGCTCCAACAAGGTAGACAAAAAAAAAAGGGCTTATATATACAAGCCCAATCGACCGTAGCCCATAAGGCCCATAAACTTTAACATAAATATACCATACTTCCCAGGAACTGTGTAGATCTAATGCCCTTATCTTTCTTCTACGACCTTCTCTTCCGTTCGTTGCTGCGCTCAAGTACTGCTAGATCTGCATTTTTTCCTCGTTTCTTTGTTCCTTAAAAAAAATACCTCTGTTATCTATGAATCCGATGTTTTGATTCCCATAACAGCACATCTTTAGAGGTCACTAGCGGAACTACTAATCCATCCTTAATCCTGTATCCACAGTCAGCTCGGGAGACGAGATATGACAACCTAGCGGAATCTTCAAATACAGGTACTACTCCACTGGTTGCTTATCTCTCCTGTGATTATCGTCTATATATATGTGCGAGTAATTTCGTCGATGTTTTCATGCATGCTGCAAATGGGCCATAAGATGTTAGGCCTTTTTTGTTCGTCTGACGGGCACAACAATAGCTAGCTGGTTTAACTGTCCTCTGCAAGCAACATTAAGTTAGTTTTTACTCATCCAATTCCATGTCTCGGGCAACAGTTTTGCTCGAATACAGAATTTTGCTTACTCTGTTCTTTTTATTATTAAAATTCGATGTCTACCGGGTATGCCATCACAAACTGACGGATATAATACTCGATGGCAGATACGGAGAACATGTACTCTGTTATTGGAAGGACCAGAAAAACTTACAGAGATCAAGCCATAATCGGCAACGTCATAAAAGAAATATCATATGCTTGGCGAGAGTATATTAAGCCTCAGCAAATAACATACAAGCTGCCCAACTACGTTATTGATTTAAGAGGTCCATTCCTACAGACATTATTGTTAGAACGTTCACCTCTTCGCACACGACACTTCGAGCTTTATTTCCTACCATGGTCGAGGGAACATGAATTATCCCAAATGCCTTGGACTCCAGGTACTGCAAATCTGTTGCTCCATGAGAATAAAAGATATTGCATTATATCAATTAACTGATGCAACCTTATTTACTGACAGAGGTCAAAACCGACGATGAAATACGCCGGATTATCCTTGATCCTTTTACAATTCTTCCCTCAATACAGATGCACCAATCTAATGGGGGTAAGTTTGATCATCTGTTGGTTACATACCACATGTTGCTCCTGTTAATCTTATACAAGTTTCACCTATTGCAGATGTAAGGCATCTCAAATATAGTTATGCACATATGATAGGTCCAAAGTATGAGCTGCGAGCACCAGATTTCAGTTACATCATGATTATTGAACTCCAGGAATTCTATTATACCAAATATCATGCCTACGTACGATGCAGACATGCAGCTAATGATATGGGTTTAGCCCTCAGACAACTTCACTGTAAAATTTACTGCCAGAAACAAAAGATATCATCAGCATTCCAGCAAGTATGTGCAACTGAACTCAGTTTAGAAGATCCTATTATCGAGAACCTGCAGTATGAACTGGATAGCTTATTCACATATGTTACTTCGTATCTACGAAAAACATATGATGCTATAGACCTTGTCAATATCCAACAAGAAACCATTCTTAACCTAGATGATTTAGGTACTATGCCACCGTTGACAGAGGTACAACATTTATAATCGCAGATTTATATATCTCATTTATTTGTTTAACTTATCAGTCTGTAATTACACAACGGGTCTGTAAACCTAGGTACCTGTTCCGGCGGTATATGTGAGCAGACTGAGGACCATCCATGATGCAGTTAGTCACAAAGTTCATCACGGAGGTGCAATCATCACTATTGCTGAAACCAGTAACAAACAATACGAAGCCTTCATGACCGTATCTGGAATAACTAGACGTTATTGTGAAGTCCCACTAAAGTCTGCAGCTACAGCTGAAGCAATAGCTACGTACCAATCACTCCGATACATCACAAATGTCCTAGGTATTGGAATTGTTGATCTAAACTATGAAACTTTGTCCGCTTTGTTGTCTGCAATAAGAAGATGGAACAGGAAGATGACATACATGCAGAACTATGCTGAAGATTCTATGCATATAGCCACTGAGTTACACGAAGGCTTCGATTATATCAGGAAGAAATTCATTCAGCCATTATACTGTCTTAGGCAATCGGATACTTTATTCCTGCCAATGGATCAAACCACGAAGATCATTGAAGATTATTACAACTCAATTACTGTACTATTCAAAAACTTCTAGGAAACCAGGGTAATATTCCTGATGCTTGTACCTAAAATAGATACCTACAATCTTTTGTACCCTAACTATAATCTGAACAATCTTATTACAAAATGTATACTCTGGTATACATCTCCAAACAGAACCATCCTTCCAGAGACCTAGCAGATGGGTACCAGTACAGCCATGACTGCAAAACTTTGCATCAAAGACTCATAGGTAATACTACAATGCATTAAATATAATCAAGCATACTCTCTTCTTATTACAGTACGAGGATCAAAAACATGCACAGCAAAATAAGAAACTGACCTTTTTTTGTTGTTGTAATGTATATCTAGGATGACCATCGTCGCGGAAGTACATGAAGGTCAGCAATAGCATTGCATGAATAACCACTGTCTACATACCAAGTATCAGCTCCATGCAATGCGATTGTGCTACAAAATACTTCATGATGTTTATATGTTCTGCCAACATTGTCATCTGTAATTTATAAGAATGCGATGATAATAATGTGTATTTTACTGTACGTTCATATTACCGCCGTTATTTAACCTTCGTTGCTGCACGTAATTTGGCCATAACACTATCATATTTATTCTGTACGTATCGACAGTTGGTGCCTTGGGTTATTCCTCAAATCACTTTTCGCCCACATTTGTATCTAAAACATATCGACGAGGTATTAAAAACATATACACAAATACGAAAATATATGTCGTACTGTAAATATATGACGACCCATGGTTGCTATTTGGTAATAGCAGACTCTAGCTATGCACTCATAACATAAATATCATGCATAATCATCAGGTCTACACAATACACTTGAAGGTAGAAGGAATTTCCAGAAAAAAATTGTGTTGCCAGGGGAAAAAAAGGATATTAAAAAAAAGAATCTCACACTACCAGATTGCATAGACCCACGTTCAAAAAGAGTCCGTATGACAAAACAGGCAGCCCGTCACGCTAGAACCTACGGCACGTACACTCCGGGAGGAAAAAAAAATTGAGGCATGCAAGGCCCCTCTGCTTACATAATCTCTCGAACAAAACGAACGAAGGAAAAAAACATTGGGCCCGAAACATATTCGGATACCACAGAAAATATGTAATAACAATCTGAATGGGCCTATGTCTACAGATTGGTAGGCCGTAATCAGATCAAATAACGACTGGGCCTGGGCTGCATACACATACCAACCAAAAAAAAAAGAATCAAAGGAAAGTATAAAGGCCCATTCATACGTACCACCGACCCACAAGACTAAAGTCTATTACCCGTATGATGAAGGCGGAGTAAAAAAAAAAGGAAGAAAAGAAAAGAGAGAGAGAGAGATAAATGAGTGTACCACCAATGGGCCTGCCGTGTACCAAGACTCGACGGCATAGACAGAAACAATTGGGTCCAACAAAAAAAAGCTACGTTATAGATCCCATGAAAAAAAAACAAGGCCCATCGTACTATCCTCCTGTAATCAAAGTAACAGAGTATCCAATATGCGCCGTCATCATCTCTCTTTCTCGAACCATCCGTTCTCTTCCTCCTGGTTCTGTCATAAGCAACCTCCGAACAAGCGCCGCCGCCGCCATGGATACATCAGGCTCGACTGATTTCGAAAACCGAACTATGCTCAGATCTTCGTGAGAAGTGAAGCTGCGAGGTCATCTTCCTCATCCCCCGACTGGTACGTACAGAGATCGAATCCCATCTCACAGGATCCTGGTTCCTTATCTACATATGAACCCTAGATGGTTGTGATTCATTCGTATCTTAAACAGGTACGCTTGCAACTACTCTGTACCAGACAACCGACATTTCAATTCGAAGAAAAAATCTGCCTGCAAGATTCGCCAAGCCTCTTATACCAGGTTTAGAAGTTCGCCACCTTTTTATACTTCCTGGTTTATTACAGCTCTGTAATCATGTGATTCACATATAACCATCTCCATACGTACCATCAAATCTCTTAGGGATTAACACACGTGCGTAGACGGACGTTACACAGCATTGTACAATGATCCCAGGTTTCAATCATACCCCATACAAAAATACTTGTGGCCTGCTTATCCACTTATTAAGCATAGTGCTCTGTTTTGTTCAGCCTGGGAAATGCGCAGACAGACCAGCGTGGTAGGTCGACCAAGAAAAAAGGTTCCACGGTGAACTAATCCGGAGGAAACAAGAAAAGAAATAATGCAGTTCCTGAACTTACATGGCATACATAATACCGTGCGATACATTATGCCCAACTTCATCATCGAATTACATAATCCGCAACAACAACTCGAAGTCATCTCCTTATCACCAATGACAACATCTAACTATACAGTTGATCTCGTGCCATGGTCACGAGAACACGAGTTTGCCCAGCTTCCATGGATAATAGGTATGCTTGCTCGAGCAGTAAATCTCCATCTTGTTTACAAGTATTACTTGCTATCTAACAATAATATACTATTATTCCCTCTTTCTGAGCAGACAATCTGGTAGATGAATCATCGGTACCTCTTGATCTGCTTACAATCCTACCAATTCCATCCAAGTGTAGAATTCAGACAGGTCATCACTCCCATCTATATTGTAACTTGCTTAACTCTTCTTCGTATTATGCTAACTATTTATATTCTGTTCAGGTGCTCTACATCTAAAAGACCAGTATGCCACAGTAATTGATATCCATTCTGACCTTAAAGCACCGGATTACAGTTATATGATGATAGATTCCATGCTGGATTTCTATAACAACAAGCATATGGCCATCACTAAGTGCAAGGATTTCGTATTGCAGCTGCAGCCTCTACTGCAGAAATTCTATAAAGATCTCAGCTCTATGTCTGAAGCCACATGTAGAAGACTTGAAGTATTACGTGAGTGTGACGCACGCAACTCAGGAAGCCATGTGTACACATCCCTCATCAACCTTCTAAGAGATGCATCACACGGCGCAGTCACAGAACCACTACAAATTAGCAAGGATTTAGCACGAATTGAGAGGCTACCCAACAGACACATCATGTTAAATGGTTTTAGAATCTTGACTTCAGTTCTTCTGGTACCAACATTATGTACCTCATGTGACCTTACTATTATCCATTCCAGTTTACAGATCCTCATACTAACACAAAAATTACATGCAGGTATCAGCACCACCGTTTTACACTAGACGTCTTAACACAATCCATGCTATTGCTACGAGGCATGCTTACCGAAGTGAAGCAGTACTCAACACAGTTGAAACTCCTGAAGGCAGGTTCGAGACATACATCACAATACGAGATGCAACCTACAGATATAATGAGATGCCGTTGAAGACAAAAACAACCATCGAAGCCCTTGTTATCTACGATTCTTTAAGGTACATTACAAATGTTCTGGGATACAGGATTCCAGATATCAACCATCCTGTTCTAGCTGTTGTGGTGTCCACGATTAACAAGTATAATGAGGACATCATTTTATTACAAGACTGTATCTCGATGATTATAACCAACAGTCAGAATATCCATGAAGGCTACCAACTGTTACAAGGCGAGTTTGTTGTACCTCCATACTTCACCGACTATTCAACACAAATCCTGGATGCAATCAAACCAGTTGTTGCTATGGTTGAACAACATCATTCTGCTATTACAGCCTTGTTTCATCAGTTCATGGATTCAAAGGTAAAATTCGAACCCACACTCTCAGGTTTATATCACATACAAACATTTACTTACAATAATTCATGCAGGTACAATACCTATCAACATATCTGGAGGTTGAATCCCCGCTGGTTAAACCAAGTCGTTGGATCCGGCAACATCCAACAGAACCTCCTGCATGTTCAGACGCAGCATCAACATTTGAAGCAGGATCTTCATCCAGACAATAGAGCATCGAAATTACTACAGCCAGTTTAGAGACCCCTGTATAATAACTGCAGCCTAGACATAAGCATATATACGTACTTACTGATGGTTGTACATCGCTCCTATAATCAAGACTGCGTCTGTAATATAGCATCGACCATAAGACTCTATGCATCTAATTTGTGCACTTACTACCAGATCTTTACCAAGCACATAACTCTTGCTGATTTACGTACTAATTGACATAACAAAAGAAGTAATCCTACGAATTTTCCATACAAGTGCATAGAGACATGAATTGGTCTCGCTTATTCAAGTCTTTTAGGCTCACTCCTTCATTAATATCTTCAAAATGAATTATATATAGAGCAATCACATCTGGTAGCATAGTTCAATTATAAAGAAACAAGGAACAAACAGACAAAAATTAGGGAA
The DNA here is from genome assembly GCA_018135685.1 of Themeda triandra. Classification (NCBI taxonomy): domain Eukaryota; kingdom Viridiplantae; phylum Streptophyta; class Magnoliopsida; order Poales; family Poaceae; genus Themeda; species Themeda triandra. The sequence goes on along the minus strand of JAENPR010000006.1, from coordinate 1,486,538 downwards.
CACGGTATAATAGAAAATGTAGCGGCCCAAACACGATGGACCAAAAAAAAGGGGCTATCCATATTGCTATGACCAGCCCAGAACTTAGATATCAAAAACAAAAAAAAAAGAGAATGCTCCTACCGGAAGCCCATCATAGTAGCGGCTGAAAAATGGTGATGGAAAAAAAATACTTTGTATTGCTATGACCGGCCCAGACCTCGACTACCAAAAAAGGAAAAAAAACAACAAACAAAAGAACGAGAAGAATACTCCTGCCAAAGGCCCATTCCTTATTACATTACAGAAAGGCCGGCCCATAAACAAAACATCCAACGAAAACCAAAAAAATAACAGCGCAGCCCAATTCTTGCTCCTACCTATATAACCTCCATCCTAGCGTTGTTTCACCCGAAGGTGAAATCCAGTTCCTCATATTTGTCTCACAAGCTCAGCTGCAACCACATCTTCTTCCCACCGGAGGCTTCCCGTCCGGAATGCTCGAGAAATCACCTGCAGATACCACCGTCAAGAATTAACTCGCGCCTCCTCCTGCAGCCATTCTTCATTGCGACAATCTCCTGGACGCTCTCTTCAGGTATGCCTCAAACACTCCCTGCATTATAAAAGTTAGAAAGTCTAGGGTTCTAGATCCCCTTTCCAAGCTACAGTACCAGCCGTCGCTTTTTCTTTGAGTCCTCGTATGATTAATATTACCTTACGTACAAATACTCACGGTACCGTCATCTCTTGAGATCCATACGGTACTGAATCGATTTTGGTATATCACCCATCATAGTACACAAATAGAAATGGTCCCCTTCAGTATACTACTGTTTGAAACAAGAACAACAGTATCCACATCAGTATAAAGCGAGATGAATCTTTGTAATATACTAAAACAGTAGCTCACATATGACTAAAAAAAGGGCCTCCTAGTCTTCCATATATTAATCAGTCTTATTACAACATATATCACCAACAATCTATTTTTGATTCCAACAGGAATAAACAATGGCGCAATTCCACAGTGACCATCTTACGGTCATCTATGACAACGAGTTCAACATCAACCATGCAGGCCTCCTGGGCCTTGCTATCATTGTAAAGAGCCCCACAGAAGCTCCCGCTGGTATTCACCATCAAGACATCAAGGCAGCCATCATACAACAAACCGGAATTGACATTCCAAACCATAAAATCTCACGGTATGGATCAGACCATTTAATCCTAGCTGAATCCGCTATTGATGCAAACCGTGTGATGAAAAAGACATACCTCCGTTTGGGTAATTACACGCTTCCTCTCCTGCCATGGACCACTACTTATGGTGCCACTACACTGCCTGTTGACCTCCACGTACCAAATGATCAGAACCCACGTAGCCGCCCACCCCCGCCAGGAGTAAACAGAGAACTCACCATCCGTGTTACCAATCTACCACCAAATCTATGCTATGATGGAATCATACACAGACTTTTCAACAACATATGTGCAGTCACCCACCTAGATTTCGACAGGTTCAATCTCTCCTACACATTCAGGACCTATGTACCGCCGTCAATTATACCCCGCATAGCACACATAGCTATTCGCAGGACAGCACCTTCTGGTGATGTGTTCAATATCTGGCCACTTTGGTACTATACCACAGTCCACGATCCACATCCGCAGAACCATCAGATCGTCCAGCATGTCAACAATGGTAATATTACCGACAACGATCAATCAATCTTGTTACAAACATACCATGTTACCTAACATATGTTACTCTTGGTGAAGACCCAACCAATATGAACTACCAGGTGCGATACATGCTTTACCACCACCCAGAAGTCGTGGATGAACCAGTTCCAAGTGAAGATGGACCTGCATCTTAGGAAAACGCGGCTGATGAAGAAGGTATTTCCAATATATATTTATACATAAACAGTTATGAATCCTCATGTAGTACATAAAGACACTTACTCTGACACAGGCACACCCACATATGGACCAGAGATACAGCAAACCGCTGATTCACTGCCTCCAGAAAACTCCTTCAACCGTACGTCTTATCCAACATGCAATCTATAGATTTCATTACATATATAGTAACTTCTTTGTGGTGTAAATTCCATACAGCTACACCCAGTCAGGACTCAAAGGAAGGAACCACAAGCTGCGAAGACACTCCTGAAATCAATGGCTTCTGAAGAGATGTGTTAGACAGTTCGACCTGAGGAACCATTCGAGATGTCTGCTACCTTTGCTGCTATATAAACTTTGTATCATCTCAGTAACTGTATAACTCCAGACTTTATGCAAGGGAATGTATATATATTAGTACCATGCGTCTGCTCCTGTAAACATGAAGTCCACTGTTATGTAATAAACCTGAAGACCACTGTTATGTAATAATATATGTATTGTAACTGCTAATGATGATATCCCGTTCATGTGTTCAAATACCCAACAATTACATACACCGTGCATAACTAAAACACGTTCCGATAATTATCCCAGCATAAACAAATCCCACATAAATTTTCCATGTAATATGTACCCCGGCTCTATCACTCCAGCATGACATCCACCGAAGTTACCTAAAACAGCGCGCAGAGGCACGCCCTCCAACTATAGCAATACATAATAACAAGAACACATATATTGGTCCAACCACCAGTACATATTACAACTAATACACAAGAACAAGTACAAATATATTCGTCCATTACCATTAATTCACACATTAATAATAGCAACATTTAGTCCAACAGTTAGCATCCACAGACTACTGCTACCATCAAACCACACTACAAACTACTAATACACGACTACCTATATTACTGCATTCGTAGCTCAAATGACTGCTACTTTGCATACAATTATTTCCCACACGTTAGGACCTCGGTAACAACGGAAAACAAGTGTATCTCCTGTGTCAATTCCGTGCTCTTCAACAAACTTTGTCCATCCTTGTGTGATTCTCTTCACGCGTGAATCATACTTGTGTATTGAACCACAGATAACCACGGGAGATCCAACAAAACGAAGTGCCACTGTTTCCTTCTTCGGAAGCACCTTAGAATACTCCGTCGAGAAAAACTATAACACCACAAGAACACAATTACAGCCTTCCTTAACAAACAGTTAGCATATAAACATATATGTCAACAAAAGTGTAGTATACATACCATGGATCCATCTTTCTTTTGGCTATCTTGGATGGTAGAAACGTACATAGGACTGTAATGATCCAAAGGTATCCACATCATCTTCATTGTATTCATGACAGTTTCTGAAACTTCTGTACCCTTACTAACATAATAGTCTTCTGCTACAAGCTCTATTTCACCGTGAGGAATTGGCACTGTAATTACGGCACAAAACAGGTAACATTAGAATTATTCCAACGGTACAAGTGGTCTAAAACATGAACAGATTTTACAGCATATTAGCGTAAATAGAGGCTATATCAACAAAGTTATTAGAACAAAGAGAACAGACCATCAGAATAAACCAAATGAATAACATACTCAGCAATTATAGATACTCCATTTCTAATAGATCAAAATAATGAATAAAATAGAGGAAGTCTGTAACTAGAAGAGTAGAAACAACACATGAAAGAATAGGCACAGCCTCTACCAACTGAACAGAATACTAGCATGATATAAAGGTTACCATTTGTAAATCCAGGATGACGGTCACTTGATGTTGCCACGTACACCACCGTCATGAAAAGTTCATCATCATTATATTCTAGCATAACTTGATCTCCAACATGTAAACATTCCACAGCAACAATTAAATCCCATCCCATGCTTAGAACATGGTAATTGGATCTCCTTTCCATCACCACTCTATAAATACGATCTGAATCTGTATTCAATGTCACCCAGCGCTTAGGACCCCAATTCACATTAGTACCAAAGAATTCCTGGCCACACAAAACTATTAGTCAGAAACACCAAGAGCGAAGTAAAACGATTACATAAATACATACATATATTGATCAGAACTAATATTCTCACCAGCTGAGACGTGTATGGAGGATACAATGTAGCAACCACCATATTAGAAGCTGCATCCTGGAAAAAAATATAATAACAAGACAAAATATCATGAACACTCAAGTAGTACAGTATAACCCATAGAATATAATGTTCGAACTACAAATATGAGAACACAATCAGACCATCTGAGGTTCAGGACCAAACGATTCACTTTGGCCACCACCGCAAGAACTATCTGATGATAAAACAATAGGATCTTCCCTTCTGCAACCTTGACCATAACTGCATTATAACCAATAACAAAAGGTAAAAAAACGAAAGGATCAGACTACCATAACTTATCTACGAACAGCTGAAATCCAAGCTATTGTGCATCCCCATTAATACATACCCAAAAATGCAAAACAAGCAAGTAGAATACATACCTGCATCCAATATCTCCTCCAATCCGCTTGCTCCCCGTACCTTTATCCGCAGATCTTCCCCCACCTCTGCCGATACTTGTCATCGCCCTTGCCACCAATCTACCAGCTAGAACAACAGATCAAATATGTACGGCTCATTCTTATCCGAATCTCAACAGAATCGGATTCTAATACAGCTGTATGAATCCAGATCTAGATTACAACTTCGATTGTATTTCTTCGATATACACAGATATACGTACCTCCAGCCGAAATCAACGCACAAGCCTATCTGACCACAATGCTCGCCGCCACCCCTCCGCCGCTTATACCGTCACAAGCAAACCCTACTACCCTGCTAGAAAATTCCAGAGACGGCTGCGTGCGCCCTCACACAAGGCCCATTATACAACTAGGTCCAGCATAAAAAAAAAGACCACATTTTTTCGGCCCACAGCCCATATGGTGTACATATACCTTGCTTTTTCTTAAGTGTTGTCTTTATAAGGATGTATGTGTAATATTCTGTATGGATCAATAAAATGCAACCCGGTTTCCTCAAAAAAAAAATATAAATAAATAAATAAAAATAATAATAAACATCAGGTACCATTTAAGCTACTCCCCAAGTCAAAATAACGCGCACGCAAGCGTGCGCCTCCAACTAGTGGATATGTATGGCTCGCAGGCCTTTCGTTCACATACACTTAGTAGCAGACAGTCAAGAAAAATACTGAGTGGCATGGCATTACTAGGTCATGTATGTTCTGGGAGTGAGATGTAACAGGATTCCGGATCGAAGAGCCTCATATAGCTCCACGTGGTAGCAACAAAGCAAATGAAAAAATGGTTATGCTTATGCATGCCAGCGCCATAATCAAAAACTTAGATGTTAATGTTGGCCTGCTGCGCCCGCAGGCCGCTTTCTTCTCGCTGGTCCATCTCTCGGCACTGGATATAGCTGGCTGCGTTCATCATTTTCAGCTATACTAGCACTGAACAGCTACAGCACACACTGACTGCCCTCAGATAATTGTTGTGTATGCTGGCCTGCAGCTTTCAGTTCGTTCCTCCACTACTGGCTCGACCTACGGAAGAGTTCTGTAGTTCATTAGTGATCACTGATCAGTCATTGTCATAATGTCGTTCCACTTTTCAGGGCCCGTAATTTTGGGTTGGGTATACAAATGCGATGGTATGCATCATTCATGGATCCAACATGTATGGTCCCTTTATTTGGAATAATGAAGAAATTTCACTGAAATTGTACGAAACAAATTATAGAAATCACTTTATTTTCATAGGATACTGTAGTGGATGGCATGCATCTCATGATCTCATATGTCTGATTGGTAAATGATGAAGGCTACGGCGCTAAGCTAGCTACATAGTTCTGGTAGGTGCAGCAGCGCAAGAATTGCCAGCAGAGTTAGCATTCATTAAATTAGGTCCAAACATGTGAATCAACAATGACATCCTAAGTAATGGTAGGTAAAATCCACTAATGCCAGTACATGCTCCACGTCATTCTAAGAACATACTTTGAGGCTACTATGGTCTGTGCATTATGCATTTTCTTCCACAACCTCCCAAGTCCTAACTGATTGATTCGCTCGAATAGGGCTGCAATCTCAGCTGCCAGTAGAGCATCCCATCCAGTGATGCGCGATGCACCTGAGCTCCTGGTTAAACATCACAGACTCCACGTACATCTGGAAACTTCACACCATCCTGCCACGGGCAGCCATGGGTGCGAGCATGCGGCCATTATTGGACAGAACTGAGATCAGAATTCATTTTGAGCCAGCATTTGCTACCACCTTGTTCCCTAAGTTCCAGCTGCATCCCATTCCATAGAAAACGCCAATGAAAAATGATATTCTCACATCTCCCTCCTCGCTCCTCTACCATTCTCTTTTGTCACAAGGCGCCATATCAAGTGTTAGGTATTTATAAAGAATAATCGTATGAAATGGCCGAGAGACTTTAAGTTTTTCACCAATTAGCCTGTCTTCCTAGCTCTTGCCTCACTTATTTATATAAGCTCAAAGAAGAGAAGCAATAATAGTATTAATTAAGTGGCTAGTGGCAATGATGGACCGTCTATTTTAGTACTTCAGTGTGATGGAAACTTCATTAGCAGATACAGATAGGGAAATCTGAATAACGAAGCAGGGGAAGAAGCAGAGAGAGGTGGCGTTGGTTTTAGAGTGGTGAGATTGTTTACAAAACTAGGTGAATTCCCCGCACGTTGCCACGGGTATGAAGGAGAAATATAAATGGTTAAAAATGTGCACTAATAAGAATTAGGAGATGTACTGGACCTGCCTCTACGTAGATGAAGTTCCCTGCGCATTGTTACGGGGACTTTGTATTAGCACCATACTTTATCACGAAGAAAGGATTGCATGTAGTGAGAGATTATGAAATTATGAAAAAGAAACATTGATCAGTTGAATTTGAAAACATGCGTAAGCATTATTTATGCTAATTAACTATAACATATGTAGAGAGAGAGAGTATCATTATACGGACTTTTTTTAGCACCTCGCAATATGGTTTGCCGGCCCATCTCTCCGACATGAAAGTTCCCAGCCTCACCCTTTACGGCTTCACGCTCCTGTCAATGGACCGGCGATCACCACTACAGGCTGGGGCTACGATAAGGATCGGGCTGCCGCCCTTTGGAGCCGATCGCCGGTTGCAATGGCGTCTGGTGACTCGTCGGAAACTCAGAGCCAGTTCCTTCCAAAGCCGCACCCATCCCCTGATCCCGCTCTCACTACAAATCTTCTGTGGAGGCTTCTCCAGTGTTGCTTCCATCGGTCCACCTCGCCCTACAGCAAGCCGATCGCCCGCTCCGATTGCGGATCTTCAGGGCAAACCAACTCACACAGGTCTAGGTGACGTGGTCTAGCTCTGTCCGCTATGACGCTCGTGGGATGAGGCGGCAGGGGAGAGAGAGATAGACATGTCTATTTTGTAGGGGCGACGAGCTCGTGTGCCGGTGGTGTGGCCGTGTGGGTGCGGCCATATGAAAAGCCATGAGCCAGCTCAGTGGATCAGTTTTAGATTAGAGGCCACACTGCCTCTTCATTTCTTCGGCCTCTAATAAATAACTCAAAGGAGCTGAACAGGGGGACGCGAAGGACTTCACCAGCGCTGGATGGAGGTGATTCTTTCCGATAACTGAAATTCGCTGGTGTGGCGCAAGGAGGAGTCAGAAAAATAATTTAGTGGGGTTTGTTTATGTAAGAGGTATAGGTTGTCCGCACTCTCCACGCTGGGAATGGAATATATATATGGCTCGCGGGCCATTAGCTTGCATACACGCACCACTTAACCCAGTCCGGGCAAGACGGTGGCCCGGTCCATCTTCATGGTTTGGAGCACCTCTTGGCAAACTTTCCTATCTAGGACGCCAATCTAGCTTAAAAAGGTCAATGAGCATAAGTGCATAACCCAGAAGTCGTCTGCCAGATGGTTTTAATTTTATCTATTTTTACTTAAAAATATAACATTCATTAAGCGCATATTTTCTATGAGTGTTCTTTAGCTAACTATTGCTGGTGGGCTTTTAGAGATGCTTTAGACTGGTCTATTACTCCTTCGAGTTTAAGTCAATATCTAACTTTCAGCTGTGGGAATAATAGTGAACCAAAGCCTATGATGATTTATTTGCTAGGATGTATTTGTTGGAGTTTGTGGCTTATCCGAAATGAATTTGTCTTTCAAAATAGAGTGGCAGCTAGTCCTAACACAGTGCTACACCAATCTATGATTTTTATGCAGAAGTGGAGTTTATTGCTCAGGGACAGGGAAAGAGGATGGATCGAGACGGTGATGGACAAATTGGGGAGGCTTTTGGGACCAAGAGATCAAGATTAATCGTCTGAGCCATGGATCGAAGATGAAGCAAAAAGAACAGAGGTGTTTTTGGCGTCCCTTTTGCAAGAGTTGAGACCCCAAAGTAAAGTAATCGCTGGAGAGTCATGCTGCTATAAGCACTTGAGCCCTGTTTTGCTCATGTAATAAGGAGTAATACCTTTATGTTTTCATTGTGCTTAAACCTCTGTAAAGCTGGTAACCCCAGCAAAACCTGTTACTCTTGCTTTCTATAAAACGGGGCCGAAGGGTCTTTGATCTAAAAAAAATATCTCTCCATCCTCGCTCTTCTGCAATTATCATATCCCTCATCATTCACACGGCACGGTGAGATGAGGTGGTAGCTATTTATACGTAAGGTGTAGATGCAAGGACTGACCGAGTGATTTCCATTCTTCAGTGTCTTCAACGACCAACCTGGCCATCGATAATAATTCATCTTATTTCTAGCCTAATCGCCTACTTCAACTTTTTATATATAGGCCACTGGTTCTACCCTCCATGAACTTTTCAAACAGCGTTAGCCTGCGTGGTTGCAAACTTGCAATGCATCCTCCTGCCACACATAAGCATTGAAATGTGTACATCAAGATTCAAAAAATTTCAAGCTAGGCATAAGACATAGCATGACTTTAGGGGCCGGTGGGATCTAAAATATGTTTTTTCTGTCATAATTTTCCAAGTTAAACAAAATTTAATTTTTAATTGCATTGGTTTTTTCCCAAGCAAAATATTTGGATTTTTTCAAAAGAAAAATAAAACCGCCATATGCATTGGTCGATGCAGAAGCTGGAATATTAATATATTCTCTTTTCTAAAAAAAATAAAACTGCCATAAAAACTACTCATAATGCAAAAAGGCGAACTTGCTTTTAAAATTGAGAAGGGTTAAAAAACTAACTTTGTAGATAAGAAGAAAAATCAGACGATCGTTTGTTATAGTTGAGCGAGATAAATTGGACTTTTTTTCGAACTTCCTTGCATCATAGGTGCTGCTGTTACCCTTGCATCATAGTTGAGGGCTTTGAACACCTCAGGTGCGCGGTTATTCTCGCATGGTTCACACTGCTGGCCTGCTCTGGAAGAACTCACCAATCTTTGCGGTTACTCTCGTCAATCATTCCTCCGTCAATGCATCTCGCATGGTACTGCTACAGGGTGGAGGAGGGGGACCAATGTGGCCGTGAGCGGCCTGCTCATGAAGAGTGAATGTCTGAATCACTAGGTTTATTCTTTTCTAAATCAAAAAATTGGTCACCGCATAGATCCTACTGCAATCTGAACAAGCGTTTCTACCAAAAAAACAGCTCAAGCAAGAGCCAAACCTGAGCCGAGCCAGAGTTCCAGCTCGTTAAGAACTAAGATAATCTAGCCCAGCCAAGCTTGCTCAGAACAAACCGACGATGCCTGAGCCAAGCCAAAGTTCCAACACCTGCCAGCGGCCAGCCACCAACCGTGATTCAGCATCTTCTACCCACAAAACTCTTCAAACCACAAATGAATTTACAGGGTTTTGGAAGAAGCGACAGCCGACAACTAAACAAGAGCCGCTCTTCCAGCCAAAAGAACACGCGCAATGCCGCGAAGAATCGATCATAATCTAACAGATTGATATACACTACCAGTATTGGTGCATTGTTAGCTTCTGTAACGTCACTGAAGCAGGATGTAACCAGGGAGCAAAACAGCAGTCCAAACTGATCCCATGCTAGAGTTAACTCTCTAACTAGAAGGCTAATGCAAACCTATACAAAATCTAATTAACTCTGTCAAGACGAGTTCCCTTGCAGCATTTACAGATAACGATTGCAACTGACTGTTAGGAGCAAGTCGAAAGAATGAATCGTCATGTTGGCTTGTCGATCTGGTGCAATATCTACGGGTCCACTAAAAAGAAATCATTGCCTCCTCATGCTTAGTGGCGGTGGTGACTGGTCTGCTATCTCCCTGTTTACATGGAGAATAAACAAGATGAGTACCAACTGAAAAGACTTTGATAAACTGTGTTTTGCAAATTTGATGAGTTGGTAATTTCCTATCATATGAAATTACTATGGACTGGTAAAATGGTTGATAAAACGGAAAGAAAACATTGATATCATATTTGTAATATGTGTTGCAGGACATTACTCCACTAGTAATTTGCTTCTAACCATCAGTAGTGATTATTTGATGTTTGGGCAGAAACGGAGGGGAAACAGGAAAAGACTAAGGGAAACATGTCAAATGTTCTACGGAACAGATATGTCATGCAAAATTGACTCACCTTGAGCATCATATATTACTGCAAGGCAGCCAAATACCAGCCACTTGTACTTAGAGATATCCAAATCAATGCATAATCTTCGGCAACATGACTCCATATTCTGACAGGCAATGTGAAGCTTCGAAAGGAAATGAAGCCCTAACTATTCCCTATGTCAGCCCTAGAGAATAATATAGCTTAATCTTGAGAGTTAATTATTCTATCGCTTGGCTAGTCAGATCAGAATATTTCCAAAAGGAAATTCAAAAACAGCTTTTCCCCCCTTATTCTAGATTACTGCAATGAGACCATTTAAGTTGACAGTCAACAAAATTTTCAACCACAGAAGCACCAAGCGAAGATCAGTGGAGCTAAGGGCACTCATGCTGAGGCTGGAAGGTTCCTTCCGACTGTCGAAAGTACACTATAAAGTCACCACCACCTGAAGGTCAACCTCATGCTTGGTAGGAACAGACTTCCCAGAATCATCCTTGGACTGCAAACCAGGAGATTCATTTATTGAATCAATTTCAGGTGTAATGACCAGTGCCTCTTTGCCAGATATGCTAATGTTGTTGAAGTGTTCTGCTAGAAAGTCGCCTGAATCTTTTGGACTGCCATTATTGTCCATCCCTTTAGAACTATTTTTATTACCACTCTCCTTTAGACAGTTATGATTATCAAGCTTTTCCAAAATGTTATGATTGACAAGCTTCAGGCTACTAAAACCATTGAGTTCCATAGGACATTGTATTTCTTTGGGAGAAAACTTGCTATTTGTAGTACAGTCAAGCTCCTCTTGACTGTTATGGCTGTCGAGCTGCTTCAAATTGTTATAGCTGTCAGGTGCTTTCCCATTGTTATGTCCATCTAGTTCATGCAGACAATTATTATTCTTATTAATCTCTTCGTCAGTCGTACAGTTGTCAAGGTCTTTCAGATTGATGTGACTGTTGATATCTTTCGGATCTTTCGGACAATAATGATCACCCAGTTCTCTCTCGGGGCCAGGATCATCAAGCTCCTTCAACTCATTATGGGTGTCTACCTTTTGCGAACTTCTATCATCATCCGGATCTTTCTCTGTGCTATGAGCATCAAACTCTTTTGAACTGCCATGATCATTCAGCTCCTCTATACAATTACTGTGACTGAATTCTATCTCAGCAATATGACCATTGAGCCTTGGATCGATGTCATGATCATGAAGCCCTTGCTCTTGCAAACTACCCAGAGCACCAAGATCTTTTGGACAATTGGGATCCTCATCCTCCACAAGCTCGTCCACACTGTGATCTACAAATTCGATGTCATGATCCTTATCACCTTTGAGACTTGCTACAGTCTCTGCATATGGACAGACAGGTAGACTTCTCAGGCGGCATCTATGGCACATGAAACCAATGAGATTGTTCACATTCTCAATGGTAACAGAATATATATCCCCATGAAACCAGTCTGAAATAAAAGAAAAAAAAGCAAATGTATTAAGGATTATAGGATGCAAAATATGAAAGCTACCTATGACATAACGAGCAACAAAGTAAAATCATAAACATCAGAGATGCAAAATTGCAATAATGATAATTGTCGGCTAGTGCTCTATGCTCTCGAGGAAGTGAAAATATTTTTGCATCTGTATACTTCATGACAGCAGCCCCAACAGCGGGTGCTAGCTGAAAATATTTTTCTTCCATTCTCAGGAAACATGCACCAGCCTCTGCCCTGGTGCAAGCGGTAGAGTTTTACCGCCTGTGACCAAGAGGTCCCGGGTTCAAGCACCAGCCTCTGCACATTTGTGTGGGAAAGGTTGTTTGCTATTTTCCCTTCCCCAGACCCCGCAGTGCGGGAGCCTACGGCACTGGGTACGCCTTTCTCAGGAAATATGCAAGCACACAAGCCATCTCATTGATGCCAATGTTACTGCAGAATTTTTTTTTTTTCTTTTCTCTAAAAAAGACAGCCATACTCTGGACTACAGGTGATTAACACTGGCACAACTACACATCTTGATTAATCACAAGGGCAAAATTAGAAAATGCACTCAGAAAGACAGTGACAAGTTAGAATGTAAAATTGGTCAAAATTGGCAAGCTGCATGCAATGTAGGCAGTAGTAAGTGACAACTTTAGTACAGTTCAAATAAAAGTGACAACTTTAGTAAGAAGACAGAAAAATGTAGACTTTCCATAAGACCCATGCCAAGGCTAAAAAGAAACAGAGAATGGGTAAGAGGACGAAACACATAATAAGAAGATAGTTTTAGCTCACATAATTGCTAACTGAGCATGTAGTTGTAATAAGATCAAAGATATGACATGCAAGTAAAACCTGCTTACCTTCACATTTTTCACAGGCAATATAAATATCCTCTTCACTATAGCATTTCTCGCACAAACAGCATACTGGGCTGACTTGAGAAGTTTCAGCCTCTTGTGATGGAAAAACTACTCTTTCTTTCCTAAAATTTCTTGCCCGTTCATCATGTGGATTTTGTGTCCATCGGAGGCCATTCAACCAGTATGAATACTGTGAAGCAGTCCTCTTCCTCTTGCGAGAGCTAGCCACATTCTCGGATACATTTGAGTTACCTTTCATGTATTTATCATACAATCGTTTTGATATACGTTTCACTGGTTCATTTTTGGGAACATTTGATGGTTCACTTGCATGAACCTTTGATGATTCATTCTTTGACAGTTCTGGTGGGTTCTTCCTGGGCCGGCCACGCTTACCCTTTTTGCCAATTTTCTTTCTGTATTTCAGAACTATCTGATTCCTCCTGGTCTCAATCTTGCGTGATTGTTTCTTTTGTTTCTTCTGCTTCTTTTTGGGGGATGGCTTCTTGGGTGCAGCCTTTTTCTGAGGAGACTCCTTTAAGACCTTCTCATCTAAGCACTTATTACAAACATAAACAGCATTTCTAGCACCTCTGGGGACCTTGAAATGTTTTCTATGGAAAATAGCTGCATCAAATAAGAATATAAAATAAAGAAGATAAGTGGCAAACACTGCACAATAGATCTCGATATAATTTTAAGCATCAATAACCAAAGTATAGGAGAAACTCAATAGCTGATGATTATCTAGAGTAATACTAACAGTTAATGACAACTTTTTTTATTCAACGTCAGACAGGATACCACAGAAGAAAGTGCATATAAAAAAAATAAATCTTGAGGCCAATAGTTGTGCATATGCAAAACAAAAAAAATATTGCAACTGCACATACCTGCACAATACTGGCAGTTAACAGCTTCACTGTTGAAAAGAGAGAAAGAATCAGAACTAGTAAAAGAATTTCCATGTAACAGAATCCAAACTGTGTATATATATTGCCAAACTGGAAACATAATTGCAAAAACTTATTGGACAAATCAATAGCTGCAAGAATGAAAATGCCAATACATGGTTTCTATGTATATCCTAACAAGTTTTCCAGAGTATTTGCTCATTTGAAAATGCCAATAGTTTGATTGGTGATTGTGCACCTATATTATTTAGAAAACAAATACAAATATCCAACTCAGATAGTGCAGTCATGTGAGAAGTTATTCCAATATTGGCTGATAAATACTGCTATAAAAATATAAGCATAATGACTGTATCTGAAAGCAGAACTGAAAACATCCAGAAATGATCAGTTTATAAGGCAAATGCATACAAGAGTTCAGGCCCTAATCTGCATATACCATTTTTTAACATGTACAGTCAGCGAGTAGTAAACCTTACCATAAGCACAACACTCGCATGCATCAAAGTGAGAAGCAACAGATACCAGCACGACAAAATATCACAAAAATAAAACTAATACCTATAAAGTTCACAGCTTGGACGAAAGTGTCCACAAGTATGTTTGAACTGAAATAGACTTTTGACTATAGCCACTAATAATTGATAAGATGGGTATGGTGTGGTTCAGAAAATAAATTAAAGGAACTATTAAAAGGGATAACTATAAAACTAATCGTCTGTGACATACCTTGCAATCACCTCTTTGTGACAATGACCACAAAACATGGTGGATCTTTTTTCTGCCTTTTCAAAGAGGTAATCAAAGCCTGTCTTTCTTGGCATTTCAGGTTTTGAGTCCCTCATTTTCTTAGTCTTCTTAGGTAGTTCATCAGTTTCTTTCTTTTTCAGTAAACGAGCAAATGTTTTGGCTTCGTAAGCCTTCAACAGATTCAAAGGGACATGGCCTTCACTTAACCAATACCTGTTCCTCTCGCTAGAGGGTTCCTCAAGTTTTGTTCCATGTTTAGAAATAACAGGAGGAACGTTCTCCCTTTTTCCAAAGTCCAACAGATATTCAACATTTGTTCCTTCTATGCGTTTTCTGCGAACTATAACTTTCTTAAAAAGCCGAGCTATTTTCTGTGTTTCTTTGGTCATGAGGCTAGAAGGGAGAGTACTCAGTATCTCGGTCCACTTGATATTCCATTCAAGTTCTTTAATCTGAAGTGAACAAAGAAGAAGAATTCAGTGACCAAATTTTAACTACTGCTTTCCAAAGCAAGGAGAAAATATCACCTGCAAAATGAGCTGGGCCGCATTTTCAGCCATTTCCACAGCAGCTCGCCAGGCTATGTTTTTTAATCTCCGAGCAAATTGTGAACCATCCGTGTATAAAATCGTGGAAATTTTCCTACGTCCAGCTGAAAGTACAAGGCCAAAAAGGTTAGGTCCAAACACAATGGTAGAAAAACCATATCTAGAAATGGACACAAAATTGCTCATAAACCTTGCCGAGCAGCTTTGTTGACCAATGACTGAGGCAACCTCTTCCAATGAAACACTTGACGAGATAATTTTCCGCCCCTCCACCAATAAACACCAACATCACGAGAGTCAACCTTAAGTTCACCGTTAGGAGATAGCTTTCTCCCAGGCTTTCTAGCACTTCCATGACTTAGAGCTTTAATAGATGAGCGGACCAGAATATGAGCTGCAGAACCAACAACTTCAACAGAATCCGCCGGTTTCTGCCATTCTGCAGTAATGGCAATACGCCGCAGACTGGACTCTAACTGCAAAGTATAAGCAAAAAAAGCATCTATCATTATATGGCACACATAATTGAAAAAGGAATATCAACGAAGCATATGACAAGTTATACCGTTAGAAGAGGCTGCTTAAGTGATGACACATCTGAAGCCTTGAGGACCGCCTTGCGCCAACAAATGCTATATTGTGGATTTTGCCAAGGGCCACTCAGCAAACCATTCAGCCTTTCTTCAATTGATAAAATGTTATGCATAGCAAGGATGATATGACTTCCCATATTATTTTCTGCCCTGAGATCAAGAGTATGTGGCTTAGGGCCTTCCATGTACTTAATATCAGTTACTCTGAAAATGCAATCGACGCCACCACTAATTTGACAGGAATTGCACCATCCACATTTTTCTTTAAGCAGTTCGGCAGAAAGCTTTTGATCAGTTAGTACAAAAATATTAGCATACTTTTTACATATTGTTCTCAGATGGAACGAGAGTACATCCTGAACAGGTTTCTTCCCATCCTTGTTTTCAGACAGCTTGTGTTTTAGCTCTTCAGCAGCTGAAGCTGCTATTTGACCGAAACTGTAATAGTTTATGTACCTAGCAGGATCAGAATGGAGCTGGCAATCTCTTGGTTTTTCCTTAGGTGGTGAATCTTTCTGACTCTTTGCAAGTGAACCATTAGCACGTGAATAAACAATATCTTTTTGGGAATTGCAGTTATCATTCTTACCACTAGAGGATCTATTTTGAGGTATTTGGTTCGAATCACCCTCAGCAGCAATTCCACTTCGAGACATAAGTGAAGATCTCAGTTTAATGCTATGCTGTGACAAATCTTGATCCAGATCATCAGAATTTGAGGTGCAAGCTTTTCCAGAATCCAAGTGTTCAAAGGATTTCCCTTGTTCTACCTTAAACTGATCATGCTCACTAGGTTCCTTCAATAGTGATAAGTGTTTTGAGTCTGTCTCAGCATCAGATGTACTACATTCCCTGCTATGCTGGTAACGACTGTTAAGATTAGGTGACTTGATTGCAGTACCGCAAAATGATGAAATTGTGTTGACCATTGAGCTGTACCAAGGATGACATGTGTTCAAAACTGTAACAAGGGGGTGAATATCGATCTGACCATAATAATAACATGGGGAGCTCCCATCACATGAGTCAACCCTGAAAGTTCAGAAGATGATTTGTTTATTAATGCAGCAAGGAGTAATCATTCGATGCATACAGCATAGATCCGAAAGTAAACAAATCATGTCTCACTTGTGCAATATAAATAGTGCAGTTCTCTGCATACCCCTTAAATTAATGAGCCTACAGTATCACAACAACTGGCTTACTAAATCAGAGTATCGCAGGAATTTCATTGTTTCATTCCAGAGAATCCTAGTATAGTATAGTTTTCCTTCTACCAAAAGTAAGCGCTTCCCTCTATAGCACAGAAACTGTATTTTTACTGTGTCTCATAGAACATCAAGGTATGACCAAACCTTTAATTTTATCATTAAGGCCAACTTTGCCTCAAACCTCCAAGCATGAAAAATAAAAAATTTGCATGCCCTCGAAAGTGGAACAATTGCTAATTCTACAACGTATGCCTAGGCTCACATGTCTCTAGCAGCTCTTATAGACAGAATCATTATCACTGTTCCAGCATGCATGTTCTACGGAGAGGAGCCACCAAGAACTAACAAGACAAATAGAGCATTCTAGTCCTAGGTGAAGCTCATAGACGAGAAAAAATTGTAAGAGCTTACATCATTCTACCTAGATCCTAGTTGGCTTGATAGTCTGAATGGTAGTGCACCAGAGTAACATAATCAATACACTTAGATTTTTTTTGAAAAATATAGGAGGGCGTATAGCAGAGGGGAATTCAAAAAAGCACACCAGAGCCCCAAAAGAATGTTCAGAAAGATATACATGCAAGGGGTCCAAGGCGACTTACACTAAAAGATAGCCGCAAGTGAAAAAGTATAGTCGGTCATGTGGATCAGTTCCTAGAATCTCTGCTCCTCTCATCGGATTTGCAATATTTCTAGATCCATCGTTCTTTTGTATTAAACACTCAGGACAATACCAATCACCTTCAGGCAAAAGATCCTCCACCACCCCAACACACTTCGAATGAAATGCAGCTGGACAGCCATCACAGCATAACAAATTGCCATCCATGCCACAAAGATAGCATTCATCACTGTTTCCGTCATCCATTCCATCAGATCCTTCTGGAAGCTGAGAAGAATCCACTGCCGCCTTAGCAGAAGAGCCCCTCTTTTTTCTTCTTCTTACACCAGAGTTCCTGAATCCCTCATCGTTGCCATCTGACTCAGACAACCTTGACCGTATAGCCCCAATCTCCAGAACATCATCAGAGAGCGAACGCAGCAGCTCGAGTTTTACCCCTGCAGGCTGCTTGTAGTACTCTGTACTCAAGAGATTCAGATCTGTAAGCTTCATACCATATCTCAATTCTGTGCCCCTGGTTAGCAAATACTCAGCAAGATAGATTGGCCAAGTTGCTAGGTCTAACAGCTCCCAGTTAAGATTCCTACAAAGAAATAGTGGTTAGGGTTGTTTTTTCAATCACATAGAGGGGGGCACTAAGCTTAGTATACAGCAAAGGACGTGTAAGTTACCTAATGCAGTGCACAGCCGATGGGTCCCCTTCATTGGCAAAGTCCTCCAGGTGGGTCTTGAGAGCCCGCAGCAGAGCGAAATGCACCCAGTCAATCAACGGGTTGACCTTGGTGGACCTCAGCGCAGCCACAAACGTCTCCAGTGAAAACGGGCTGAGGAACAACTGCTTGCTGAACGACCTCAAGCAGGAGTAGACTTGGAAGACGTCGAGAACAGGGAGGCCGCCCAAATCCAGACCCTGCGACGAGGGCGGCAGCTCAGGCTTGGGCGGCAGTTCCTTCGCCGCGGCCTCCTCCAAATCCCTCGACACGGACCGGTACCGCCCACCCCCGTTCGCGCGTGGGGGCCGCTTCCTCCCCGACTGCTGCGGCGTCGAAGCCTTCACCGCCGCCGCAGCCGTCGCTGCAGCAGACTCCTCCTCGGCCTCCGCGGCCGCCGCCACGGCCGCCGCGGCCTCCATCTCGGCGGCGCGCTCCGCCGCCTTCGCCTGACGCGCGCTCCGCCGCACCGGCCTGGACGACTCGGGGGCGGGTATTACCCTCCTCTTCTTCTCCGCCGCGGCCGTGGGCGCCTCGGCGGGCGTGGCGGGCTCGGAATCCTCATCCGCGAGGGCGGGGACGGCCAGCACGACGCCGTCGAGGGTCGGGGAGGCTTCGTCCTCGTCGCCGTCGCCGTCGGAGCGGCGGCGCTTCTTGGGTCGCCACCCGGCGGCGTCCCTGGGCGGGGTGTGCTGCATCTGCTGCAGCGCGGTGGGCATGGCTGGGCCGACGAGGATCCCGGCCAGCTCGTCGGCGTCGACCTCCTCGGAGTCTCCGTCCTCGTAGAGCACGCGGAAGTATCCCGCGCCGGGGTCGTACGACTCGACCACGCCCGCGAAGGTGCCGTACCCGGGGAACGCCTTGCGCACCGCGCGCCCCACCAGCGCCTCCATCCCTTCCGCGGCGCAGATTCCCCGCGCGCGCGGAAGCCCAGGCCCCTACGGCCCTACCTAGGGTTTGGGGAGCGCGGGGAGGCCAGCGCGGCGGCGGATCGGGCGCGACGGGGTACGCCGCGGCGGGATCGGCGGCGGCGGGCGGGTGGGGATTGCGAGGGGACGCGGATTTGGGGGAGCGGGGGCGAGGAAGGGGAAGGTGCGGGGGGGGGAGGGAGACGAAGGGGACGAGACGAGGCGTGCGTCGTGTTTATATCTATCGCTCGCATTCCTCGCCTTGGGAGTTGCTACTGCGGCTATAGTCCTCGTTTCGGTTACTACTCTGTACAGCTACCCTTCCGCTGCAGGAGAAATGGGAATGGAATGGAGCCGCGATTTGGGAGGGAAAACGTGAGTGACATGGGAAGTGCCTTGTTTTGGTTTCAAAAAATGTGATGGAATGGAACAGCAGCCCATACGGGGAGCAAGGCAGAGTTTTGCCATTCTCGTGCTAAGTCTAAAAGCGTAGCTTACGTGCTCGCTTTTGTTGCCTACTGGCTACTACATAGGTGGCTACTAGGAGTTTACTAGCTTTGCAGTCACGTACTCTCAAGATTAAGCCTACATGTAACCATTTAGGTTCGCAAGTAAATCCTGCAAGGATGTCCTGAATCTGAATGGCAATTTAACAAGACCTAGCTGGATGAGTTATAGAAAAAATAAAAAAATAAAGTGAAGGTTGTGTGAGCTATGACAGAGTTGTTTTTGTAAGATTGTGCTGGACTATTTATTTGTGATGTGAGCTATGACAGAGTTGTTTTTATAAGATTGTGCTGGACTATTTATTTGTGAGTAGCTAACTATTTGATCTTCCTCCTTGACAGTCAATAGAATCCTTCATAGAGTGCTATTTGAGAATTATTGGGAATGCTCTTATATTCCAAGTAAGTGGAGTCGTAGGTCCTTCGAAAATAGTCCACGTTGTAGCATGTGCAAATAGAAATGCTAGATATTTACCTTTTAAAAATTGTATACTATATCTGGCACACGCCTCGCGATTATGGCTACACTCACGTTTTCTTAGAGGACTTAGTTGACTTGTTTGGTGAATAGCGTCACCTTTACCAATAAAGATGGTAGAGGTGATATCTTAGGTTTCTATAATTTCCAACATTGGATGAGAATGGAGATCACTAGCTCCACGATAACTAGATGAAGCTTATTAGAGATGGATTGCGATGGGATTGGTAAAGACAGTGGCCAAATACGCAATTGAAAGCTCGAGTAGGGACGACAAACCATTGATGAATAAGACTCATGAGAACCTAGTTTCGGTTATAGGGTGTGTTTGGTTTGTTTTCTGTACAAGACTAGCTAGCAAAACCAAATCAGGCTGCCCAACCTTGTCCCTAGAAAGGTAACATGTTGATGTTTGGTTAGATTGTTTCAGTGAGATTTTGTTTGGTTGGTTATATGAAGTCCTTGTTGCACACTAGTGGAGCCAACTTGTGGTATTTTTGTTTGATTGTACGCAACTGGATTTGTTTACCACATCTTAGAATAGGTAATGTTACCAACACACAACCGTACCTCTAAGAAAATCGGCCTCTCGCCTCCATCGCCAGCGAACCACCACAGCAAGTCGATGAGCGACAACGCCTCCGAACAGGACGCCATACGCCGCACTCTTCTTCATTGTAGCGGCGCCCCTGTCCTCGATGACATTGTCGACCAAACCCTGAGGCTTAGCTACGAATCGAACGAAAATGGATCACAGAGTGTTGAAATCGAAGAATAAGAACAACCATAGATGCAACAGATGAACAAGACGGAATGAGGGTGCAGATAGTGACTTGAGTGGCTTACCAGCAACAACAACGACAGTCATCGCCGGCACCAAGACTCCAGATGGAGGGAGAGAGAGGTCAATGAGCGCGAAGGCGAGAGCGAGAGAGCGGCGGCTCGGTGGGAGAGGTGAGTGAATAGTAACCGGAGAAACCCTAGTCACGCGGTGAGGCATCAGTTTTATACAATGGCCAGGGGGAGCCATCCGGGTCCACCACGATGCGCGTGGGCGGACCTGGCCCAAGCCTGGCCCCGCAAAACGGGCGCCTCGAGCGTTCGAGGTTGGCTTGGCCCAAGCCCCCAACTGTACGAGTGGTCGGCCCAAGCCAGGCCCAAGGGCCTTGCTAGTGACCAAACAAACCAAACACAAAAAGAACCATAGCTACTGTATGTCGGCCTAGCAGAGTGCTTTCACCCTTGGTGTTCTTTAACCTTTATGTTACAATGAAGTATCTGATGTGGTAGTGGCTACGATAGTTCGAAGTAGAGAGACAATAACAAACGGTTCGAGAGTTATAATCTGGACAAGAAGGAAATTATGGGGTACTTAAGAGACTTGTTAGGACTTCGTCTAGAGAGAGAGAGAGAGAGAGAGAGAGAGGCTTGTTAGGATTATGCATCAATTCTGCTCAATATGGTCTATTGTTCAAAAAATAGACAGATTTTAGGCGAGAAGAAATCTCCATATTCCTTTAGGCACAACTTAACCTGGTTTACAACTGTTTCAAGGTAGAGTTTGGAGAAATTGTAAGAAATGCTTGCTTCTTTTAGCTTAACTATAATTTTGCCCCTTATCATTGCTCCTAACAATTCAAAAGTGCAAACAAGGAGAAATTATTGATAGAATATTAGCGTGATGTTCGATATTGATGAATGGTGCCTTTACATGGTGGGGTGGTTAAAGGATCAGTAACGGGGATCAAATTCTCGTGATCTTTTCGGATTTCATGAAATTCTTAGTTTTGAACTACGGCAGATAAAAAAACGTACTAATATCCTAGACCATGGCTTGTATCGTCATCTTTCGACTAGAGACTCTTGAGCACATTTCGTTGTTAAGCTAATTCATGACTTCCTACTCATTTTGTGGGCATACATAATAATCATGTAAAGTACTTATTACCAAGGTTCGAAATACTCAAAAGTTAGCATAGCATGGAAAGCTCTATTAAATATCATTGAAAACTCATAGAATTTCAACCAGAATAGATAACATACTGTACCGAAATCCTAAACCCGAGTAGCGGCGGTAACGATCACACCATGGATTATAACCAAATAGGATATAATTCCTCTCAAATTTAACAAGTTGACATAACACATGCTGGGTCTTATTGGTCGATGCACGGAGTAGTTCAGTAGCCGTTGCAAATTCGAAAGTAGTAAGCCAGTAGCGCGGCGGCTAGCGCCACATGACGATGTTGTTCAGTCATTTGCCGCCATCTCTCGAGTTTTCCCGCCAGGGACAGCTCCGTTCAAAGTTTGCGAACTTTGCCTTGTGCCGGTAGACGATAACTCAACATTCTCTCACTTTGGAAGCTCTGATGAAGATTTTTTGAAGGGCACACATCACATGTCACTTTGCAAGAATGATTCAACGGTTCGTGTATGGTACTCTCTCCGTTTTAAAATAAATACACTTCTATGATTCAATAAACACACTTCTAAAAGGCCTGATTGTTTAGAAGATGCTCTTAGCTTTCAAAATTTGTCAAACCAAAGATTTAGCTAGCCATTGTTTTAACTTTATTTGGTTGGCTAACAAAACTTACAACCCTCCTACATTTGGCTTGCAAATTTAACACAATTTTTTAACCTAATTTTGGCTTGCCAATTGTTGGCATGGCGCTACAAACCAAGCTGGCCCTATAAGCCCATATGAGAAGTTGTTGCATTATGTAACGATTACACTTGAAAGCAGAGAAACAAAAAAAACCCTACTATAATTAGGGCTTGTTTGGTTCATTTAGCCACTCCTCTTTAAGTTTAATCATTTTAATCTTTTTTAGCAATTCTCAAGCTACTATAGAGGACTAAGGCCCTGTTTGGTTCACCTAGTAGCTCCTAATTTTAGTCTTATTTAGTAGCTTTTAGTAGTTTTCAACCAAACACCTATACTAAATAGGACTAAAAGGTTTTAGTCCTCTTTAGCAACTTTTAACAACCCTAGAGATTTTTTTTTTTAGGGAATCATAAAACTTTCATTCATTATCAGAGGGAATACAATCAACAACTGCTACCTCAACTAGCGAGTCTGGAATTACATCAAGCAAAAAAAAAATGTTCAGTGGCAGAGATCGTAAAGGCACACACATATGCCACCGAATTTGCATCTCTACACACCCAACGCACACGAAACTCAAAAAAACTCTTCCCTAGCTTTATGATATCATGACAAAGACTACCAATAGAGGAGTAAATCCATTTCGAAACCGGGAGAAGGCGTGCCAGGACCTGACAGTCTAACTTCTAGGATCACCTTGTCGAGCTACTAGAAGGTTTAGTTCTTTTTTAGCAACTCCAGGGCTATTAAAAACTGCTAGAGAGAACTAAAGCACTTTTAGTCCCATTGAGTAGAGGTGTTTAGCTAAAAGGTACTAAATTTAGGAGCTAATAGGTGAACCAAACAAGGTCTTAGTCCTAAATGGAACTTTAGGAGCTCCTTGCTAAACCAAACATACCCTAAGATAGACTATACCTATAAATGCATTTATTTTGAAGCAAATTTCATATGTTAAAAACACACTTATTTTGAAACAAGGGGACTATTGGTGTACGCTAGAGACCAAAAGTTGTACTGGCACACGGACGATTTAAACAACTGGGATTTCAACGATCCAAACACCCGGCTGTCCAAGCTTCTGAACTTCAATTGATCCGACGTGGATAGCACTTGCATCTTACCTCGTACCAAAGCTAACAACCACAAGCTGCATTATTTGACCTGATTAGAGCATCTCCAAGAGCTCTCTAAAATTCACTTGGTAAATGGCGTGTTATAGCAACTTGATATATTATTTTCCAAGTGAAAACAAGGTCTCTCTCCAACAACTCTCTATTCCCACTTGGTAAATCCCGAGATGACCACTTTGCAGTTTAGTCTATAAACTTTTCTGAAATCAACCAAGGGCATATATATAATTCTTTGTGTCTGATATTTTTTCAGAAAAGTCCGCAAAAGAAAATCTATCATAGGATTAATCCCTACGGAGCAGCGCGGCGCCTTTGACCGGCGATATCTCGACAACGGCTGCACCAAATCGGATGAGGTTTGATCCTACGCGATCGTAACGAAAAAACGAAACTTTTGAGCATTTCCCATCAAAATATTAAGCATTCTACAGTGCTCGACGGCGATTCTACAGCTTGGTGGACGGCAGAGCCTGCGCCTCGTGGCCGTGGCTGAAGCGGACCAGCGCGTCGCCATGCCCATCGCTTGGCGGACGGCGGAGCCTGCCTGCTAGCTTGTGGCCGTGGCGGACGGCGGAGCCTGCCTGCCTGCTAGCTTGCACGCCGCCTTGCGAGCCTGCCTGCCTGCCTGCGAGCGGAGCCTGCCTGCCTGCTAGCGAGCGGAGCCTGCCTGCCTGCCTGCTAGCGAGCGGAGCGGAGCGGCCGGCGAGCGGAGCGGAGCGAGCGGCCCGCGCGGGGCGATGCGCGCGCCCTCTGCGCGCGGATCTTTACGCGCGCGGAGGGTGTTTTTTCCGCTGTTGGTATTTTACCCAGTTGGTATTAGAAGCTGTTGGAGAACAAAATTTGTATTTTTGCCAAAAATTATAGAATACCAAGTTGTTTTTGGGAGCTCTTGAAGATGCTCTTATACCATGTTATTATGGTCCCACGAGCCAATTGGCGCCATTTCTCATATGAATAACCCTAAAGAACCTGACAGAGAGTCGAGATTGCTCTGAAGGGCCGACCTGATCTGACAACGGAAACAACATGACACAATTGCAGATAATAAGCACCACTTTCTGCATTTGACAACTGCATCCATCCATATATACATCCATGAACAAGAATCATACATCAAAATATTCATCAGATAAAGGCCTATATCTTTTTAGCCATAACCATGACACCCCACTGATATATAGCGTCAAATTACCCTAAACCACCATAATGACCCGAATCGCATCATGCAAGATGATAGAACAAGTTCTACTTACATTCATGTATAGCTCCCTATATAAATTAGCCTCCTCGGCACCCAGTTGCTTCGAAACTCCTAAAAGAAAGCACAACAGCACCAGAGGCCCAGGGCTCAGCACTAGTAGAAGTAGCAAATACATAAAACAATTGGTCCCAACTGTCACTTTACATGGGAGTCGTAGACATCAAACACAGATTCTGGGATGACGGAGGGCAACTTGTCTATGTACATGAAGAGTCGCCTCAGGTTCTCTCTTCGGACTGTTGCCACGTCCACAATGTCCTTGTTATCTGTGTATATCCACAGGTCAGCGGAGTTTACCCTCTTGAGGCTGTTGCGGCAGAACGGACAGGACTGGGATCTTGACCTCCTGCAGTAACAACATTACCCACTTAGAACAATAGAGATTGTTCAGTCATCGAAGAAAGAAGAGATTCAGTGAAGGAATCTGAAAGGTATCGAACTTTGTAGGCTAGCTAGTGATGGTCAGATTGACAGTCTGGCAGTAACAAACCACATGCTAGTTCTGAATCAACATGTTAATAACACACACAATGGATGACCTTTGTCCTTATTTGACTTAATGTACATCACAGGAATGTTTGGTTAGCAACAATATTTGCCATGTGTAGCTTTAGCCCTCGAAAAGAAAATTCAATAGAAGAATCAAATAGTCATAAGGCTGACATCAACAAACTACATGCTAATTCTGCATTCAAATGTTAATAGCACAGAGAGAATGAGCATTTCCCTTACTTGGATTGATGTATAATATCAATTCCAATTTCACAGAAAAGAACAGTTTTGGCAGACAGCAGGGATACAAATGAATGCTAGTTCTTGAAGAGTCCATGAACAGAATGAGTTATATGGAAATGAACTGATAGCAGTCCCTAGTCCTAGGTAATCTAGTAGTCACATTTTCACCAAAATCACATAAATTAATTAGATTTTGTACTGTTTCAGAACAATGGATAAACCTACATCCAAAGTTCAAAAAAAAAAAAAAAAAAAAAAAGATGACATGATATGTTCTAACTTGCAGTAAACAAGCCAGTGGAGATCTCAAGGCAAGTGCTCCAAGTCACCTGACACATAGGAACACCATTGGAACATATAGACCAGTTGCAAGAATTTAGGCCTCAACTCAGTTGCTAGTATCCTTAAATTCAGGCATAACCGAGTGTTCAAGAGAAGTCCCCAATACATGGATCTTGGTCTCCTTCAGACTCACCACAAGCTGCTAATCTGTTGTTCCAACCAGCTCCTTATATTGTCATTTTATTATTGAAGTTACATTACATAATCAGGCTATTATCCAAGTCTACAGTGCCCATTCCTGAATTCTGGTATCGTGGCAAAATGTGTACTGAAAAGAACTAGTAAACATTGAAGAGCAAGAATGGAGCTGTAAAGAGATTTATAGCAAGGTTTTTCCATTACAGTTTGCTACCCGACTAATTGCATGTGAAGATCTATGAATAGCTTATGGAACACAGCAGGAAAAGAATGAAGGACATAAAGAATGAAGGATCTTCGGAAATGTGTTCCAAATGGTGCAGCAGGCTGCCTACATGACCAAAGAGGATATAGTACAAAGACATAGGGCAATGAATTTTAGTGTGGAGGCCAACTAGCAGTAAGGCGACTTTTCCTCTTTTTGGTCTTAGGACCATGGTGTTAGGCACCTAGGGAGCAATGTGTACATAAAACTCCTTTCCTAACTTAATTGAGCAGCAGAGCTCCTGGCATTTCCTTCACACAAAAAAGGAAAGAAAGAATGAAGGACACAACAGCTAACGAAGCAAAATGGAGTTATGGACATACATTCACAATTTAGGGTAAATGGTTCATAAGGGTGAATTGATTCTGTATGTAATGTGGAGCTCAGGGCAAGCAATTCTTTTTCAGCTCAGTACTAACAAATCCATGAAGTTATGAAACATCCAGCTTATGTACATGTATCCAAGCATTATTGTCTCAAGCTAGAAATTCTTTCACACACGCAACGCATAGTATTTTCATCTTGAGCATGCAGGAGTGCAAAATTGTCAGAACAACATAACAATAAAAATATGCCAAAACATTTAGAAACAGGAGTGCAGATTTGTACCAGTCACGATAGCATTTAATGCACATAGCGTGGCTACAAGTTGGAAGAACAACTTTGCTGTTTATCTCCATGCATATGCCACATTCCTCCTCTATATTATCATCAATCTCTGATATCACAGTTTTCTGATCCTCATCTCGTCTTCTGTACCTCTCTAGACATATTGCTTTCTGTTTTTTATCCTCCACTTCATTGATTCCTTCATGTAATTGCATCAAAGAGGGAAATATGACAGCTACAAAAACAACCGAGAGCTAATGAACAAGAAAGTAAGGATAATAAATGTGCAAAGAAAAGATCATTCAATAGATTCTCAAAGGTACGCACTATACCATAAAATTCCCTGATGCTTGCTTTTCTTTCATGAGTACACATGGTGGTTGTCCCATCAGCGTAAACCTGCACATTTAACATAATTGTAATGTTAGCTGAAGTACTGACTCACCATTAGAAAAGGGAAGAAATTTGGTTCTAAAACCGAAGTCTTGGTCAACCTTATAAATTAGAATCCTCAACAGCCCAAGTGCACCAGCAAGGTTGCAGTCAGTCCACTGCACAAGAAAAAGGAAAAAGTGGGCAGCAGGGCAGTATGCCATCCTCATCTGAAGGCAGGCGCCATCATATTCCCTCCGAAATTCAGAAGCACTGCATTTACACAAACAAAACAATTAGCAGTGAACTCTTAGTAATGTACTGAAGAATTGGTGGAGAAACTTAAATGATGACTTGCCAGGCCAGCTAATGCTCATACAAATAGGCCGTGCCATGAAAAGTAGTTAAATTCACCATTACAGCCTTGTTAGCCAAATGATATTAGACACAAGATTCTTACCAAATGACAATGATGTCAATGAAGAAGAGACAACAAATGCCACTCAAGTGGAGGTGCATGGGTAAAGAAGAAATTTTCCCAATGCTATATCTAAAAGATAGTTCTTCTAGGCCAAAAGAAGATGAATTTGACACAACAGCAAGAGGAATTCCAGGACGGCAACTCAATCAGGCTCCCATATAGCAGTGCTTCACCCAAAAAAAAAGGGGAGATTTGGCCAAAAAGAAGTACTCCAGATTTGCTGACAGTAGCTTCCGGCAGCGAACTTCAGTCATCTACAGAAACCAATTATACCCCAGACACAACAGAGCTACAAAAAGCAAAGTGGTATATATATAGCTAGCATATAAGGGTTAGAGAGCCAAACAGAGAGTGACTCTCATTCTATATAGGTATCACAGTCAACAGCGCATCATATCTAATCCAGATATTTTGGTTGGGACCAAGAAACCAAAAGGTGACTACTACTAGCCGTGTCCCATGATCTAATTTCTAACCCATTATTAGATTCCAGACCTGAAATAACCCAAGCAATTCTGTCCTATTACAAATCAACAGAGCAATTACACCCAGTGTCCGAGCTCAAAATACCTGGAGCAGGCACCGGTCAAAGGACACAGGTAATAACAGACGATCTCTCCCCACTCAGACTCAGCTGAGCAAGTGAGTGAACAGTGAACAGGACGCGAGAAGAAAGGCGGAGCTTTGATTACTACTCACATCGAGTTGGCGTGCTGGATGTCAGCCTCGAGCACCTTGAGCGAGTCCCTGAACGACCTCCCCATGAACACCACCTCCGGGAGCGCTCTACCTCCTCCACCTCCGGCGCCGCGACCATCCACGCCCCGGCCTCCTCCAGCTCCAGCCCCCCTCCCCTGCTCTCTCCCGCCGCCCAAAACCTCACCCACCCAAACCCTAGCCCTCCGACCACGCTCAGGCCCTCGTCCTCCCGATCCGCGGCGGCTGGCCAATCCACGCGCGGCTCCGGTGGTAAACGGCACGGGCGGCTCGAGTGGCGGTGGTTAGCGGCGCGGCCATTTAAAGCTCCGGCCCCCTCTCGCTTTCGTCCGTCCCGGGGGAAGGTGCCTTGCGTGCACGGGAGGGAGCGCGGGCAGTGACGCCGCCAGAGTCACTGACGCGTGGGGGCGGGCGAGAGGGACCCACCTGGCGGTGAGCGAGTGTAGGGTGCAAGTGGGGTCGGGGTGGGGTCCCGGAGGGGTGCCACGTACGTTTCTGGAAGGTGCGGTGAGGTCGCTGGCTGGCATGGTGTCCGTTGTCCGTTTTGGTTTCGTCCCTAGCCGGTTTCAAAGTCGTTATACGGGCCAAAGTACACGTCATCAACTCATCATGCTGTATGTACGAGGGGAGATTTGTAGGATAATTAGGACGGCACAGATGATTTGGACCTGCTGCTAGTATCATATATTTTCTCTCCTTGTTTGGTACTTTCTGGATGGACGCAAGTCCATCGAGATGGTCAATAAGATGTGTATAATAATTCTGTGATTTCAGATAGACTTGTTTAAAACCACTGCCATGCCAGATGTATGTATGTAGTATACCTGTTGATGGCTGAATACCTAACTAACCTGAATACATGATCCGAGAGGATACTATTTTCTAGTGGAGTTTGCATCTGTGCATGAAAAGTAAAATAAAAGGAGGTAATGTGAAACACAAGTGACAAGATTTGCACCCTGCCATCTTAGCATGAAGCATGATGAATGAAATCATGAGAGCTGCATGCTTCTACCCAGTGAAGCACATCTTTCTTTCTTTCCTTCCTTTACTCCAAGTGTCCATCTACTCGGCTCCATTGTCAGCTGAGGCAGATTACCAAACACTGTCACACACTACATGCTCCTAGGCATTAAAGTGAGCGAAATGTTTTACATATGAATGCCATTTCAGATAACAGTATGCATTCCAATGTTCAACACTAGACAGTAGACACCTGTCCTTCAAGACGTGGTCAGGTGAAAACAGACAATCGTGTACATATATCATCGTTTCAATCGACAATTTGATAAAGCTTTGACCAAGATCTATATCAAGACCACAACAATAGCTTAAGCTAAATCAAATTCAGGAATAACGTGAAGGATCAACAAGACGGCGACACTTCTGACATCCGGCTATAAATCGGCCTCGTCAGGCTGCTTCTATCTTAATTCTGCCTCTTTTATTGCACGGATAAGGTGGGTCATGCGGTACTGGAGCTTCTCGTTCTCGATGATTAGCTTCTTGTTCTACAAGGTTCACGAGACAAGGTGTGGTTATGTAGATAGTATGAGATACCCACAGTTGTACGATTGTGACTGTTTCAAAAGCCAAGTGGTCGATTACCTTCTCTTTTTCAGTCAAGCATTCTGCAGTAACCGCATCCAGCTTTGACTGAAGATCCTTCACGGCAGAGGAAGTTGCCTCAGATCCACGATTCAGATCATCTAGCCATAAATAAATTATGCAAAGAAGAAATTAGGCACTTCCCTGGCCTCTCATGAACAGGGACACGCTTGGAACAGCAAAACATATGAAATTACCTTTGTTGTACAGCAAGGCTTCCAGCTTTGCTATGCGTATCTGTGGGATGAAAGGAAGCAACCATAAAATTAGGAAAGGTAGCATTAAGACAAACCACCTGTACAGATTAAGCATTCGTGTAACCACTCTGACCAAGCATGACCATAGTGCCACAGGCTTCCATGTGGCTGGTCAATTCATCACATCACGATAACTTGTGATAAAGAAACATAAGAGATAGCAACCCACAAAGTACAGCTTAGACTTGTAGTTATCCACAGAACATAGCCAGTCTGGTCACTGGGTAGGTGATAGGGCAAAATAAGAGAAAATGGTCCATGGTAGCCCCTCCTAGCCTGGTAAGTAATACTGCAGTAGAAGAACATGCTAGGTTGCTATTTTACTAAGTTAGGCACTTGTGCCGGCAGTGTGGGTGGAAAATCTTCAAAGCGGTAGTACATAGGAAGGGACCAAGATGTTTTTGTAAGGACACAGGCAGGAGCTCCACAAGGGAAGGAAAAAACAAGCAAATAAGAACACAGAAGTCTGTAGCCAGGGCAGTTGAAACAATGCATGACACTAATAGAAATGGCCTTAAGAATTCTAGGCATTATGTCCTCTCACTCTTTTGAGGCCACGTCAAACACGGTTTCTCGCTTTACAAGCAACCCAAATCATGCAGATAGCACGGAAGTTACACAATTTTTAAGTTTGTAAAAAGCTGGCTTCCTCTACGGCTAGAAGCCTTGGATCACATTATCTTGTATAAATTCAAGCAGAATACGAGCTAATGCTTTGTAAAATTGTTCCCTTTTTTTTTTTAAATAACACTCATAAAATTGTTCTTTGCTTGCCCTGTCATTATACTCGATGCATCGGCTAGTTGGACCTATGTGTACTTATGTATGCAATTAGGCAGGACCTCAGGAGCTAAAATGGGGGTTATGAAGCACTTGTTTCATTTGTGTTCACGAATTTGAAATCTCGTGTATAGTCTTATGGATTAGATTTCTGGCTATATAAATGGCAAATACCACAGAAAGACCATCCAAAAAGCCGCATGATTTGCTCATAATTCCTCACCAATCTGTTTTATCAGCCCCAACCCCCAACACACATGAATTAGAGATAAAGTTAAAACTGGCATCCCACGGCACCAGTCGACACTCAACAGTGACCACCTGCTTCGAAACCAACCCCACCAAGAACAAACGAACTAGACGATTGCTGCCGATTACGAGTTGTCTAATCCAAAGCAAAGAGGAATCGCGGGGAATCACAGGTGGTCAGGAGCCCGGGAGAAAAAGAATCGAGCGAACCTCAGCCTCGGATGGCTCTCTCCTGGAAGGGACTGAGGGCCTCGTCCAGCGCCGCCGTCGCCGGGCCGCCGCCCGCCGCCATGCTCGCCGTCGGTCGCTTGAGCCCTCGGATTCGGAGGAGTCTTCGTGGTGGTCAAGGGATTTCAGTGGGTGTCTGGGGACTAGTGGAGTCTGGAGGACGATAAAGAACTCACGGGCCTAATTCTTCTACTGCTCTAGAAGCCCATCAAGGCCCACCTGAAATGGCCGCTGTGATCCTATTGCTATCAAACCATCCGATAAATAAATACGATGATTTCTCAAAAAAAAATCCGATAAATACCATAGGTGTTGCTAAACAGAAAAAATAAATACCGTAGGTGAAGTTTTTTTTTTGCCTAATCATAGGTGAATATTTGGAACATTGTTGGTTATATTATTATTATTATTATTATCTATCACATTATATAATCTTGTAATTTTGCTCCCAAGTTCCAACCTGCCAAGTGCCTCAACAAAAGCATATTATAGGCCAAATTTTGCAAGAGCATTGACTAATCGAGAGTCAACGGGGTTTGTGTGTCTACAACTCAAAACAATGGTTTAATGTTGTATCAAGTGCTTGTGTTAGGTTAGTCTCTCTAAATCTTCAATTTTCCTTGAAATGGTATTTAGCAGATTTACTTTTGCGAGTCATCAAATTATGGTGATTTTATTGGCTATATGCCTATGTGTATATGTTATAATTTATTCGTTGGTAAAATTTATAGGTGTTGAAATTCGTCTATAGATGAAACTATTTGAAGTTCACAATTTTTATCACATATGTGAATAACTAGATGCAAAACATATTCCAGTGGTCTCATTAGAAATACTAAAAACCCATACTTAGGAGTTTTCAAACTAATAAACTGGTGCATCATATAAACATTTATCATGAATTTTGAAATATATATAAAAAATCAATATAGACACACTCATATAAAAATAATAAATTTCATATTTACATGCACGTGCGTCTAGCACATATGCACTTAAATTTTGTTGTCTTCGTATGATTTTTTATCGCAAGAGTTTGAATCTTAAATTTATACTTCTTATATAAAAAAAAATCCATTAGTGAATTCTCTTGATATGCAAATTGTCCACATCAACAATCCACTAGAACTTGCAATTAAAGTCAACTAGCATATATAATTATGAGAGCTATCTTTTTTTTGAAACTAATTATGAGAGCTATCTTTTTCATGTAACATTCATTTAGTTGTCCACGTCAATATGTCAAACCATTCACTAAAATTACTTTAAATAGTTTAATAATTTAATTTTATATAACTATAAATATATAAGTCCAATATCTTTTAAAATTTTCTGGAATTGCCGTAGCAACGCGCGACGTATTCTCCTATTTATATAGAAATATACAGCTGCATTCGTACATTTATATTTTTTAAAAAAATCTTGTAAATATTTTTTTATGATTTGGATCCCTTGTGTGTATTTTTTTTTGATAGGTCCATATTTTCCCACAGCGTAAATTACTCCCGTGGAGGCCATTCCTCTTTCCTCTATTATTAAAACCCTAGCCCTCGGTGGGTCCACACCCAGCCCACCTCCTCCTCCTCTGCCGCCGCCCGCCCGCTCGCCGGCCGGCGAAGCGCGCGGCGAAGAGATGGCGCTGTACCTGCTCTTCGAGTCGGCGTCAGGGTACGCTCTCTTCCACGCGTACGGCATCGATGAGATTGGGCAGAGCGTGGACGCCGTCCGCGCGTCGGTGCTGGACCTGCAGCGCTTCGGCAAGGCCGTCAAACTCACCGGCTTCTCCCCCTACTCCTCCGCCATGGACGCGCTCAACCAGTGCAACGCCATCTCCGAAGGTACCATGCTCTCTCGCCCCCGCCTTCTCCCCAATTCACGGTGCCCAATTTGAATGAATTGTGAGCGGTGGGTGGGCTGTGCTGTGCAGGGATCATGACCGACGAGCTGAGGAACTTCCTGGAGCTCAACCTGCCCAAGGTGAAGCAGGGGAAGAAGGCCAAGTACAGTCTTGGTGTCACGGAGCCCAAGGTCGGGTCCCACATCACTGAGGCCACGGGGATCCCCTGCCAGAGCAATGAGTTCGTCCAGGAGCTTCTCCGAGGAGTGCGGCTGCACTTTGATCAGTTCATCGACCAACTCAAGGTGATGAATTTCACTTCTAAACGAAACCATCCTTTATCCTACATCAGTTTTGTTACTGGTCAAATTTTGGAATCTGGAGTGTTGTAGTTTGTAAATTCAGAAACCTAATGCTGCTCCATAGGTGTCTGGTTGCATATCACATTGTCTGAATAATACTCGAGGAATTTTATTTTCTGGTTAATTTTTTGGATGGCTTTGGCCCTGAGAGTTACGCATTATAGACCCCATGGGTATCTCATCAGGCCTAACTACTTGTTGCTTATATGCAATAACATTGCAGAAATCTGACCTGGAGAAGGCTCAGCTAGGCCTGGGGCATAGTTATAGCAGGGCCAAGGTCAAATTCAATGTGAACCGTGTGGATAATATGGTGATTCAAGCTATCTTTCTGTTGGACACACTCGATAAGGATATCAATTCCTTCTCCATGAGAGTGAGGTCAGTCTAACATTTTCCATTTAGTCATGCTATTTACTGTCCAGCACTTATTAGATGATGATATGATGATTTGCTCACCTCAAATTCATTTTTTTAACAGCACCTTGACTTGCTACCCGCATACGTTCTGGATAACCCTAAATTCATTTGAATGCCATGCTCCTTTTGTTTTGTTTGCTTATGCTGCCATGACATTCTGATCTGCAGAAATGTCATTCTGGAACATGCTGCCATTTTTTCTTCACTTTAGTCTATAGAAGTGTCGCCAGAAAGAGTATCTAATATCTCCTGTGCTTTAGAGAAAATGAATTGTATTAATGCTGTGCTTTAGAGAAAGGGAGTTTATTATAAATGTATTTTTTGATAACTTGTTCTTAAATTCTCAACTCTGTAATGCTAAAAACACTTAAGTGATCTTACAAAATGCTGTCAATGCATGTGTGGAAGATCATGTAACTCATCATGTCAGCATATATACTTGTTGGATCATTGACATCACGACAGATCTTACTTCATTGATCATTCTATCTTTTGAATATTATGTGTGATGGTGATGTTGGTTTGGCTGTATTAACATATTACTTAACAATAATGCAGGGAGTGGTATTCGTGGCATTTTCCAGAGCTAGTCAAAATTATAAATGACAACTACCTCTATGCTAAGATTGCAAAGTTTGTGGTAAACAAATCTGATTTAGCAGAAAAAGACATCCCAGCTTTAGCAGATCTAATTGGAGATGAGGATAAGGCGAAAGAAATTGTTGAAGCAGCAAAGGCATCTATGGGTAACAATACATCAACAACTGCTTCTGCAATAGTTGAAGTACTGATATCTTTATGTAAGTTGTTAACTATTTTTTTGCTGTTGTATTTTTCAGGCCAGGATCTTTCTCCAGTTGATTTGATCAATGTCCAACAGTTTGCCCAAAAGATCATGAATCTATCTGAATACCGTAAAAAGCTCTATGAGTATCTCGTAACAAAGATGAACGATATTGCACCCAACCTGACATCTTTGATTGGTGAAATTGTTGGAGCTCGACTAATCTCTCATGCTGGCAGTCTTTCCAATCTTGCTAAGTGCGCTGCCTCCACTCTTCAAATACTTGGCGCTGAAAAGGCACTTTTCAGGTACTTAACAAAGTGTTTATGCATTGCTAGCTTCTTATTGATATCAAAACCATGCTTTGAAGTCCTAAAAGTTTGTTACCGGAATCCTGAATCCTGACTATTGACTGTTGTCATAAGTACTTTATGCCTCTGAACTCTTTTTGCTTGTTCTTCTTTATTCAATTGCAGAGCTCTGAAAACTCGTGGAAATACACCAAAGTATGGCCTCATATTCCACTCATCATTCATTGGTCGCGCATCAGCTAAGAACAAGGGTCGAATGGCTCGATACCTGGCAAATAAGTGTTCCATTGCTTCGCGCATTGATTGTTATTCAGGTCAGCTGCACAACTAGTTTGCAAACTTCACATATACTGATACCCTGTTCTGAGAATCCTGACTGTTGCTGTTTTCCAGAGTTGAATACATCCATTTTTGGACAGAAGCTGCGTGAACAAGTTGAGGAGAGACTAGACTTCTATGACAAGGGTGTCGCGCCTCGTAAGAACCTTGATGTGATGAAAACCGCCATTGAGGGTATTAATGCGGTTTCCGAGGATGTTGATGGTAAGGATATACCCCCCCTGGGTTCCACAAACACTCAATCTCGAATTCATGTTTCTAATAACCATATCAAATTAATTTACACTTATTGCAAAATTTATTTTGCAGGTAATGAGAAGAATGATGTGTCTGCTAAGAAAGGCAAGAAAAAGAAGTCTAAAGCTCAGTCTGACGGTGAGGCAATGGATGTTGATAAGCCTGCTGCTGGAGAAGATGAACCTCAAACTGAGAAAAAGAAAAAGAAGAAGCATAAGCGTGAGGAGCCACAGGATGAAGAGATGGCCACTGAGCCACTCATTGATGATGTCAAACAAGATGAGACTCCAAAGAAAAGGAAGAAAAAGAAGAACCGTGAGGCATATGAGGATGTTGAGCCTAAGATAGCCACTGAAGGGAAGAAGAAGAAGAAGAAAAAGAAGTCCAAAACCGTGGACAGTGATGAGTAGTTATTTAAAATCTCGAATTTAAGTGGTATTGAGTGATGTTAATAATCTTTAATCTAATTTATGTACATCAATTGAGCCAATTTGGTCTCCATTAAGCATCTCACGTGTGGGCGATGCCGCACGTTATTAGCCCCTCGCTGAGTTTACTGTGTAACTAGGCAATGGTTCATGAATTTGATGGTATAGCTGTTGCAATTGCATTCATATATAACCCTTACTTATAATAACGCATAGTGAATATAGCTGCTGCAGCCTTGCAGTATTTATCTTTGGAAATTGAAGATGTCAATTGAGTTGAGAAAAACTCAAGTATCTCGGATAGAGGAACAAGGAAGCATTGAAGAGAAACTTATTACACATCTGAATGGCCTGAAGATTAGATTTGACATTTGACTTCACAACATTGAAAATTTGAAATTATCCTACTGGATGTACGTCACATGGTTCAGGTACTGGTTAGTGAATATTCAAGAGTGATATATGTTATTTGCTTGGGCAGTGCCAAAACTTTTAACAATGCTACCAGCCTAACAATACATAACTACTACTGTTCTACAGAAACTGCAAAACTTGGTTTACTCGTCATGTCTTCTGACGAGAGGTCTTTTAGAACCTGTTCGACCTCATGAACTACCCCAAGCTTTCTGAACCACGCAGCAAGCAACTGGGAGGGCTCTTGGCCAATTGAAACACCGTTTTCTTCAAGCTCTGTCAAAAATTGCAGTGCTGTTTCTAACATGCTCACCTTCTCATAAGCACCCAATACCAAGGCAATACATTTGTCACAAGGTTTGACTCCTGCGCTTCTCATATTACGAATTACACAAACAGCTTCATCTATTTGATTGGAGAGGCAGTAGGCATTCACCAGAAGCGCACACACCTTTGTGTCAGGCACTATCCCTGCAAACTGTATGGCATCGAAAATCCGCTGCGCCCCATCTGAATCGCCTTTGTATGAATAGGCTCTCAGCAATGCCTTGTAGACTTCCTTTCCTGCGAACATCTGCTGGTCCTCCATTTCTTTGATCAAACCTTCTGCTTCCTGCAACATGTCAGCCCTGATATAAGCCATGATCATCGAGCCGTGCGCACGCTTATCCAGTGGAAGACCGAGCAACACGATTTCTCCGAATATTTCCTTCGTGCGGGTCAGATCTCCGGCCTTACTGTACATGTCCATCATTGCAGTCAACATGACCTGATCCCAAGGGAAACCTCTGCCTTTCATGGCGGCAAATGCATCCTCAGCTTTCTGCAGTAGCTTCTGCTTGCCATAGATGTGGATCAACTTGGTGTAGTCACGAACATTTGCTTCAAAGAATTTTCCAGCAATGCATGCTCCAGTACCTACCAAACATACCAGACCTTCGTTAAATTACTTGACTCATCAACTGATCATGCTAAATTACTAGATAGATTCACATGCCTATTGCTAACAGAGCAACTGTCAACAGATTAGAAATAAGAAGTCGGCAAATCACATTTAGTGAGGAGATTGTTGGCAAAAGAATGCTGACAATTTCAAGCTTTTCAACCTTTCAAGTTTCAAGCACAACAATAAGTCAAGAACATTTGATTGAAACACAACATCAAATGATCTTAATTCATTATTCATGAGCGCTGTACAACCAACTGTTCGAATCAACTACTTTATAGAAACATGAAAAATTGTCATTTCTTCAGAGTTTCTTTTCTTATCAGAACTTCAGCAAGCACTCCCTACAGTCATGACAGCACACGATTATTCAGAAAGTTCAGAGTTCTAACAGACTAACAGGCATGGAATTGCCCTCTGACCTCAGTAAGCAGCGGGCTCTCCATGGCCTTAAGTTCCTTGAGAACCAGCAACCAATCCGCCCTCTTGGGCTTCATCGCCTTCACCCAGTACGCGAGCAGCGCGCCAAGCAGGTCCTCGTCGGCGGGGCACAGGCACACCACGCGCGTCATCAGGGCCTTGCAGCGGTTGGGCAGCTTCGGAGACAGGCCCCGGACCGCCCGCTGCTGCGACTCAGTCAGGTCTGACCCAAACGCGTCCCACCGAAACCTTGGCCTGGCCTCGCTCGCCGCCGCCTGCTCCGCCTCAGCCTCCGCGGCCAGAACCGGCGACTCCCCGCCGTGGCCACCGGACACGCAAGCGCATTGGCGAGCGGGCATACAGAGCTTCGTAGGTGCCATGGTGCAGGTGACCTTGGCTCCCGCCGAGCGCAAGGCCGGGACGGCGAGGGAGGCCATGGGAGTGGAGAGAGCAAGGCGGGCGGGAGGCGGGACGGCGCCGGAGAGGATGAGGTGGGCGCTATCAAAAACAAAGACGATAGATCTGAACCGTCCGTTGATCTGATATGATATGCCGATCGGACGGCGCTTATGATCCCCGTGATGGCTTGGGAATATCTTCACCGTAGATGCCTAATCACACGGGCGCTTGGTTGTCCGGCTCTGACAGGTGGGTCTCACTCCCACACAGCGCCGCCAGATATAAATAGGCGACGGTCGCGGCTCGGGCTGCTCCTCTCCGTCTCTAGGGTTTGAGATTTTAGCCGCCGCCGCAGCTCATCTCACTCCCGACGACGTACTCCTCGCCGATCGATCCGATGGCCGTCTTCTCCGAGCTCCACACCGCCGACGGGCTCAAGTCCCTCGAGGCTCACCTCGCCGGCAAGACCTATGTGTCTGGGTGAGCGCCGCTGCACTTCTAGCTGATTAGATCTGTTGAACTGAATCGTAGCGATGTGTGCTTAATTACCCTGAATCTCGATTATTAGCGCTGTTATGATGATTATCTTCATAAGGAACCTTGTTGTTTTCGCTCTAAGTTTAGCAGATCTCTCTTGTGATGTCGATCGGGTTGTGTTTGCTTATAGTGCTTGTGCTGCTGTCTGTGCAGTGATGCGATCACTAAGGATGACGTTAAGGTCTTTGCTGCGGTGCCGTCGAAGCCTGGCGCTGAGTTCCCTAATGCTGCCCGCTGGTACGAGACCGTCTCTGCGGCTCTAGCCTCAAGGTTCGATCTATTTCACTGATTGCAAGATTGATGTCTTCCACTGGTTTCAGATTCAGGCTTGATTTGTTTCACTGATTGCAAATTTCAAATTTGTAAGTGTCGTAGATTGATTGATGTCTTTCACTTGGTTGCAGATTCCCTGGTAAGGCTGTTGGTGTGAATCTGCCTGCTGGATCAGCTCCCGCAGCTGCTGCTCCTGCTGCTGAGGTTTGTCCTCCCCATCATAAGCCATACTGCCCCATGTTTTATTTCTGTTTATATATAGAATCTGTCCCATTGGTGAAGCAATGGGCAGTGCTGTTCTGTTCAATATAGCATGGTACAAATTTTCAGTGATTGCTTAAGAAGAAATTCCAGTTCATTTATGATTCTGATGTTTTTTGGATTGTATTAAATATCACTCTTCATTGTTGTGTGATTGATTGCATGGATGTTTTATAACTAAAATCTTGAGATGGTAGTGGGTTTGATGACACTTTGAATCGATGCATTTTTTTATCATCACCATCTTCTGCTGATGCAATCTCAACTAACTGAAACTAATATCTGGAAACCGTAATGGAGTTTGTCATATTCTTGAATCTCATTGCTTTAGCCTTTTTTATGCTGTTGAGTTATCCTTG
Organism: Themeda triandra; assembly: GCA_018135685.1. Lineage (NCBI taxonomy): Eukaryota > Viridiplantae > Streptophyta > Magnoliopsida > Poales > Poaceae > Themeda > Themeda triandra. The sequence goes on along the minus strand of JAENPR010000006.1, from coordinate 1,446,341 downwards.
TTGTAGTAACCTTTTAATTCGCTACAGGCTGAGGATGATGATGACCTTGATCTCTTTGGGGATGAAACCGAGGAGGACAAGAAGGCTGCTGAGGAGCGTGCAGCTGCCAAGCCAGCTAAAAAGAAAGAAAGTATGCATAATTTTGAGTTAAAAGTGTTCACCTACATTATTTGTTATAATCACTTGGAATTATTGCAGAAGTTTGACTTTTATGTCTTGTTAGTTATTAATATTGCTTTACATATGCATAATTTTCAGTTAGGAGTGTTAACCTACGTTGTTTCTTATATATAATCACTCAGAATTCTTGCATAATTTTGACTTTTATGTCTTGTTATAGTTATTTATGGCTTTACATATATTTACAGGTGGTAAGTCCTCTGTCCTTTTGGATGTCAAACCATGGGACGATGAAACTGATATGAAGAAGCTGGAGGAGGCCGTTCGTAGTGTTCAGATGGAGGGTCTCACTTGGGGAGCATGTAAGTAACTTGTTTGTTTCTGTCTGCTTATTATTGTCTGTATCAACCATTTGACATAAACTTGTAATGCAACAAAGCCTCTGTTTTTGTATTAACCATTTGACATAAACTTGTAATACAGCAAAGCTTGTCCCTGTTGGATACGGCATCAAGAAGTTGACCATTATGTTGACAATTGTCGACGATCTTGTGTCCGTCGACAGCCTAATTGAGGACCACCTTACAGAAGAGCCCATCAATGAGTATGTTCAGAGTTGTGACATTGTCGCATTCAACAAGATCTAGAGTCCAAATGCTGACATTGGGCTATGGCCGACAGTGCTCAAAGTTTGTGCTGGGATGTGAGGGTTTATCCCTTCTAGTTACCTTGTTATAGAAATGTTGGTTAAGAGTTTATTATTGAGTGCTGCCATATTTTTGAATATCTGTTTATCTTAAAAATAGCGGAACTGCTCGGTGATATTCTGTGTCTAAAGTTAAATGAGTTTGCAATGGTTCTGCGTTTAAAGTTTCTTTGCAGCGCTTAATTTTGATCACTCTTCTAGTCTAGCAGCTGTGCTAAACTGTGTGGTGGTTTTTCAATCCAAAAATAGTCCATACTGTACTCGTATTGGTATCGTACCATCCATATGTCCAGTAAAATATTTGTTTTTCTTAATCCTTGCAAGTCTTGGCTCGTATCCAAGATTACTTATATCTGAAATCCACTCCACATATGGATGATGACTCTGTTTCTTAATCCAAAATGATGTTTAATCACAAGTCTTGTACGTGTATCCATATCTTGAGTTTCCCTGTTTTTGAATTTGTGGAAGACAAATTCTTCTGTATTTAAGGGATATAGAAGACTCTGGTAAAAGGAAGATGATTCTCTGTTGGAAGGCAATGGTATAGATGCACCGCAACGGTTGGGTTTAAAAAGAGAATTGGAATGTACCATTTAAGTGAAGTTTGGAAATATGCGGTGCGCCACCATTTAGCAAGTTTGGAAACGTGTGTTGCGCATAATTTAACAAATTTAGTGACTCAGAAATATGAATAAAATCTATTTATAAATTTAAGTGGCAATTATTGAAAAGTAGGAGTCATGCATTTAACTCCTGCACTATTAACTATCTCACAAAAGCAAAAGTAAATAGATTGCCGTAGTCCGTTCGAGGATAATATATGAATGAATGATATTCCCATTGTCGTCAGAATGATCTAAAAGCTTGCAGGACCATAATGTTCGTCCTTGTCAGTTGTCACACCATGCTCTTTCTCATTTACAGCACTATAGTGTTCATCCGTATCACAACATCTTGGCTCATTCTCATTGCATTTCTTCCGGACCAATAGTATTCGGGGTGTTGCTAGCGATAGAACGTTCTATGCGTAGAACGCATGCGCTAGCAGCGGCCCGGCCCACCTTGCGTTCGCCCTCGATCACACACACAGTCCCGCCCCTGCCTCCCCGCGTGCGCGTCGCCCCCTCCGCGCCCCCAGCAACGTCCACAGGACCTCAACCGCCGCTGCCCCTCCAGCATCGCACCTGAAACACCAGAAAAAAACGAAAACAGCAAAATGAAACAAAAAAATAGAAAAAAATATAAACTGAAACAAGATAAAAAATGCAGTTGAAACAAATCAAGATACGGTTAGAAACAACATGAGTCGCTACGAACTCCACACATGAGCACTGAATCCCTAAAAACAGAAAACTAACAAAACAAAATCACATATCGAAACAAACTGAATCAACGCCCTGAAACAAACGGAAGGCAGTATAGAAACATCGAAAACAAAATCTGTTCTAATATAGAAACATTAGAAAATGATGTGCGAAACATAAACTAAGAACATAAAGAAACAACATGAGTGCCAGTACCGAAACAACGAAGAAACCCCTGCGAAAAAAAAGAGAAACAAACAAGCCAAGTTTGTTGAAACACCCGCAAAGAAATAGTTGAAACACCCTCCCATGCGGATCTGTTGAAAATCATATAACCTGTGAAACATCGAGATCTCTGAAACATCGCTCGACATCTAATGAATCAAGCAAGAAGGCGCAATAGAAACAAAGAAAACACATCGGCGAAACATGGCTAGTCGCCACCCCGGAATGAGGACCCTGAGGAGAGAGAGAGAGAGAAGAGGAGGACGAGACCTCCATCCACCATAGGAGACACCCATGGCCACAAATGGGAGACCGACATGGCCACAGGGGGAGCGGAGGTCGCCGCGTAGGCTGCTACCGTGCACGCAAATGCAGGCATGGAGGCACTGCACACCGTCTTCAAGCTGTAGGCGCAGCAGGACGCGACCGGAGGAAGACGAGCACGCCGAGGTCGCAGCACAGGACGCGCACGCTGGCCAGGAGGAGCCTCGCGTCGTCTCGCATGCTGCAGGCGCTGCTGGAGCAGCTCGTCATGCACCGCCATGGCGGGGCGCTGCTGGAGTAGCTCGTCACGAGTTGCCTACCTCGTCCACAAATCACAGGAGACAGCCATGGCCACCACAAGAGACCGCATCGGGCGAGCGTGTGTAGCAGCAATAGGAGGAGCGGTGCTACGCATGGGAGCAGCGGCAAGAGCTGCAGACATGGATGTGCTGGAGCAGTAGCGGCAACGGGATATGCGGTAGGCAGAGGAGGGTTGGAGAAGGACCGGTGGCGATGGAGATGGATCTCGAATAATGCAGACGAGGAATAATGCAGACGAAGGGTCCTCATTCACCGGTTCACATTCACCACACGCTCACAGTAGTTGGACCTACCTGTCAGCCGCACAAAAGAAACACAACCGAATGGATCCGTGTGCTCCCATCTCAACCAATCAGGAGGCTCTTGCGGGGCCGACGGAGGAAAAGAGAAAGGGGACGGCCAGACCTCGTCTGCTGCATGCGCATGTCACGCGCCTTTGGGCAGTTGGCGCGGCCCAGTGTCCACGCGCGGACGCGCGGTGCTTAGGCCCAGTAGCAGCCCATCGCGCCGTTCTACCCTAGAACGTATGATCCGTAGCATTACCCATGGTATTCTCATTGCATATCTTTCGGACCAATAGTTCTTACCAGGATGCAAGTATGTATGTCTGATTTCGTTTGGGGCCCAATCAGTCAACCAACTCTCAGCCCACGGAAGGAAATCCCGACCCTCAGGGTCCAGAGCCCACGCGGCCCAACTAGCTATTCCCTTCATCCTTCTCTAGCCCACCCGAACTCCCAACCCCATCGCCGCCACTCCACGCCCGACCCGCCGTCCCCACCGCGCCGCGCTGCAACCCGCCGCCCGCCGTCCAGCTCCCTTCTGCCGCCTCCTCGCCTAGGGAGGACCACTGCTAGGAGCGCACGCGCCATCGCCTCCCTCCCCTACCGCCTGCCACGCTGAGCCAGTTAGCCATGGCGGAGCCCACCGAGAGAGACCACCAGTTCACGGACGAGGAGGAGGAAGATGACTTCCTGGAGGACGGCGAGCAAGGCCTTGGAAGCGAGGACGACGAGGATGAAGGAGCGGGGCGCAAGAGGAAGCGGCTGGGGAATAGCCTGGGCGCGTTGGGCAAGCGCGGGGTGTGCTACCTCAGCCGCGTCCCGCCGAACATGAACCCGTCGCACATCCGCCAGATGCTCTCCAAGTACGGCGAGGTGCTCAGGATTTACCTCGTGCCCGAAGGTAACCAGCTACCTGAAATCGACGATCTGTTCCCTTCTGTTTTGGTGGGCGTAGGCGTAGCTAGCTGCAGAGCGTAGTGCATATTTCAGGAGCTTTATTCCTGTTGCGTGGTAGCCTCCATGGATTTGCTCACTCTATGGACTATGTAGGGATGTTTCTGAGCCGACTGCAGCAAAACTGACCCAAGTGACGCTCAATCGCTCACTGTTGATTGTGAAAATTGAGTGCACTGCGGCAACATTGTTGCTTCCATAGTTCTAGATAGAGGAAAAAAGAACAACATCAATGCCTCATTGCATGGTTTTAATTATGATTTCCATACTAATTGAAGTGCATGTTGCTACAACAGGACACTGATTTTCCTTTTTTTTAATTCTTCCTTTGATATGCTAGAACTTAGATGTCTGATTGAAGGTAAAAGTCACTTCAGCTTCTCTTTATTGGTGATGTAACACTTCCTATTTATCTCAATATATGCCATTAAGAACCTAAAAAAATATATGACATTAAGAATCCTGATGCGTGGAAGCCTTCGTCGGTTGATGTAGTTGGATTTGCTTGCGCTGTGGAGGGATATTTTTTCAGTCCACTGCGGCAAAGGCATGTCTGCTTGATCGAAGTGATGCTCAATTCCTCATTTTTGCTTGTGCTGCTTCCATTTTTGAAAATTTAGCTCTCGATATTGATTGAGGAAACATATCGACTTCAGTGCCTCATTGCATGATTTAATTATGATTTTCATACTAATTGAAGTGCATGTTGCCACAACAGTACACTGATTTCCTTTTTTCCATTCTTGCTTTGATATGTTAGAACTTAGATGTCTGATTGAAGTTAAAAATCACTTCAGCTTCTCTTTATTGGTTATGTAACATAGTTTATTATTTTTCTCAATATATGACATTAAGAACTAAAAAATATAACCATATTAGTTTTTCAATGTTTGCTGATTAACCGTCTCTTATATAATTCATTTGTGTCATGCCCACCTTCAGGTCAAGGTCATCGGAAGCATACTACTGTTAAAGCAAAGGCTTACTCCGAAGGGTATGTTTCGACAGGGTACACATAGACACACACAAGAAGACAGATGCACTGCTTTGGAGAACTTAATTCCTCATCTGAAATAGATAGTCTAGAAGTAAAGCATGAGCAAATATTCATACCAGCACCAGCTTTAGTACATTTGCATACAGTTTTACTGAAGCTGCCAATAATTTTCTAGTCTTCTCTTCAATATTTGTGCGTACTCATTCTGCTACCAAAATCTTTTAGGTGGATTGAATTTGCGAAGAAGAGTGTTGCCAAGAGAGTGGCGAATCTGCTTAATGGTGAACAAATAGGTGTGTTCTCGTTGCCATTTTATTCTTCTTTGCTAGTATTGGTTGGTAGTTGTATGTTTTATGTATGACCCCCCTGCTTTGCAACCACTCATTTTACTCTTGTTGACTGTCAACCTGTTTGAAGAGGTATTATACACATAGTTCTTGCATGGAGATCGTACTTTATGTGCTTTAGAGCTTGTGCTTTTACTTGGAAACCATTGGACAATAATCTCTGCTGATGTTGTACTTTATTAGGCGGGAAGAAGAGATCTCCATTTTATTATGACATTTGGAACATTAAATACCTCAGGAAGTTCAAATGGGATGATCTTGTTGGTGAAATGGGTATGTGAAATGTCCAAAATACAAGTTATTTAAACTTCTGGTGAAAGTGCTTGATGACTAGAAGAGGTTTCTAAGTTTAATAATCCTTTGTATATAATGCAGCTGAGAAAACTCATATCAGAGAGCAGAAATTAACCTTGGAGATAGCAGCAGCAAAGAAACAACGTGATCACTACCTGTCCAATGTTGAAAAGTCTCGTGCATTGAAACACATTCAAGAGCGCATGAAAAAGGTTCGTCGTATTTTGCATACATACAGTATATCAAATTTTCTTGTGTTGCTGTTTATCTGTTGGCACTAGTCTGTATACTTGTTTGTGGCCCTTAATTCATACTCATGTTAGATGATTTTTTTTCATTCATTCTTTTTGGTTCAATCCACACAGGAACAATCACCAAAAGTATCTAACCTCATTGTTCTATGGATTGTGGTGGAACTGGTTGTTATAAGTTTGTCCTGTTATATGCTCTTTAGGACTCAGTTTAGTAATGAAATTTAATAAATTTGTCATGGCCGAATCATGTTTCCCTACCCTAGTCTCCTAGAGGATGTTATTGGCAAGGAGTATACTGTCACATTTTTTTAATACAATCTCTTGTGACTTGCCATCAAATTTTATGAACATGCCATCCTTGACTGTAACAGAAGCAGAAGACAGAAGGAGCAGAAGGCAGCAATGTCCCAGAAACAAAAACTTCTCGTCCAATTCCTCAAAAGAAACCAGTTGGGGAGGCTGATGCCAAAACTAAATCTACGCTTTCAAAAGACATTTTAGCTGGTGTAAGTTTCAGCTCTCATGGAAATGTGTCTCGAAATTCTTGTGTCCACCAGTTATTGTTAATAAATAAACCTCATGGTATTGCAGGTATTCGGGGGTTCCTCATGACCACATATTATCTCTCAGTGTGGGTTGGTGCAGGCCGAACTGAATGTAGTGCAAGATCATAGAGCCCATATTCTACTTCCAATTTTTGTAGATGAAGTTGCGTTTTTTTCTTGGGGTAGTACCGTAGTACGAACTTTCAGAAATATTTTGCTCTGCTGATATGCACTTGAAGGTTTTCTGGGACGTGGCGATTGAATGTGAAAGGACTGTGGATGCCAGCGTTGGTTGACTAGAGATCTTTGTAAAACTGAAACACATGCTTTTGGAAGTAGTTGAAACAAATATCATGAACAACTGTCATTGGCATTATCTCCTGCCTGGGATTTCAGTGCCTCAGCTTGCGATTTCAGTGCCTCAGCTTGCAGCTTTGCTGTACCTCATACCGAAACTCATGAGTTGTTGTGAATTTTTTTTTTTCCAAAACAGCTTCGTGGGGGAATGTTCTTTATGTTCCCACAAAGAAACAGAGAGATGCGAAGCTAAAGAAGTGTAGCTTGTCATAGCCCTCAACCATATATGAAATTGTTTTGCCAAACAATTTTTTTTTAAAAAACAGTTTAGCTTCACTGAGAAAGCTGTTTGTGAAGCAATTTTCAAAAAAAAAAAAAACTTTAACCCGAGAGGTAGGCTCGAACTCGTTAATTTTAATAGGAAAATGATTAAACTACTATATGTGAGAATCGATGTTTTTTTATGAGGGGAGATGTGAGAATCGATGGTTGCATTCTAGTCTGCCGTCGTCGTCGTCCACGACCATGGTGTTCTCGGGCCTCAGCATTAGTTTGGCCGGCCTGAACGGAAACGCGGCCCAAATAAAGAAAAACTAATCAGCTAGGCCCAACTACCTGCATGTCCCGGCGGCGCAAAAGGTTGTTATTGGCACACAAAATCAGGATCATATTGGCATTGGCATGCATAAAACCCATCGACGCGCTCAAGAACCTCCTCAACCCATGGGCGAACTGCGGCGGCGGCGACGTCGTCATCTGGATCTCGCCGCTTGCGCGGCGGCCAAGCGGAGGAGGGCAGCGGGGACACCGCCAGGGAGCGGCGTGGCTCCCGCTCGACATCATCATCACGGAGATCGCGGCGCGCTCCGACGACGCGGCCACCCTCGTGCGCTGCGCGGCGACGTGCAGGGCCGCGCGCCTCCGCGTCGCCGAGGACGCATACCTCCGCGGCCTCCTCCGCCTCCGCTTCCGCGACACCGGCCGGTTTCTCCTTCCCCTCCTGCGCGGCCACCTGGTGGGAACCACGGCCTACGACTACGTGGGCGGCAGGGGCAGGGTGAAGACCAACGTGTACCTGGTGGACACCACCACCGCGGACGCCACCCGTGTCGTCGAGGCCACGTTCGTCTCTGCCGCAGCTGAAGCCGAGATGTTGATGGATCCCGTGCCCATGGACTCGCGCGGCGGCCTTGTCCTCGTCGGCGCCACGGCGACTGCTCCACCTTTGCCACGGCATCAAACGCTGCTCGTGTGCAACCCCGCCACAGGTCGCCACGTGGTCCTCCCGCCGGAACCGGCGGAGCCGTTCACGGATGGTGGCTGCATTTGCCAATCGTACGTCCTGCTCGTGGGCGACAGAGACGACGGCGAGGGAGGTGCCGACGCCGGCGCTGCCGTCGGTCGTCCTTTCCAAGTGCTCAAGGTGAAGCTAATGTTGTCTCATCCCAACCCTTCTTACCATTGGCTGTTGGTCCAGACCTTCTCGTCGGAGGACGGCTTGTGGTCCCCGCCCACGGAGATCCCCACGCCTACCATACTCGGGTGGCGCATCTGCTTCGAATCGCTGCGAAAGGTCCTGGTCGTCGGTGACGTCGTGCACTGGCTGTGCCTCACCAACGTCGGGAGCTACGTGCTCATGCTCCACGTGAGAGAGGCGCGGGTGAGCGAGACGGCTCTCCCGGCGACCTTCCCCCTTTACAGCACCCCCGGGATATGTAGCTACCTCTTGGCGACGGATTCAGCTGGCGGGAGCTTGGTCGTGCTCGTTGCCGACGCGGACAACAATATACGCGCGTGGGAGCAGTGCAAGCTGGGCACCAAGAGCAAGATGATGTGGAAGGCGTGGCCACAGGTGGTGATAGACAGGGATGCCATCCTGGGGTTCAACGACGAGGTGAAGGAGACCGTAGTGCAGTACAACTACGAGGTGGCCAATCGTTGGACAGCGGGGTCGAAGCGCCGTCTTGAGCTATCGTGGTTTGGTGAGAGGAGCGGCGTCGCGCTCCTTAGGACTCATGGCTGCTTTTTGCTTTGGCTAGATCTCCACTCCAAGAAGATCGTCAGGTGCTTCTGCTCGGATCATATGTCATACGCACAAGTGTATTGTCCCTACGAGATGGATCTTTCATCTTGGGCACCAACCTTCAGCAGTGCTGTTAGCATTTGATTAAAAAAACATTCCAGCTAGCATTTCTAGTTTTAGTTCATTTGTTTTTTTTTTCAATTGGGATATCTCTTTTTTTTAGAACACGCTTATGCGCGTATTTCCAATTGGGATATCTCTTTTGCATGGTAGCAGGTGTATCTGCATATATATGTGTGTATTAATCGACATTGGGAAAATATTTTGCTTTCATGATCCTGGCACAGAGAGACGCTGGATTTTGCAGTAATCGCCAAATCCATCCCTGTTTGTCCAACATGGCCATGTTAAAGGAAAGCAGATCCCTAAACCCCAGCCCTCCTTTAGATTTTGCTTTCACCATCTTCTTCCAACTTTGCCTTTTTCCTTGTCTTGGTTATTCCACCTTTACTTCGCATATATCAACGGACTTATTGGATTGCACATTTCCTTTGTAATGTCAAAGCATTTTTATAACAGCTTGGGCCAGGGGCGGATCTAAGATAACCTCTTCAGGGGGGCTAAATAAAGAAGATTATGGCTAAGTTAAGGAAATAATGGTGATTTAGGGGCTAATAGACAATATTTTACACATGAATTAAGGCTCCAGGGGGGGCTGCAGCCCGGGCAGCACGCCCCGTGGATCCGCCCCTGGCTTGGGCTATGGCTCATGATCTTGATAACAGCTTCTCTTTCCGACCCTGAATTCATTGCCAGATCCTCTCCTCTAGGTAAGCAAGCACATTTGTACGCAATTGTCCAACAACACTCGTTCTGAACTCTTCTTCTTAATACGATGTACACAAACTTTTTGCGTATTTGAGAAAAAATGTCCAACAAAGACTGGCATATCCCTAAATATCTCTCGCTCATATCGTTTCAACGATCCTACTTAGCATTTTGCTTAAATATTAGTCTTACTTGTTTGTGGCTCTTACTCCTACTCATATTAGAGGATTTTCTCATTGATACTTTTTTGTTTAATCCACAAAGGAACAATCGCCAATGAAAAGTATCTGACCTCATTGTTCTATTTATTATGCACTCATTTGATCTGGCAACCAGCAGCTAGCTTCCTATATATGGTTGCACGATCATCATGGCCTGGTTGGTGCTACTGGTTGCACGATCATCAAGACCCGATGTAGAATAGATTCGACTAGAGCTAATAACGACACACATAGAGGGGATGGAAATAGATGCAACTACTCGATCTTCCTTTTTCTTTTCTTGTTCCCTATCTCTTCCCCCATATAAGAGCAAATGCTAAACAATATTCCAATGAGCTAGCTGAGGTGAAACTATTCGAGACAGCTACGTGTACACAATCAATCTTCCTCAATGTGTGCATTCACGAGGCATATCAATTCAACATGCATATGCACGTAAAGAAAGAAAATTTTAAGGACGACGCGTTTTTACTTTTTGTGGCATTCATATTAGTTGTTGTTGTTCCTACGCATATATGCAGATACACCTGACATTCAGAAAGAGATATCCGAATAAAAAAAAAGCAAATGAGTAGATTAAAATAAAAGAATTAAAAATAGAAGTAATACTATAATGTTTTTTTAGAAGAACATATCAGTGCATTACACCGGCCCTCTTACAGACAGCACCCCAAAGAAAAGAAAAATTACAAAGAAGTTTGAAACTGTTCATCTTCCTCGAAGCCTTCAAAGATTCATCCGTCACCGCCATCGAAGCCGCATCCCAATCGTCGTCGGGTACCAGAGCCAAACTCCACAAGGTGGAGGCCGCCGAGGTGGACTTACTTCTAGGCAAATCAGCCGACATTGCCTCGCAGGCGCATCGGCCAACTCTTGTACCCATGACGCATCCTTCGATTCCATCGCCGGCAACCCGAGCAAAGCTCAGATTTTCACCAGAAAACATCTTCCTCGAGATTAACAGGGTCAACAACATCATCACTTGAAGAAGTCAACGATGTGTCGGCCCTCGACTCCTGAACATGTCTCCACAGCCTCTCCGTTGACGTCGGAGTAGATCGTCATTGGAGAACGGAAGAGGTTGGAAGAAATTATTCCGCTGCGCCGCCGCCGCTTCCGCATCGCCGACGTCGCCAGGAAAAGCAAGCCGCAAAGGAGCCACACTCCTCCGGCAGAATCTAACTCCACCGCCGAACATCGACTGCAAGCAAACTCTAGATCTAGATGGACTCGACTAAGATTCTACGAAGACAAGAGATCTGTTAACGGGACGGACCCCCGCTCCTCGTCACCACCGGCAGTGAGGCCGGAGGCGAGGAAACGGGGGCCGCAAGCGGTGGCGGCGGCAGCGGCGCCCCTCGGCTCTCTCACGGGAGGAAACCCTAGAGGCGGTTGTTAAGCAATTGCCTAACCAATCCAATAATACTATATGTTTTGCCTCTAGCAAGCGCAGTGCATGTTTCCTGCCTAGAGCGACACAACTGCCAAGCACTCGAGACACACGAACTGATGAAAAAAAAAGCGGCAAATTTGATGATGTAAATATGGTGCTAAAAGAAGGTAAATACGATGATATAATAAATATATCATCAAATGGTGGTAATAACACTGCTGAAGGTTGGCACCCAAGACGAAAGATCGACCTCGTAGGGACAACACGCTATTGCGTGTGATGATATCCAATGATCCGAGAAGCACCTGACGATCTTCTTCGAGTGCAGATCCAACCAGAGCCAGTAGCCCGGAATCCGAAGGAGCAAGGCACCGCTCCTCTCTCCAAACGACAATAGTTCAGGAACACATGTCGTCCTCTCTGTCGCCAGGCCACTGTTCTTGAACCTAAGGATCATCTTGTTCTCTATCACCACCTGCGGCTGCGGCTTCCACATCCTGGTGTGCTTTGACAGCTCCCAGGCGGAGATCTTGTCGTTGTCAGCAACGAGCACGACGGGGTTCCCGCCAGCCGAAGCCGTCGCCAAAAGGTAGAAACGTCTCTCGCCGAAATGGGGGAAGCTCGGCGGGAGAGCCATCTCGTTCACCTGCGCCGCTCTTACGTCGAGCATGAGCACGTAGCTCCTGACGTCGGTCTGGCACAGCCAGTGCACGACGTCGCCGACGACCAGGGCCTTCGGTAGGTATTTACCGAGGAGGTAGCTCCCGCGTATGTTAGTCGTCGGGATCTCCATGAGCGGGGACCACACACCGTGCTCCGACGAGAAGGTCTGGACCATCAGCCGACGGAGCGAAGGGTAGATCTCTGACAACACTAGCTTCGCCTTGAGCACATGGAAAGGACGGCCGACGGAGGCGCCGGCGCCGGCACTACCTCCCTTGTCGTCATCTCTGTCGCCGACGAGCAGGACGTACTGCATGCGACCGTCGCCACCGTTCGGGAATGCCTCCGGTTCTGGCGGAAGGACCAGGCGGCGACCGGTGGCCGGGTTGCACACGAGCAGACTGTCATGCCATTGCGTCGCCGTGGCGCGTACCAGGAAGAGGCCGCCGCGCGATTCCACGGGCACGGCGTCCATCAACGTCTCGGCTTCAGCGGCGTCTGAGGTGAACGTGTCCACCACGAGACGGGTGGCGTGCGCCGCGGTGGTGGTGTCCACCAGGTACACGATGGTCTTCCCCCTGTTGCCTTCGTAGGCCCTGATGGCTGCCAGGTGGCCGCGCAGGAGGGGAAGGAGGAACCGGCCGGTGTCGCGGAGGCGGAGGCGGCCGCGCTGTTTTGCATCCTCGGCGATGCGGCGGCGCGCCGCCCTGCACGTGGCCGCGCAGCGCACGAGGGTTGCCGCGTCGGAGCGCGCGGCGATCTCCGCGATGATGTCGAGCGGGAGGCACGCCGTTGCCTTGTGTCTCCGCCGCCCACCTCTGCTTGGCTGCCGTGCACGCGGCGGGACCGGGACGATCTCACCGCCGCCTGCCATTTGAGTGCGTGGATAGCTAGATAGGTTTTTCGCATGTCAATATATGATCCTGGTTTTGCGTGACAATATAACAACTTTTTGCGCCGCTGCGGCTGGGACTATTTTTTTTTGAGATTCGCTGCCATTTTGAGATTGGCTGCGGCTGCGATATGTCTTTTTAATATAAGGTGGGGATCAGTTTCGATCCCCCCCGTTTCCCTCAAAAAAAAAAAAAAAATCAAAAGACATATTTGCTCTTTTTTTTTTGAGAAACATTAAAAAGACATATTTGCAGTTGTATAAGTTTCAGCAGCACTCATGGAAACGGCCTCCAGCAGGCCGGCCTGAACGGAAACGCGGCCCAAATAAGAAAAAAAAAACTATTCAGCAAGGCCCAACTGCTTGCATGTCCTGGCGGCGCAGAAGTTGTTATATTGGCACACTATAAAGCAGGATCATCTTGGCACGCAAAACCCATCGACGCACTTCCCATGGCGAACCGCGGCGGCGGCGGCGGCGACGTCGTCATCCCGATCTCGCCGCGTGCACAGCAGTCAAGCGGAGGAAGGCAGCCGGGACACAGCGAGAAAGCGGCGTGGCTCCCCCTCGACATCATCGTCACCGAGATCGCGGCGCGCTCCGACCCGGCCACCCTCGTGCGGTGCGCGGCGACGTGCAGGGCCGCCCGCCGCCGCGTCGCCGAGGACGCATGCCTCCGCGGTAGCCTCCGCCTCCGCGACACCGGCCGGTTTGTCCTTCCCCTCCTGCGCGGCCATCTGGCGGGGACCACTTCGTACGACCACGAGAGCGGCAGGGTGAAGACCAACCTGTACCTAGTGGACACCACCACCGCGGCGGACGCCCCCCGTCTCGTCGAGGCCACGTTCGCCTCTGCCGCAGCTGAAGCCGAGGGGCTGATGGAACCCGTGCCCATGGACTCGCGCAGCGGCCTCGTCCTCATCGCCGCCGCCACGACGACTGCTGCTCCACCTTTGCCATGGGATCAAACGCCACGGCGACTGCTCGTGTGCAACCCGGCCACCGGTCGCCACCTGGTCCTCCCGCCGGAACCGGAGCCGTTCCCAAAAGATGTCCACAATCCCGAACAGTACGTCCTGCTTGTCGGCGACAGATACGACGGCGAGGGAGGTGCCGGCGCCGGCGCCGGCACCGCCATCGGTCGTCTTTTCCAAGTGCTCAAGGTGATGCTACTGTTGTGTGAACACGACCCTTCGTACCGTCGCCTGTTGGTCCAGACCTTCTCATCGGAAGACGGCTCGTGGTCGCAGCGCATGGAGATCCCGACCCCTAATATACATGGGAGGTACGCCTGCAGGATGTCATTGCTAGAGGCCCTGGTCGTCGGTGACGTCGTGCACTGGCTGTGCCTCACCAACGTCGGGAGCTACGTGCTCATGCTCCACGTGAGAGATGCGCGGGTGAGCGAGACGGCTCTCCCGCCGACTTTCCCCCGTGATGCCCATTGGACCCGTAGCTACCTTTTGGCAACAGATTCGGCTGGCAGGAGCCTAGTCGTGCTAGTTGCCGACGCTGAGAATATACGCGCGTGGGAGCAGTGCAAGGGCACCGAGAGCAAGATGATGTGGAAGGCGTGGCCACGAGTGATGATACACAAGGAGGCCATCCTGGGGTTCAACGACGAGGTGAAGGATGTTGTCTTGCGGTTCAACTACGGGGTGACCAAAGGGTGGGCGGTGGATCAGTCGAAGCGTCGTCTTGAGTTATTGTGGTTTGGTGAGAGGAGCGGCGTCGTGCTCCTCCAGACTCATGGCTGCTGTTTGCTCTGGCTGGATCTCCACTCCAAGAAGATTGTCAGGTGCTTCTGCTCGGATCGTCTGACGTCATACGCACAAGTGTATTGTCCCTACGAGATGGATGTTTCGTCTTGGACGCCAACCTTCAGCAGTGCTGTTACCATTTGATTTCCGTGTGTTAATGTTTATCTGTTGAAACTAGTCTTACTTGTTTGTGGCCCTTACTCCATACTCATATTAGAGGATTTTTTTTTTGTTTAATCCACAAAGGAACAAGCGCCAATGCAAAGTACCTGACTATTGATTACGGTCGAACTAGTTATTTGCTTTGGTCCTGTTATATGCTCTTTATGACTTAGTTTAGTAATTTTTCTCCATCACATAAAAAATTTGCGTGTCTTTATATTAAGGTATAAATAAAATGTTTAGACGACTAAGACATTGCGGACAAGTACATCTAGAATTAGATAATACCTCTTCCACATTACTTGGAGATGGACGCCTGATGGTGAGTACACCGCTAAAAGTGCATACAACATTCAAATTGAAGGGTCTTTCAGCAAGTTCAGGATTATGCCAATATGGAAAGCCAAGGCTGAACCAAAATGTAGATTTTTTGCATGGACACTATTTCGTAAGAAGATTCTCACAGCAAACAACTTGCTGAAAAGGAATTGGCCGCATGATCCAATGTGTAAATTATGCACCAACAAACCGGAGTCACCAACACACTTGTGCAAAGACTGCATTTTCTCAAGGCAAGTATGGTCATTCCTAAAAATATGGTATGAGCTCTCGACCTTAGACACAATTGGTACAAGCGGGTCACTTCATAATTCTGGCAGAAATGTCGAAGGAAGATAGACGAAGCTAATCGGAGGAAGTTTGATGGTCTGATCATATATTTCTGGTGGAATATTTGAAAGGAGAGGAATAGAAGAACTTTTGAAAACAAAAGCCTACAATCAAGGGAGGTAGCCTTCTTATGCAAGGAAGAATTTGACCAAAAGCCATTAGTGCAAATGCAATTAATAGGCGCTAGTGTTTCAATGTTTTTGATTAGTGGTTTATGTATGGTCTGTTTAGTAGCAGGAATATTGGTTCTTGTTCTTTAAAAGGGAAAAATTTGTTGTAGGACATTGCGAAAACGGCATATTTGCTGGCTCACACCGTAACCACCGCAGCGAACAAATCAGGTGCCAGGCTGCCTGAAGCGGTGGTGCATAGTTTTCCAGAGCAAACAAATCTTGGGGGAAGTTTTGAGGAGTCGTTGGACCGGTGGTTATGTACTAACCACGCAAAATGAGTGAAACAAAACTAGAAACACTAGTCAAAATATTCTCTCTCAACCAAGGTAAGACATTTGAATTGAAAGAGCAAATCCACAAACTAATGATAAACTAATCAAAGAGTACCAGCCCTACTAAAGGTTGGCACCCAAGACGAAGAGTCCACCTCGCAGGGGCAATATATTTGTGCATGTTGCGTCCAAAGACCCAAGGAGTAGAACCAGATGATTCTCTTGGAGTGGAGATCCAACCTGAGCAAACCGTAGCCATAAATCCGGAGGAGCACGACGCCACTCCTCTCTCCAAACCACACTAGCTCAGGGACATGCTTCTTCCCCTTCCTAAACCTCCTATGGTACTCGACCAGCTCGGCCAGGACATCATAATTGAACCTAAGGATCGTCTCGTTCTTTATCACCACCTGCGGCCGTGACTTCCATATCTTGGTGTGGTTCGACTGTTCCCAAGCGGATACCATGTCTATGTCGGCGACGAGCACGATGAGGTTCCCACCCGCCGAAGCCGTCACCAAGAGGTACTGAAGTCTCTCTTCGTACCGACGTCTTTCACGGTCACGAGGGAAGCTCTCCGGGAGAACCGTCAATATTACCTTCGCCGTTCCCGCGTGGAGCATGAGCACGTAGCTCCCGCTGTCGGTCAGGCACAGCCAGTGCACAACGTCGCCAACGACTAGGGGCCTGCGTTGTAGCGGCGGTGGCAATCTGTCGCTTCCGTGTAAGTTAGGAGTCGGGATCTCCGTGCACGGGGACCATGAGCCAAGCTCCGACGAGAAGGTCTGAACCAGCAGACGGAGGTAGTTCTCTGACAGCACTAGCTTCGCCTTGAGCACTTGGAAAGGCCGACCAACGGTGACGCCGGTTCCTACCTCGCCGCCGTCTCTGTCACCAACGAGCAGGACGTACTGTACGTCAGTACTCACGCCGACATCCGGGAACTCCGGTTCCAGTGGGAGGGCCAGGCGGCGACGGGTGTCCAGGTTGCACACGAGCAGCGGCCGATGCCACGGGTGAGCCGTCGCCCTGGCGCGAACGAGGATGAGGCCACCGCGGGAGTCCAGGGGAAGCGGGTCCATCCTCGAGGTCCCGGCTTCAGAGAAGATGGCCTCGACGATAGGGGTGGCGTCCTCCGCGGTGGTGTCCATGAGGTACACGTCCCTATACCTGTTGCCATTGCCGACGGTGTTGATCCCCATTAGGTGGCCGCGCAGGAGCGGGAGGAGGAACCGGCCGGTGTCGCAGAGCCGGAGGCGGGCGCGGAGGTTTGGCTCCACGGCGAGGCGGCGGCGCGCGTCCCTGCACGTGGCCGAGCAGCGCACGAGGGTGGCCGCGTCGGAGCGCGTCGCGATCTCCACGACGACGTCGAGCGGGAGCCATGCCGCTGACTGTTCCTGGTGTCTCCGCCGGCCTCCTCTTCTTCTTGGCTTCCGTGCACGCGGCGACACGGGGACGACGTCGTCGCCGCCGCCGCCGCCGCCGCTGCCCGCCATGGAGTACGACTCCGTTGGTAACAGATCAATCGGATGGGACTCGCGGCGTAATAATGACGAGAAACGATCGATGCCTCGATGCTCAAGTTGGGCCTGGTTGATTAGTTTGGGCCGCGTTTCCATTCAGGCCCCAAGGATTATTAGTTTGGGCCGGCAGAGCTTCTAATAATGCATTCAAGCTGCGAGTATGTCATCACTCATCTATATGGTGCTCTATATTTTCTTAAAAAAAAAGATCTATATGGTGATCTAAAAAGAAAAATCTATATGGTGCTCCCATCTATTCTAATTTACAGATCAATTTTGGTTTTTCTTTTCTAGATACATAGCTTTTATTATATCGCATATCTAAGTGCATAACTGTCACACCTCTTGGCCGCCAGCGATCATCGTCGATGTTAAGAGAGGTCAAGCAAATTAAAACGGCAAGTAATGTAGCATTTGTGGAACAACTTCATTCCCCCTTCTTCACCAATGGACGTATGAGGACGGGCTCTTGTATTACAGTTGCAGCTTCATTGTCAGCGGTAACCGGTAGTTCAGAGAACGCCGGAGAGTAATCTGTAAAAAATGGTTTGAGCGTTGTGAAATATGAAAGACAGGATGTGTGCCACTATCAACAGGCAGTCTCAGGCGCTAAGCAACTCTGCCCACCTATGTTGCCTAGATACGGATATGAGTATCGGATACGATACATATCGGACACGTGGATACGCCATTCCGGGGATACGTCTAATATACTTAATTTAATGATTATTATATATGAATTACAAGTTGAAAATACTTATCTAGCAACTTTTAACTTAAAACTTACAAGTTTTGAAACGAGTCATACAACATTATTCGATTTAGAAAGTATTTTTTTTTGAAAAACCATGAATATGTGTATAAAAGATGTTATTTGAACATCTAATTTCTAAAGAAGTATCGAGCGTGTATCCAACGAGTATCGGTATCCAACAAGTATGAGATACGGATACGACACCTTCCAGAAGTATCCGCGCAATATAGCTGCCCACTCTTTCCAAGATCTTGTAAGGCTCATAATACCTGTAGGAGAGCTTAGCGAATGGCAAAAATGATTGTGTCACAGTCGATGAAAACAAAACCGCTAGCATATACCTTTGCCATCGGGATTGTTTCTACCTTTTCATCTTGTTCAAGTGTGAGCTTACTCCCTCCGTCCAAAAGTGTTTGTCATTTTCGTTTCTCCAGACATAACTTTGACTAAATATATGTTTAAAAATATTATTATTTATTTATGATAAATAATTAGTATAAATTAATAGATATTTAAATCTAGTTTTTTTTTAAAAAAATGTTTAGTGATAGGAATATTAAACACATTTTTAAAATCGAGTCAAAGTTATTGATACGCAAATCGTGGCGACAAACATTTTGAAACAGAGGGAATACTCCATTTGAATCGATCACCCTTCAACCACTTTGACACCTGGCTCGCCACTTTGAGGACAGTGCTAGCCTATATATCAGCCTATGCAAGTAACCAAACATAAACAAATTCCACTATTGGAGGCTGCATAAGGGGTTAGAGCACTCACAAATTCACAATATAGACTCTAACATAGAGTCTAAACCTATTGATTACCCTCATATTTATAGTATTTTGCTGATGTGGTAACATATCTATTGAAGAAAGAGGAAGAAAAATCAAGACTTCAAGTCTTATTTAAACTCAAGTCTGCAATATCTTCGAGGCAATAAATATGTTTAGACTCTACGGTAGAGAATATGTTTAGACTCTACGGTAGAGTCTTCAGTGTGAGTGCTTTTATACAGGCAACCAAAAAAGCCTTCAATGATTTATGCAATTTTTAAAAGATTTTCTAATTTATTTCCCTCTTAAATTAAGAGGTTTATACTATAATTCTCAAATAAAACATGTATTATTACATAATTCTCAAATACAAAATGTATTATTCCTAATTCATCTTTTAAAAGATAATATCTTAATTCTTTTTTTTGCGATGGGGAATATAGCCCTTTTTTATTAAGATGAGTGAATTATAAGTTAGCTATGAGAGAATCCTCATAGCGCAGATTACTAACCACTAAGATAGTAGTGAATAACCTGGAAAACACAAGATAAAAAAAAGAAAACATACAACACAAGATAATATCTTAATTCTTGTTTGTTGTCCTACAAATTTTATTCACAAATATGTATGCTACTACTGTTTTTAGAGTATCTCCAATAACTTGCTAAAAATAACTTGCCAAATGTTATGATTTAGCAACTTGCTAAATGTTATGGCAAGTGAAAAATAGATGTATCTCTAATAGTTTTGTAAACCCACTTGCTAAACTTAAAAAAAGTAGGCCCACCCCAGCCCAATGTGCGCCTCCCCACGGGCCTCCTCTCGCACCGCGGCGTCGTCCCTCATCATCTCGATACGTGAAAGCAGCGCCGCAACCTCTTGTACATTCGTGATCGATAGCCGCCGCCTCTCGTACGTTGTTGATCGATAGCCATCGCCTCTCGTATGTTCGTGATAGCCACCGCCATCTCTCGTACGTGAAAGCAGCCGGCCATTATCTACAACAAGGCAGGCATCTTCTCCACCAAGGCCATTTCCATTTTCTTAGTGCGTGCGCGGCAGGAAAGAATCACGAGAATACACTTCGCGCGAGCGGGAGGGAAGGAAATCGCGCGGGAGAGGAGTCGACGACGGAGAATTTTCGCGATGGCAAGGCTTTGGTAAGAGCATCTCCAAGGGCTTTGCATTTTCAGTTTTGCATTTGAGGGTATTTGCAAAGTCCCAAATGAATTTGCAAAGTTCCCAAAGGTGTGATTTCCAACTGTTTTGCATTTTGATCAAGTCCCCACAATTTTTTTCCCGAAATTTTTTCCTCGCGCGCCATTCCTTGGGCCTCCGCCAAAAATATTTCGGTCTTCGCGCCTTCCGTCGTCGGTCTTCGCACCTTCCGTCGCCGCCAGGTCGCCCGCTCGCCCACATCAAACCGTCCGTCGTCGTTCTGGATGTGGCCGTCGCCCAGGTCAAGCCGCCAGGTCGCCCAGGCCGCGTGCGTTCGTGCGTCGTCGTTCGTGCGTCGTCCAGGCTGCGTGCGTTCGTGCGTCATCGTCCAGGCCGCGTGCGTTCTTGGCGGCGGAGGGAGAGAAGCTTCGCGCGATGAGGCAGAGTGAGGGGAAATCGCGCGCCGAGAATGGGGGGAGTCCGCGCGCGAGTCGACGTGGACCGACGAAAATCCAGATGCAAAGCGCGGAGGAGGTTTGCATATATGCAAAGCCTCAACCTCTATTTGCAAAGTTTATCAAATTGCAAACCTCATTTGCAAAACCATTGGAGGGGTGTTTTCTAGTCTTTTTTTGCAAATTGGGCAATGCAAAGTCTATTTGCAAAGCCCTTAGAGATGCTCTAACTTGGCAAATATGGCAATGTGAGGCTGGAGGATAGCAAGTTGTCAGGGATAGCAAGTTGATTTAACAAACTGTTGGAGAGTGTATTTTATGGTTTTGCCAAATAAATAAGGATAGCAAGTTGATTTAGCAAACTACTGGAGATGCTCTTAGTCAAATTTTTGTAGTATATATTCGTCCTACCTCTATTCTTGGGCTGGGTCCGCCACTAAGCCGGATCGATCTTTTTACGAGTCCAAATATAGCGTAGCGCTTCAATCTTCTTTTTTTTTTTTGTTTTTGTTTTTGTTTTTTTTTTTTTTTTTTTTTTTTTGAGAACTCGCTTCAATCTTCCTCACTTTGTACATTCATGGCATATCAATCCATCACGCACCCCAAAAAGCAAATGAATAAACTAGTCCCTTACGAGACGAAAGTTGCCCCATGACACCCAAATTGAAAAAGGGCAAATTTGTTGACAAATGAAAAATCAAATGGTAATAACATTACTGAAGGTTGGCACCCAAGACGAAAGATCCATCTCATAGGGACAATATATTTGTGGGTTTGACCTCCGACAATCCAAAGAGTTAGAGAAGCACCTTAAGATCTTCTTGGAGTGGAGATCTAGCAAGAGCAAACAACAGCCATGGATCCGAAGAAGCACGGCACCGCTTGTCTCACCAAACCACAATAGCTCAGGGCCACACATGGTCCTCATCCTCGTCGTCCCTTCTTTCCTCCTGAAGATCTTGACCATCTCGTCGTTGAACCGCAGCACGACCTCCTTCACCTCGTCGTTGAACCCCTGGATGCCCTCCTTCTCTATCACCACATGCGGCTGCGCCTTCCACATCATTTTTGTCATGGTGAGCTTGCATTGCTCCCACACGCGTATATTCTTATCCTCGGCATCGGCGACGAGCACGACTGGGCTCCTAGCTGAATCCATCGCCAGGAGGTAGCTACTCCCGGGGGTGTCGCCACGGGGGCAGATCGCCGAATGTCTTGGTGGGTTGGGGCAGATTATCATGTAGCTCCCGACGTCGGTCAGGCACAGCCAGTGCACGACGTCGCCGATGACAAGGACGTTTCGCCGCGATGCCCAGCAGATGTACCTCCCGTGTATGCTAGGCGTCGGGATCTCCGTGAGCCGGGACCACGTGCCGTGCTCCGACGAGAAGGTATGGACCATCAGGCAACGGTACAAAGGGTTTATCGTCGACTGCAGTAGCTTCGCCTTGAGCACTTTGAAAGGCCGGCCGACGGCGGTGCCTCCCTTGCCGTCGCTGTCGCCGACGAGCAGCACGTACTGCACGTCCGGAGTATGGCCAGTATGCGACGGGAACTCGCACACGCGCAGGTGGTCATGCTGCCGTTGCCATGGGTGAGCCTCAGACGTCGTTGTGGCGCGAACGAGGACGAGGCCGCCGCGCGAGTCCACGGGCACAGCGTTCGTCAATGTCTCGGCCAAGGTGGCCTTCTTGACGAGATGGGTGGCGGTGGCGTCCATCAGGTACACGTCGGTCTTCATGTTGCCGTATCCGTAGTTGATATCGATCCCCACCAGGTGGCCGCGCAGGAGCGGGAGGACGAACCGCCCGGTGTCGCGGAGCCGGAGGCGAGCGCGAAGGTTTGGGTCCTCGGCGATGCGGCGGCGCGCGTCCCTGCACGTGGCCGCGCACCGCACGAGGGTGGCCGCGTCGGAGCGCGCCGCGATCTCCTCTACGATGACGTCGAGCGGGAGGCACGTCGCTGCTGCCTTGTGTCTCCACGGAGCTCCTCTTGGCTGCCGTGCACGCGGCGAGACCGGGACGACAGCATCGCCGCCGCTGCCCGCCATGGAGTGGATGTTAGATCCCGTCGGATCGGATACGCCCGGCCGCAATAATGTCGAGAAGCGATGGATGCCGCGATACGCAAGTAATGCATTCAAGTCGCGAGCAAGAAACCTAAAGATGCCGTGTATATGTCGTTCCGTTCTAGATCAAATCCTGGAAGTAGTTCATAGATCAATTTTGTTTTTTTAGATAAACAACTTTTATTATATCGTATATCTAAGTGCATAATTGTACGTCACAACAGAGCAGGGTTTTTTTTTTCCCAAATGGTCTGAGCAGGTTCAGGGGATGCAATTGCAGGAAAAGCCATGGGGTTTGGATTAAAAAAGAAGAAGAAGAAGCTTCACAACAGCCTACTTGTCACAGAGAGATCATGACCATTTAGAAAGCTAAGATTCCAACACAAATTAAAATTTTCTTATGGTTAGTTTATTCTCATTGTTTACCTTCAGCTGAACAACTAGTAAAGAGAAATTGACCTGGGGAGGAACATTGCAAAATGTGTGGGCATGTAGAAACTGCTCAACACATTTTCTTTGAGTGTGCTTTAGCAATTTTTCGTTGGTGGTCCTTTAAGGATGCTTTGCAGTGGACTGTAACCCCAACTGTTCTAGATCAATTTCTATTTTTTAGTCGAGGCAAAGGAGATGTGCCAAAACCCATGATGATTTACATTCTTGCCTGTATTTGTCGGAGTTTGTGGCTTACTAGAAATGAGTTTGTTTTCCAAAATAGAGTGATTTCAAATCCTAATGTTGTCATCCATCGCTCGATGATCTATCTACAGAAATGGAGTGTACTGCTCAAGAAAAAGGAAAGAGGATGGGCCCTGAAGACAATGGAAAAACTCTCACTGTATTTGGTGTCAAGCGACTGAAGCTGATGGCGTAGATGAAGACTAAAGGAAGTATCCCTGTTGGCGGTTCAATCATTAGCTTAGTTGGTGTCTTGGTGATGATGAGTCTCCTTGGTTTAGTCTTATGTGTTTTATGGGAGCTGCTGTTGAGAGTCGTTTATCGTTTTGTAATATAAGAACTAAGTACTCGTTGCTTTTGTAAAGCTGGTAACCCCAACGAGATGATCTGCTTTCTATAAAAGCGAGACCAATTTGGTCTTTGGTTAAAAATTAATAATTTTATATCACACGCTGTGGCCGCCGGTGATTACCGTCGACGCTAGGAGATGAAGCAAATAAACGGCAAGTAACGTGAAGAGGTCAAGTCCCTCTTTGCTCGATTCTAGTTTTCTGAATTGGAATATTTTTCTAATGCCGATGATCCTCTGTCGTATGACGTTGTGGAGCAGCTCCATTCCCCCCTACCCACCAATCGACATTCGAGGACGCGCTTTGGTATTACAGTTGGTGCTTAATTTAATGTCTGGTGACCGGCAATTCGGAGAACAATAGAGAGTCATCTGAGTTGTGAAGTACGAATGACACGGTTAATGGGCAGTGGCTGAGCTAGAGCAAATGTAAGGGGGGAGGGCAGCTCGGAGAACAATAGAGAGTCATCTGAGTTGTGAAGTACGAATGACACGGTTAATAGGCAGTGGCTGAGCTAGAGCAAATGTAAGGTGGGAGGGGGGCGATTTGCCTTGTGGGTGCAATGATCTATGACATGTGAGTGTAAATATTGTGAAAATTTAACTCTTTCCACTGTGTTTTCAATTTTCCGTGGGTGCGGCGGCACCCAACACTCAAATACAGCTCCGCCAATGTCAACAGGCAATTCCAGGAGCTAAGCAACTTTGTCCACTCTTTCCAAGATCCATAATACTTGTAGGAGAGCTTAGCGAATGGCCAATTAGACACGTATGATTGTGTCACGGTCGATGAAAACAAAACCGCTAGCATATACCTTTGCCATTGGTCTTGTTTTCACCTTTTCATCTTGTAGCTTACTAGCTCCATTTGGATTGATCACACTTCATCCACTTCTACACCTCGCTCACCACCTTGGGGTGAACTTATAACCAAGCTTAACACTTAGCAAAAGACTAGTCTACTAGTTGTCTCAATTACCAAAACTAAACATGGAGCTTTCAGGGGTCCCTCACAGCATCGTGTAACTCAATTTTTCTTAATGGAACACGTAGGCATCACCCAAGACATGTTCTTCAAAAAAACTTGATCAAGATGTAAGGCATGTTCTTTATTATGTGCACTTATATTGTGGGTTCTGGATGTAAGATTTTTTTTAATCTACTATATGTTCTCTCTATCTCCTTAGAGGAGGCCACTAATCTCTTAATTGGTTTCATGTATAACTGGATAGACTTGTCTTGAGTTGCAGAGTGAGTGCAGGACGATGAAGGGGAGATGAAGGGTGCTCAATTGGATACACAGGATTTGATCAAATAGTTGTTAGTTGATCTCCTCCTGACTCGGTCCAACGACCGAGTCAGGGCCTTTGATCGCCCCTGATCGGGGGGAGCCCAGTCAAAGACTTGGCTGGTGAGCCCCTGTCGCACAGTGCCTATAAGAGGAGGTGGGGCCACTGGCTCTAGTTACGAGGTTTTACCTGCACAGCAGCCACCCCACTCTGCCCTAATCCGATCACAAGGGTGGCACTGCCAGCGGCGGGAAGCGCCACCGGCACCTTCACCGTCGCCCTTGCACCACCCTGACATCCACGGCGCTGCCAAGACGTCTGGGCTCCATCACCACCACTACTCTTCCCTACGGTATGATCCTCTCCCTCTCTCTCTCTCTCTCTCTCTCTCTCTCTCTTGTTCTCTCTCTGATTCGTGCACCTTGATGGTGCACATCGAAGTTCAACTATCCTCAGAAACATAACAACCCCACTGATCTACTCCTAGATCGATCCTATTAACACAGAATTAATATTAACAATGGTATCAGAGCCTAACTAGGCACTGGATCTAGATTGGGGATAGAAGGAAATCGAACAGCAAGTAGATCGAATCGGTTTCGATTTGAATGAATGAAATCATAGAAACCCTAATGATGCAGTGGATTAGAACGAACCAGTAGATCAATACAAGAGGCACACAAACAAGACAGATAAACTAGATGAAATTGTGACTCACAATTCCCTTCTAGTGGTCACCAATCATAGTGTGATGATTGTATTATCTCCAAAACTGTTCTCCTTCCCAAACCTCCTTACATATATATATATAGAGCTGACCACGCGGGGCCATTGAGATATAGCAAATTGAAAAGCTTATAACCGATGCATGCATACATGCGGGACTCTTAAGTTTTATTGGAAAATAAATACTACAGCCACTAGGCTTCCTAAAGATAGTAACTGATGCATTATTGACTTTACTTATCTACATCATCCTCCCCGGCTGCAAAGAACTCGTCCTCGAGTTCGTGTTGCCATCATGCGGGATCACCATGATATGGCGAAGGTGTTTGACATTAAAGACATCGATGTACGCAAATGGCTTGGTAATTTGAGCTGATAGGCATTGTCATTGATCTTTCATAGAATCTTACATGGCCCAACCTTCCGCCGACTTAACTTACTTTGTATTGTCCAATGCGGAAAACGATCTTTGGTTAAGACAGCCCACACATAATCACCAGCTTGAAACACAACATGTCGACGATGTTGGTCACCGCAGACTTGTATTTAGCATTGCTTTCACGAGCCGTTGTTGAACTAACTTGTGAATCAAGCCAAGCTCGCAACTAAATCATCGCATTCTGATTTTTTTCCCAATAGAAGGAAGAGGTGTTAATTCGAGCACACCACTGGAACTCGACCATATACTACCTCAAATGGAGAAAATCCAGAGAGCGATTTGGAGTGCGGTTGAAAGCAAATTCTGCGAAGGATAAAACCTTGTCCCATTGTTTTGGTTTTTCACCGGCAAGAGCCCGTAAAGATTTCCCAAGCTCCGGTTCACAACCTCTGTCGACCATCCGTTTGTGGATGATAAGCAGTACTAAAATTCAGGGTTGTCCCCATTTGCCTCCACAAAGATCGCCAAAAATGAGACATGAACTTAGTGTCTCGGTCAGAGGTAATACTGCGTGGAATACCATGGAGGCGCACAACCTCATGAAAGAACAAATGAGAAATTTGACTTGCATCAGATGTCTTTCGACAGGCTATAAAATGAGCCATCTTGCTGAACCGATCAACCACCACAAAAATAGAGTCCACACGGCGCTGCGTTCGGGGAAGGCCTAACACAAAATCCATGCTCACATCTGTCCATGGTCCATCAGGTATAGGTAGCGGCATATACAAGCCTGCATTGGTAGCTGTTCCCTTGGAAACCTGACAAATATAACACCGCTGAACAAACCTTTCCATATCTCTGCGAGCATGAGGCCAAAAATAGTGCCGCAACAATATTTCAACAGATTTGTCTCTACCACGATGTCCTTCATTGTGAATCTCCGTGATAATCAATTCCCGAATAGAACAATCAGGAATACAGAGCTGAGACCCGCGAAAAAGAAAACCATCATGGACAGTATATTGTGCAGACTTCTTGGCTTGTGCAGAATTATAAAGGGTGCTGAAGTAAGGATCAGAAGCATAGAGCTCTGGAAGCAAATCAAACCCAATGACTTTAATCCTTGTCATGCTTAGGCAATGTGCTCGGCGACTCAGTGCATCAGCCACTCTATTTTGTGCACCAGATTTGTGCTTCAAAACAAAGTTATATTCTTCAAGGAAGCTAACCCATCGTGCTTGTTTGTGATTCAAGGTAGCTTGACTTCGAAAATGTTTAAGTGCTTCATGATCGCTGTAGAGAACAAACTCATGATGCAACAAGTAATGCCTCCAATGTTGCAAGGCCCGAACCACAAAGATATAATTCAGTTTCATATGTGGAATATCGAAGTAGTGCTCCTGTCAATTTTTCACCGAAGAAAGCCACGGGCGAGAGCCTTGACGAGAACAACACCAATTCCTACGCCGAAAGCATCACAATCTACTTCAAACAACTTGTCAAAATCTGGTAAGGCCAAACAACCAGCAGAAGCAATTTTTGTCTTAATCTCCTCAAATGCCTTACGTGCATCATCAGTTAGTACAAACATTCCACTTCTTTTCATGCAATCGAAGAAAAGGGACCATGATGATGCTAAAATTTCGAATAAATCTCCGATAAAAAGAAGCAAGACCATGAAAACTACGAGCCTCTGTTAAAGTACGTGGAGCAGGCCAACTGGTAATAGCTGCAACCTTAGTTGGATCTGGTTCTAAGCCTTTGGCTGATATAATGAAGCCTAGAAAATTCACAGAAGTAGTCAACAACTCACACTTCGATAAGTTGGCATATAATTTCTCACGCCTTAATGCAGAGAGCACTTCTCTCAAATGATGTAGGTGTTCATCCATGCTGCTGCTATATATGAGTATATCATCAAAATATACAACAACAAACTTCCCAAGAAAAGGCTGTAACACATGATTCATCAACCGCATAAATGTACTAGGAGCATTAGAGAGACCAAAAGGCATAACCAGCCACTCATAAAGTCCGTCTCTTGTTTTGAAAGCAGTCTTCCATTCATCACCTGGATAAATTCTCAACTGGTGATAACCACTCTTCAAATCAATTTTGGAAAACACCACAACACCTACCAAATTATCCAACATATCATTGAGACGAGGAATAGGAAACCGATACTTAATAGTGATCTTATTGATCGCTCGAGAATCCACACACATACGCCATGATCCATTCTTCTTTGGTGTCAACAATACTGGAACTGCACATGGGCTCAAACTAGGACGAATAAAGCCCTTGTCAAGCAATTCTTGCACTTGTCTGTTCAACTCATTATACTCTGTTGGATTCATGCGATAAGCTGGACGATTTGGCAAACTAGCTCCTGGTACAAGATCAATACGATGCTGAATGTCCCACATAGGAGGTAGTACAGATGGGAGTTCTTGAGGGAACACATCAGAAAATTCCCAAAGCAGCCCTTGTGCCTCTTTGGGTACTGATACACTATCTCTCTCGCTCCGCAACTAACAATAAGTAGACATCTTCTCCCCGTGCCTGATGCAAAAATTGCTTGCGGATACTAGAGTGGTAGCTCCAGATGATTCCCTACCATTTGACGCAGATAGATCTTCCATATTTATTGGATTCAACACAAACTTTTGCCCATTTTTCATGACAGTATATGTGTGCTTGTAGCCATCATGCATAGCATGTCGATCGTACTGCCATGGTCGCCCCAAAATGAGATGACTAACATCCATATCAACCACATCACATTCAACCTCATCAAAAAATTTGTTACCAATGGAAAAGGACACCAAGCATCTAAATTTAACCTTTGATACTTTATCAGACTTGAACCACCTCATATTATACGGATGAGGGTGTTTGACTTTCTCAAGTCCAAGTTTACTAACAGCATCTTCAGATATTATGTTCTCCCAGCTACCATTATCTATAATGACATGGCATACCTTACCACCAATGGTACAACGAGTGTGGAAAAGACTCTGTCTTCGCCAATCTTCATCATTGTTTGGTCGTGCTGCTAATGCACGCTCCATCACAAGCATCGGCCCTGTATCTCCGTCAAGCTCAACCTCATCCTCCTGCTCTTCATCATAATTGTCATATATAGGGTCGCCTCGCTGATGACTTTGTTCATCAAATTCAGCCATTAAGCCCTTACCATCCCTATTGTTATTCTTTGGACAGTCTCTCTGCAGATGGTCTGAAGAGCCACACTTGAAACAACGACCACTCCTAGAAGATGATGATCTGGGTGCTTCGGCAGTTCCCCTGGCCTTGGGTGTTGAGCTTGTAGATCGCATATCTCTGCTGCCAGTAACCTCCATCGCTAAGCTTGGACTGTCAAACTGTGGTCACGATGGTGTGGTATTTGAACGCCATGCTCGTTGTTGTTGTTTCTCAATAGTGACTGCCCGCTGATATGCCTCTGAGAGTGTGAAATTTGTATGCAAAGCCAACACATCTTGGATCGATTTACGCAGGCCACCAACAGTACCTTGCCACCAATTGGCTTTTAGAATCACTCAAGTCGTTACGTGAAACCAATTGGTAGAATTGATCAGTATATTCATCCACACTCATAATGCCTTGGCGAAGACTTTGGAGCTGCATAAATAATGTTTCCTCATAATTGAAAGGAAGAAATTCCCGTTGCATCTTTTCCTTCATGGCCAGCCATGTATCAATTTTTGTTTTGCCCCGAACTCGACGACTCTTCTCTAGATTCTTCCACCAAACAGAAGCACGCCCCTTTAGTCGCATTGCAACTGCAGGAACACGCCGTTCCTCAGGCACATCCGCATATTCAAATATGCATTCAACCCGATCCAACCAATCCACAAAGTTTTCAGCGAGAGAGCCCTCTCCCGAAAACTCGGGTAAATTGACTCTAAAACAACGACGTCACCGTTGTCTTCACGTCCGCGGGAGCACGATCCCTTCCACGTCGATGCCGCGCAAAAGGATTGACTTCAGGACGCCTCAGGTTGCTTTCTGAAGAGCTATTACTGTCATAAACAGCGTCTTCCTCATCCTGATCTTCTGGCGAGTCCCTCCGTCGCCTAGTGTCAGCAAAACGAGCCATCTGAATCTGCATGGCCTCCATTTGCTGTACTAGGGTCTGCACTTGATGTCTCAACTCCCGATCTTGATCTCTTAGTCTGGCATCGATGTCCCGCAGGTTGCGATGACGATGGGGAGTCTCATCATGAGACTCCTCTCCCTCAGCGTCACCATCCCGAGCGTCTCGCTGGGGTGGACGACGGCCTCGATTTCTTCGCCCTCCTGGCATGGACTCGAACCTCCGCTCTGAATACCAACTGATGCAGTGGATTAGAACGAACCAGTAGATCAATACAAGAGGCACACAAACAAGACAGATAAACTAGATGAAATTGTGACTCACAATTCCCTTCTAGTGGTCACCAATCATAGTGTGATGATTGTATTATCTCCAAAACTGTTCTCCTTCCCAAACCTCCTTACATATATATATAGAGCTGACCACGCAGGGCCATTGAGATATAGCAGCTGAAAAGCTTATAACTGATGCATGCATACATGCAGGACTCTTAAGTTTTATTGGAAAATAAATACTACAGCCACTAGGCTTCCTAAAGATAGTAACTGATGCATTATTGACTTTACTTATCTACATCACCTAACCCTAACATAGAAAGGGGACGTGGCTGGTGATGCCTACCTGGGGCCCACGGTCCCATCACCGTCGCCGGCGGACTCTGTTACCGGCGCGCGAGGACAGAAGGGGCCGGTTGAGCCTAGGGCTCGCCGGTACACAAATAGCCTTTACACAGAAAAGCCTTGGCCTCGTCATGGGCAAAGGGCGCCGATGCGGAGCCGCTCGACAGTGGCGCGCTCTCCCATCGGGGAACGCGCTCGCCGGCGAGTGGGCCCGCCGCTGGTGCCACAGATTTCCTTCCGGCCACCATGAGCGTCGTTTTTCCTCCTCGCCGGATCGCCAAGGGCGTCCGCGTCGCCTCTGCTGCTTCTTGCGGCGCGTGTGGAGAGAGAGAGAAAGGGAAGAAGGCGGTCGACCGGGGGAGAGAAGCGGCGAGGACCGCTCCAGAGTGCCGCCACTAGCGGCCGGCGACGCCCACCGCGGCTACCGCCACCGCCGCTCTCGCCAATTGAGGCAAGGATAGAGAAACAGAAGGGAGAAATGGAACCTAGGGTTCCGAATGAGCTGGCCTGGGGTTTTGACCTCCCGATCTGCGCGCTCAGCCGTCCGATCGTGATGGATGGCTGGCGGCGATCGGGCCGGAATTGGCCCAGGCGGGCAATAGAATTCCCGGCCCAGGCCCAGGTTGCGGCCTGGGACGCGGGGAGCCCGGCGCGCGTGCCTTTTGGGCCACGTTGATGGGCCGGCCAGCCAGTTTGGCTTACGGGCTAAAAAAAAAGGAAGAACCGGCCAGGGCAACAGTGGGCTGCTGGGCAGGAGCACTGGGCCATCTCCGCTGCGTGCACGCGCACGGCCGTGGGCCGCGAGATGGGCTTTCGGGCCAGATTGTTTAAACAAGTGAACAGAATTTCATTTTCCTTTTCTAGCAACAGTTTTGATTCATTTGTGATCATTTTGAATTGGAATTTGATGCAACTTTGAATTTTTTGTCCAACGACAATTTTGTATAGAGAACATAAAAGAATCTTAGATTTTCTGGAAAATAGAATTATGGGATGAATTTTATTTTTCTTTTCAGAAGCATATTTTCAAGTATTTTGACTAGATTTTTTGAACCAACGGAATAAATTGTCTAGAGAGCAGGTAAGAAAATAGAAATGCTTCTCATCAAGGATTATATTATTTCCGCTGCAAAAAAAGGAAAAGGTTATTGTTTTCATTATTAAATTTGAACCAACGGGAGAGTTTAATTTTAAAAATTGGATAATTTAACAATTATTATAATATTATTATTATTTTGACCAACGTTGATTAATAGCAGTATTATGATGTTTTATCGAGATGCCATTCTCCCACCGCCTTGTTGCTCGCGGGGGGGGGATGGGTCGCTTGCCACGCGCGAATAGGCAGGGCTTGCCGACAAAAGTGGGTCTTCGGACCAAATTCTAAAGAATAGTGAAGAGGGAAAATTATTATGTGAATATTGTCAATTTTTCCGCTATAAAAATTTATCCTCAAATTTAATTTGAAGGAAAGTTTTAGATTCTTAGAAAATGATGAGAAATAGATATGTTATTCAGATGATTGATTAATGCAATATTATGGTGCTTTTGAGAGGTAATTATGCATTAATTTATAGAGCAGAAACAGTTACTCAGTAAATTATGATATTGTTATCTTCTGACCAACGTTGATGATAACAATATTATAAGTTATAGATTTACATCAGAGTGATTCAATTTTCAGAGAATAGATATAGAAATGCTCCTAAAAGAAAAGAAAAATAGTATTTTATGTTTCCGCTGCAATGATGATGGTTATCTTCTAATTAAATTCGAACCAACGGGAGAATTTAATTTTGAAGAGTAGGATAAGTTTTCAGATAATTAAGTTTTATACCTTAATTTAATTTCTGTCCAACGGTGATGTGGAATTATGGTAGAAGATTGATGTTTTATTCTATTTCTGCCCAACGGTGATATAGAGTAGAACTCAAAGATTTCAAAGATCAATAAGTATTATTGATGACTATTGTTCAATTTCTTTCAGAGACAACAAGATCTTCGTGCTTTCGTTCCGAGGGCAGTAAGATAAAGAGCTATATTGATTCAAAGAAAACAGATGGAGCAATCAGAGACATAGATTATGTCAAAATGTATATGTTAGTTCATTTTATTAAATGTTTTTCATGTACTATCTATAAAGAGTTCAGTTTTCAGAGTTGTGTAAGCAATATGCATGTTTGATTTGAGCAACGTTGGATTAAACATGTGTGTTAAAGAGTTTCAGAACTATCTCTGATTTTGGTGATTCAATATGATAAGAGTTATAAAGATTTATATGCCTTTACTCATTGAGTTTAAGGACAAAAGAATGTTAAATATAAACCTCAGAAAAAGAATGACATGCAAGTATGACTTGCAAAACAGATGATAGTAAAAGAATGACTCTATTGAGTTCATATAGTGAATGAGAAAAGTGTACTCCCAACAGATTTAAGAAATATCCTTGTCTGCATGACATAGTCATATGGATAGAGTAAGTAAAGAAAAGTTTTCTCGTTCCTAAGAATCTTAGAACAGTTTCGAAATTGTGGTGTAAAAGTTTATGCCACATTTCGAGGGGGAGAGTATGTAAGATCAAGACAACTAGAGAAAGATACTCAGATAGAAAAGATACTCAGTTAGAAAGATAATTAAAGAAATACAATTCCCCATGTATATTGAGAGCAAAAGTGATCTATAAAATAAGAATGTGATCCGTGAGGGAGTATAACGGTCGCAACAACGATACCCCTAAGCACAGAAATGGCTAGATTCCCGGATCTTTATAGTTCCGATAGGAAGATAGCGCAGAGATATAGAGACAGTGCTCAAAAGCACCGTAAGATAAGTTATAACAGAACAAACCCAAAATAAAAAAGTTACAGATACACTTATTTACATGATGGAGTAATCTGGGGGAGCATATTTAGTCTTCCTAGAAGATAAAAGAATCTGGGGGAGCACTTTTAGTTCTCCCTGGAAGATGAGAGAATCCAGATGAGCAAGTTTTGTTCTCCCATGGTGACAATAAAAGAACATAAGGAACCTGTCCTTCAGGATCCTATAAAGACCATTGTCGCTCATGAGGAAGAGCAATAATAAGCTCGACCCATATGAAAGACATGTCAATAACCGAGGCCCGTCTTAAAGTATTGGCATATTGAAGTCTATGATAGTAAAGAAATTCAGATAGCTGGTGATCTCACAGCATTTTTTGAAGAAGCCATATGAGGTATTTACCCATCTAAATGGCAAGAGCAAAGATAGAAAGTACCAACGATGTTTGGGAATTAGAAAGGACATCAGCATCTGGTCTCTTATAGTGATAGTGAAAGGTGGATGTTTTGCTACTCGAACTCCAAAAAGAGAACATTTAGGCTAGCATTTCTTCTTGTTTTAATTAATTCACTTATTTATTTGCTTACTTGACATGTGTGTCATGTTGAAAGCTTTACTTGGACAAATACACAGCAAATTAAAACCACCACCAAGAGTTCCTAATAAAGTTGGTTATGATAAATTTAATTGAGACCTTATCATGGTGTAAGACACATGTCGAGAAGTGTATATCCAATTCTAGATGTACTCATGTCGACATTCCAAGCATCTTTTATGGGTTACTTCCAAACCTGAAGTTAAGCCACCACTACCCCAGTCCAGTTTTTTCCTGACGGCCCGTTCCGTCAGGAAAAACCATGAAAACCGTCAGGGAAGGGTATCCGTGACGGTTACCGTCAGGGATCACCCGTCAGGGAAAAATCGACATGGAAAGTCAGGTTTCCCTGACGGGTTACCGTCAGGGATCAATTCCTGACGGTCTCAACCGTCAGGGAAAACATATGCCGTCGCTTTTAGTCCTACCGTCAGGGAAACTTTCCCTAACGGTCAATAAACTGTCAGGGAAATTTCAAAGTTTCCATGTCGGTTCATACCGTCAGGGATCGTTCTACGCTTCCCTGTCGGTTCACCAACTGTCAGGAATGAAAATGGCCATCAGGCCTGGGATCCTTCCGTCAGGGAAGATATTTCCTGTCATTTGGCTGACTAAAATAATTGATTATTAGCCATTATAAGGCCACTGTTCACAACAACTAATTCACACTATTACAACTGATGTAGGAATTCATTTATCCACACTTAAGTAACAAATATTATATTCAACAATCTTAGAACATCATATTATATTCAACAATCTTAGAACATCATTCAAGTTGTTGATGAATACAAAGCTATATAATAATTAGTGCCTCCTATTCAACCTTCTAGTTAGGTACCTAACAGGGAGCGGCACAAGTTAAAAGTGCTAACTTCCAACTAGCTGCTACCTATCTTCAAACACAACTAGTAGCCGGCTGCTATCTCATGACAGGGTGCAACACTCGTGCCTATAAGAGGAGGTGGGGCCACTGGCTCTAGTTACGAGGTTTTACCTGCACAGCCGCCACCCCACTTTGCCCTAATCCGATCACAAGGGTGGCACTGCCAGCGGCGGGAAGCGCCACCGGCACCTTCACCGTCGCCCTTGCACCACCCTGACGTCCACGCCGCCGCCAAGACGTCTGGGCTCCATCACCACCACTACTCTTCCCTACGGTATGATCCTCTCCCACTCTCTCTCTCTCTCTCGTTCTCTTTCTGATTCGTGCACCTTGATGGTGCACATCGAAGTTCAACTATCCTCAGAAACAGAACAACCCCACTGATCTACTTCTAGATCGATCCTATTAATATTAACAATAGTTTTTTTTTTGAGGAAACATATTAACAATAGTGACTACGCTTATTTGAGAATAGTGCTAGCCTCCATATATCAATCCATCACGCACCTCAAAAACCAAATGAATAAACCAGTAAATGGATTAAAAGGAATTAATTAAAAAAATAAATGAATTAAAACTAGCTGGAATGTTTTTTTTGCTCTCAAACAAGCGGTGCATGCCTCACGTACACAAGCTTTTCCTCGTATATATGCAGATATATAGACACCTGCCAAGCACTCTGAGGCACCCGAATTGAAGAAGGTAAATTTGATGCTAAATGAAAAATCAAATGGTAACAGCGCTGCTGAAGGTTGGCACCCAAGACGATAGTCCCACCTCAGAGACAATGCACTATTGCGTCTGACATCTGACTTCGCAATTCGGAGGAAAAGCACCTGACGATCTTCTTGGAGTGAAGATCTAGCTTAAGCACACAGCCATAAGTATGGAGGAGCACGACGCCGCTCCTCTCTCCAAAGAAAAATAGCTTAGGTCCACACATGGCACTCGCCCACCTCGTCCCTTCTTCCCTTCCCAAGTCCTTGACCATCTTGTCGTTGATCCGCAGGATGGCCTTCTTCACCTCGTCGTCGTATAACCCCATGATGGCCTCCCCCTCTATAACCACCTGTGGCCGTGCCTTCCACGGCTTTGACCTGGTGCGGTTGGACTGCTCCCACGTGCGTATATTCTTATCCTCAGCGTCGGTAACGAGCACGACCGGGCTCCCGCCAGCCGAATCCGTCGCCAGAAGGTAGCTATATCTCCCGTGGCTTGGGGCGTCGTTGCGAGGGAAGCTCGCCGGGAGAGCAATCACATTCACCCGCGCCGCTCTCACATGGAGCATCGGCACATAGCTCCCGCTGTCGGTCAGGCACAGCCAGTGCACGACGTCGCCGACGACAAGGACCCTTCGCGGCGATGCCCAGCCGATGGAGGCATGGAGCCCCCGTTTATGTTAGGCGTCGGGATCTCCGTGAGCGGGGACCACGCGCCGTGCTCGGACGAGAAGGTGTGTACCATCAGACGATGGTACAACGGTTTTTTCGTCCACAGCACTAGCTTCGCCTTGAGCACTTGGAAAGGCCGGCCGACGGCGGTGCTCTCCTCGTCGTTGCTGTCGCCGACGAGCAGCACGTACTGCACGGACGGCAAGTACTGCACATCCGCACTCTGGTGGCCAGCACGCGGCGGGAACTCCGGTTCTGGCGGGAGGTCCTGGCTGCGACCGGTGGCCGGATTGCACACGCGCAGGCGCCGCTGCGGCAGGCCATGGTGCGGTTGCCACAGGTGAGCTTGAGACGTCGCGAGAGCGAGGACGAGGCCGCCGCGCGAGTCCACTGGCCTGGCGTCCCTCAATGTCTCGATTTCGGCCAAGCTGGCCGTGACGGTGTCCATCAGGTACACCTTGGTCTTCGAGTAGCCGTATTCGCCCTTGGTATGGATCCCCACCAGGAGGCCGCGCAGGAGGGGGAGAAGGAACCGGCCGGTGTCACGGAGCCGGAGGCGGGGGTGGAGATTTGGGTCCTGGGCGATGCGGCGGCGCGCGTCTCTGCACGTGGCCGTGCACCGCACGAGGGTGGTGGCGTCGGAGCGCGCCGCGATCTCCTCTACGATGACGTCGAGCGGGAGGCATGTCGCTGGCGCTGCTGCCTTGTGTCTCCGCCGCCCTCCTCTTGGCTGCCGTGCACGCGGCGAGACCGGGACGTCGTCGCCGCTGCCGCCGCCGCTCGCCATGCGTTGAGTGCGTGGATAGGTTTTGCGTGCCATGATCCAGGTTTTGCGTGCCAATATAACAACTTTTTGCGCCGCCGCGACATGCAGATAGTCGTCGGGCCTAGCTGATTTGTTTTGGTGTCATTTGGGCCGCCTAAATAATGCTGGCGGCCGGTCATGGACGACGACGACGGCAGATGAGAATGCAGACCAAGGAATTGGTGAGGGCTAAACATGATGTTTATATATACTGTATATCCCTAACTCTAAATATATATATATTTTTTTTGTTTTTTTGCCGTCCACATAGGGAGCTAAACATGTGTCTGCTAGGATTTCCTAAACCGAGAGATATCAATTTCATGGTAACAAGCTTTGGAAGATACTTATTGGTCACTATAGTACAACGCTGACAGGACTAACGCCTGCTTTATAATTCTATCCTTAGCCATATAGATATGCGTATAATGCCTGTTGTTTGCCATTTTTCAATACCTAAGATAGTCACATGTGGAATGGAGATCATAAGAATTTTGTAACTTGTGTTGTATTGTTTGACGATCAACGATATGCTTCCATGATAAAGTTTATGCCATGACCATGTAGCATTGTTGTCTCTCCTCATATATGTTGTTTGTTGTTGTTTCTTCTTCTTTTAGTGTATGTTTTTGGTGTTTACGCTCTTTGCTCACCTTAGAGCATCTCCAATAGTTTGATAAAAATAACTTATCAAATCTTTTGACTCAGCAAGTTGCTAAATGTTATGGTAAATGAAAAAATGATGCATCTCCAATAGTTTGCCATTTCAACTTGGTAAAATAAAAAAAAATTAGGCCCATATACCTGTTGACGGCACTTCATCATGAGTGTCTTGAGTGTTTGGAATGAGTATCTCATCCAAACCAGCAACATGAGCCTTCTCCATTGAGAAGAATGCCCGACAGGAAATTTTCATCTCCTTCCATTAGTCTACACAAATTTATGACAAAAACAAAAAACAATTCAGCATGATGCTATGAATAGACCATCAACAGGTATTGTATCATGACTATCAGATCAACCATGACGGATAACTTGCATCATAGTTTAACAACAAGCAGAATTTATTGAGTTCTTGCAGCTACTACAATAATCAAAAGATGCATCAAGTACCGGTAGGAACCAAATCTAGCATACAAACTCGAAACGACAATCTGTACAATCTACTACTCCTTTTCTGAAACAACATACTCGATCTTGTGCTGATTAGAGTACACTAGCTAGGCATGACCATCGTCGAATACTGGATGAACTGTACCATCATGACTATCAGCGTACGGAATGAACAAGCAGCAACCCTCGATGAACAAGCAACAACCCTAGATGAACAAGCAGCAACCCTACACCCTATCGATCTACCCTAGTTTGGTATCAACGGCAGACCTATGAATCTATCAGATCGCGGAGGCGGACCTATCAATCTATCCAGATCGCGGAGGGCGGGGCAACCATACCTGGACGCGGAAGACTCTCCTGGCGACGTGACGAAGATGGATCGGCGCGACTTGCGTCGAGACGAAGAGAGACGGCGGCTGCGTCGCGATGACAAAGGAAGAAACTGCAATGACTTCACTGGATATATACGTCGACCAGGCAATTTTCCTCGCGCGCGCCAGGGAAGAAACGCGGGAAGAGACTTCGCGCGCGCAGGAGGGAAGGAGATCGCGCAGGAGAGGAGTCGACGATGGAGAATTTTTGGGATGGCAAGTCGTCTCCAACTTTGCAAATGTGGCAGTGCGAGGCCGGCGGATAGCAAGTTGCCAGGGATAGCAAGTTCGTTTGAGAAACTGTTGGAGGGCGTTTTTTATGGTTTTGCCAAATAAAGTAGGATAGCAAGTTGATTTACAAAACTACTGGAGATGCTCTTACTAGATTTATATCTCTAGGTTCATAACATAACATTGTAATTGGTGCCTAACACCTCTATTTTTGGCCTCACTGGTATATGTGGAAACTATTCAGGTGGGGACTATTTATCCCCGTTGGTGACTTCTAAAGAAACTAGTTCCGAAGAAGGGATGTATATATCCTCGCTTTCTCACTTAGCAAGACAAGTGGCAACCCGGTTAATGGCATTGAGGTTGGCGGCGTCATTACTATTGACAGGGATTTACAAGTGGCACACATATTCGCCTATGGTTGCTCGATCATCACAGTTAGATGCAGATCCAATCCTTCTCGTTAGAGCAAGATATGTGGGACCCTTACATTTGGAAGTTTGAACCACAAAAGTTACATGATCTGACACACCCTCATAAAAAATCCTTAATGTAGAAAATCTAAAATATCTTATAATTTGAAACGAAGAGAGAACAGTAATTAAAAGATTACTTCAAACCATGCTATCACAATAGTAATAGGACTTTCAACAATTCTTATTCCTCCATCATCACCCTCAACATCGGTAGAAATTGTCTGTTCTTGTGAATTTTGGCAGTCAACAAATTTTTGTGGGTACCCAGCCGGTATTTACACATTCCTCCCAATGTATGTAGAACTTCCATACACAATCCTCAAGATCCTTGAGCGTTCGATTACCTGATCCTTGAGATCGTCAAATTAGTAATAAGGGTATGTGCAACCTCTATATCGTAAGGATGGTTCTGATACCCTTTAATAGGTAAATTATGAACCACAAAAATATTTGTTTTGGATGGCCAAAAGTGTTTGTGATATAAAAAAAATTAAATAATAAACGATAAAAAGGATTAAAAAAAGTGACGACCTCTTCACGCTGCCACCTATTTGGCACAGACCGATGCTTCCACCACCTCAGGTTTGAGACCACCATGGAATGGATCAATGAATTGTCCCTAGCTAGAAATGTAATGTGGGTTGCTTACAAACCCACGAGTATGGAGGTGCCCTAGATATCGGATGACACATGCGCCAAAGCATAGGCACTCCATTCAGACGTGGCATAGGACATGGAATGCGCCCTAGGAGTTGCGCCCTTGCACCCCATAGGAAAAATGGACATGGCGGCATAACTCCATCTGTAGGGCGATATGCAAGATCTGGAGAGCAAGCTCCCATACTTTCTCAAACCAAGTAGAGGCAAAAGACAAGGTGAGCGGAGCAAGCCCCCGCACTTTCTGAAACCAAGTCCAGGCACAGCGCAATGGTACAAAGAGGATGGCGATATTGGCGAGAGGGGCCCTACCTGGATTAGCTACCTTCCATTTTTTTTAACCCATCCTCCCACGAGGTTGGCCACTCTTTGACCCAAAGAACACTAGCTAGAATGTTAGAACTTGCATTGTTTCTTGGTTGTAACCCCTACCACTATGAACACTTTTTGTGCACTTGAGTTCAGGAACACGATCATGACATCTGAATTGGAGATGGGACAGTCACCCGAACCTGTATAAATCCTAAGAGCATCTCCAAGAGACTAGCTAAAAATAATGTCTAAATTTAGTGATTTATTTGTTTTGTAAAATGAATCTCTTTTAAAAAGGATAGCCTACTCCAACAGATCATCTAAATTGAGACTCTCTAAATTTAAACTTGCCACATCACACGTGGCAAAAGAAGTTCAGCCCCGCGGGAATATGTCCAAGGAGGCAGATGGTGAGTGGAAGCGGCTGGCCATTTCTTGGAGGCGGATGGTGAGTGGAAGCGGCTGGCCATTTCTTGCTAGCGAGGAACAGATAGCTAAATTTAGATTGCATAACACAAATAGCTACTCTCTTGGAGTTGCTCTAAGCCGTCGAGAGCTAAGTCATCCGAGCAAGGAGCATATATAGTGATCAAATTGACTAGATGATGCTACAAACCGTCGACACCTGGCATGGTCATTGCGAAGGGTGTTAAACGAAGTGATATGATGTAGACGAAATGGGCGTGGGTAGGCCTCACGAGAGACTATAAATCCAATTTTTTTTGGAAAGACTAGAAATCCATTCGAGCAGGCTAGGGGTTGAAACAAAAATACAAAATACAGTTGCTCTGTTTTATTCTTTTCTGTCTCCCATGTAAGCAAATAAATAATGAGTGGATTAAAACTATAAATACAAATCAAAATGTGTTCTTCTCAACAAACCGAGACATCTGAATTGAAGCGCAAAGGAGTCCAAATTGATGATAAATGAATCAAAAGGTACCAGCTCTATTGAATGTCAATCAAAAGGTACCAGCTCTACTGAATGTTGGCACCCAAGATAAAGAATCCACCTCGTAGGGACAATACGATTGTGTGTCTGACATCTGACGATACGAGGAGAAACACCTGACAATCTTCTTGGAGTGGAGATCCAGCCAGAGCATACTGTCAGAGATCCGGAGGAGCACCGCACCGCTCCTCTCACCAAACCACACTGCTCTTTTTTTTTTTTTTTTGGGAATCCAAACCACACTAGCTCAGGAATACAAATCATCCTCGTCCACGTCATCCCTTCTTCCCTGAATATCAGCAGGATGACCTCCCTCTCTATCAGCACCTGTGGCCGCGCCTTCCACAACATCTTGGTCTTGGTACGCGTACGCGTGCACTGCTCCCACGCGCGTATGTTCTTGGCGTCGGCGACGAGCACGACCGGGCTCCCAGCAGCCGAATCCGTCGCCAGGAGGTAGCTACGTGTCCCTAGGGCATCGAGACAGGGGAAGCTCGCTGGAAGAACCGTCTCGCTTACCCGCGCCGCTCCCACGTGGAGCATGAGCACGTAGCTCCCGACGTCGGTTAGGCACAGCCAGTGCACGACGTCGCCGATGACCAGGACCTTTTGCAGCGATACGCAGCAGATGCGCCTCCCGTATATGTTAGGCGTTGGGATCTCCCTGAGTGGGGACCATGCGCCGTGCTCTGACGAGAAGGTCTGGATCATCAGTCGACGGTTGCTATTCGACAACACTAGCTTCGCCTTGAGCACTCGGAAAGGACGGCCTACCTCGCCGTCGTATCCATCGCCGACGAGCAAGACGTACTGTTCCGCATTGTAGCCAACATTCGGGAACGGCTCTGGTTCCGGTGGAAGGGCCAGGTGGCGACCGGTGGCCGGGTTGCACACGAGCAGCTTCTGTTCCTCTTCCTGCCATTGCCACGGGGGACCAGTAGTCGTCGCCGCGGCGCGGATGAGGACGAGGCCGCCGCGTGAGTCCACGGGCAACGGGTCCGTTAACGTCTCGGCTTCAGCGGCGGCTGAGACGAAGGTGGCCTCGACGAGTCGGGTGGTGTCCGCCGCGGTGGTGTACGTGGTCTTCCTCCTGCCGCCCTTGCCAATCGTGATCCCCGCCAGGTGGCCACGCAGGAGGGGAAGGAGGAACCGGCCGGTGTCGCAGAGGCGGAGCCGGGCGCGGAGGTTTGGGTCGTCGGCGA
Organism: Themeda triandra; assembly: GCA_018135685.1. Taxonomy (NCBI): domain Eukaryota; kingdom Viridiplantae; phylum Streptophyta; class Magnoliopsida; order Poales; family Poaceae; genus Themeda; species Themeda triandra. Next base: position 1,403,662 of record JAENPR010000006.1, on the reverse strand, counting down.
TGCGGCGGCGCGCGCCCTTGCACGTGGCCGCGCACCGCACGAGGGTGGCAGCGTCGGAGCGCGCCGCGATCTCCACGATGACGTCTAGCGGGAGGCACGCCGCTGCTGCCTTGTGTCTCCGCCGCCCTCCTCTTGGCTTCTGCGCACGCGGCGAGACCGGGAGGACCTCGCCGCCGCCGCCGCTGCCTTGGCCCGCCATGGGTTGAGCGAGTGCGTGGATAGGTTTTGCATGCCAATTCGATGTGATCCTGGTTTTGTGTGCCAATACAACGACTTTTTGCGCCGCCGCGACACGTGCAAGTGATTGGGCCTATCAAATTAATTAGTTTCCGTTTCATTTGGGCCGCGACATGCCGACTGACAATATAACAAATCCTGGGGCCGAGAACACCATGGTCATGATGTGGATGTCTGATGGACGACGACGCGACGAGGGCAGACGTGAATGTATCAACTGTCTTCGGGATGTTTCTAAGAAAAATGTCTCTAGGACGACGTTGAGTAATCAAAAATGTTCTCGCAACAAAACCGAGGCATCTGAATTCTGAATTGAAAGCGCAAATTAAGCCGCCCAAACCAACGATAAATGAATCAAAAGGTACCAGCCCTACTGAATGTTGGTACCCAAGACGAAGAATCCATCTCGTAGGGACAATATACTCCTGCTAATGACGTGGATTCGAAGGACCTAACGATCTTCCTGGAGTGGAGATCCAGCCAGAGCAAACGGCAGTCATGAATCCAAAGGAGCACGACGCCGCTCCTCTCTGCGAAGCACACGAGGTCAGGAACGTGCTTCGCCAGCAGAATGGCCTGATTCTTGATCAGCACCCGCGGCCACCACATGTTGGTGTGCTTTGACTCCTCCCAGGCGGAAATCTTGTCTTTATCGGCGACGAGCACGACAAGGTTCCCGGCTGCCAAAGTTCCAATGAAAATTAGGTACTTCTTATGGGAAATGTACTCGGATTGCCTGCTGGTGGGTGTATAGAGATGCCCTCGGCTGGGAATTAACACCATCTAATCTAAACCAGTTTTTAGTTTTGAGTTATGGCAGAGGCAGTGAGCCAAAGCCATTGATGATTTACCTTTTAGCTTGTGTTTGCTGGAGCATTTGGCTCATCAGGAATGAACTTGTCTTTCAGAATAAGGTACCTTCCAACCTTGATGCAGTGGTACATCGTTCTATTGTCCATTTGCAGAAATGGAGTATCCTACTCAGGGCAAAGGAAAAAGAGTGGGTCTTGAAGATGATGGAAATGCTCACTCAGCACTTAACATCAAGAGGCTAAGGCTAGTAGCGTGAAGAGAAGCATGGGAGGAGACGCGCGAAGATCAAAAAGGAAAGAAGTCCAGAAGCCTGCAGAAATTGGAGAGTGTGAAGAACTTTTCTTGTGCAAGCCTGTTGGCCTGTACCCCTGTTTTTCTTTTGGAGAGGGAGAGCGCTTTCTGCCCAAACTTTGCTGGGGTTTTTCTGTTCTGTAATCTGGAGCAATTTTGTTTATGCTTAGGTCTTTAAAACTCTGTGCTGCACATTGTAAGCTGGTAACCCCAGCGTAACCTTTTCGCTTTCAATATAAAGCGGGGCCTCGGTCTGTGGTCTAAAAAAAAAGTTCCCGGCCGCCGAAGCCGTCGCCAAGAGGTACTGATACGCGGGTGCCTCTCACGTGGATTCCTTTTGCCATCCCACGGGAAGCTCGCCGGGAGAGCCGTCTCGTTCACCCGCGCCACTCTCGCGTGCAGCGTGAGCACGTAGCTCCCGAAGTCGGTCAAGCACAGCCAGTTCACGACGTCGCCGACGACCAGCGGCCTATGGTGTAGCAGCGACGGCCACTTGGCACTCCCGTGCAGGTTAGGAGTTGGGATCTCCGTCAGCGGAGACCACGCGCTGTGCTCCGACGAGAAGGTGTGCACCATCAGGCGACGGTACGAAGGGTTGTGTTTCGACAGCAGTAGCTTCGCCATGAGCACTTGGAAAGGCCGGCCGACGGCGGCGCCTCCCTTGCCGTCGCCGTCGCCGTCGCCGACGAGCAGCACGAACTGCACGTCCATACCCAGTTGAGCATGCAGCGGGAGCGCCGGTTCCTCCGGGAGGGCCAAGAAGCGACGGGTGGCCGGGTTGCACACGAGCAGCTGGTCATCCCACATCCACGGGTTAGCGGTGTTTGTGGCGCGAACAAGGATGAGGCCGCCGCGCGAGTCCATGGGCACGGCGTCCCTCAGCGTCTCGGATTCGACCAAGGTGGGCTTGACGAGATGGGTGGCGTCCGCCGCGGTGGTGTCCATCAGGTACACGTCGGTCTTCTCGTAAAGGTCTCTGTTGTAGGTCTCGATCCCCACCATGTGGCCGCGGAGGACTGGGAGGAGGAACCGGCCGGTATCGCGGAGCCGGAGGTGGGCGCGAAGGTTTGGGTCCTCGGCGATGCGGCGGCGCGCGCCCCTGCACGTCGCCGCGCAGCGCACGAGGGTGACCGCGTCGGAGCGCGCCGCGATCTCCACGATGAGGTCGAGCGGAAGCCACGCCGCCGGTGCTGCCGGTGCCTGGTGTCTCCGTCCCGCCGCCCTCCTCTTCTTGGCTGCTGGCTGCTCTGCACGCGGCGAGACGGGGACGACGTCGCCGCCGCCGTCCGCCATGGATTGGGTATTTGATCAACGCGTGTCAATATGATATGATCCTCGCGGCCTTGTCAAAAAATATGATCCTCGCGGCCCTAATGATCAAGTTGGGCCTGGTTGATTAGTTTGAGCCGCGTTTCCGTCTGGGCCGGCCTAATAATCTCGGGGGCTGAGCTTCTAAAGTTCTAACGGACTCAAGGTCCCGTGGATCTGATCAGCAAGAAGCCTAACGATATTGTTGTCAAAAAAGAAAAAGAAGCCTAACGATATCGTCTCCTCTCCTACAAGGTACTTGTCTTATCGTGCACATTTTGCTTCACATTTCCGTAATTACGTATCACGGATGACCTTGTATTATCGTATGCCTTGTTTTTTTTAACGCAACATTGTATGTCTTGGTAATTAATACTGCAGAGTTATATGAGTCCATGCATCGGTCTTGATGGTAGGTCCAAGTGATGGTGAGAAGAATCATGAAGAAATTACATTGTTGCATACATACACACCAACCCACCAAATCCTTGTAACGCCTCCTTTTACTGCCGATTTTCTTTCTTCAGTCTATTTTTTATTTACATATATAGTAACTAGCGAATAGCCGAATACATATGCATCTCGTGTGACAGTATCTCCTGCTAAACTCGTCAAAACAATTCAATTCCAGCATCGATGCTCCATGAAACTGCAAGCACGTACTGCACTTGATTGCTTTTGCCTTTTGGGTTCTGACTATGCTTTTGCTACATGTCCGTAGACCGTATTACTGCAACAAAAACCTCAGATCTTACTGCAAGTTGTCAGTGTTATATATCCTTTCGCTTGCACCAATTGTCAGTGTAGTACTTGTAGTTGCATTATATCCTTGATTATCTCCGAAACAATCACAAGCAGTGCACCTCCCATAACAACTGAGAGGGTAAATTTCCCTCCTGGGACTATATGGGGTACTGGAGCTTCCAACTCATCTGAATATCTCTCTGACCAAGACATAGCAGCAGGAAAAACTCCAAAGAGTACTAGAACTGAAAAACAATACATGCAAGGTATCAGCTCATTTTAAGAAATGTAGTATATATGCAGTCATTATAACATCTTTACTGGAATAGATTATAGATGATCACAAAAAAGAGATAATGGCTATATGACACTTCTATTCATGTGCTATAGCTTTAAGATTTCATAGCCACAAGGAATACTTTTCATGGTGGTCAACATAATAGTTTGATTTTAAAATTTTGTCTTATCTTTTTTCTTAACCCTGACCGACCTTGCGTTTTGAACCTAAGCCAAGCGCTTTGAACTCCCAGTTACCAATCATAATAAAACCTTGATCTGCTTCAGGCGAAATTCACATCTTGTGGTGTTTATTTGAAGATATCAAATAGGAAGGAATAAAAAGAGTGATGTACTTGAACTGTCACTATTGTCCATTCTGCCACATGCTTGTGAGGGCAACAAACTGTGAAACAACAAACTTTAAAATATAGTAGAAGGGTCCTTGCCTCCATAAGTTCCTGCAAAGTCCAATGCCTTGAAAAATATCTCCGGATCAAGCAGTGATAGAACAAGTGGAGGAACCAGAGTCAATATGTATGGCAGCGGTTTGTTCTGGCCACTTGGTAGTTTAAGCACTGCAAAGTTTACATAACAGATGAGAACAAAGAGTGTAAGCACTAGTACAGAATCATGACAACAAATTATTGCTGGCTTGGTATCTCTCCCACAAAAAAAATTGGAGTGGTTGCTCCTCCGGCTTAGCTGAGAAATATGATTGCTATGGAGTAAAGATACTTACAGTCAGCTAGGAAGTCTGAGAGTCCTAGAATAAATCCAATGTATGATGTGCCTATTGCAAGAAATGAGAATGCCTCGACAATAGGCTGCAAACCAGAAGGCATGTTTGAAATTAGTTTTTGTTTTCCAGAGAACTGTATCTGTATTCTGTACAAACAACTTGACAAATACTTACCCCCACTATCCCATTACTAGATCTAAGTAGTTCTAAGGGATCAGAAACAGTGCTGCTCCCTCCAAGGTCTGGAAGTGTTCCCAAAATTACTCCATCCCATACCAGGAACAGAGCCAGGGGTATGGCAGTACCTGCCACAATAGCTGTTCTGCAAAACCCATAAATGATATGCTTATATTCTTAAATTTTTTTACTAATATATGATCATTTGATACAGTAGTCAATTTGGCAGAGATTCAGAAGGTTTATTTATTTGGGAAAAAACTGTTGCAGTGTTGTATAAATAGCTCTGTTGTTGCATGGGAAATAAATAATATTGGTAAGACCTTTAACTAGCATAAATCAAAAATCTGTACTTAATTAGGTGTTAACATTTATGAACAAAGTTATCCACAGATTCTCAGAAATCTTACCGTACTTTTGAAAGGTCTCCCTCCAAATTTGTACAGAGAACAGGAACCACATTCTGTTAGGACAAATACTCAGTCTAGTGTCAAGAAGATAATTTTATTGAAATAAATATGAAGGTAACAAGGATTACCTGGTACACAAATGAAAGAGCAATTATTGGTATACTTTCTGGAGCGGCAGCAAAATTCGCTTCAAGAAGAGAACTCCACTGTAAGTTTCCACTTGCCACAACCTGTGTAAACCACATAGATCTAAATTTGTGACAAGGACATCCTTTATGTCCAAATAGAAGCAAAATAGAAAGGACAATGACATCGCGTTATAAAAAAAAAAGATCATGTTTCGTGTCAAAAGAACCTATCTGCATATAAGTATTGATCTTATGCAATGTTTTACTCATGCCGTTCGTTGTACCTGTGTGTGTGTACTTGAACTATAATGATTTTGACATAATATTTATTTTGGGAAATGCCTTTTGTTGTTTTATCACTTTGCCATTTAACCACTAGACATATTCTTCTAATGAGATATTTTGAAACAATTATAATAGGTTTCTTGAATGTAAAATCCATCAGGCAACTTTGGTGCACATCTGATAGCATTAGCACTTACAACAAGAGAAGTGAAGGACGCTAGGATGCCGGCTACAAGAAATCCATTTACTGCACCAATCAGTCGCTGGCTGCGGTCATCAATACAGCTTGTTTTAGTTCTTATATAATACAATCTTTTGGAGAAGTAGTAATCAATAAACAGTTATGACATAATCAAGTATGAATTTAACTAACCCATCCCTAAGATCAGAATTACTGGTACATTCACTTTTTAATGCTAGGAAGACACTCAACATCCATAAAATAAGGATTTCTAGCAGTACTGCTTGTAATCAGTAGATGGCACAACTTATATCTTGGATATACCTTGTGATGAACCTTCATGTCTAATCAAAAGGCTATAAATCTAGAAAAAGAGCCATTTGCTCATATGTTTACAATTCTTCAGGATGTCTGATATATTAGTAAGTGACAATTACCTTCCAAAGTAACAAATCCCTCCGAAAGCCAGAGAAAACAGGGTAGCACTCTCCCATCTGTAACCATAGCACACTGTCAATGGCTTAAGAGATTGCATGACTGAATCATTGAATGCTAACTCAAGTGCACTGTGATGACTAGTGACACTTTGGGGGCTTCTTAGGATTTTTCAACCCATAGGTAAAGTTAAAGTTATTCTGTCTTCTGTAGTTGTTTTTGTGGATGTAACAATCTTCATTTATCTTAATGCAACGACACACATTTCTCTAAAGTAAAGAAAATGAAAGATAAGTCTTACAATGGAATACCCAATGAGTTTGTTATGATGTCTGAAGAGCGTGCCACATATGCGACAAGAAGGGCATAATGAATAAATAAGTAGGATAAGCTGTAGCACAAGGAAAGTAAAGTCAGAAATTCTTCATATGAGATATGAATGTTAATTGAGTAAAAAATATGAATTCTAATTCTGAGTGGTCAGCTCAGTTTATGTTATGATCTGAAGTTCCTTCTTTTGCAATTGTAGTTTTGTCAGATTTTCTGGTCTTCTATGCACAAATAAACTGCTACCATATATAATTTCATCATACCAAGCTGTTCGTACTCCAAATGTCCCTAGAGTGCGCATAGCCATTGAGACCTGAAATAAAAAATGTATAGGTAAATTTTCGTTAATTCTTACTAATGCAAATTCATTTTGATTGCCCCTAAACAGTAATTTTGCTTAAGGAAATGATCACAGGAGGATATGTTATCTACCAGGGAGACACCTCCGGATCCTAGGTCACACATGGTATTGACGTTTACTTCAGCAACTAATAGCCCAGTCACAACCTGGAAATATGATGCCAGTCATGATCTGTCTTACTGTAAACTGTTCAATGAAACAGGCACTGGGTCAATTATCAAACCGTCCTGTATCAAGGTGACACAAGAAACAAATATTCAAAATAGTTTCAGTTATAACAACAATGGTTTTTTTTCAGTGATGCAAAGTTTTCTTTAGAGTTGTAACTACTGATGCAGAATGCAAAAAAGGATTACCTTTCATAGGCTTCTCTGACTGCGTGTCAACCTTTAACAAGCCAGATTTGATAATTTTACCCAGTCAATGACATTCTATTACCATGTATAACCAGCAGAGAACGCATATAACTGCCGAGGCCAAGAACCCAGCTTCTTGTGTGACTGCAGGGATTGCAAGGATACCTGCCCCAACCTATTTGCAGAGAAAAAGAAGAGTGAGTGGAGTGCCATGGGAGATGATTATCAGAGGGCGAAATGAATTTTAGTTGGCAAGTTTTAATCTTTGAGGCAATGGATGTCACAATGTGGTGTGCCAGCGATTTAACTGATAATCAGGTATTCTTGTGATTTCTGGATGTAATTCTTTTCCTGCAGGTTAGAATTCATCTGCAATTCCTAATTGAGGATCTCTTACAGCAAGACTGCAAGAGGAAGGACGTACCGTTGTGCCAGCCACAAGGAAGACGGCACTGGTGACGCTCCCTGAAATCAAAGGAAAGCTTGAGGATTTCATTTCATTCTACAATGCATGGTAGGTACTACAGTAAGTGGTAATCAAAGGCAAGACTCTAGGAGAGAAAAAAAAAAGAGAGCAGTGACCGTGTATTACCAGGCTCGTGCTTCATGGTGGCCTGGTTGAGGTTGGAGAAGAGGCGCTCCATCTGCCGCGGCGAGTCCGGCTCCGGCTCTGGCGGCGGTGGCAGCGGCTGTCGTTCGCCGGCGTACTGGGTCTGGGAGCAGAGGCGTCGCTGCAGCTGCCTCCTCGTGCGCCTGAGGACCGGCGGCGGTGTTGCGGAGACCGGAGACGGCGTGATGCGTCGTGCCGACGGTCTCAGTAGAGGGTAGCTGCTGCAGTGAACCGAGGCCAACAACAGCGGTGCCATTGCTAATCGGGTGTCGCGGTTGTCGAGGTGGTTCTTCTCTCTCTCTGCTGTGGGTTATCTTCTCGCTGGCCCGCTGGGCGCTTGTGTGGCTCAGGTGCACCGCAGACTGAGGAAACAGCTGCTTTCTGCCGTGTGGACGGAAGCAGAACTGCAACTCGTCCACACTTTCCGTGGCATTTTTGCTGCTTTTTGTAACGGTCTTGAAATCGAAACATGCAACCATGTAACGGAACACGTACTATTCAGACTTCAATGAGTAGGGATCGTGACTCGTGAGTTCACAAATTTGTTTGATCTTATCTTGGTTTCATCAAGTACTGTTACTCTTGGTGAAATCGGCTATTCTTGGTAAAATCGGCTTTAGCTTTTAAGCTCGACGAAGTGGAACGACATACACTAGGAGAAAGAGTGATGTAAAAAAATGGATGAGACTTTTTTTTTTCTTTTTAATTTAATTTAGATACATAAATAATGTCAATCGACTCACGATTGATGTTGGAAAATGGAAATACATGAACGAACTTAGACAAACACTGTGTTATTGCTAAGAGGTTGTGGTCGAGTTGAGAGAGAGAGAGAGAGAGTTCGCTCGTTGGCGAGGCACCATGGCGGCCCTAGTCCCCAGCGCGACCTCCACGGATCGCCAACGGGAGATCCCCTACGCTGCATTGGTCCCGACGGCCTTCTCCTCGGCTCGTCGGCGAGGCGCTGCGCCGGTCCTGCTCCATGGCGCAAGCTCCACGGACCCCCGGCGCGCAGCGCCGCGCCGCGGATGCCCTCCGTGGACGCGGCCACCCCACCCCTGCTCCACCCCACCGGCGCGGCAGATTTCTCCCTGGCGGCCTTCCTGCGCGGCACACCGTCGGTCTTCCCCTACTTCCCCATCAGCGCGCGCGGCCCTGGGCGAACCCCGGCAAGCCCCCTGCCGGTGCGGCGACCGCGTCCTGCCCGTCGCGGCTTTGTCCCTCTTCTCGGCGAGCTCGCCCCAACGCGAGTGGCTTCGGCGAGCCCGCCCCGACGTCGGCCGTGCTACTCGGCAGGGATTGATGGCCTTTGCGCTCGCCCGCACTGCTCTGCTGCCGCCAATGTTGAGAGGAAGATGAGAGACAATGACAAAAGGGCTCCACGTGTCATTGAGTACTAAAGCGAATTTAAGTATTATGATTTAGGTAGTATTGCTGGAGTCGGAACCAAAATTTAGCTAGTAGAAAAATAGCTAGCTACCTAAACAGATATTTAGGTAGTCTGATTTAGGTAGCATTGTTAAAGATGCTCTAAAGGTTTTGTAACATGTCAGGTGCAAATGTGGTGAAAAATTAGCTCTTATTACTATTTTAAATTTAACAATCCACATAACTCCTTTCCAAAATGGAGAGGGGTTTTGCGTGCTTCCACACCATAAGCCGAATTAAGAACTTAGTCATAATCTTTTTTATCACCTATTCTCACTGAGATGATATCTAGAAATCCAAGACGCAAGCAAACATAAGTTTATATTTGCAAGATCATGAATAACACTGTGGCAAACGATGTTTTTTTTTACTAAACATCGTTTACCACCGTTGTAGTATTACACGATGTGAGAAAAGCGAGAGAGAATGTTTCAGCATTGACTTGTATCCAACATTGTAAGTAGTTTCTATCAGGTTTCAAAGTTCAAAACACTGCTAAGCCAAGACAAGCTTCAGAAGATGCAGCAAACGGTGGCAAGTAGCTTTACCTTGCAAAGTTAGGCTTGAGAAGGTGTGAGGTTTAGTTCATTGATAAATTTGTTGCGTGATGCATATTTCTTGATATTGGTAAATGGTAATTACTGAGTGACATTACTCAATGTTGGAAACATTCCTCAATTGTCGCTTGGCTCCTAGACATAACTAAAACAATATTTTCTTAGAGTGGATTGCAAAGTTAACAATTTTTTTGTTTGTTTTGCGAAAGGGCTTCCTTTAATTAAATGAAAAAAAAAATAAAAAATATAGGCTGGGGTTTCCCTTTGCTTTCCGGTAAAAAAAAGTTAATTTGTTTTCGCTTCCTTAATTAGAAGCAACTTTGACTCAATACGTATATTCAAAAATATTAATATTTATAGTACATAACACATAATTATCTACAAATTTTTTTGACAAGTATAATTATCTACAATTTGAATCGAACTCAAACTTGCGGCGGCCAGTTATACTACCACTAATCAGCCAGGGCCAACTTGTGCGCGACTGCATCGCTTCAGAAGCCGTTTGTGATTCGAAGCGGCTTCGTTATTACGGCCGCGAGTGGCGGTCCGAACCGCGATCATATTAGCACGCAAAACCGAGACTTTCTCATCTTCCACGAAGCCATCCAGATCCAACCCATGGCGGGCGGCGGCGACGACGACGTCTCGCGCGCACAGCAGCCAGGCAAGGGAGAGCGGCGGGGACACAGCCAGAAAGCGGCGTGGCTCCCGCTCGATGTCATCGCCGAGATCGCGGCGCGCTCCGACCCGGCCACCCTCGTGCGGTGCGCAGCCGCGGCCACGTGCAGGGACGCACGCCGCCGCTTCGCTGAGGACCCAGGACTCGGCGGCCGCCTCCGCGACACGGAGCGGTTCGTCCTCCCTCTCCTGCGCGGCCACATGACGGGGATCATCACGACCTACACCAGGGGCGCGGACGCCGAAGTGTACCTGATGGACGCCGTCGCCACCACCGTGGCAGACTCCACCCGTCTCGTCAAGGCCACCTTCGCCTCCGGCGCTGAGGCCGCGACGTTGAGCAACGTCGTGCCCATGGACTCGCGCCGCGGCCTCGTCCTCGTTCGCGCCCTCGCGAACTCGTCTCAGCGGCAGCTTTTCGTGTGGAACCCGGCCACTCGTCGCCGCCTGGTCCTCCCACCAGAACCGCAGTTCCTGGAGGAGGACACGAGTGCTGGTCGGAGTGCGGACGTGCAGTACGTGCTCCTCGTTGGCGAGGGCGAGGGTGCCGCTGTCGGCCGGCCTTTCCAAGTGCTCAAGGCGATGCTAGTGCTGTCAGAGAAGTACAGTTCTCACCGTCGCCTGCTGGTGCACACCTTCTCGTCAGAGCGCGGCGCATGGTCCCCGCGCACGGAGATCCCGACTCCAAACTTGCACGGAAGCGACAGCTTGCCGTCGCCGCTGCAACGCAGGCCCCTTGTTATCGGCGACGTCGTACACTGGTTGTGCCTGACCGACAGCAGGAGCTACTTGCTCATGCTCCACGTGAGAGCGGTGCGGTTGAACATAACGGCTCTTCCGGGGAGCTTCCCCCGAGACGGCAAGAACAACCATACGTACCTGTACCCGTACACCGGGAGGCATTATCAGTACCTCTTGGCGACGGCTTCGGCGGGCAAGAACCCCATCGTGCTCGTCGCTGACACTGACAGGATATCCTCATGGGAGCTTTCCAAGAACACCAAGACGTGGAAGCCGCGGCCGAAGGTGGTGATAGAGAATAAGACGCTCCTACGCTTCATGAGGAACGAGTGTGTTCCTCAGCTAGAATTGTTTGGAGAGAAGAGCGGCGCCCTGCTCCTTCGTATTCCTGGCTGTTGTTTGTTGTGGCTGGATCTCCGCACCAAGAAGATCGTCAGGTCCTTCTTCTTGGGTCAGTTGTTATTCGCTGAAGTGTATTGTCCCTACGAGGTGGATCTTTCGTCTTGGGTGCCAACCTTCAATAGTGATCTTATATCATCTTTTGATTAATTCGTCACTTTGCCTGAATTTCAGTTTTCATCAGTGTCTCAACCGCTTGCATTGGCAGGTGTGTTGATCTGTATTGACAAGAAAAACTAGTATTTGATTTTTGTAGTTTTAATTCTTTCAGTTAGCTCCTATTTTTCATTGGACTCGGCTTTGCCCAAGTAGGGTGCAAATATCCATCCACCTAGTAGATTAGTACTTGTTTAGGCTTTCATTCAAATAAAGCATACGTCTGGTCTTTGAAATGATGTCAGATCTTTTTTTTTAAGGGGTAATGATGTCAGATCTTCTGGTGTTAATATCTTGTTGGGCTATCCCTCCACATGGAGGATGACACTTGAGCCCAGCAAATCAGTCCAAAACCAGCTACAAGCCCAATGCTTGTGCACCGTTCATCTCAGGAACCAACGGTTGAGAATGCTTCTTGGGATGAATAAAAGGGAGGAAACCCTAGCCTCCATCCTCAGTGCATCATTTGTGAGCTGCTGCTGCTGAGAGAGAAAGAGAGAGCACACACAAGAACACCACAACAAGAGAGAAGAGAGGAAGAAGCAGGAGAAGCAAATCTATCCAGATTTCGTCACTCTGAACCGGTCATCTTCAAGCTGGTGATTGGAGGCTCAAACGTGGTTGGATTGGCACCAAACTTGGTGAGCTCATTCCTCACTTAGAGTACTTCGATTTGTTCAGTGGGTTTGAGGATTGGTTGAGCAGAGGTTCAGATTTGAGAGGGGTTTTGTCGGTTCGGGTCTGTGCAGTTTCAGAACAGAGCAGTTTTGGTAGATGAATTGTTTGAGGGTCAAACGGTGTCCGATTGAGCTGAAATTTGGTCAGTGGTTAGGGGACTCGTGGGGCTATCTGCCTACCAAAATTTATGCATATTGGAGCTGTGGTTTGGGAGATACGAACTGATTACCGAGGTGGACAGAATCTGTGTTTTCTCTGTTTGGCTGCTGTAACTTGATGAGTGTGTTGCTGCTGGTGTAATCCTCTAGATGATCTAGAGAAGACTCCTTGTACCCATTTTATTATAGTGGAAGTTTGGCTGGGAGTGGACCGGTTGGTCCCGTGGTTTTTCCTTCTCACCTTGAGAAGGTTTTCCACGTAAATCGCCGTGTCTATTGTGCATTGTGTGCTTGATTATTTCCGTACGCAGATCTGGTGGTAGATGTTATCCTCATGGTTCAGCACAAGATGAGGGATTAGTTGTGTTTGGTTTTGCCCCTAATCCCAAAAGAGTGGTACCAGCTCTTTGGTTCAGTTTGTGTTCAGCTTTGATTACTTGCTTATTTGCCTTGTGTTGAAGATGGAAACAAATACCAGCAGAATGATCTCTTTGAATGGTACAAATTATCAAGCTTGGAAGGGTAAGATGGAGGATTTACTCTATGTGAAAGAGTACTGGAAGCTAGTGTTTGCTGAAGCAAAGCCAGATGACAAATCTGATGATGAATGGCGGGTTCTTCATCGTCAAGCTTGTGGGTTCATTCGACAGTGGGTCGATGACAATGTTTTGAACCATATCATTGAGGAGACACATGCACGTACATTATGGCAGAAGCTAGAGGAGTTGTATGCCCGAAAGGAAGGTGCAAATAAGATGTTCTTGATCAAGCAGTTGATGCATTTGAGGTACCGGGATGGTACTCCCGTGGCTGATCATGTGAATGCATTTCAGGGCATTATAAATCAGCTTTCTTCTATGGGAATCTCATTTGAAGATGAGGTTACAGCGTTGCTGCTACTTGGCTCATTGCCGGACAATTGGGAGACTTTAAAAGTCACTTTGTGCAATTCAGCCCCTAATGGTGTTGTCACTTGGAACCTTGTCAAGACCAAAGTGATAAATGTGGAAACCGAAGGCTAGGCGAAAGGGACAGTTCCTCCTCTAAATCTGAAGTGTTGGTCACTGAGGCACGGGGGAGAAGTAAGAGCCGAGGTCCGAAGAAAGGGAGAGCTGAAAGTAGAAGCAAGTCAAGATGTAGAAATGCTGATGTTGTGTGTTGGCACTGCCATGATAAGGGACACAAAAGGTGGCAATGTCGCAAGTGAAAAAAGGAAAAGGGTAAAAAGAAACAGCAGCAAGAACATAAACAAGACAGTGATAGTGATAGTGATGGTGGCCGTATTACTTCAGCAGTTGAAGGGGTTATGATTCTCACTGCAGAGGGAGGTAATAATGGTTGTTCTAGTTCCACTGTTGAGAGGATCACTGTAGTTTCTGATGATGCAGCCATCCACCATGTGAATGGGATGAGATGATTTGGATACCGGACAGCGGTGCTACCATACATGCTACATCTCATAGAGAGTACTTCACAAACTACACAAAGTGATTTTGGTGTTGTGAAGATGGGCAACAATGATAAGGCATCAATTGTTGGAAAGGGAGATGTGCATCTAGTGACTGCAAATGGTACCAAATTGGTCCTCAAGTCTGTGAGGCATGTTGAAGCGCTTCGGCTCAACATTATTTCAGTTGGATTGCTTGATAATGATGGCTACTCTAGCAATTTTGGAGATGAAAAGTACAAGCTCACCAAGGGCAACATGGTTGTTACAAAAGGTAACCAAGTTTCAGTTCTATACCATGTTATTGCTAACCTCTCTAGTGTTTCTGTGAATGCATTAGAGAAAGAAGATTCTTGTGCTCTGTGGCACAAGAGACTTGGGCACATGAGTGAGAAGGGGATGACAGTGCTAGTGAAGAAGAATCTCCCGAAAGGGGTGAAAAGTGTGCATTTGAAGAAGTGTACGTATTGCCTAGCAGGAAGCAAAGCACAGGTTGCTTTCAAGGGTCTACCTCCTCACAAGAAGCCAGGGTTACTGGACTTGGTTCATTCTGATGTTTGCAAAATGTCAGTAAGATCAATGGGTGGTGCTAAGTACTTTGTCACTTTTATTGATGACTTCTCCAGAAAGGTTTGGGCTTTTCCCTTGAAGTCCAAAGATCAAGTGCTAAGTGTGTTCAAGCAATTCCAAGCCTCAGTTGAGAGAGAGACTGAGAAGAAGATCAAGTGCATTCGCACTGACAATGGAGGAGAGTACATTGGGCCATTTGATGCATATTGCAAGGAGCAAAGGATTAGACACCAATTCACACCTCCAAAGACACCACAGTTGAATGGTATTGCTGAGAGGATGAACAGGACAATTGTTGAGAGAGTGAGATGCTTGCTGTCACATGCAAAGCTTCCTAAAAATTTCTGGGGTGAGGCTTTGATGATCATAGCTTTATCTTATTAACCTCTCACCAAGTTATCCTTTGCGGGAGATGTTCCTAACAGGGTTTGGTATAACAAGGATGTCTCTTATGACCACCTCGAAAGTGTTTGGGTGCAAGGCCTTTGTTCATATTCCTCAAGATGAAAGGTTGAAGCTTGATGACAAGACACGGCAAGTGTATCTTCTTGGGCTATGGATTAGATGAGTTTGGGTACAAGCTATTTGATCCAATTGCAAGGAAGGTTTTGAGAAGCCGTGATGTTGTGTTTGTTGAAGATCAAACAATTGAGGATATTGTGAAGACAAAGGTGCAGGTTCTTCAGCAAGATCCATTGGTTGATTTAGACCCAGTTCCTGCAGCTCCAGCTCCAGAACAAGCTGATGGTGATGTTGCAGATGATGCACATGCTGATGTGCATGGTACAGGTGATGAGAATGCTCCCCAACAGCATGAGTTTGATGCTGAAATTGATGATCCGGATCAGCAGCCACCAGTACCAGAAGATCCACCAATTCCACTCAGAAAGATCTAGTAGAGATCGAGTTCCTTCCACCAGGTATCCTTCAGATCAGTATGTGGTGTTACTATCTGATGGTTGAGAACCTGAGTGCTTTGCAGATGCAATGGAAGATGAGCACAAGAAGGAGTGGATGAAAGCTATGCAAGAAGAGATGGATTCCTTGCATAAGAATCATACTTATGATTTGGTGAAGTTGCCCAAGGACAAGAAAGTGTTGAAAAACAAGTGGGTCTACGAGAATCAAGCAAGAAGAGCACACGCCACATCCAAGGTTCAAGGTCGGGCTTGTTGTGAAAGGATTTGGCCGGGAAAGGTATTGATTATGATGAGATCTTTTCTCCGGTGGTGAAAATGACATCAATTAGAGTGATCCTTGGCTTGGCGCTAGTCTCAACTTGGAGGTTGAACAAATGGATGTGAAGACAACCTTTCTCCATGGTGATTTGGAGGAAGAGATCTACATGGAGCAACGAGGGTTTCTTGTGAAAGGCAAAGAGAAGTATGTGTGCAAGCTGAAAAAGAGTCTCTATGGCCTGAAACAAGCACCAAGACAATGGTATTTGAAGTTTGATTCAGTTATGGGGGAGCAAGGCTACAAAAGGAGTAGTGCGAGACCATTGTGTGTACATCAAAAGGTTCTCGAGTGATGATTTTATCATCTTGTTGCTCTATGTTGATGATATGTTGATTGTTGGCAAGAATGTCTCTAGGATTGCGGTGAGCTGAAGAAAAAGTTGAGCAAGTCATTTGCTATGAAGGACTTGGGGCCAAGCAAAGCAAATTCTCGGGATGAGAATTGAGAGAGACAGGAGTTCCAACAAGTTGTACTTGTCTCAAGAGCAAGATATTAAGAAAGTACTTGCAAAGTTCGGGATGGACAAAGCAAAAGCCGTGAGCTGTCCTCTTGCGGCTCATTTCAAGTTAAGCGCCAAGCAATGCCCAACTACGATGAAAAGAAGAAGGAAATGTGGAATGTTCCTTATGCCTCGGCTTGGAAGTCTCATGTATGCTATGGTGTGTACAAGGCCGACATTGCTCATGCGCTTAGTACCGTGAGCAGATTTATGTCTAATCCAGGAAGACCACATTGGGAAGCCGTGAAGTGGATTTTGAGGTACCTCCGGCGCAAAGACTAATCGAAACTTTGTTTTGGGAAAGGTGCTCCTGTGTTAGTTGCATACACAGATGCGGATTGGGCTAGAGATGTTGATAGCAGAAAGTCTACTTCAGGCTATTTGATTACCTATGCAGGGGGAGCGGTGTCATGGCAAAGCAAGCTGCAGAAATGTGTTGCATTGTCCACAACTGAAGCTGAATTCATTGCAGCGACAGAGGCAAGCAAAGAGCTATTGTGGCTGAAAAAGTTTATCAGAGAACTTGGTTTTCAGCAAAGCAATTATGTGTTGTTTTGTGACAATCAAAGTGCAATTCACTTGAGTAAGCATACTTCATTTCACTCAAGGTCAAAGCATATTGATGTTCGTTATCATTGGATTCGAGATGTGTTGGAATCTAAGCAAATGCAGCTTGAGAAAGTCCACACCGATGACAACGGGGCAGATATGTTGACCAAGGTGATGCCAAAGAAGAAGCTCGAAGTTTGCTGCCGGCTCGCTGGCATGGCTGCCGGGAGGCAGTGAGACTCTCCATGATGTCGGGAGGGGGAGTTTGTTGGGCTATCCCTCCACATGGAGGATGACACTTGAGCCCAGCAAATCAGCCCAAAACCAGCTACAAGCCCAATGCTTGTGCACCGTTCATCTCAGGAACCAACGGTTGAGAATGCTTCTTGGGATGAATAAAAGAGAGGAAACCCTAGCCTCCATCCTCAGTGCATCATTTGTGAGCTGCTGCTGCTGAGAGAGAAAGAGAGAGCACACACAAGAACACCACAACAAGAGAGAAGAGAGGAAGAAGCAGGAGAAGCAAATCTGTCCAGATTTCGTCACTCTGAACCAGTCATCTTCAAGCTGGTGATTGGAGGCTCAAACGTGGTTGGATTGGCACCAAACTTGGTGAGCTCATTTCTCACTTAGAGTACTTCGATTTGTTCAGTGGGTTTGAGGATTGGTTGAGCAGAGGTTCAGATTTGAGAGGGGTTTTGTCAGTTCGGGTCTGTGCAGTTTCAGAACAGAGCAGTTTTGGTAGATGAATTGTTTGAGGGGTCAAACGGTGTCCGATTGAGCTGAAATTTGGTCAGTGGTTAGGGGACTCGTGGGGCTATCTGCCTACCAAAATTTATGCATATTGGAGCTGTGGTTTGGGAGATACGAACTGATTACCGAGGTGGACAGAATCTGTGTTTTCTCTGTTTGGCTGCTGTTATTCCTCTTGTTAGAAGGTTGTGGGTGTTGCCAAGTTGTAACTTGATGAGTGTGTTGCTGCTGGTGTAATCCTCTAGATGATCTAGAGAAGACTCCTTGTACCCATTTTATTATAGTGGAAGTTTGGCTGGGAGTGGACCGGTTGGTCCCGTGGTTTTTCCTTCTCACCTTGAGAAGGTTTTCTACGTAAATCGCTGTGTCTATTGTGCATTGTGTGCTTGATTATTTCCGCTGCAGATCTGGTGGTAGATGTTATCCTTATGGTTCAGCACAAGATGAGGGATTAGTTGTGTTTGGTTTTGCCCCTAATCCCAAAATATCTAACCCAGCTGCTTATGTGCTTTCTTTCATGGGTATGCAATGGTTTTGTTTCCATCACTATGTCTTTATCTGACCAGAGATGATGGTTACGTTCCTTCTTTGTCCATCACAAGAGGATGGCAGGGTTTTACATATAGAATATTAGAAGTAAAAAATGTGCCAGCTGCCCTTTAACAGTAATAAGCTCAAACGTGCTCTACAGTTTTCATGAGTTTCGGTTCGAAAGTTTTAGTGTGTATGGCAATGAATCCCGTAATGTGGGTATGCCCGCGGTTTAGCTGATCATCAGGTGTGGTATCCTGTGATATCTCGTACAGCAAGAGGAAGGATGTACCGTTGTGCCAGCCACAAGGAAGATAGCTCTGGTGACGCTCCCTAAATCAAAGGGAAACTTGAGGATTTCATTCTAATCTACAATGCACATGGTATGGTAGGTTCTACAGTAGTACAGTACGCGGTAATCGAAGGCAAAGACTCTGAGAAAGAAACAGAAAAAAGCAGTGGCCGTCCATTATCAGGCTCGTGTTTCATGGTGTGGCCTGGTTTAGGTTGGAGAAGAGGCGCTCCATCTGCTGCGGCGAGTCCAGCTCCGGCGGCGGCGGCTGCTGCCGTTCGCCGGCGTGCTTGTCCTCGCTTTCACTTAAGCGGCCCTGCCGTGTGCACGGAAGCAGAACTGGCACTCGTCCACACTTTTCGTGGCATTTCATACTGGTAAATCGTTTTGCTGCTTTTGTAACGGTCATGAAATCGAAACATTTATGTAACGGGACACGTACTATTCGGACTTGAATGAGTAAGGATGGTGAGTTCACTAATTTGATCTTATCGTTGGTTCATCAGGGACGTACGGTACTAGAGCAAATCCAAGAGAATGTTTTTACCTCAGGCACAATATTTTGTGACATGGATGCAAATATAGTGAAATTTAGCTCCCGTCATTAATTTTTAATTTAGCAGTCCACATATTTTTTTTCACGATTCCTTTCCAAAGCAGAGATGGGTCTGTGTGGTTCCACCATAAATTCGAATTAACAACTTTATACTTATAATCCACAATCATTTTCCACAGGCTATTCTCAGTAAGGTGATATTTTTTTGAGATTACACAGTACAACGTAGACACTTACAATACGCATGCACACTCACCCCTATGAATATACATACACAAACCCTACCCCTATGAACACCCGACAGATCTTGAAGTTCATGAAGTCATCACAGGCGCCTCACTGTTAACGGACACGTCGCCTACCACTTAATGCATGGTGCCGGTAAATACTAAAATTACAGGAAAAGGTGCGACCACCAAGATTTGAACCTTGGTGGGTAGCACCACAGGCCTAGATATACAAGAAGACATAGACAAGCTTAAGTTTAATTTTTCTAGATTAGGAGTACCACCATAGTAAACGATGTGGCTCAACATTTTTTACCACAGTGGTATTAGTCGATGCTAAGACAAGAGATACAATGCATCGACTTTTATCCAAGCATTGTGGGTACTCTCTATTAGGTGTCGGAACACTACTAAGCCAACACACCACCTTTGAAGATGCAACCAACAATGACAAGTGGCTTTACATAGCAAAGTTAAGCTTGAGAGGATGTGTGGTTTATTAGTTCGAGGAAGAATTTGGTGTTGGACATCTTTTAGTATTGGTATCTACTGATTGACACTACTTAATGTTAGAAGGCACTGTTTAATTGCGGTAATTGGCTCCTAGACACAGTTAAAGTGAAGTTAAAAATGGTCGTGATGCCCATAACTATTATACCACAACCCTTGATAGTTAATGAAAAATTTATAACTTTTGTATATAAAACCAGATGAAGAAGAACTTTAATAAAATTTTGCAGCTTAATAAGATCAGCAACTTAGAGTTGATGGGTTTTGATTTCAAATTATTCAGAGTACCTAAATTTTTAGATTTTGTAAAATGAAAATTTTTGAACTACCTGATTTGGATGTTGACATAGTAGTTCATTTTCGGTCACCAGAAACTAGGATTAGGCCAGCCGGCCCAAATTAAGAGAACACAAACTAATCAACTAGGCCCGTTCAGGCCCAACGTGCGCCTCGCGCAATCTCTGTAGACTCTAGTATATTTTGCACAATTGCACGCAAAACCAGGATCGTATTACCACGCAGGCAAAACGCGAAACCCATCCAAACATCTCATGGCGGTCGACGGCGGCGGCGGCGACGATGTCGACCTCGTCTCACCGCGTGCACAGCAAGCAAGCAAAGGAGGGCGGCGGGGACACCGCCAGAAAGCGGCGTGGCTCCCGCTTGACATCATCATCGCGGAGATTGCGGCGCGATCCGACCCGGCCACCCTCGTGCGGTGCGCGGCCACATGCAGAGACGCGCGCCGCCCAATCGTGGAGGACCCAGACCTCGGGGGCCGCCTCCGGCTCCGCGACACGGAGCGGTTCGTTCCCTCTCTCCTGCGCGGCCACATGACGGGGGTCAAGGCCTGTGACTGCGACATCAAGGAGACGAAGGACGTGTTCATGGTGGACACCACCACCGCGGCGGACGCCACCCACCTCGTCAAAGCCACCTTCGCCGAAGCCGACGAGACACTGAGGAACGTGCAGCTAATGGACTCGCGCGGCGGCCTCGTCCTCGTTCACGCCACGACGACGATGACTCAGAATAACACGGATCAACGACAGCTGCTCGTGTGCAACCTGGCTACCCGTCGCTGCCATGCCCTCCCTCCGGATCTGGCGTTCTCGCATGCCGTCCAGAATATTACAAAAGGGAGTGCGTTACAGTATGTGCTGCTTGTTGGCGGCAGCAGCGGCGAGGGTGCCGGTGCCGACGCTGCCGTCGGTCGTCCTTTCCATGTGGTCATGGCGAAGCTAATGCTGTCGAAAGACCACCCTTCCTGCTGGTGCCTACTTGTGCAAACCTTTTCGTCGGAGCATGGCGCATGGTCCCCGCTCATGGAGATCCTGACTCCTAACCTACATGGGAGCGGAAAACAGTTGTTGCGGCCACTGGTCATCGGCGAAGTTGTGCACTGGCTATTCCTGACCGATAGCGGGAGTTACATGTTCATGCTGCACGTGGGAATAGCACGGGTGAACGTGACGTCTCTCCCGGCGAACTTCCCCCGTGACGGTGAGAACCACCGGTACGGTCAGGGACACCGGTACCTCTTGGCGACGGCTACGGCGGGCGGGAACCCCGTCGTGCTCGTTGCTGACACTGACAGGATATCCATCTGGGAGCAGTTGAAGGACACCAAGACGTGGAAGCCGCCGCAGGTAGTGATAGAGAACGAGACGATCCTAGAGTTTGAAGACGATGCCCTGGCTGAGCTGATCGAGAAGGAAAGGAGGTGGGGGGCAATTTGGGAGAGCAAGTATGTCCCTGAGCTATTGTGGTTTGGTGAGAGGAGCGGTGCCGTGTTCCTTCAGATTCGTGGGAATCATGACGGCTGCTTCTTCTTGCTGGATCTCCACTCTAAGAAGATCGTCAAGTGCTTCTCAGATCGATGGATAAAATCGGCATACGTGTGTTGTCCCTATGAGATGGACCTTTCTTCTTGGGTGCCAACCTTCAGTAGTGCTATTACCCTTTGATTCAATCATCTATGTTCGCCTGCTTTTCAATTTAAATGTGTCAATTATTTGCACTGGCAAAATATTTTAGCTAGTATTCAATTTCTATAGAAAAACCATTCAGTACTTGCTATTTTTCATTTGATTCTGCTTGCCCAAGTGAGAGGGTGTGAGGATCGAACCATCAGTAGCTGTTTAAGGTTTCATCCAAATAATAAAGCATCCATCTTTCCTATTTTTAAAACGAGGTGATGTGTATCGGATCTTTATGTTAATCGCTGACACGTCTGCCTTTTTTGGTTTAAATTCTTCGATGGGTGTACGCGATTGGCTATGGATTTTGTGTTCAGAGCGTCTTTATCTGTAGTCAGTCAACGGTGATGTTATTTGGAATAATGGTCCTCTTTCCCTGCACCTCAGTTTTGTTTAGGTCATTTTCTTGAATTGGGCCGAGTGTAGGTCAGGCTACCAAAAAAAAAAATTGTTGTTCAGTTCATCTCTTGGATGGAGAGGAGGTCTTAATGCCATCACCATCTTCTTCTTCGTCTCCGGCGACATCATGCGATAGGGCGCGTATTTGACTTAGGGTTCTCGGATCGAGCCGAGTTTAGTTCAGGCTGACCAAACATGGAAAAAAATCGTTAGCCTAGGTTAGACCTCCGTGTCCCCAACGAAAAAGAATGACAAAAAAAAAAACACAAAAAATCGTTACCCCAAGTCATGCAATTAATTTGTCGTGTCCTGATAAAAAATAAAAATAAAAAAGGAACACAAACTTAGGCCATGCCACGAAGCTGACACGGTGACACAGTGATCAGATACCGTTACATTGCAAACAGATCATCATGGGAGAGAGAATCAGAAAATATACATGGTAGAGTGGCCAACCGGCGTATGCGACATGGGCTGTAGGACAGCGACGACTGCAATCTATGTGGGCAGGTGTCCGAGACTTGTGATCACCTCTTCGTCGGTTGCGTAGTCGCCAGACAGTTGTGGTTCGCCTTGTTGAGACCCTTGGGCCTGCACGAGCTTACTCCGGTGGCTGATGAATGTCCGAGAAGCTGGTGGCTTAGGCAGAGAGGGAGGGTGGCAGCCGATGGAAGACCGACCTTTGACACTGCTTCTTCTCATCTTCTGGACCCTCTGGAAGGAGAGGAATGCCAGGGTCTTAAATGACAAGATCTTTTCGGTTCATGTGATCATCCGAGCCGCGTTGCGAGAAGCTGAAGACTGGAGCGAGGCGGGTTATCTTAGCATTGCGCAGGCCGTGGTGATTTGGTAGCAAAATTTGGCCAATATGTAATAAAACTTTGTAACATCCAGCAGATAGGTTGCTTTCTGCGTTATCCTTGGGGATGACAGCTCGCCATCACCAGGAAATGCCTTGTACTAGGCCTATCGGCCACTCATTTCCTCTTAATGAAATACGGGCGTACATTGCCAGGAGAGGAAACTCCCCCGATCGTTTAAAAAAAAGGTGGGGAAACTCCCCCCCCCCCCCCTAATTTGGCCACTCAAAAAGTCTCCTTTTCATACATGTATTTTGACTTCAATTTTACAACACGTAGGTTATTCAGTTAAATGCTTGCTGATTTTGATGCTTTTGCTGCCCTCTGCGCTCACAGAGAAAATCGTGCGCGCGACATGTGTTATCTACAAATTATCTATATTTTTTTTGCCAGGAGCCTGCCCGCCATCTTCGGGAGCAGGCGCGTTCGTGGCGAAATGCTGGGAGAGGCGGTGCCTAGCTACTCTCTTTTGGTACGTGGCCGGAGCTCGGGGACGGCCGGTGGTGCGGCGCACAAGCTATCGCTTCGAGCTCCTCGCGTCGTGAACTTCCAGCTCCCCGGCGCACATCTATGGAATCTTTTCTTTTCCTCGTCGAATAGAAATCCCGGCAAAGCTTTTGCTGGCCTTTAAAAAAAAAAATAATCAGAGGATACATGCATGCGCTATACAGAGTACATTCACGCTGCCCCAAGGCTACAGCGACATCTGTTTTTTTTTTATTATTTACGCTGAGTCAGCGTGGATCTTATCCAACGTGGCACCAACAATGCAAAAACCGGACTTCAAACGAGCTATAAGGCTCAAGTGCACAGATTCAATAGATGGTGTGATTTTCAAGTTCGAGAGAACGAAATCGAACTTTCGTGATAGATTTTTTTTTTTTTAGAAAAACTTTCGTGATAAATGGGAGAGTAAATGTGGACTTTTTCTTTTCATCGGGCCACACCCCACACGACGGACTTGGGCTAATGATTTTTTTTTTTTTTTTTGGGGGGGGGGTTTGGATGGCCTGACCTTTAGCATTCCAAATTATGTAGAATCGCTCCACCGCATCCATCTCAATCATGGTTTGTTTGTGTTATACCACATGACCATAGATCATGCCACCGGTGCAAACGACAATAAACATATAGCCAATCAATATTTAGGTGGACTCCAATTGTGCAATGGCTTTGAAATTAATCTTAGGCGAGAGGACCAACCCCGAAGTTGGTAGGGGGCGAAAATCAACTTCTCCTCTCTCGGACCCTCCCCCAGATCTCACCGCCTGCCCTCTCCCTCCTAGCTCCGGCGTCCTTGCCATAGCGGCAGGGAGGGAGGCCCCCCAGTCTCCTAGTAGTAGCCCCTAGTAGTCTGTAGAGCTCCCTTTATGGGTAGTTGAATTCCCTTCATGGGTAGCTTCCTAGCAACCGTTGCCGTCTCCATGGTCGTCGCTGCTGCGGTGGTCTTCGCCATTGACGACACTTCTGCCAAGGTATGTTCCAATAAAATAAATCATCTCAATTGCAGCATGGATCTACCCTCCTCTACCTCCGCTCCGTCTTCTCGCGCCGCCGCCGAGATCCATGCCCCACCGATCTGCTTCCACTGATGTTCGTCTCCGCCTCCACCACTACTATGCAGCCATCAATCCTGCCGATGCATGCTCCAACCAAGCAGCTCCTCCTCTGACGCTTGCTCGACGTCTTCGCCTCCACCTGGGATTTGACTCCAAGCTTCATCTTCTAAATATTTTGTACCACTCGGTCCACTCCATTTTTGTATTATAAATGGTTGTTGTCCACTCTTTGTTCATTTGTATTGTGTTGATCATATTTATTTGTCGGTACTATCATGAGAAATGTATTAGTGAAAGTGAAGGACGTCAACCCCCACATAAGGAACTGATATTTCAATACAGAGAATGCAATGCTTTAGAAAATTCTTCCCTATTCTTAAAGATCTAAATCAAGTTAAAGATGAGTACTCAAGGTTTGCTATTTGCTCCTCAAAAAATGAAGAACTCAATGACTTTGACTCCATTCATGAAAGATGTCTACTTGACCCATTGAAGTGGTGGGCAAATCATGGACAATCTATTCCTATGTTGCAAAAATTAGCTCTCAAATTACTCAATCAGCCAGCTTCATCTTCTTCTTGTGAGAGGAGTTGGAGCACATGCAGCTCATTCATATAGGATACAAAGAAACAAACTAGCTCCTGTAGAACGCCGTGCTAATCAACCTGAAATGGAGAGTGTGTCTTTTGAAGGTAAAAGACGACGACGATCAAAGGAGAACCCACGTAATGATTTAGACGAGAGTAAAATCCTAGAACTAGAAGAGCAACTCTCTTAGTTAAGTTGCATGTGTAATCTGTTATGTACTGTGCATGTGAAGTTGTGAACTCAATTATGTTTGTGATGAAGTGTGACGTACGTGTGGTCTGTGGATGACGATGGGACCTTTTAAGTTATGAAAACTATGTTATTCATATTAAATCGTGTTATTATTATTTATTAAAAAAACCCTAGTCGTATTCCTGTGTCACTGTTTTTTTGGAGAATAATGTATTCGTGTATCCGACACACGTATCCATATCCGGGTAATGTAGGATAATAAAACACTTAAATAACTACTGAATCACTGAATGGATGGATGGATCCTCGCACCCTCATCATTTCGGCCATTGGGCGAGCAGAGTCGAATGAAAAATTAATAGTAAATAATTGAATTCTAGTAGGGAAATTTGAATTGAAAAGAAGGCAAACAAACATCCTTTTTGCGGAAAAAGAAGGCTAATAAACATCGACGAATCAATCAAAGGGTAAGAGCACTACTGAAGGTTGGTACCCAAGATGAAAGATCAACCTCATACGGACAATACACTTCTGCGCCATACATCCGACGATCAGAGGAGAAGCACCTGACGATCTTCTTGGAGTGGAGATCCAGCCAGAGCAAACAGGAGTCATGAATCCGAAGGAGCACGGCGCCGCTCCTCTCACCAAACCACAACAGCTCAGGGACATGCTTCCTCTCCCACCTACTCCTCTTTTCAACTAGCTCGGCCAGGCCATCATCCTTAAAACCAAGGATCGTCTCATTCTCTATCACCACCTGCGCCCGCGGTTTCCACATCCTGGTGTGCTTTGACTGCTCCCAGGCCGAAATCTTATCAGTGTCAGCGATGAGCACGACGGGGTTTCCGCCCGCCGTAGCCGACGCCAACATGTAGCGACGTCTCTCGTGGTACGGGATGTTCCTGCCATCGCGGGGGAAGCTCGCCGGGAGAGATGTCACGTTCACCCGCGCCGTTCCCACGTGGAGAATGAGCATGTAGCTCCCACTGTCGGTCAGGCACAGCCAGTGAACGACGTCGCCGACGACAAGCGGCCTTTGGTTCCATGACCGGTCGCCGCTCCCGTGTAGGTTAGGAGTCGGGATCTCTATGAGCGGGGACCATGCGCCGTGCTCCGATGAGAAGGTTTGCACCAACAGGCAACGATAAGAACGGTACTGTGACAGCACTAGCTTCGCCATGAGCACTTGGAAAGGCCGGCCGACGGCATTGTCGGCAACGGCACCCTCGTTGTCATTGCTGCCGACGAGCAGAACATACTGTTAGCCGCACGTACTCCACTCCGTACTCCTGCCGGAGTACGGGAATGCCGGTGCCGGTGGGAGGGCTAGGTAGCGACGGGTTGCCAGGTTGCACACGAGATTCTGTCCCTGATACCTATTATTCTGAGTCTTCGTCGTGGCTCGAACAAGGACGAGGCCGCCACGCGAGTCCATTGACATGTGCCTCAGCGTCTCTTCGGCCTTAGTGAAGGTGGTCTTGACGAGACGGGTGGCGTCCGCTACGCCGGTGGTATCCACCATGTACACGTTGATCTTCTCCCTGTCGGTGTAGGTCTTGATCCCCGTCAGGTGGCCGCGCAGGAGAGGGAGGACGAACCGGTCCGTGGCGCGGAGGTGGAGGCGACCGAGGAGGCTGGGGTCCTCGGAGATGCGGCGGCGCGCGTCCCAGCATGTGGCCGCGCACCGCACGAAGGTGGCCGGGTCTGAGCGCGCCCCGATCTCCGCGATGATGATGTCGAGCGGGAGCCACGCCACTTTCTGGCCGTGTCCCCGCCGCCCTCCTCTGCTCGGCTGTTTTGTACGAAGCGAGGCGGGTACGACATCGCCGCCGCCGCGGCCCGCCATGGGTTGGATCTAGAAATGTTCGTCAAAGATGAGGATGATCTTGGTTTGGGCACGCCGCCCGCGGACGCGTAATACCGAATGATGCCGTCACGCGCAAAATGAACCTAGCTAATTTGGGCCGCGTCTCTGACTCCGTTCAGGCCGACCTAATATTCTTTTTTTTTTTTTGTAAAAGAATAAGGCCCGCCTCATAATCCTGAGTACCCATTCTTAAAAAAAAACGTTTAGCCAGAGAATAATGGATATAAGAAATGAGCGACATGATGATATATACTAAAAAAAATATGATGTTGCTAGTGAACCAAGAATAGGTACGTGGCATAACAAGAGGATGTACTAGGGTACCTTGGTAATTTGCTGTGCTCAAAGAAAACAACCAAAGATCGTCTGACAATAAGTGAAATACTAGGGTACCTTGGTCTGCTGTGCTCAAAGCAAACAACCAAGTGATGCTGCTGAAGAGATGCATCATATCAGAGATATATGTATACCTCAGCATTCGGGGATGAATCATTTCAGATCACATAGTAATCACCCAAAATCTAATGACATATCTCGTTTCCACTAGTCTTTTACTGAATATAGCTTCTGAGCGTGTTGCAAAGTCTGTGAATTTGATCCTGTATATTTCCACTTTATACGACTCATGGCAAAATTTTAGATCATATATTGCTGAACTTACCAAGCTGTTAAATTTTATTTCAGACAGGAAAAACACAAAACTAAACAAGTGGTTAGTTTTAAGACCGTTGCAAAACTTATCAAGTGAATAATATTCTAACTGTATGCGCACCAGATGAAATGTACGCTGTCTTGGTGTAATGAGGTTCATGTTGCAAAATGTACTATGAACTACGATGGATGGATCCTCGCACCTTCACTCGGGCCGTTGGGTGAGCAGAGTCGAATGAAAAATAACAAGTAATTGAATATTAGTAGCTAATAAAATGTTTTGCCAAAAAAAGCAGTTGAGACACATTTGCATTGAAAAGCAGGTAGACATCGTCGAATGAATCAAAGGGTCACTACATTATTGAAGGTAGGCACCCAAGACGATAGGTCCACCTCGTAGGGACAATACACTTGTGTGCCTCGCGTCCAGTAGCACCTGATGATCTTCTTGGACTGGAGATCCAACCAGAGCAAACAAAAGCCATGAATTAGAAGGAGGACGGTGCCGCTCCTCTCACCAAACCACAATAGCTTAGGGACACGCTTTGCCTCCTTCATCCTCCTCGCCCTCTCGATTACCTTGGCCAGGTCATCGTCCTTAAACCCAAGAATCGTCTCGTTCTCTATCACCACTTGAGGTTGTGGTTTCCACATCTTAGTGTGCTTCGATTGCTCCCAGGCGAATATCTTGTCGGCATCAGCAACGAGCACAACAGGGTTTCCACCCGCCGTGGTTGTCGCCAAGAGGTACCGGTGTCCCTTGTCGACCAAATCATTGCTCTCGTCAACCTGGGTGAAGCTCTCCGGTAGAGACGTCACGTTCACCCGCGCCGTTCGCACTTGGAGAATGAGCATGTAGCTCCCGCTATTAGTCAGGCACAGCCAGTGAACGGCGTCGCCGACAACCAGCGGCCGGGACAATGGTTTGTCGCCTGTCCCGTGTATGTTAGGAGTCGGGATCACCCTGAGCGGGGACCATGTGCCATGCTCCGACGAGAAGGTGTGCATGAACAGGCGACGGTAAGAACGGTACTGTGACCGCACTAGCTTCGCCTTGAGCACTTGAAAAGGTCGACCGACGGCGGCAGCGCCATCACCTCCCGGTCCTCCCTTGTCCAGTCTGTTGCCGACGAGCAGCACATATTGTACGCCCTCACTCTCGACGTCATCCGGGAACGCCGGTTCCGGTGGGAGTGCCTGGCGGCAACGGGTAGCCAGGTTGCACACGAGCAGTTGTGGCTGATCCGTGTCGTTATTCTGAGTCGTCGTCGACGTTGTGGCGCGAACGAGGACGAGGCCGCCGCGGGAGTCCATTGACACGTTCCTCAGCGTCTCATTGGCCTCAGCGAAGGCGAAGGTGGCCTTGACAAGGCGGGTGGCGTCCGCCGCGGTAGTGATATCCACCATATACAGGTTGGTCTTCTCAACGCCGGTGTAGTAGGTCGTGATCCCCGACAGGTGGCCATGCAGGAGAGGAAGGACGAAACGCTCTGTGTCGCGGAGGCGGAGGCGGCCAAGGAGACGGGGGTCCTCGGCGATGTGGCGGCGCGCGTCCCTGCAGGTGGCCGCGCACCGCACTAGGGTGGTCGGGTCGGAGTGCGCGGCGATCTCTGCGATGACGTCGAACGGGAGCCAGGCTGCTATCTGGCGGTGTCCCCGCCGCTCTCCCCTGCCTGGCTGCTGTGCGCGCGAGACGTCGCCGCTGCCACTGCTTTCGCCGCCCGCCATTAGTGGATCTTGATGCATGAGTTCGTGGAAGATGAGGGAGGTCTCGGTTTTGCGTGCTAATATGATCGCTGTTTGGACTCGAGAGATACTCGACGCTCCCGGCCGTAATAACGAAGCCGCTTCGGAAATAAACCAGCCCATCTCAAACGGCTTTGGAATCGATGCCGTCGCGCACAAGTTGGGCCTGTGTCCGTTCAGACCGGCCTAATAATCCTGGGGATCCAGAACCCCATTCTGTTGTTTGTTGTTCCTAAAAAATCAGTAAAATGACAGGATTGTGCTTGCGCCTCCATCTCTCATCTTTGCCGTTTACCTTAAAATCCAGGAATCAGGGTTTCTACTCGCACCATGCACCAAGATGAGAGATGGAACTGTTGCCTTTCTTTTTTCTTTTTACTTTTTTCTCTTGGCTTGATAAAGACTGTGTTGATATTAACTCGATTTTATCGTTAGAACAGGAACTGAACCAAAAAAAAAAAAAAAAAAAAAAACTGAAAACGAATTTGTCGGTTCCCAATGCAATTTTCTAAGAGCAACTCCAAGAGACTTGTCATCCCGTTTCGTAAAGTCATATTTGGCTAATTTGAGGTAAAACATGTCTCCAATAACTTGTCTATCTGCTTTTGTAAAAACCGCCACAAGCTATTCCTTGATTCTCGCTAGTCATAAATAGCCACTTGCCAAATCGTTGTTTCTCCCTCTCCCACGCATGCATGACTTTCATGCGCTATCATCCACCGATCGATGACCACCATGTGGCATATTTTAAATATAGCAAATAAGAAATAGCATGTCTCTTGAGCATCTCCAAGAGACATTTTAAATTTCATGTTCTATATCTTTATTTAGCTATCCACTTCAGAAAAACTCTTTCTCCATAGTCCAGCATCTTCCAACAGACTATCTATATCTAGAAGAGAAAAGAATAGAATTTGGAACATGCAAACATGGAACTTGTTGTCAGCATCACATACACCAATATAGCAAGGCAGAGTGGTATGCTAAATTTAGCATGCGAGGCTCACAGAATAGCATGTCGAATAGGATAGCAAACGCATTGGCTAGTCTGTTCATTACCGGATCCAGAGTGCAAACACCAGGACCCCGCCGGCGAAGAGTTTGTCGATGGCAAAGTCACGTTGCCATCGGCAAACCGGGCATCGGCAAACATTTTTTTTGCCGATGGCAACTGACAGTGCCATCGGCAAACCTTTCGCCGATGGCCGAGTCCGCCATCGGCGAACACGCCACGTCAGCCGCCCCGCCGTCAGGCTGACGCCACCTGGCCATCGGCAAAGACTTTGTGAAAAAAATAAAAAAAAAGAAAAACGCGTGACCCCCGAGCCCATCAGCAGGCCCGGCGAGCCCGTCCACGCGCCGCCGCCGCTGTCGTTGTGGGAGCTCCTCCGCGCCGCCACCGGGAGCTCCGCCGTGCTGGATCTGCCGCCAGGGAGCTCCTCCTCGCCGGATCCGTCGTGGCGTGCACCGCGGACACTGGAGAAGGGGAAGGAGGCCGAGCCCAGGTCGAGTCGTGCCGCCCTCCGCCTGTGCGCCCGCGCCGCCGCGGTCGAGCAGCGCCGCCGCGCCACCGCGCCGCCCTCCGCCTGTGCACCCGCGCCGCCGCGGTCGAGCAGCGCCGCCATGGCCGGAGGGGAACGGAGAGAGGTGGAAGGGGAATGGGAAGGCCGAGCTCCAGCCACCGCGGACATGGAGCAGGTGGTCCTCGCGCCCGTCCTCGCCTTGCCGCGTGCCGTGCCACGAGCTCCGCCGCGGGCACGTTCCGCCTCCGCGCGCCGCGAGCCCCTCCGCGGATGAGCAGCGGACGAGCAGGGGAGTCGCAGGGACGATCTGCAGGCTGCCTCCGTGCGCGCTCCATGGCAGTGGAGGGCGGAGGGAGTCAGGGAGAGCAGGGGAATTGGAGGCCGCCGGGGCAGGGGCCGAGCTCGCGCACTCGCCGGAGAGGGCGAGGCCGCGGCGGCCGTCCGGCGCCCGCGCCTGCCGGAGGAGGCAGCTGTCCGCGCGCGAGGCCGAAGAGGGGCGAGGAGGGGAGGGAAGAGGTGGCACTGGGCTTCGACTCCGGGCGCCGCACGCCGTCCGGCTGGAAGGGGTGCGGTGGAGAGGCGGAGAGAGTGAGGGAGGGCAGGCGGAGCTCGCTCGCTCGCTGAGGGCTGCGGGAGGAAGGGAGCGGCCGAGGGAGAGAGTGAAGAAACCCTAAGTGTCCACGATTTATACTGGGTCCCTGGTAGTGGGCCTAACTGGGCCTCTTGCTGGGCTTAATTTGTGGCGATGGGCTTGAAATTTTTAAAAATCCTTTGCTTTGATGGCCCGGCCATCGGCAAATGCTCTTTGTCGATGGCCTTCTTAGGCCGTCGGCAAAGAAACCATTTTTTTGTTTTTTCCTTTCCATTTTTTTACGGTGCCTTCCGAGAGTAAATACATCCGAATTTTAAAATTTGGGACAATTTTGAGTTTTTTCGCTATATTTCGTTAATTATTTTTGTTTCTTTGAATTTTTCCGGCAACTCCAAATTTGAACTGTAGATACATGAAATAATGAAATTTGTTGATTCAAAAAATGGTTTTCATGATGTTCAGAGTATGTTAAAGCTATATCCAGGACCTCGCATAAAAATACGACCATGTTGGTGTCGTAACATGATGAGTTACGTGCGTGAACACTGTTTTTTAATTATATAAAATGCAAACGAAGTTCGAAAATCATGAAACTTGATGAGTTGTCTTGCCATCGCATGTGGAGACCGTGGTAAAAAATTCAAAAAGTTTCGAGCAAGTTGTGACGTCGGATGCCTAAAACCCACACATCTAACATGTAACCACAAGTGATCACATGTGGAGATGTCTGGGTTTTGGCCATCCAACGTCACAACTTGCTCGAAACTTTTTGACATTTTTACCACACACTACACATGCTATGACAACACAACTGGTCAAGTTTCGTAAATTTTGGACTTCGTTTGGATTTTATACAATTTAAAAACATTTTCCGTGCACGTCACTCCCCATGTTATAAGGCCAACAGGGTTGTAATTTCATGCGAGGTCCTGGATATGGCCTCAACATACTCCGAGCATCATGAATATCATTTTTCGAATCAAAAGTTTGCATTATTTCATGTACCTGCAGTTCAAATTTAGAGTTGCGGAAAAAATTCAAAGAAACCAAAAAAAAATTAACGAAATATAGCTACAAAACTCAAAATTGTCCCAACTTTTGAAGCCGGGTTGTATGTGGTGTAGGAAGACTCCAAAAAAAATGGGAAGAAAAAAACAAAAAAATATATATTATTTGTCGATGGCCTTGCAAAGCCATCGGCAAATAGTCTTTGCCGATGGCCGGCCATCGGCAAAGAAGGTGGCCCTGGGCTCTCCACAGACAGCCACGTGGCAGAGCTTTGCCGGTGGTCGCGGCCATCGGCAAATTACGCTGTTTGCCGATGGCCTAACGGCTACGCCATCGGCAAATCAGACGGCGTCGGCCGCCGTCCGCTCCTGGCAATTTTTTTGGGTGGATCTTTGCTGATGGCTTTGCCATCGGCAAATTAATATTTTTGCCGTTGGCCATTATTTGCCGATGGCCGGCCATCGGCAAAAAAGCCTTTTGCCGTTGGTCTTTGTTCGCCGATGGCCCGGCCATCGGCAAAAAAGTATTTGCCGATGGCTTTACTTTGCCATCGGGAAACCGTCTTTTTTGCCGATGGCTTATTTCTTGGCCATCGACAAACTATATGGCCATCGGCAGACACTCTGTCTCCGGTAGTGGTTGGAGGCCAGTTTTCTAAAGTTTTAGCTAAACATAGTAATAGCAAGTCGGATAGCAATTCACTTGGACATGCTCAAGAAGTTTTGTAGTTTATAAAATTGCTAAATTATAGGATTTAGCTATATATTTTAGCACATCTCTTAGAGATGCTCTAAAGAACCAATATGTTCTCGGATTGTTTAAAAAATTCAATCTTATCACGCCAATCCCGGTTGCGTGACACGACTGCAGTGTCATGCTAATGGAGTGGCACGACAGCTTTTCCACATCGGAAACGCCATCAAATGTGTCGTATGTTGCCGCATCAATGCATATGGCGCGACTACGTTATTTGGTTGTGCCATCGGGGCTGGCGCGACCAAAAAGGTCTATTGGATGCAAAAAAATCTGACGCTGTTAAATTTTAAATATTTATGAAAAATGATTAAAATATAAAAAAATCCTCAAGAAACGTTGCTTCGGTTAACCGAATGCCTAAGGAGCACAATAGTAGAATCATAATATTGTTACTAGATTATCACGATTTTACTCAAACTTTTAGTGCAAACAGGGCTAAGAGCACCCGTAGTGTATCGAACCAGCCACGGTGCCACGAAATGACATGACCTCGTGTGGTAGCTACGCCATAAGGGGTAGAACCACACCTCGAATCGATAGATGGGCCCGCTTTGGGAAAAGTCATCATCCTTCTCAACCGTTTCTTCCTCCAACATAGTCCCTCCGCT
Source organism: Themeda triandra (assembly GCA_018135685.1). Taxonomy (NCBI): domain Eukaryota; kingdom Viridiplantae; phylum Streptophyta; class Magnoliopsida; order Poales; family Poaceae; genus Themeda; species Themeda triandra. Next base: position 1,369,676 of record JAENPR010000006.1, on the reverse strand, counting down.
TCGCCTTGCACCGCATCCGTTGTTCCTCTCCACGACACGCGCGAGAGCACCACAGCCGACTAGCCGCGGCCGAATCCCTTGTCCATCGCGAACATTTGGCTTCTCCGCAATCATGGCACGGGGCACCTCCCTTCCTCTCTCTCGTCAGCGGCGGATGGCCACCTCCGGCCTCCACCTCCTCATCGGCACCTGTTCTGGATGGGGAGGCGCTACGCCATAAGCACTTCCCCTCCAGCTACCTCAAGGCCCCTCCTCCAGGTCGTGCGGCGTTGCCCCTCAAGTTCACCTCCTCCAGTTCGCGTCGGTCCTCCGCCGTGTAACACCCTGGATGTTAATCATGCATTAACTCTGCAAATCATGAGCATAATCATATCATTAGCATCTAATCATCATCTTGACATGATTGCTTGCTGCTTGTCTGCACTCTGTTTGGTTTGACTCTAAGTGTGATTGTCTAGCTTGAACTAGAAGTAGTAGCTACGTTGCCTATCTCAAGTCGGATCTTTAATAAAGATCGAAGAGGAGAGTATTTCGAGAAAACTTTATGTTTTGACTTTTTCATGAAAATGCCTAGAAGGTGCTCAAAACGAGTGACGAAGTCGCTAGGCTTAATGACGTCGGCCGATTGGCATGCCGCGTTCTCCAAATTCTGTGAAACAACTTTAGTTGACCCAAATAGGAAAAACATAGCTAACCTATTGGGGCACAGCATGCCAAAAGTTGGGATCAATCCAATCGAGTTTAGCCATCCAATTTGCAAGAAAACCGAGCCTAGGTCAACCGTTATTGGCGTTTAGACATTGCCATCTTGCCACACGATTATCTCCTAATCTATAGCTCAAATGGCTGAGGTCCTTTCATAGAAAATGGAAAGCATCATCTGATGACCAATCTTCCTTTTTGGCCCATATCGAGATTCGGCCCATAAGCAGCCCAAATCGAGGCCCAAAGGCAGTCCCGTCGCTGCCCGCCACCTGTTCGGTGAATTGCCGACGTGGGCAGCTGCATGCTCGCCACAACCGGGACGCGCGTCGCGCTCGCACCGCCGCCTCCGCCACGCGCCGCGGACGCTCTGCGCCGTCCCGACAGCGCCCAGGGCGAGGGGGACAGGACCCCGGTCTCTCTCCTCGCTCATTCACTCCTCCACTCCTCCTGCTCTCTCTCCCTCGTTCTCCTTCTTCCGCGCAGCGACGCCACCGTCACCCGCCATTGTCGGCGCTAAGCCGAGCTCGCGCCATGTCGTCACGCCGCGCTCTGCCCTAAGCAGCGCACGAGCATCACCTCTGCTCGCGCCGCCTCCTCCCGCCAGCAGTAGCCGCAGCCGTGCCAAGATGAGGCCGCATCGGTCGGCTCGGCCGTCGCCGCCAAGGCCGCAGTGCCGTCGCCGCCGTGCGCCACCCCCACTGCACCACTTCGCCGCCCACCATCACCGCCACCAGCTTCGCCTCGTCCTATCGTGTGCGCTGCGCGTGTCGCCTTGAGCCTGAGGCCGCCTGAGTTGCGCCATCGGGCGGGCGGTTGTCCGCCGCCGCCGCCTTGCGTGGCCGCGCCCACTCGGACCATCGCGGGGCGACCCTCGGCCACCAGCGGGTGCGCAGGGCCCCCCCTCAAGCCTCGCCGCCACTCGCCGGTGCGGGGGAGCCACCCCACCGGCGGGCCCGAGCTCCCTGCTCCTCTCCCCATCGCGAGGATCTGCTCCTCAGAATTTGATTAAGGTAGAGGTGCTTCATGCAAAAGCGCTAGACACAAGGAATTGCGGATTTGCCCTCGCGCAATTCGGGGAAACCTTGGGGGCCTATCTGCAAAGTGCTTGTCCTATTAGGATTTAGAAAAGGATTTCCAGAAATCGGTTAATTGCTTGTTAAATTCATATCTTGCTTAGTATTGGTCCAAATCCGACGATTCAAGTTCCTAGATTTATCTTATGAGTTGCCCTATGCATAGAAAATATGAAATGCCCTGTTTGTGATGCTTGTATATTGAGTTTAGATTTAATTATAGAAATGCCTTTAATCTTTGGAAATCCATAGTAATTCATAGGTTGCTTTGAAAAATGTGATTCTTGCTTTGTTAATATTTTTATGTGATGCCCTGTCCATGAAAAATATATCATATATGCTTTCTGTGGAAAAAGTTAGAGTTGTAGTTCAAATGCATGTATGGCTAGTTTCATAGAATAATTCATAAATCAATTATAGAGGCTGAGTTTGGGATTGATACTTTTTGTAGGTTTATTCTATGCCATGATGTAGCTCTGTGCATGGTTATATTCATAGTAGGAGCAAGTTGGTAGTGCAAAGTATTTTTAGGTCCACCAATATGTGCTACCATGTCATTTTTGTGTAGGCCAGTAGGATCATCCAATTGGGGTAAAACTTGGGTGATAAACTGGCATTGCCATGTGTTATCTACTGTAATTTTTGTAGGATTTTAGGAAGTGTGTAGCTAGGGGTTGCTGTTCAACTCATGGTTGGTCAATTTGGGGTTGCTTGCATGATGTCATGCTTAACCCAGTTATAATTTGGTTTGTTGGGAAACATGCCTTTATATGTTTAGTTTGTAATTAGTATATGGTTCTACTGTTAAAATTTGGTAGTCATGGGATCAATAATTTAGGAGCTATGGCTCTTGCAACTTGGTTAGAAGGGTTGTTTAGTTGCTGTTGAGTCAGAACCAGTTCTGGTGTTATCTATTTTAGGACCAGATAAGTTAAGAATCATGTCTTGGTGTCTTGAGATGATTGATGGGCAATTTAGTAAGATTTCCAGATTGTCCTCTTTTATATCCATAGGGTTTATAGAACTCCAGTTATGATTTTATTACTGGACTGCTAATTATATACCTATAATTGGTAGTGAAGCTCGATTGTGTGAGGTTGTGTATAGGACTTGATGATGATAACTCGTAGTGATTAGGCTATGATTGATTATTATTAAGTGTGTTTTGATGATTGAGTTAGGATGGTTATGCCTAGGTGTATGTCCTTGGCTTTACTGGTTTGTTTGCTAGTGATAAGTGTAGCAGATTAAATAGGTTATTCGCCTATGAACATCTATCATCCTTGATCATTCATGGTCATGCATATACCGATGAACACGCACTCATGGATATGCACATGCATCATTCCAGGATCGCGTGTAGAACATTCATCGTAAAGTCAAGGATCCAGAAGGACAAGTCGCGAACGGAGATCTGCACGCGAAGTGAGCGAGAACCAGGAATCCGACGTGGAATAGTCGAGTACCTGGGGCTCTAACATCGATCTTCTAAATAAGGCAAGCCCCGGAGCATCCCTCCTACGGTTTACAAATGTTTTACCTTGCGTCCTTTTATTCTTTATGTTGCATTAAGTTATAGGCGTTGTTTGGAACCGTAGTTGCATCAGGACTACCTTGCCACCAGAAATATCCTACATTAAGTACAAGATCGACTACATGCTTAGGCCTGCTCTATTAATCAGTAGAAGCCGGATGATCGACCATCTTCCGCGATGATAGGTGGTTACTACCCCTTTGGATTGAGGACAGTGATATGTTGGATATGAACATAACCATATGGCCTTCTAAATCATCTCTAAAGAAATATGGCTTTGTACGTCCTCGATCATGTTGAATGCCGCCTCACAGATAGCTGGAAGGGCCGGGGCGCCCAACCGTGAAGCCAAGAATCTACTTGGGCCGGGTTTCAACTTCCAGGTATCCATGCCGGCGATGGGGGTGGGGTAAACAAGGTGCCGGAGAGTGAGTCCTTAAGATGGGGCATTGTCATTTGATGGGCACGCTTACATGTTGGCTGTCGGAGTTTCTTTGGTCATGGTGATGAGTTGTTGATCCCGCGTCTTTTCCCGAGTAGATCATGGTGACTAAGGCTGCTCTTGCAAAGCATGCCTGGTTTGTGTGAGGAATACCCCCTCAGCTGAGTAGTAATCGATTATAATCGCCATCATTTCTGGACAGTGAATACTTGATCGAGACAGTGGCACGGTCGCAAATAATATCTCTTGTGCGAGTTGGTTATGTTCACCCATGTTGGTTTAATGATTACTCAATCAATGCGGATATTTAATGTTGATTGCTTCTACATAAAAAATGTGAGTAGTTGCAGGTGCTAATGTAGTAATGGCAGGTTCTACTTAATTGGATAAGCTAGAGAGTCCTTTTGTCACTAAATGATTATTTAATAAGCTCATCCTTTTGGCAAATAAGGAGTCAGTTATCCCAATATAAAGCCTGGCATCCACCAAAAATTCTTTATTTTCTTTTAGTCGGGTAAGTCTTGCTGAGTACAACGTACTCAGGGTGCAATTCCCAATGTTGTTTCTTGTAGGTTGAAGAACTACCACGGTGGTGACACGGTGGACTTATATCCCTCTACGGGAGAAATAGACTTCGGGGAAGTCAACTCTTATATCTCATCTACATGCTTTTGATGGAGTCGACCTTGAGCTGGCACTATATTTAAATACTTAGGTGTGAGTGTATTTGCAAAGGATATTCTTTTCCGCTGTTTATTTGAAAACCCTGAGTGGTGAAATATTATATTTGTACCCATCGGTGTATTTATAAAGTTTGTAAAAAGTAACTTAAGTGAATGGGAACTGCTGAACTTTGTGATCCGGGTGTGACTTCGAGAAAGTTCGAGATCGTTCGGGATTTCGCGGACTACCGGGCTGGTATAATTGCGGTTTACTACTTAAGCTGCCACAGTGGCTTGATTAGTGAACAGTAATTATATTAGTTGGTCGGTTCTGTTACACGCCGCGCCTCCTCCTGTCATCCGTGTGGCCTCTTCCCTCCAGTCTACGTGCGTCCGCGTATCGACTTGGATCTTTAGGCACATCGTTGGCGGGCGGGTAGATCCAAGACACCGGAGCCCTCCACGGCAGTTCCGCCGCGGCAGCCACATTTCCTCAGCCACAAACAACTCGTGGCGGCTGTTCCAGCGGCACGGCTTCATCGACTTCACAGCACCGCTCCCTCGGAGTCCTTCATCCCTCGGAGTTCGGGCCATTAGAGTGTGTGGTCGTCCGCCCCTCGGAGTTCGGAGTCCAGCACCGCTCCCCAAGAGTTTTTTTTTTACTAAAGACTTTTCGCCCTGCTTATATTGAAAGCAGCAAGAGTTTCAAAAGGTAGCTACTGGGGATACCAGCTTAACAAACAGCACAGGAAATGAAAATTACAGCAGTTCCAAACTTAGAAAATGAAAAGCAAAAAGCTGCATCAGCGACGTCCTTCCCCTCCCTCTCTTTCTTTATTTAAACCTCCACCACCTCTCTAACTTTTCCAGCTTGATCTTCAGGCGTCCTGGCTCACCAGCCGCTTAGCCCCAGCTTCAGCTTCGCGATCACGTCCTCCAGCCGTTGCCTGTCCGCCATCTTCATCATCTTCTTCCACTGCGTCAGGAAACCCAGAATCATATAAGCAATCGATTTTGCAGATCTAGGAAGCATATTTTCAAACACCCATTTATTCCTAGTTTTCCACAAGCTCCAGCAAAAACTAGCCATGATCGCCAAAGAAATCACATCTCTCTTCCTTCCCACTCCTAAATCTACCCTCTCCTCAAAGGACTGCACTGAGCACGGCCTACTCGGCCATCTCATGCTAACACTCACCCAAACCCATATGACCTGGGCAATGTTACAGTTAAAGAACAAATGATTGCAGGACTCCAGCTTCCCACAATATTTACATTTCTCAGATCCTTTTCCTTTCCTTATCTGCAACTGTTCTCCTGTCAAGACCCTATCATGCCAAAGCATCCATAAGAAAATTTTGATCTTCAATGGCATTCTAGACTTCCACAACCTCACCATCTGGCAAGACCCTATCATGCCAAAGCATCCATAAGAAAATTTTGATCTTCAATGGCATTCTAGACTTCCACAACCTCACCATCTGGCAGTCTGTCGTCCCTGGGTCCTTAATCATTCTGTACATAGATCTAGCAGTATATTTCCCATTGTTGGATAAACCCCGTACAGCTTTGTCCTCACTGTCTCCTAAAGAGATCTGCTCCACCATACTATGCAACAGCTCCCATTCTTCCAGTTCCTGTTCCCCAAACCTCCTTCTGTATTCCATTTCCCACCCCACCTCTTCCACCTCTGCCACTTGACCATTCGGTATTCCTGCAAATTCTAAATAATCTAGGGAACATGTACTTGAAAGGACATTCTCCTATCCATACATCATGCCAAAATCTTATTTTCTGTCCATTTCCAATCTTCCATTTCACTCCTCTTTCATACCAATCCCTAGCCTTATTAAGCCCTTGCCAAAACTGTGAGGTCCCTCTATCTGCACTCTGACAAAGCTCCTGCCCTTAAGATATTTCCTCCTCAACACCTCTAAAGCCATATTCTCTTCACCACTATCCAGTTTGAAAATCCAATTAGCCAAGAGAGCTAGGTTCATTGATTTAGTGTCTATGAAACCCAATCCTCCAAAGTCTTTTGGAGTAGCCAAGGCATCCCATTTGATCATGTGATACTTCTTTTTATTGCCAACCCCCTCCCAGAAAAAACTACCTCTCAGAGTATCCATCTTCTTATGAGTCCCCTCATACAGCATATAGAACCCCATGCTGTACATTGGAATACTGGTTAAGCTTGAGTTTATCAAGATAGATCTTCCACCATGAGAGAGCTGGTTGCACCTCCAAATCTCTAACCTCTTCTCTACCTTATCTGTAGAGCCCCCAAGTTCCTGCTTAGACAATCTCTTATAGCTGATAGGCAGTCCCAGATATGTCATAGGAAAAGCACCTCTTTTACAGTTAAAAGCATCAGCTGCTGCCACTGCAGCCTCTTCATCTAACCCAATTGTGAAAATCTCAGACTTGTTATAGTTAATCTTCATCCCAGACACCTCCTCATAGCAGAATAAAAGGAACTTTAGGTTAGCAATACTCTGAGGGGAATTTTCTATGAACAAAACTGTATCATCAGCATACTGTAAGTGTGTCAAGCCACCATCCACTAGGTTTGGTGTAACACCTCTTATTAGCCCCCTCTCTTTAGCTCTCTCTAAGATGGCTGACAGTGCATCTGCAACCAGATTGAACAAGAGAGGAGACAGGGGGTCTCCCGGCCTCAATGTGAACCGCGCAGGCGAGCAGAGGAAGAGGCAGAGGGAGTTGGGGTGTTTTGTCCAACAGTGAGAATACCAACGACAGGAGAGAGAAGAACAGTGAGAGGCAAAAGTGCCGGGTTCATTGGGAGTACCAACGGCAGGAGAGAGAAGAACTGTGAGAGCAAAGCACCGGGTTCGATAGGAGGGAACAGTGTCTGCATTGAACCGAGTTCACACTTCATGGTAGTCGGTTCCATATGCTCAAATTTATTGTATTGACACAGCTTGGACCTCCACATTGCTGATGCTTACATGAATATACCGAATCAAACATGAGATGCTGCAGCTCAGGAGCTTGGCCAGGCCTGCGGACCAGAAAATCAAACACGCCCTATGAACACGAAACTCGTAGCCAATCGCATACACCTTCAAAGAAACCACATAAGTCACGTGTGTCAGCGATTAGCACCGTAATATCCGACAACCATCACCTCGCTAAATTGTTATAAAAGTGTGGAAAGATGGATGCTTTATATGGATGAAACCTTTTAAACGACTAGTACTATATGGATGGATCCACGCATCGTCATTTGGGCCGTTGAGCGAGCAGAGCTCGAATGAAAAATAGCAAATAATTGAATACAAGTAGCTAGCTACTAAATGGTTTGCTAATACAAGCAATTGGAACATTTCAATTGAAAAAGCAGAAAATATCGACGAATGAGTCAAAGGGTAACGGCACTACTGAAGGTTGGATCCCAAGATGAAAGGTGCACCTCGTAGGGAAAATACACTTGCACGTTATGTGTCAAGGGCCGAAGCGGAGGTTGAGCAACTCTTTGAAGCGCGCCCATGACGGCGTCTGGCCCTCATCTTCATGGGCCTGCATGTACCAGAGCTGCGCGGCGTCCTGGAGATTGTACGAGGCCATCCAGGTGCGCTCCTCGGGCATGATGCGCTGCTGGCGGAAGAACGATTCACACTGGTTTGGGAAGGCCAGCAGATCGCTCTTGCCATCGAACTTCGGGAACTCGGGCCGCCAATGTTTCGGTGGCCGGTCTTGGTGGTGCTCGCCCCCGGGCGCGCGCGAGCCGCTGGCCGACGAGGAGTGCACTTGCGTCAAGGCGGATATGGCGTTGGCGTTGGCCTCGATGGACGACTGCATCGCGGCAACGTTCTTGGTGAGGGCCTCGATGGCGGCCTTCAGGTCATCACCCATGGCGGCGGTGCAAGAACCGACGGATGACGATGATGATGGAGTCGGGGTGGTGGCGGCTGGTGGTGAGGGACTAGGGCTGGCGGGCGGTGGTGGGTTGGGTGGAGGCGCAGGAGATGGGATGGAGGATCGACTAGATCGCGATACCAGGTTGTCAAGGGCGTCGGGCCCTAGGGTAGCTGGCCCTCGGCTACGTAGCTCGTAGCCTCGGTCCGTCGTCTTCTCCGGCGAGGTTTACTCCTCCGCCGTAGGCTTAGGGTTTTAGAGGGAGAGAGAGAGATTGGTTTTGATCATATATTCCTTAAACTTTCAAGTCCCGATTACATCGATATATATGGCGCTATGCCAAGGCTACGGGAGCAACAAACTCCAACTAAATAAGGAAATAACAAACTCCAATAATTAAGGAACTAAAATAGAATCTAATCTTGTGCCTAGCCACTTCTTCCAGCCGCGAGGATAGCCCGCGCTGCGGCTCGCTCCTGCGCGCGGCGAACGTCCCTGGCACGCCTTCTGTAGGCCGTGCCCCACATGACATTATGCATCCGACGATCTGGCGAGAACATCCTCAGGATCTTCTTGGACTGCAAATCCAGCCAGAGAAAACAACAGCTATGAATTAGAAGGAGCACGGCGCCGCCCCTCTCACCAAACCACAATAGCTCAGGGACATGCTTCCTCTTCCACGATATTCTCTCCTTCTCGACCAGCTCGCCCAAGCCATCAAACTCAAACCCAAGGATTGTCTCGTTCTCAATCACCACCTGTGGCCGTATCTTCCACATCTTGGTGTGCTTCGACAGCTCCCACGCCGAAATCTTGTTGGTGTCAGCGATGAGCACGATGGGGTTTCCACCTGCCGTAGCCGTCGCCAAGAGGTAGCAACGTCTCTTGTCGTACGGCATGTTCTCGCTATCGCGGGGGAAGCTCGCCGGGAGAGACGTCACGTTCACCCGTGCCGAGTATGAGCATGTACCTCCCGTTGTCGGTCAGGCACAACCAGTGAACGACGTCACCTACGACGAGCGGCCTTTGTTGCAATGAGCGGTCGCCGCCGCTCCCGTGTAAGTTAGGAGTCGGGATCTCCGTGAGCGGGGACCACGCGCCGTGCAGAGACGAGAAGGTGTGCACGAGCAGGCGACGGTAGGAACGGTGGTGTTTCGACAGCACTAGCTTCACCATGAGCACTTGGAAAGGTCGGCCGACTGCGGCGTCGGCACCGGCACCCTCACCGTCGCTGCCGCCGACGAGCAGAACATACTGTACGCTGCACGTACACCAGTCCGCACTCCAGCCAGGATACAAGAACGCTGGCTCCGGTGGGAGGGCCAGGCAGCGACGCGTAGTCAGGTTGCACACGAATTTCTGATACTGATTGGTGTTATTCTGAGTCGTCGTCGTGGCACGAACAAGGACGAGGCCGCCGCGCGAGTCCAGAGGCACGTTCACCAGCGTCTCGTTGGCCGTTGTGAGGGTGGTCGTTACGAGATGGGTGGCGTCCGCCGCGCTGGTAGTATCCACCATGTGCATGTTGATCTTCTCCCCGTCAGTGTAGGTCGTGATCGCCGTCAGGTAGCCGCGCAGGAGAGGGAGGACGAACCGCTCCGTGTCGCGGAGGCGGAGGCGGCCGAGGAGGCTGGGGTCCTGGGCGATGCGCCGGCGCACGTCCCTGCACGTTGCAGCACACCGCACGAGGGTGGCCGGGTCGGAGCGCGCCGCGATCTCCGCGATGACGTCGAGCGGGAGCCACTCCGCATTCTGGCGGTGTCCCCGCTGCCCTCCTCTGCTGGGCTGATGTGCCTGTGCGTGCGCCGAGATGGGGACGACGTCGCGGCCGCCGCTCGCCATGGGTTGGATCTGGAAGTGAAAGATGAGGTTGTTCTAGGTTTCACGTGCTAATAATATGATCGTGGTTTGGGTTTGGGCCCGCCGCTCGCAGCTTGTATGACGAAGCGATGCTCTCACGCGTACGTTGGGCTTGACTGAGATTGCGATTCGTTATAATTTGGGCTGCACCTCCGTTCAGGAAGCCTGCATTTTCTTCTGTTCATCTTATATAGTATATTCTATATTGCTAAAAAAATCTTATATATTCTATAATTTAGGTACATATATATGATTATTAGTTAAGCATGCAGAAGAGGGCTGAAACTATGGCATCATTGCATGACAGAAGTGCTGGTTGACCTGACAGGCGATGCAAGAAGCAAGATGGCGCCCATTTGCCACTTCGTTGATTTAAACTAGTTAACAAACAGTGTCTTAGAAATTGGACCTTTTTTGTTGATGAGCTTGTTAACATGCCATTTGTTTCTGCTGCTTGTTCTATCCCCTGCTATGGCTGCGCACTTTACCAGGTGCACGGGGTTGCGTGGCCCTGACTGTTTTAAAGCAATTATTTGCCTTGGTGTGTTGTGCTCAAAGCAATCCCCGCAGAGATCATATGTCAATAAGCGATGCTGCTGCAGAGATGCATCATATCAGATATACAACACTCAGCAATCGGGAATGAAAATCATTTCAGATCACACGGATAGTAATCACCCAAAATCTAGTGATTATAACTATAGGCCTGTTTGGCATAGCTCTAGAGCCGAACTCCACCCCAGAGTCAGGTGGAGCTAGCCAAACACCCCATCTCCAAAAAATATCGGAGCAGCCTAACTCCATGGAGTTTTTGGAGCTCTAGTACAAATTTTCGGAGCACCTCTTCTCCTACTCCAGAAATGGCTAAAATACACCTAGACGTGGAGTTGGGGTGAAATTACCCGCAATTGCCATTGATTACACAAGTCTGAACAGTTATTTTTTCTTTTCTCCCGTCCGCATCCCCTTCACCACAGGTGCGCGGCTTCCCCCGACGCGTGACCTTCCTACGCGACTCGCGGCCGGGCGGCGCCGCCGCCGCCCCCATAACCCCGCTGATGGCTGCCGGCCTTCCCCTGCCGAGCCCACCTCGCCGCCCCGCCCCCACTCTTTCACCGTGCGTCCGCGGCTCCCTCCCCCACCCGATGCGCGACCTTCGTCGGGACTCACGATTGGGCGACGCCATCCGCAACCGTGCCCTTACCTCGCAGGTGGCCGTCGGCCCTCTCCCATCGAGCCCACCTCGTCGGGTGGCGCCGCCCCCGCTACTCCTCTTCCTCGCGCGAAGACAGGGCGCGCGCCTGGCGACGAGCTTGCCAGCCGCTTCCCCCATCCTGGCCAGGAACTCGACTGGCGGCGCCGCCCCCTCCCCACACGGCCTCGCTTCTCTTCCCTGCCCCTCCCATCCAACATCCCCCATCGTTTCCCTGGAGATTCATAGCATCGAAAAATGCAGCATTATTCTTGACCAATTCAGAATTTGTTACGTGCAATTCTTCTCCTATCTTGTTTCTCCTTCTCGATCCGATCTAGCAATGGCCGAGTTCCTGTGTATCAATTAGGAGAGGATGACACGTGGGTCCCACTTAGAGGGCAAAGTGGGCAAATCACACTGATAAAACACAACTCTGGAGCTCAGATTACATTCTAGCCAAACACCCCTAAAATAACTCCAACTCCCTCAGAGCCAGCTCCATTTGGATTCTGGAGTGGAGCTGCTCTAACTGGAGTTGGAGCCATGCCAAACAGGTTCTCGTTTCCACTAGTCTTCTACTGAATATCAGGGTTGTTTTCGGAGTGCGTTGCAAAGTCTTAATTTGGTACAGTATACTTACCAAGTTGTTTCAAACTGGCAAAACGCAAAACTTACATGGTTAGTTTTAAAACCTTTGCAAAACTTAACAAGTGAAGAACTTTTGGACTCTACGTGCACCTTATGAAATGTACGCTAGCTATCTTGGTCACAGACGAGTTTTACATTGCAAAATGATTGTATTTCCGCGAGTGTTTCTATCTGGTTGTCGTAATAGCCCTGTTTCGCAGCCTTAATCTGTCGCCATGAACACGCCGCACGCGTCCAATGTGCCAGTTGAGACATCTAAATATACAGTGGTGTTCAATTGGAAGGGAGAAAAGGAAAATTATTCACTAAAAGACGGATGCTTTATTTAGATGAAACCTTAAAGAACTACCGATCTACTATATATGAAAATATGGATGGATATGGATCCTCGCAGCCTCACTTGGGCGAGCAGATCCAGTCATTCTATAGCAATAAGAACAAATAATTGAATAAATTAAAAAGATACAGAAATTGAAAGACTAGATAAAATGTTTACCAATACAAGCAGTTGAGACATTTTTTAATTGAAAAAGCAAACATCCACGAATGAATCAAAGAGGGACGATACTACTGAAGGTTGGCACCCAAGACGAAAGGTCCACCTCGTAGGGACAATACACTTGTGCGCAATGCATCCGACGACGATCCGAGGTGAAGCACCTAACGATCTTCTTGGAGTGGAGATCCAGCCAGAGCAAATAGAAGTTATCAATCCGAAACAGAACGGCACCGCTTCTCTCACCAAACCACAATAGCTCATGGACAATTTTGTTGCCCCACCTCCTCTCCCTCTCGACCAGCTCGGCCAGGCCATCATCCTTGAACCCAAGGATCGCCTTGTTCTCTATCACCAACTGCGGTTGCGGCTTCCACATCTTGGTGTGCTTCGACTGCTCCCAGGCGGATACCTTGTTATTGTCAGCGACGAGCACGATGGGGTTCCCACCCGCTGTAGCCGTTGCCAAGAGGTACTGATATTCCTCGTAGAACGAATCTCTCCTGGTTTCTTGAGGGAAGCTCGTCCGGAGAGACGTCACGTTCACCCGAGCAGCTCCCACGTGCTGTCGGTCAGGCACAGCCAGTGAACGAGGTGCCTGGACGCTTTTCTGGACGAACTCTTGGCTGCCGGATGGGCAAATCGAGCGCACCACACCTCACCTCTTCGCTCTCGTTGGCGCCCGGAGGCGCAAGCGCACGGTGAGGGATGCCCTGGCCGGAGATCAGTGGACGCGTGATATTGTGGGGGGCAGGACACTGGTGGTCATGCTGGAGACCGTGCAACTCGCGGAGAGGTTGGTTGCCGTCCACCTCACTCCGGGCATTGAGGATAGATTTATCTGGAAGTGGACTGGAAGCGGAGATTACTCCAGCGCGAGCGCCTACCGTGCTTTCTTTGTGGGGGCAGTCTAGCTCCATGGGGCCAAGGAGATGTGGAAGGTTAAGGCGCCACCGAAGGTCAAGTTTTTCTTCTGATTGACGCTTCACGGGAGGCTGTGGACGGCTGCACGACGGGCCAAGCACGGCCTGATCCGCAGCCTCCTGTGCGCTCTGTGATCAGCAGGACGAGACTCACGACCACCTCCTCTTGGCGCGCGTCTACACCAGAGAGGTATGGTTCCTGCTACTACGTGTCGCGGGGTTGCAGCATCTCACCCCTGGTTAAGAGGATACTCTTGTGGATTGGTGGCTGCGCACTACCCCACTTGTTCCAGAGATTGCCAGGAAGGGATTCGACTCTATCCTACTCGTATCCTGGGAGGTTTACAAGGAGCACAATCGGAGGACTTTCGACGCGTTGGCCGTCTCCCCGACTACGCTGTTGGGACGCATTAGTGACGAGTTCGACTCCTGGATCGCGGCGGGCTACCGCGGCCTCTCCGCGCTTGTTGCGCTTGTTTTAAGAACAAAACCCGATATACACCATATGTGAGCCTCAGAGATCAAATCTCACATATAGCCACAAATGAAAGGCAGTATCAGTAAACAATGCTTAATATATAACGTATTTAATATTAACGACATAACCTTCGACAGCAGTCAGCGGAAACGACTCTGATCTCCGGGTGTGGACTCCAATGGATCCAAACTGACTGGTTGACAACAAGCCTAAACTTCTCCTGAGGTGTGGGTGGAAAAGCAAGAGTGAGTTCATGACGAACTCAACAAGTATAACATGTGTAATCCCATAACCACATGATCAAGTGAAACTGAATAAATGAATTGCACATAAACAATTTAAATAAACATAAGCATTCCCTTAGTTTTCTGGGCCACCCGTAACCGTAGGCACGGACGATATATCGATTTAACTCTGCGCAGAGGTGTACACTTTCACTGTGAGTCGTGATTTACCCTTTCGCCCGAGGTAGCTAATCTCTTGACCCTCTTCCAAGGAAGGCCGGCAGGGTTCACTATGAAGCCTTTCAAAGGTTTGTCTAACAAGTTAGGGCCGTTAGGTTTCAATAGTCAGTCTGTGTGATACAACCAGTCCCAGGGATCCACAGTCTGCTATTCCCCATTTACGCCGCAAGGGTAACCTCTAACAAGCTAGAAAAGGTCCTCATACTGAGCTAAAACCAGAGCCATATAGCCCTCGCAGTTGCACGTTAAGTCCAGCTTTTGCCAAAGGATAATATTCATCTTTTATGTTTATCACAAATTCATTAATCAAGTTTACTAGATCATAGTTAAAGAAAGAAAACCCAAGCTATACTTGCCTTCCAAAAGCTTGCCATCCAACTTTTCAAACTCTTCAAGATCAGCAGGTCCACTAACGATAGCAATCAACCGGTACAAGCATCAAGAACCTATAAAACAATACACCAAACATTACAATAGCATACTATAAAGGTAACTGACGTATACTACACGTCACTAAGAGCTCGTGAGCGCAAGAACCAACTAAAAGGGAGATGCTCCCAATAGAACGTTCGACGGTCGAACGGTAATTTCTCATGGGCCCATAACGCATAGCCCATGTTCGGAGCGCGTCCGGACGTGCACGCGCTCGTGTGTGCTGGCAGACGAGAATAGTTAGTTAGTTGTGTATGTGTACATGCAACATATAGAAAAATCCATATCTCATAAACCGAATGTCATAATTAAAATCTGATTGCACCATCGTATTTCTCGTGATAATCTCTTCGAAACAAGACCCCACATGGATATGTTTTGACAACTTTTAAAAAAATATTTTTCTCATTTTAACATACAGCCGCTCTAGTTTTAAAACAACCCAAAACTTATGTTGAAACAAACTGAGGGCATATATTGAAACAAAACAGAATACCTATTACAACATCCTAAAAATCGGCTGTTGAAACACCCCAGGATATTTGTTGGAACAAACCGGAGACTTCAAATACCCCAGAAATACCTATTACAATAATAAAAAAATCATACATTGAAAACACCTCTAAAAATCATGCTGAAACACCCAGAAACATACGTTGAAACATACTAAAAACATATGTTGAAACAATTGTTTATGGAGAATTCATAAACATATGTTGAAATAAATAGTAAATATATGTTAATGCAGCAATTTCATTTTTGCATTCGCTGTCTTATTTAAAAAAGGAGAAAGAAAAAAAAAAGAAAAGAAAAAAGAAAAAAACACACGCTAACACACACATGCGCACACACGGACACACAGCACGCACGCACACTGCACATACACACAGCCCGGCCGGTCTAGCGCGTGAGCCGAGGGGCAGGTGCACGGCGTGAAGCAGGTCTAGCGCGAGGTGTAGCCTGTCCCCGGTGGAAAGCGTCCAGATATTTTTCATTATTATTTCTAATGGGCCGGTCATACCTTTCTGCAGCCCATCTAGGCAAGCCGCGCGTCCGACTGCTGTTCGATGCCTTCGAACGTTTGATCTCGAGCATTACCGCAACTAAAACGAAGCTACTGTTAAAAAGTCACAAGCTTCTGAAGTTAGGAGATTTTTCTTATAATTAGAAGAGCTGGTAGTAAACACTTTTCAAAAGTCAGGACCAACGTATAAATATGTTGGCCTCAAAATATTTAAAAAAATATAAAGTATATTTATTTTGTAGAAGTTACTACCTATTTTATAATTACTTTACAAAGACAAAATATATTTAAATCATATTTAGAAACATTTACATAAAAGGTTTATTTATACAGCATTAAAATTTTATGGAAACAAAACTTTTGTAACATCGTTTTAGTGGAAAAACATTTCACGTACAGTGCATTATACTGTGGACTGAGTCTACGGGTTGTAGATGACCAGCTGAGGGATGTGCGTGCAGTCCACCGTGGACCACATCCACCGATGAAGATGTATTTGAATTTGTATTTCTGGATTTATTTTGTTGAAGGAAAACGGCCATAAACTGTATGTGACGGAATGAAGACGTGGTGATGATGTCAACAAGCTAACAGGAGCAGCAAGGCATACAGTGGTGGCATGGTGCCATGGCTGTCACAGCGTAGACCTCGTCGGCGCAACGACAAACCAAAGGCTACATTTTGCACGGCAGATGGCAGATGATGTGCAAAAGGAAACAGAAGCTCACTCCGCGTACGATGAAGGCGATCTCGTTAATGAACACGGTACAGAGCAGACGTGATCTGCCAGGAGGCGGGCGAGGAGCTCCCACGTGCACGGGTCCTGCACGAACGGCCACGGATTCCTGCGAAAGATGGACGTGCTGTGAGCGCGAAACGAAGAGGTGGCGGCTCATCCTTGGAGTTCGACGGCAAGAGATCAGTCCGAGCGACGGCACGACGGACATCGGGAACCAATGCAAAAAGGAGAGGGGCTCACCACGAACACGATCAAGAATTCTCGGCGTCGGCTCCCGTACAGAGAAGAAGGGCTCCGGGAAAAAGTGTGAACGGCTGCGTGGTGGTGCTCCTGTGCGGCAGGGGACTCGCCGGCGTCCGGTGGCTCGAGTACCCCGGTGAGCAGCGGATGATGTTGAGGAGGAAGTCGCGATACCGATGGAGGTACTCCTGGTGGTGCGGAACTGCGGGTGGCTCTAACGCGATGGCCTTCTAAGGGAAGAAGAGCATGCGACGGTGCTGGTTCGCGGCGGCAGAAGTTGTGGGTGCTGGCGCAGGGAGAGAAGGTCTGGGGACGGGCGGAGGAGCAGCAGCGTGCGCCCGCGATATCGATCCAGTTCTTATAGGGAGAACAACGATGAATGTGGACGGCAATGCAGCTACGTTCATTGCCATCAATGGCAGCTGGCGGTTTCTGCATGCAGGGTTTGATGTGGCGTGATGAAGGGAGTGAAGAGGTGTAATCGAGGGGGTGTGTTGGAGGTTATTACTGCTGCAGGCTTGATGGCGCATTTCTGAGGAAGAGGAACGACCAGAGCAGCCATAGCCAGGCGTGAGCTGAGAGCTCGGCGTCTGCACTCTGCAGTCACGAACAGAGAGGAGGGGAATTCGAGGAGGGCAGGAGGCCAGTAGTTGGACGTGCAAGATGACGTGTAGGGCCATGACCTCTGGCGATGTGGCATGGCTATTCTTGCATGCATGAATTATATATAATATATAATATAAAATGTTAAATACATTTTGAGAAGTTATTTGGTAACCATTTTAAACCTCTTTTGAAAACTCACTTTATAGAAAGGAGAAAACCTTATCCGAGGCTCAATCGAATTTTAGAAATTAATTTTTCACTCATTAAAGAAATGCAGCCAGCATGAATGCAACAACATGTTTCTAGCCTTATGATGACTTTTATTTCCGAAAAATTGTTATTTAGCTAAAATTACATGCTCACAAAAATGCAAATTAAATCAATTTAGCTATATTGAAAACATGCAAATTTTGGGGTGTTACAGGTATCCTGTTGTTTTTCTTCAATAGCAGATTGGTTTGTTAGTTAGTACGCCCTTTCAGCGCCACCATCAAAAGCCGGTGCCAACTATAAGTTGTAAGTGTGTCTGCTCTAGGTGGCGGCGACTTCTCGCTCTCTGTCGTCTAGAGCTTTGTACCCAAACTCCTCTTTTTCTTAAAGCAGTATGTGCTAATTGCACGTTTTCGAAAAAACAAAAAGTAAACACTGCATGTGTGGGTGCATGGATTAGACCATACACGATATATATATATTTAGAAGAAGACATCTTAAAGAACTATTGGTCTGCTATGTATTTATGGATCCTTGCACCATATGAAAAATAGCAAAAAAAAAAATGAATGAGATTACAAACTGTTGTAGCAGTGCAAGCAGTGTTACGATATTGGAAACATTGGAGTTGAAAGCCTGACAAACATCATCGACGAATGAATCAAAGGGTAACCACACTACTGAAGGTTGGCACCCAAGACGAAAGGTCCACCTCATGGGACAATACATTTGTGAGTATGACATTGACATCCGACGATCCGAGAAGCACCTGACGATCTTCTTGGACTGGAGATCCAGCCAGAGCAAACAGAAGCTATCAATCCGAAGGAGCACAGCGCCGCTCCTCTCACCAAAGCACATTAACTCAGGGACATACTTCCTGTTCCACCTCTCCCTCCCGACCAGCTCGGACTGCATGATCGTCTCGTTCTCTATCACCAATTGCGACCGCGGCTTCCATATCCTGGTGTGCTTCGACTGCTCCCAGGCGGATATATTGCAGGTGTCAGCGACGAGCACAACGGGGTTCCCGCCCGCCGAAGCCGTCGCCAAGAGGTAGCGACGTCTCTCAGCATACCTGATGTTCCTGTTGTTGCCGGGGAAGCTCGCCGGGAGAGACGTCACATTCACCCGTGCCGCTCCCACATGGAGGATGAGCATGTAGCTCCCGCATCCGGTCATGCACAGCCAGTGAACGACGTCGCCGACGACCAGTGGCCTTTGGTACCAGTAGCCGCTCCCGCGTAGGTCTGTAGTCGGGATCTCTGCTCCGACGAGAAGGTGTGCACCAGCAGGCGACGGTGAGCACGGCACAGTGATAGGTTTAGCTGCGCCCTGAGCACTTGGAAAGGTCGCCCGACGGCGGCGGCGCCGTCACCTCCCTCTTCGTCTCCGTTGCCGACGAGCAGCATAAGTACGCCATAATCCATATCCGGGATCGCTGGTTCTGGCGGGAGGACCAGGCGGCGACGGGTGGCGGGGTTACACACGAGCAGCTGCCGCTGCATGCGAACGAGGACCAGGCCGCCGCGCGAGTCCACGGGCTCGATGACGTTCTTCTGCGTCTTGTCGGCCCCAGCGAAGGTGGCCTTGACGAGACGGGTAGCGTCCGCCGCGGCGGCGGTATCCACCATGTACAAGTCGGTGTCCTCCCTCCAGATGTCGGTCTTGATCCCGGTCAGGTGGCCGCGCAGGAGAGGGAGGACAAACCGCTCCGTGTCGCGGAGGCGGAGGCGGCCGAGGAAGCTGGGCTCCTTGGCGATGCGGCGGCGCGCGTCCTTGCACGTAGCCGCGCACCGCACGAGGGTGGCCGGGTCGGAGCACGCTGCGATCTGCGCGATGACGTCGAGCGGCAGCCACGCCGCTTTCCGCCGGTGTCCCCGCCGCTCTCCCCTGCCTGGCTGCTTTGCACGCGAGACTTCGTCGTCATCGCCGCCGCCCACCATTGGTTGGATACTTGGATTCGTGGAAGACGAGGAAGGTCTCTCTGGTTTGCGTGGATCGCGGTTTGGGCTCGGCGTTCGCAGCCGTGATAACGAAGCCGCTTCGAATCTCAAACGGCTTTGGAAGCGATGCCGTCGCGCACAAGTTGGGCAAAGCACTAATACATATTTGACCATGCTACGAATCCAGGCACCAGGGCGGGTTTCTACTTGCACCAAGATGAGAGATGGCGCATGTACTAAACTGCAGAAAAACTCCGCCTGCTCCAAACTCTGCACCGACCCATGCCTTTTCCTCACTCTGGAGTCGTTTCTGCAGAATCAGTTTGAATCCAGTCGGGTCGGACAGCTGTAGCACAACAGTAGAATCATAATATTGTTACTAGATTATCACAATTTTACCGACACTTTTAGAGCAAGTATTTATGCGCCTACCCGATTCTAACGTCTGGTGCTTCATTGTGAAGAATTACTTAAAATACATGCCATTGTCACTCGCCAATGACTAATCCCTTTGTAATTTTAGCCAGCAGTGAGCCTGTAACCCGAGTGAAAAATATGTTTGATCCAGCAGCTCCCATCATATCTTGATTCAGTATGTAACGGATAGCAGGGAAGCAGGCAGTCGTCTTGTTTGCAAATCAGGAATCAACAGAGACAGTAGATCAAATCTTAAAAAGGACTCACAGGAAATGACAATTAGGATATTATTATAAAGAACTATTTGGAGAGCTCTACAGCCTGATTTGCATAGTGTTGCAATATGCAGACGATATATTGATAATTATGGAAGGAGACCCAGACAATTATTCTTCCTTAAGACTGTGCTCTTAAAACTTCTTTGAGTCAGTCAATGATGTTACCCATAAACATGTCAGAGCAGAGGCTTGATTTGCTGACTGGGACTTTTGGTTGCCCAAAGATAGCTGAATTCATGCCAGCAATAAACAAATGTTTTTTTTAGGGCAACTTCGGGGGGGATCAAACACGACACAGTTTAGTACAAAGCCAGGGTACATGATCGTAAAGAAATTTACAGAGGAAACGATGAACTCCATGAGGCCGCAAGGTCGGTGTCTCTCTTCGGGATGCGACAAGCCCAGTCTCTCACAGCAGTCCGGCAGGCAGCTTTGAGGCGCGCGGAGCTCGGGGGCAGGTTTCAGAACACCACCTCGTTCCTATGCTTCCAAATTTCCCAACAGAGCAGCAACAGGAGTGGATGCAGGACCTTCGCGATCCAGGGTGCGGGGGGGTGGACGTCCAGATTTCCCGGGTGCTGGTGATGCCCCCCGGCTCCCAACCGATGTCCACCCAGAAGGAATGAACGAATGCACAACCTGAGAAAATGTGATCCACTGTCTCGTCCTCTTCCCCACACAAGGCACACGATGCGTCGTCGAGGATGTTCTTCTGCTTCAGGGCCACCCGGCAGTGGATCCTCTCCTTTGTCAGTAGCCAGCCGAAGAACTTGACACGAGGAGGAGCGAAATTCTTCCATACGAAGGTGTAGGAGGCAGAGCTCCGGTCGCCTTGGGTTGAAGCTTTGTAGATGAGGCCGGAGAGGAGTCGTTTAGCACCATTTTCAAACAAGTAGTGTCGATCATCCGGTTGGTCCGTCAGCAGCGTGTCCTGGAGTAGCCTGGTGAGCTCCGAGAGCTCCAGCTCTGCTTGGCGAATCAGCCTCCTCTGGAACCTGGAGCGGAGCTCACCGTGGAGGACGTCGTGCACGTTCGCCGCCCTATCGTTGTAGTGGCTGCGGAGAGCGGGGAAACGCTCCGCTAGTGGCTCATCAACAAGCCAGCAGTCTCCCCAGAAGCTTGTGGAGCGGCCATCGCCGACGTCCACCCTGATGATGTGCTGGTACGCCGACAGTAGCTCACGGAGGGCGTTCCAGTGCGTGCCGTGCACGGCCCCGGTGAGCGTGGCTTTGTCCACCTGTTGTCCGGCCCAGAATGCCCAGGAGGAGCCGTCGGGACGGTGGATTCAGTGAAGCAGCTTCAGCATCAGGCACGCGTTCTGAGTCTCCAGTCGCTTGATCCCGAGCCCGCCGTCCGCCTTGTCCTGGCACACGTCCTCCCAGGCGACGAGGCACTGCGCGCCGGACGCGGTGTCCGAGCCAGTCCAGAGGAAGGCGCGCCATCGAGCATCGATCGCCTTGATCACGCCCGAGGGAAGGATCATGGCGCCCATCGCATATGTTGGAAGGCCGGTGAGGACGGTGTCGATGAGCACGACGCGCCCGGCCGTGGCTAGAAGGTGAGCCTGCCAGCTTGCCAGGTACTTGTCGACACGGGCGATGAGCGGAGCGAACATTGAAAGGGGAAGCTTGACGTTGGACAACGGCAGCCCCAAGTAAGTTTGGGGAAATTTACCTTCTTTGCACCCAAGGGCGGACAGATGGCACTGCAGTTCTGCCGGCGGCACATGCATGGGGGTGCTGATGCTTTTGCTGAAGTTGATCACCAGCCCCGTGCTGGCGGCGAAGTTCTCCAATGCGAGCTTGAGGCGGCGGACGGACTCGGTCTCTGCACGGAGCAGGATGATCGTGTCATTGGCATACTGGAGCACGGGAGCCGTGCCCTCACCCAGAGGATTCCGGATGCCCTCGTCCGCCTTGATAAGCTGTTGGAGGACATCGGCGACGATGATGAAGAGGTAGGGGGAGAGTGCATCCCCCTGCCACAGCCCTCGCTTGAACGTGATCCATGGGCTGGACACCCCATTCAGGAGGATCGCCGACTTGGATGTCGACAAGATGCTCCTCATCTAGCCTAGCCACGTTCTGGGGAAGCCACGGGCATCGAGGATGGTTAAGAGGCTCGGCCATTGAACCAAGTCGAAAGCCTTGGCGAAATCCAGCTTGATGACGAGGGTGGGCGCGCGACGCTTGTGGCAACACTGGACTAGCTCCGTGGCTAGGACAAAATTCTCCGAGATGGAGCGCCCTCGGATGAACCCGGTCTGGTCGGCGTCGATGTGCCGCGAGATTTGACGCTGCAGCCTGGTAGTGAGGATTTTTGTTAAAATTTTTACCGGGCAGTTTTGCAGCGAGACCGGGCGGAACGCCGCTGGCGCCGCTGCACCCTCCGTCTTCGGTAGCAGAACAATGACGCGCGATTGATGCGCTCCAACTCCGCCGACCCCTGGTGGAACGCGTGGAGGAACGCCAAGACGTCGTCCTTGACCACCTCCCAGGCCGCTGCATAGAAGCCAGGGCCGACCCCGTCCGGCCCTGGAGCGCTGTCCTTCGCCATGGCCTTGACCGCGGCTCGCGCTTCCGACACAGAGAACGGGGCGATCAAGGGCTCCTGCTCGGCACGTTCGGCGCCGTCATAGAGCGCGGCGAGGTCAACGCCCAAGTTGGTGGCGGCCCCTCTCCGCCCAGGATGTTGGAGTGGGCAGTGAGGGCCGCCATCTTGGCTTCGTGGCTGACGAGCTGAACGCCATCAACCTCGATGACCTTGATCGCGTTCCGGCGCGCCCGGGACGATGCCCTGGCGTGGAAGTGCTTGGTGTTGGAGTCCCCCTTCCGGAGCGCTCGGAACTTGCCTCTTTGCTTCCAGTAGGTCGCCTTTTGGGCGAGGAGCAACGCCAGACGCTCCCGGCACGCCTCGTGCAGCTGCCTTTCGCTCCGAGACAGCACCATGTACTCCTCATACATGTCGAGCAGAAGAACTACAAAAGAAGCATCGTTAATAGCACTAGGACGGGCTCGGTGTTGCTTGGACCAGGCTTTGGCGCCGTGACGCAGAGCCTTGATCCGCCCCACCCGGGCACCGGTAGCATCCTGCGGTACAAAAGCTCCAGACCAAACCGGCAAGACAGAGGAGAGGAAGGTAGGGTGGTGGAGCCAGGCGTTTTCAAAACAGAAACGCGAGGATTTTGGGATTGAGGTGGGGGCGTTGAGGACCAGAGGGACATGGTCCGACGGGGCGCCAAGCCTGGGGTTGAGGCTGGAATTGGGGAAGAGGGCAGCGAACCCATTGTTGATGAACGCTCGGTCCAGCCTCGCCAGGGTTGGTACCTCTCTTTTATTGGACCAGGTGAAGAGGCGATCAAGCAGGGGCAGCTCAATAAGCGCGAGCCCATCAGTGGCGCTGTTGAAAGCCTCGGCGAGCCGATTGTCGAAGTTGTCGTTATTTTTATCCTCTGGCGCTCTAGTGAGATTGAAGTCCCCGATCACCAACCAATTGGTGTCATGGCCGGGGTCGAGGGCTTGCAGGTCAGCTAAGAACGCTGGGGTGTCCCGGTGGTCGGCAGGGGCGTAGACATTCGTCACCGAGAAAGAATGAGGAGAGGAGGTGTAACACCCTGTGTTTTGCATTATTATAAAATTCACTAAAAATTGAAATTTTTAAAAACTTTGCAACAAATTAAAATTTGATTAGTTTATTTTTCTGCGAAACCAACCTTTTTACAAATAAAATGTTTTCCAAACATTGCATTGAAAATACACCATATAGAATTTAGGTTGTTACATCTTTGATTGTTTGGTTCGTTGCTTGCATGTTTGTTGCCCTAGAATTTATATTGGCACTAAATAATATTTTTCTTGATATATCTCCACCCGAATATATATCTCTCCTTGACCTCTCCCTCGAGTCACCAAAACCTCCCACCACTCGAATCTCCCTTGAATTAGAATTCAACAATATAGAAGGTGCCTAGTATATTTTCTGGAAAAATAGCGAAGCCATCCCATGTATATACATATACATATATGCATAGCTATATAAACCAGACACGTGCAAATATAGCTATATGTATATTTTGATTCATACGTACAAACACATTCAAATATAAATGGATGTGTGTATACATGGGAAATAGAAATAGAAAATTCCTAGCTCTACCATGTAGATGGGCCGTATCCCATCTCCCTCCCTGTATTGGCCAACAGCCAGCAACCCAGGTCGAGCAGCGCACGGAGGCAGCCGCTCCGGCCCAGAACCTGAGCGCGTCGAGGAGCGACACCCGCGTCGACTCCGCGTACGACGCCGTCGGGCACGTGAGCCTCGGCGACCCAGATATTTCTGCGAACCGCCTTGTCAGCTTCATCTCCTCCAAGAGGTCATCAACCTCACTGTGCCGATGTCGCCGTGACCGCTGACCTCCTGTGCAGCACCGCCTTTGGGCGTTGTCAGCATGCTCGCGAGCAGATAAGTTAGGACGCTGCCGTCGCCGAAGATATTTCCGTAGGCACCGACCTACTTCGGCTATAAATAGCCGGCTATGGTTGCCCACGAGGAACACCTCGCGAAGCTTGGGCACGAGAGCAGAGGAGGCCATGTTCGTTCCTGCCGGAGCGCCTCCCTGCCGGAGCCAAGGAGCACCGTGCCACCTTCGCCTATGCTCGTCAGGGCCGAAGCTTTTGCCGTCTCACGTTTGCCGCGTAGGAGGCACCAAGGCCTAAATGCCGCTGTTGCCGAGATCACCGCCGCGCCGTAGACACCGCGAACCGAGCTGGAGCCATGGTCGGCACTGCCGCTGCCCAGCTACCGGAGGCTGACACAGTTCGCGCTCAGCCATGCGTAATGACGACTCAGAAACTGAGCACCATCGACACTGTTGTTGCCGCCGGGGCTGCTGCCGCACTCGGCCGTGACGCCGCCTCGGACCAGGCCGCAAGCCACCATCGTCGAGCGTCGAACCCATGGACACCACGCCAGCCTAGGTGCGGCTGCAGGCCGCATGTCACCTCCACAGCAAGGGCCACGCCGCCGGCACATCGACTCCCTGGACCTCCCCATTGCCGTCACCTCCTCCCGCTTCGTCTCCCTCCTCTCTGCTTCCCCTGCTCCTTCCCCGCTATGCTGCTCTGCTCTCCCACAATGCGGACGAGTACGGTCGAGGCCGTCGTGCCTCCAGTCACCCTTGTCGTCGAGGCCGAGGCCGTCAACAAGAGGCTCGACACCGAATCGGTGCCTACAGCTGCGACTCCGTCGGAGCCACTGCCTGACGCTCGCCCACCACCACCATCGTGCTACCCGCAGAGGGAGCGTCACGCCACCGCCGCACAACTTCACCTCGCCATACACCCCTGCCATGCTCTACCACTCGCCACTGCCCAGCACGCTACCTCCTCGCCTCCGCCTTGCTTTCTCTCTCTACTCGCTGGTTGACCACATGCACTGGGGACGAATACGGAACCGACGGATGAAGGCATCCAGCCTCACCATGTCACGTGAAGCGATAGGAGCATGGCTCCACCCTCCCTCATTCTAGTGAACCCGATTCATAGAGAATACAGGAAGGAGGCAGGCAGGTTCACAAATCGACGCATAGTCCCACGTTGCTGGCTGGCTGGATAATAGGCTGGACCCACGTGTCAGTCATACACGGAGAAGTCGAAAACTATTCTTCATGTATGGAAAAATTCCCATAAAATTCCTAAGTAAACTAGGTACGCTCTATATTCTAATCCTACCCATACAGTTCCACTTCGTTTGCGGATACCTAACCCCAGAATTAGTTCCCAAAATTATATTCCGTATATTAATTCATATTAAGTCCACGATTAATCATATCTTTTCCATCCTAACTCCGTATCACTTAACTCTTCCACCAAAATTCTCCTAAAATCAAGCTCTATTTATTCATACCATTTGTTTCATTATTTGGTGCCTATTTAATTCTAGGTTTGTTTGCTTTCGTTTTATATAAAATAAATATGTGTCCACACATATATGGATATGCCCGTATACACTAGAGTATACGCCTATCTATGGCTAACTTATTCCTCCCACTCCTCTAACCCATCTAAACCGAGGCACGTACATATGCATGTGCGTATGTGTTTGGAACCTTGTGGACCTGCAAATGCCGATTAGGCCATCTACGATGACTTGGTCAGGCTATCTCCTTTCAAGTTCACGTAGTAGTGATAGGCTTATCTAATGATCCATCACCTCTATCTTGTTTGATTATGCTTGTATGTCTTGCTTGTTGTTTTTCTTTTGTGTGTAAACGCTGGTGGAGCGTAGGATAGAAGACGTGGAGAACCCAAAGGACCATAGAAGCACTACTACACAAGGATGAAGAAGCCAGATGCATCGGAATCGGAACCTCGGATGTGCTCGTCATCGAATAGAGGCAAGTTCTAATTCCCACCTTTCCCCTACATTATCATGCGTTAATTACTCTCTGTCTACCCCCTTTATATTTTGCTAGCCTCCACCATAAACGCACCATACTCTGTCCTACCAATTAACAATCTTAACATATATACTACTCAAAATCCTCATTTATATATTAACACAGATTTATGATAAATTGTGAGAATTGTTTATGATTTATATATGTGATTGGTTACCTTGATGTGATATGAGTATTGTGAACTTGAGGATGGTAACTATCGAAATTAAGCTGGTAAAATTGGACTAAACCTCGACAGGAGGCGAGTGGGGGTAATTCATGTGATATGGGTTACTTTGGCAGGATAGGCGCCTGTGTGGGATCCTGTTGGGAGATACTCGCCTCGGTCACATAAGGACCGGTTCATTTGCCATCTCGCCTAGCCAGAATTTCGTACAGCCACATGTCTATATGGGTAGACTTGATCTCACACCCCGTTAGATGGAAGTATAACTTCCGCTAGGAGGCCGGAGTGGCAACGGACTAACAGGAGAGGACACGGCTGTTGTGTGATCTACCGTTGTCTGATCGGCATGGTTGCTATGTGGTCTTCCATGTAAAACTTATTGTTGTGCCGTGTGCGAGCACCCTTTTTATTTAATCTGGATGCTATGTGATCATCCAACCACTTTGTATTTTAGGATGCTGTGTGATCATCCTGATACTTGTGGGTTCCGATCCCTGAGTAGTCCGTGGTGGAATTATATGGAAATCTAAGGTAGCGCCCTCTCGGGTACGAGGTCTCGTTAGGCCTGTCTAAGCCATGACGATGGTGTCGACTACGCCTATCATGTGGGGAAATTTGTACACCTCTGCAGAGTTTTACTGAATCTATTTGAATAGCCACGCCCTTGGAATGGAGAACCGCTGGGATGAGGTCCAAATGATTAGACTTCCACAACTATGATGATCTGGTAAGACGTATTTATAATTTGGTAACCTATAACTAATCCGGTAACTGGTGAGGATGGTGATACCCTACCAGGGCCCAACCTATCTTTATAGTTACTTTATCATAATACCTTTACCTCCACCTACACCACTAACCACCTTCACATATAGCCGTCCCATCCACCTCCTTTCACCCAAGGTTAGGGCTTGCTGAGTACTTTATGTACTCAACCCCTCTCTATTTTATGTTTTTTTAGGAGTGAAGCTACAAAAGAGCACACGAGGATGGAGCTACCGAGGAATACAAAAGGATAGGACAACTGGATTCTACATGAAGACGGAGCCGTACGACCACACGAAGGAGCTGCTCGAAGACTACCACGACAAGGATGTAGAGTTACGCATAAGGCTAGGGTTGCATCCGCACTCCAAGTTGCCTGTAGGAATGGAACCACAACATCATAAGACCGCTGTAGTAGAAACTCTGATGTTTATTGAAAGGCCAACGGCCCAAGCTATGTAAACACATGAACCTTGTAACATGTTTTCCCCTAGATTAATAAAAGTATGGTTTTGGATATCAATCTTGTCTCAGTTGTGCGTATCACCTACTGATCTTGGGAGTGATATATAATGCACAGTGGACCCTAAAAATTAGGGGCCGACAGGAGGTGGAGGTGAAGGGGGCGGTGATGGAGTAAGGAGTTTGAGTGGGGACGCCCGCGGTCACCACACGTGGATCCCAAGCTGTCACCAAACCAACCCTGGAACCATCAGCAGGAGCGTAGGCGAAATCGGTGAGGTTAGAGGAGAGGAAGGATTTGCTTTTGCTCGCATCGATGTGCTGAAGCTTTGTCTCCTGGATACACACGATGTGAGGGTGCGAGACGGAAATGGCGTCCCGACAAGCATCGCATTTCGGGACCTGGCCGAGGCCACGCACGTTCCAAGACAGAAGAGAGTAAGCAAACTTGTTTTGATTCATTGGCGCACGGTTACAGCTCCATAACAACGAGAGAAAACTGGGGTGACAACAGGGAAGGAAAAGGAAGAACAGAAAAAGGACCCCATGGCTTGAGTACAAAAGTTTCCACACCCACGGTCACAGCCGGAGTTGGTGGAGGTGAAGCCGTTGATGGGGGGGAGCTAAGGTGCGCGGAGTACTGCCCCCTATTGTGGAATGCAAAAGGCAAGGGCGAGCCGGTGCAACGGGCGATCATGGAGCCACTTCGGGGCTCCTCATGACCAGCGCCCCGGTAGCGACGTCCGTGGCGCGTGCTCCAGAGCAACTGGCGCCAGCCGCCTTGGCCAGGCGCTTGATGTCCAGCGCGCCCAGGGCGGTCTTGCGCTTGAGCAGCTTGAGCCCCCTGACCTGCTTCTTGAGCGCGGAGGAGCAGGAGGCCAGGCTCTCCGGAGCGCCTTGAGCCTAGACGCCTTGGCCACCGCTGGAATGAAGTTCGTCGGCTCCCTCTCAGCGAGCCGCACGCTGCTACGGCGCGCGGCCGAAGGAGCGAGGCGATGCCGCCGGTACGCCCGGCGGGCGCCCGAGCCGGCTCGGCGACGGGCGACGGAGGAGGAGTGGGAGGGACTGGAGGCTCCGCGTGCCACGGGAGGGCGAGAGGAGCAGCCGGGGCCGCCCTGGTCCTGTCAATGGAAACAGAGAACGCGGCGTTGAGGAAAGAGCGCCAAAAATTCGGAGGAAAAGGAGAGAAGGAGTGAAGGACCAACCCCATCAGGTAGTAGCCGAACACGGGGTAGTAGGCCGGCCCACCACCCGGCCCAGCATGGCCCACGACCGCTCTAGGGAGGACCGGGCCAACCGGGTCGGCGGCGGGCCGGGCCGATGAACGGAGGTGGAGGAGCGTTCCCGCCATTTCCACGGGGTGGACGCGGGGAAGACGGGTGCAAGTTGCCCCTCTCATCGAGCTGCTCCTCGCGCGGCCGGATGCGGAGGACGGTGATCGGGAACTCCGGTGCCGAGGGAGCACCCGTCCTCACCGCGCCCGGGGTTCCCCCGGCTTCTCGCGCGCCTTGATGCCGTCCGGCTGTCGCGGGCAACCACAACGCGCGGGCGGGCGGTCATCATCCATCACGCACTCGGGGTCGATGTCGACCACGGTGCCCAGCCGGCGGAAGGCCACCGCGATCCCAGGGGCATCCCAGTGCTCCCCCGGGAAACCAGTCATCGAGAGGGCCGCCAGCCAGTGCTGGTTGAGGTTGAAGTGGTTCGGGGCCTCCTCCGCCCGTTCCACCTCGACGTGGACCCCCTCGTCTTGGAGCGGGTTCGGGTTGGCGGCTAACGTCGCGGTCCGCCCGGAGTCGAACTTGAGGAGGCCGTGTCCGCGGCGAGGAGGGGACGAGGCGGAAGTGAAGGTTGGGGGCGACGGAGTAGACCGCCGCTCTGATGAAGGTGGAGTTCCCCTCGGCAGGGCCACCCTCGCCGATGATCACGAAGGCGCTCTTCCACACCCGCTCCATGTTGCCCTCCGGCATCCACAGCGGCTCCTCCTCCGAGTCGTCTTCTGACGAGTCCGTTTCCGTGGCGCGGAAGGGGGACCCGTCCGGGTCGACCTCCTCCTCGGACTCACTCTGGATGGTGCCCGAGGAGGGGGCATCCTCGGCATACTCGTCGATGCGGTCGTCGTCGCGGCCAGCGGCTGCCGGTGGAGGCAACGTGGGTGGCGGGAGGGGGAGGCGAGCGGCGTTGGTGGGCACCGCCGGTGGAGCAGTGACGGCGGAGGATGGAGGGGACAGGACCGAGGTGGGTGAGCGGGAGGAGGAGGCGATGGAGATGGAGGGGGTGGCGGGAGGAGGGGTGAAGGAGAGGGAAGGGAACGCGAACGCCGCGGCCATCTCCCGGGCCGGGCGAGCGTACGCCGGCCAAGGAGTGGCCGGGTGGGGAGTTCGGGAGGTGCGGCGGCGGTGCATCGCCATGTGCCCTTCGATGCCGCACTTCCTACGGCGGACGGCTCGTGGTAGTCTTTGATGAGGTGGTCTCGAGCGAAGCGGCGGAGGCAAGAGCCGGGGGTGATGGTGAAGCGGCGGGCGGTGGGGGTTTTAAAGGCTGGGGTTTTGTGGGGGAGAGAAGGGCGGCTGGTAGGCGGAGGCCGGAGTAACGCCGGCGTTGGGCTCGAGGCAGTGACCGGTCGCCTCTGGGTTGCCCGCCGAGCTGGGCAAGCTTGCCGCAGAGCTGGGCGTAATAGTGGCGTAAGGTGCCATGATCGTGCCCGTCCCATCCGAAGAGGCTAGAGGGGGGACGTGGCGGGCTGGCAAAGCGCAACGAGGGTGGGAGAGGAGTGATTACGGGTGGGTGGCGGAGGGGTAATGGCAGCACGCGGCTCAACGCCTAAAGCGGTCATGTCGATGTCGGCCACCGTACCCAACGTGGCTGAGGGAGGAGATGGGAGGAGGGGAGGAAGCAAGAAGGAGGTGGAGGATGAGAGGTGCGGGACGTAAGCGGCGCG
Source organism: Themeda triandra (assembly GCA_018135685.1). Taxonomy (NCBI): domain Eukaryota; kingdom Viridiplantae; phylum Streptophyta; class Magnoliopsida; order Poales; family Poaceae; genus Themeda; species Themeda triandra. The sequence goes on along the minus strand of JAENPR010000006.1, from coordinate 1,338,634 downwards.
CCTGCCGCGAATCCTGGCGGAAAGAGATTTGGGCAGGGGTGCAATCGATTGCTTAGCAGTTAATGCATCCAGCTGCCTCTGAGCCACGGCGCTGAGCCGTTCGGCTTCGTTGACCGCGTCACCCTTGCCAACGTGGACACGAAGTTTGAACTTCCCCCCATCTAACGGTCCTTTCATGGTGATCACGGCGGCGACCGAGGTATTGGCCACCTCGACGGTGAAGAGGAACGGCGAGACCACACGAGCCCTAAAGCGGGCCGGCGGGGGCCGCGAGGAGTAAGGAGAGAACGTTGCTGACTTGGAACCGATTAAGCCTAACCGGGTCGACGGGGTGACCCGGACCACGGCGACGGAGGGGAGCCGACGCCCCATCAGCATGGGCGCGGCGGTGACGAAGATGTTATGGAGGAGGAGTTCTTGGAAGAGGGTGCCGGGGCGAGGAGCTAGAACCGAGGAGCATACCTGGTCGTGGAGATGGCGGACGTCGGTCGGCGGCGGCACCTCTGCTTGGGAGCTGTGGCTTGAATTGCCCTCCGATGGTCCTCCGTGCTGCTTCGGGCGCCGGCGTCCGAGACGAGGGGCGCGGCGGGCTGGTGTGGGGCTGGGGTAGGCTGGTTGGGAGGAGGAGGCGGTGGCGGCGGGCATGGTGGCGGGCATGGCGGCGGCGGAGGAGGAGGGTCGGGAGGGCTCTCCTCTAACAGAGCCATCCGAAAGCCCTTTCGCTGAGGAAGGTGTTAAGAGAGAGCGCAATAAACAAAAATGTGAAAGAAGATTGGGTGGAGTATCCACAATGCTTAAGACTACAAATTACTGGGGACGAATACGGAACCGACGGATGAAGGCATCCAGCCTCACCATGTCACGTGAAGCGATAGGAGCATGGCTCCACCCTCCCTCATTCTAGTGAACCCGATTCATAGAGAATACAGGAAGGAGGCAGGCAGGTTCACAAATCGACGCATAGTCCCACGTTGCTGGCTGGCTGGATAATAGGCTGGACCCACGTGTCAGTCATACACGGAGAAGTCGAAAACTATTCTTCATGTATGGAAAAATTCCCATAAAATTCCTAAGTAAACTAGGTACGCTCTATATTCTAATCCTACCCATACAGTTCCACTTCGTTTGCGGATACCTAACCCCAGAATTAGTTCCCAAAATTATATTCCGTATATTAATTCATATTAAGTCCACGATTAATCATATCTTTTCCATCCTAACTCCGTATCACTTAACTCTTCCACCAAAATTCTCCTAAAATCAAGCTCTATTTATTCATACCATTTGTTTCATTATTTGGTGCCTATTTAATTCTAGGTTTGTTTGCTTTCGTTTTATATAAAATAAATATGTGTCCACACATATATGGATATGCCCGTATACACTAGAGTATACGCCTATCTATGGCTAACTTATTCCTCCCACTCCTCTAACCCATCTAACCCGAGGCACGTACATATGCATGTGCGTATGTGTTTGGAACCTTGTGGACCCGCAAATGCCGATTAGGCCATCTACGATGACTTGGTCGCTATCTCCTTTCAAGTTCACGTAGTAGTGATAGGCTTATCTAATGATCCATCACCTCTATCTTGTTTGATTATGCTTGTATGTCTTGCTTGTTGTTTTTCTTTTGTGTGTAAACGCTGGTGGAGCGTAGGATAGAAGACGTGGAGAACCCAAAGGACCATAGAAGCACTACTACACAAGGATGAAGAAGCCAGATGCATCGGAATCGGAACCTCGGATGTGCTCGTCATCGAATAGAGGCAAGTTCTAATTCCCACCTTTCCCCTACATTATCATCCGTTAATTACTCTCTGTCTACCCCCTTTATATTTTGCTAGCCTCCACCATAAACGCACCATACTCTGTCCTACCAATTAACAATCTTAACATATATACTACTCAAAATCCTCATTTATATATTAACACAGATTTATGATAAATTGTGAGAATTGTTTATGATTTATATATGTGATTGGTTACCTTGATGTGATATGAGTATTGTGAACTTGAGGATGATAACTATCGAAATTAAGCTGGTAAAATTGGACTAAACCTCGACGGGAGGCGAGTGGGGGTAATTCATGTGATATGGGTTACTTTGGCGGGATAGGCGCTTGTGTGGGATCCCGTTGGGAGATACTCGCCTCGGTCACATAAGGACCGGTTCATTTGCCATCTCGCCTAGCCGAATTTCGTACAGCCACATGTCTATATGGGTAGACTTGATCTCACACCCCGTTAGATGGAAGTATAACTTCCGCTAGGAGGCCGGAGTGGCAACGGACTAACAGGAGAGGACACGGTTGTTGTGTGATCTACCATTGTCTGATCGGCATGGTTGCTATGTGGTCTTCCATGTAAAACTTATTGTTGTGCCGTGTGCGAGCACCCTTTTTATTTAATCTGGATGCTATGTGATCATCCAACCACTTTGTATTTTAGGATGCTGTGTGATCATCCTGATGCTTGTGGGTTCCGATCCCTGAGTAGTCCGTGGTGGAATTATATGGAAATCTAAGGTAGCGCCCTCTCGGGTACGAGGTCTCGTTAGGCCTGTCTAAGCCATGACGATGGTGTCGACTACGCCTATCATGTGGGGAAATTTGTACACCTCTGCAGAGTTTTACTGAATCTATTTGAATAGCCACGCCCTTGGAATGGAGAACCGCTGGGATGAGGTCCAAATGATTAGACTTCCACAACTATGATGATCTCGGTAAGACGTATTTATAATTTGGTAACCTATAACTAATCCGGTAACCGGTGAGGATGGTGATACCCTACCAGGGCCCAACTTATCTTTATAGTTACTTTATCATAATACCTTTACCTCCACCTACACCACTAACCACCTTCACATATAGCCGTCCCATCCACCTCCTTTCACCCAAGGTTAGGGCTTGCCGAGTACTTTATGTACTCAACCCCTCTCTATTTTATGTTTTTTAGGAGTGAAGCTACAAAAGAGCACACGAGGATGGAGCTACCGAGGAATACAAAAGGATAGGACAACTGGATTCTACATGAAGACGGAGCCGTACGACCACACGAAGGAGCTGCTCGAAGACTACCACGACAAGGATGTAGAGTTACGCATAAGGCTAGGGTTGCATCCGCACTCCAAGTTGCCTGTAGGAATGGAACCACAACATCATAAGACCGTTGTAGTAGAAACTCTGATGTTTATTGAAAGGCCAACGGCCCAAGCTATGTAAACACATGAACCTTGTAACATGTTTTCCCCTAGATTAATAAAAGTATGGTTTTGGATATCAATCTTGTCTCAGTTGTGCGTATCACCTACTGATCTTGGGAGTGATATATAATGCACAGTGGACCCTAAAAATTAGGGGCCGACAGGAGGTGGAGGTGAAGGGGGCGGTGATGGAGTAAGGAGTTTGAGTGGGGACGCCCGCGGTCACCACACGTGGATCCCAAGCTGTCACCATACCACCCCTGGAACCATCAGCAGGAGCGTAGGCGAAATCGGTGAGGTTAGAGGAGAGGAAGGATTTGCTTTTGCTCGCATCGATGTGCTGAAGCTTTGTCTCCTGGATACACACGATGTGAGGGTGCGAGACGGAAATGGCGTCCCGACAAGCATCGCATTTCGGGACCTGGCCGAGGCCACGCACGTTCCAAGACAGAAGAGAGTAAGCAAACTTGTTTTGATTCATTGGCGCACGGTTACAGCTCCATAACAACGAGAGAAAACTGGGGTGACAACAGGGAAGGAAAAGGAAGAACAGAAAAAGGACCCCATGGCTTGAGTACAAAAGTTTCCACACCCACGGTCACAGCCGGAGTTGGTGGAGGTGAAGCCGTTGATGCGGGGAGCTAAGGTGCGCGGAGTACTGCCCCCTATTGTGGAATGCAAAAGGCAAGGGCGAGCCGGTGCAACGGGCGATCATGGAGCCACTTCGGGGCTCCTCATGACCAGCGCCCCGGTAGCGACGTCCGTGGCGCGTGCTCCAGAGCAACTGGCGCCAGCCGCCTTGGCCAGGCGCTTGATGTCCAGCGCGCCCAGGGCGGTCTTGCGCTTGAGCAGCTTGAGCCCCCTGACCTGCTTCTTGAGCGCGGAGGAGCAGGAGGCCAGGCTCTCCGGAGCGCCTTGAGCCTAGACGCCTTGGCCACCGCTGGAATGAAGTTCGTCGGCTCCCTCTCAGCGAGCCGCACGCTGCTACGGCGCGCGGCCGAAGGAGCGAGGCGACGCTGCCGGGTACGCCTGGCTGGCGCCCGAGCCGGCTCGACAGGCGACGGAGGAGGAGTGGGAGGGACTGGAGGCTCCGCGTGCCACGGGAGGGCGAGAGGAGCAGCCGGGGCCGCCCTGGTCCTGTCAATGGAAACAGAGAACGCGGCGTTGAGGAAAGAGCGCCAAAAATTCGGAGGAAAAGGAGAGAAGGAGTGAAGGACCAACCCCATCAGGTAGTAGCCGAACACGGGGTAGTAGGCCGGCCCACCACCCGGCCCAGCATGGCCCACGACCGCTCTAGGGAGGACCGGGCCAACCGGGTCGGCAGCAGGAGCTGGGCCGATGAACGGAGGTGGAGGAGCGTTCCCGCCATTTCCACGGGGTGGACGCGGGAAGACGGGGTGCAAGTTGCCCCTCTCATCGAGCTGCTCCTCGCGCGGCCAGATGCGGAGGACGGTGATCGGGAACCTGGTGCCGAGGGAGCACCCGTCCTCACCGCGCCCGGGGTTCCCCAGCTTCTCGCGCGCCTTGATGCCGTCCGGCCTGTCGCGGGCAACCACAACGCGCAGGGCGGAGCAGTCATCATCCATCACGCACTCGGGGTCGATGTCGACCACGGTGCCCAGCCGGCGGAAGGCCACCGCGATCCCAGGGGCATCCCAGTGCTCCCCCGGGAAACCCGTCATCGAGAGGGCCGCCAGCCAGTGCTGGTTGAGGTTGAAGTGGTTCGGGGCCTCCTCCGCCCGTTCCACCTCGACGTGGACCCCCTCGTGCTGGAGCGGGTTCAGGTTGGCGACTGCGTCGCGGTCCGCCCTGGAGTCGAACTTGAGGAGGCCGTGTCCGCGGCAGGAGGGGACGAGGCGGAAGTGAAGGTTGGGGGCGACGGAGTAGACCGCCGCTCTGATGAAGGTGGAGTTCCCCTCGGCAGGGCCACCCTCGCCGATGATCACGAAGGCGCTCTTCCACACCCGCTCCATGTTGCCCTCCGGCATCCACAGCGGCTCCTCCTCCGAGTCGTCTTCCGACGAGTCCGTTTCCGTGGCGCGGAAGGGGGACCCGTCCGAGTCGACCTCCTCCTCGGACTCACTCTGGATGGTGCCCGAGGAGGGGGCATCCTCGGCATACTCGTCGATGCGGTCGTCGTCGCGGCCAGCGGCTGCCGGTGGAGGCAACGTGGGTGGCGGGAGGGGGAGGCGAGCGGCGTTGGTGGGCACCGCCGGTGGAGCAGTGACGGCGGAGGATGGAGGGGACAGGACCGAGGTGGGTGAGCGGGAGGAGGAGGCGATGGAGATGGAGGGGGTGGCGGGAGGAGGGGTGAAGGAGAGGGAAGGGAACGCGAACGCCGCGGCCATCTCCCGGGCCGGGCGAGCGTACGCCGGCCAAGGAGTGGCCGGGTGGGGAGTTCAGGTGGTGCAGCGGCAGTGCATCGCCATGTGCCCTTCGATGCCGCACTTCCTACAGCGGACTGGCTCGTGGTAGTCTTTGATGAGGTGGTCTCGAGCGAAGCAGCGGAGGCAAGAGCCAGGGGTGATGGTGAAGCGGCGGGCGGTGGGGGGTTTTAAAGGCTGGGGTTTTGTGGGGGAGAGAAGGGCGGCCTGGTAGCTGGAGGCCGGAGTAACGCCGGCGTTGGGCTCGAGGCAGTGACCGGTCGCCTCTGGGTTGCCCGCCGAGCTGGGCAAGCCTGCCGCAGAGCTGGGCGTAATAGTGGCGTAAGGTGCCATGATCGTGCCCGTCCCATCCGAAGAGGCTAGAGGGGGGACGTGGCGGGCTGGCAAAGCGCAACGAGGGTGGGAGAGGAGTGATTACGGGTGGGTGGCGGAGGGGTAATGGCAGCACGCGGCTCAACGCCTAAAGCGGTCATGTCGATGTCGGCCACCGTACCCAACGTGGCCGAGGAGGAGATGGGAGGAGGGGAGGAAGCAAGAAGGAGGTGGAGGATGAGAGGTGCGGGACGTAAGCGGCGCGCCTGCCGCGAATCCTGGCGGAAAGAGATTTGGGCAGGGGTGCAATCGATTGCTTAGCAGTTAATGCATCCAACTGCCTCTGAGCCACGGCGCTGAGCCGTTCGGCTTCGTTGACCGCGTCACCCTTGCCAACGTGGACACGAAGTTTGAACTTCCCCCCATCTAACGGTCCTTTCATGGTGATCACGGCGGCGACCGAGGTATTGGCCACCTCGACGGTGAAGAGGAACGGCGAGACCACACGAGCCCTAAGGCGAACTGGCGGGGCCGCGAGGAGTAAGGTGAGAACGTTGCTGACTTGGAACCGATTAAGCCTAACCGGGTCGACGGGGGTGACCCAGACCACGGCGACGGAGGGGAGCCGACGCCCCATCAGCATGGGCGCGGCGGTGACGAAGATGTTATGGAGGAGGAGTTCTTGGAAGAGGGTGCCGGGGCGAGGAGCTAGAACCGAGGAGCATACCTGGTCGTGGAGATGGCGGACGTCGGTCGGCGGCGGCACCTCTGCTTGGGAGCTGTGGCTTGAATTGCCCTCCGATGGTCCTCCGTGCTGCTTCGGGGCGCCGGCGTCCGAGACGAGGGGCGCGGCGGGTTGGTGTGGGGCTGGGGTAGGCTGGTTGGGAGGAGGAGGCGGTGGCGGCGGGCATGGTGGCGGGCATGGCGGCGGAGGAGGAGGGTCGGGAGGGCTCTCCTCTAACAGAGCCATCCGAAAGCCCTTTCGCTGAGGAAGGTGTTAAGAGAGAGCGCAATAAACAAAAATGTGAAAGAAGATTGGGTGGAGTATCCACAATGCTTAAGACTACAAATTACCAATGTAGCACTTTTTGGGCTCATATACAAGGAGCATGATAGCCAACAATATCGCACTTGCTTAATGCCTTACTACGCATATATACACATGCTCTGCGAAAGCTTCGTTTCCAGAAGGACATCTGTTTTCTTAGGATTTACAATATACGTACAGTAGACGAGTGAATGGACAGTTACAGTGGCACTATGCAAAATCCATAGCCTATCGCTTTATCTCATGGAAAAACCACATAAGATATATGGGATAGAGATTAACACCAGAAGATGTGACCCCGGCCATCACCTCATCACAGACGACAAATGATGGATGCTTTGTAATAATTAGATGAAACCATAAAGAATTACTGATCTACTATATGAAGTAATATGTATTGATCCTCTCGCACCATCACTTGGGCGTGCAGAGTCGAATAAAAATAGTATAAAACCCAATGAGACTAAGAGTCTAAGACGTACGTAGCTAAAATGTTTTAGCAGTGCAAGTAGTTGAGAAACTGGAAACACTGGATTGAAAACCTGACAAACATCGATGAATGAATCAAAGGGTAACAGCACTATTGAAGGTTGGCACCCAAGACGAAAGGTCCACCTCGTAGGGACAATACACTTGTGCGAATAACATCCGACGATCTGAGAAGCATCTGACGATCTTCTTGGAGTGCAGATCCAGCCAGAGCAAACAGAAGCCATCAATTCGAAGGAGCACGACGCCGCTCTTCTCACCAAACCACAATAGCTCAGGGACATGCTTCTTCCTATTCCCCAACCTCTTCTCCCTTTCGACCAGCTCGGCCAGGCCATCATCATTGAATTGCATGATCGTCTCGTTCTCAATTACCACCTGTGGTTGTGGCTTCCACATCCTTGTGTGCTTCGATTGCTCCCAGGAGGATATATTTTCACTGTCAGCGATGAGCACGACAGGGTTCCCGTTTGCCGAAGCCGTCGCCAAGAGGTAGCGACGTCTCTCGTTGTATGGATGGTTCTTGCCGTCGCCGGGGAAGCTCGCCGGGAGAGATGTCACGTTCACCCGAGCCGCCCCCACATGGAGGATGAGCATGTAGTTCCCGCTGTCGGTCATGCACAGCCAGTGAACGACGTCGCCGACGACCAGTGGCCTTTGGTACTGGTATCTGCTCCCGTGTAGGTCAGGAGTCGAAATCTCCGTGAGGGGGGACCATGCGCCGTGCTCCGACGAGAAGGTGTGCACCAGCAGGCGACGGTAAGTACGGTACTGTGATAGCTCTAGCTTTGCCTTGAGCACTTGGAAAGGCCGGCCGACGGCAGCGCTTTCTCCTCCCTCGTCGTCTTTGTTGCCGACGAGCAGCACAAGTACGCCTGTATCCCAGACAGGACCCGGGAACGCTGGTTCCGGCGGGAGGATCAGGCGGCGACGGGTGGCCGGGTTGCACACGAGCAGCTGCCACTGCTGCTTGTTATCCTGAGTCGTCGTCTTGGCGTGAACGAGGACGAGGCCGCCGCGCGAGTCCACGGGCACGACGGCGTTCTTCTGCGCCTTGTCGGCCCCAGCGAAGCTGGCCTTGACGAGACGGGTGGCGTCCGCCGCGGCAGCAGTATCCACCATGTACAAGTCGATGTCCATCCTGCAGATGTCGGTCTTGATCCCCGTCAGGTGGCCGCGCAGGAGAGGGAGGACGAACCTCTCCGTGTCGCGGAGGCGGAGGCGGCCGAGGAGGCTGGGGTCCTTGGCGATGCGGCGGCGCGCGTCCCTGCACGTAGCCGCGCACCGCACGAGGGTGGCCGGGTCCGAGCACGCCGCGATCTGCGCGATGACGTCGAGCGGCAGCCACGCCGCTTTCTGACGGTGTCCCCGCCGCGCTCCCCTGCCTGGGTGCTGTGCGCGCGAGACGTCGGCGTCGCCGCCGCCGCCGCCGCCCGCCATGGGGTTGGATTCGTGGAAGACGGTTTCGGATTTGTGTGGATCGTGGTTTGGGTTCGGCGCTCGCGGCCGTAATGACCAAGGGCGCCGTCACGCGCAAGTTGGATCTGGCTAATTTGGGCCGCGCCTGCGACACCTTCAGGCCTGCCTAATATTCTTTTTGTTTTTGAGAATAAATCCTGAGCAAAAAAATGTAAACATACATATTCCCGTAAAAAATAGCCAACATACATGTAAACGTGTTTACGTAAACACTGCTTGTGTGGATGCATCGTTTTAGACCATACATGATGCTGCTGTGTTTGATGACTGCAACCCAATCATGGATTGGTTGGTCAACTCTAGGAGTGAGTCTCCTACTCTTGATGAAAATGTTGATGGTGAGGATGAATTTGCCAACCCTAGTAGATTTATCATAGAGGAAATGGGGCTTAGTGATAAAGAGGTGGCTTTACTCAAGGAAACTTATTTTCCCAAACATGTTAGTAAAAAAAAGAAGGATACACTTTGATGAAGAAGAAAGCGCTGAGGATATTGAATCAGATTCTGATCAAGGTCGTAGCCCAATATATGTTGAATCAGGGGACAGTGACTCCCTTGAGAGTGAAGGTGAAATTGCCTTTCTGGTCTGTTAAATACTTGGTTTGCTGTTTTTTTTTTCTGCTCAATAATTGGCTAATTTTTCAGCTCCCATGAGTGAAGGTGATGATGCTGTTGGTGGAATTTCTGAAAAGGTTAAAGGAGGTAGTGGTGGTGAAGGTACCACAAAAGCACAACCAGCCTCTCCTCTTCGTCCGAGATCGAAAAGGTTGAAGAAAATTCCTGTTAAGAACTTGTACTAGTCTAGAGGTTAGTTGCATTTCTTCCCCTTCTATCATTTTGGTAGCTGAATGTCTACTTGGCCCATTTTGGTCTGTGAATTCTAACATATTATTTCTCAAAATTGTAGTGATTTGGCATGGAAGTACTATGGGATATGGACTGATTTATGACTAGATTTTGTCATTTTGGTGCTGCTTGTTATATTTTGGATCGTGCACTGATTGTCTGATTCTATGTAATATTTGGTACTATGGTGGATTTTGTAATATTTAGGACTGCACTATTGTTTTTGGACTGAATCTATCTATGTAGTGGCTGATGTTGTAGGTGATCTTTATGCAATATTTGGAACAATGAACTAGTTATGTAATGATATTTGGGACTTTAATTATGTTTGTGTGTGTGCTAAAAGCACTATTCGTACTATTATATCATTAAATTGGTAGTTTATAGTATGGGTTTATTTGCTTTTTTTATCTAAAATGATATAGAAATGATGTACATGATTTTCTGAACAAAAAGAACTAATTTTTTTGTCCGGAATTTTTTTTGTATCGCTGATAAATTTCCGATATACCCGATATTCCCGCTTATCGGTGACCACCGAGATTTTAAAAATACCGATAGAAAAAACACAGATCTACACCCATAGCTACATATGTCTAGAACAACAAATAAAACAGTGAAGCCTAGAGTTTGAGCTGACGGATCAGCAAATTCCTTTGCACCGATGAGCGACGACGGCGCAATCAGCGCACAGGCTCTCGTGGGGTGATTCAACCGCGCTTTGCCAGATGCGCAGGGTTGCGTGGTTTTAGGACATGTTTTTTTTTCGAAAACACGCTGATGCGCGATTTGCTTTAAGGGAAAAAGGAGTTTGTTACATGGCTCGGCACGTTCATGAGCGAGATGCCATAGAACGTGACGAGCAAGCACACTACACAAGGCACCGGCTGAAACGGTGGAGCGAACGGGTTTTAGGACATGTTTAGTCGTTGGTGTCTAATAAGAGTAATAAGTTTGCTGGCATCATATCAGAGATACGTACCTCAGCATTCGGGGATGAAATCATATCAGATCACACGGATAGTAATCACCCAATTTGACTAATGACTTATAACTAATATATCTCGTTTCCACTGGTCTTTGCTGAATATGGTAGTATCTAGCTAGGCTTTGGTTGTCTTCGGAATGTGTTGCAAAGTCTGAATTTGGTACAGTATATTACCATTTAATTTTACACTACTCACGGTAAAATTTTAGGTTATTGCTGAAATTACCAAGTTGTTTCAGACTGGCAAAACGCAAAACCTACCAAGTGGTAAGTTTTAAAGCCTTTGCAAAATTTATCAAGTGAATAATTTTCATACAGTACGTGCACCAGATGAAATGTACACTGTCTTGGTCAAAGATGAGTTTCATGGTGCGTTTGGTTTGTAACCGCTGCATGCCGCAGCTCATCTAAGGCGGCGCCAAAACTTCGGCGCCAGATTTGTTCGCCGCAGGCGTGAAAATTGAACTGGCGAGCCATCAAAATGATTGTATTTCCGTGAGTGTTTCCTGTCTGGTTGTGGTAATAGCCCTGTTACCCAGCCTTAATCTGTCGCCATGAACGACATGGACAATGTACACGAGTGCAATGTGCCAGTTGAGAAATCTGAATGTACAGTGGTGTCCAATTGAAAAGGGAAATCGTCATTCACTAAACGGATGCTTTATTTAGATGAAACCTTAATGAACTACTGATCTACTATATATATATGAATGTATGGATGGATCCTCTCTGCAGCCTCACTTGGGTGAGCAGATCCGATCATCTTTGAAAAACAACAAATAATTGAATGGATCAAAAGCTATAGAAATTGAAATACTAGACAAAATGTTTGCCAATAATACAAGCAGTTGAGACATTTTAGAAAAGCAGGCGAACATCGATGCTTGAATCAAAGGCTAACGACACTACTGAAGGTTGGCACCCAAGACGAAAGGTCCATCTCATAGGGACAATAAACTTGTGCGCCATCCATCCGACCATCTGAGGAGTAGCACCTGACGATCTTCTTGGAGTTGAGATCCAGCCAGAGCAAACAGATGTCATGAATCTGAAGGAGCACGGCGCCGCTCCTCTCACCAAACCACAATAGCTCAGGGACATGTTTGTTTCCCCCCACCTCCTCTTCTCCTTGACCAGCTCGGCCAGGCCGTCATCCTTGTACTCAAGGATCGTCTTGTTCTCTATCACCAATTGTGGCTGCGGCTTCCACTTCCTTGTGTGCTTCGACTGCTCCCAAGCGGATACCTTGTCGTTGCCAGCGACGAGTACGATCGGGTTCCCGCCTGCCGTTGCCGTCGCTACGAGGTACTGGTATCTCTTGTCGAATGTATCGATCCTGTCATCGCGGGGGAAGCTTGCCTGGAGAGATGTCACGTTCACCCGCGCCACTCCAACGTGGAGCGTCAGCATGTAGCTCCCGCTGTCGGTCAGGCACAGCCAGTGAACGACATCACCAACGACCAGTGGCATGCGGTGTAGCACTGACTTCCAGCTGTACTCGCACCCGTGCAGGTCAGGAGTCGGGATCTCTATTAGCGGGGACCATGCACCTTGCTCCGACGAGAAGGTGTGCACAAGCAGGCGACGGTAAGAACGGTACTCTGACAGCACTAACTTTGCCTTGAGCACTTGAAAAGGCCGGCCGACGACGGTGTCGGCACCAGCACCTTCGCCATAGCTGCCGCTAACGAGCAGAACATACTGTACGCTGGCCGTACCCCACTCGTCATCACCCGGGAACGCCGGTTCCGGCGGGAGGGCCAGGAAGCGACGCGTAGCCAGGTTGCACACGGGATTGTGTTCCTGATGCGTGTTATTTTGAGCTGTCGTCGTCGTGGCGCAAACGAGAAGGAGGCCGCCGCGCGAGTCCATTGACACCTCCCTCAGCGTCTGGTCGGCCTTAGTGAACTTGTACTTGACGAGACGGGTGGCGTCCGCCGCGCCGGTGGTATCCACCATATACACGTTGATCTTCTCCTCGTAGTCGTCCTCGTCGTCGGTGTAAGTCATGATCCCGGTCAGGTGGCCGCGCAGGAGAGGGAGGACGAACCGCTCGGTGTTGCGGAGGCGGAGGCGGAGGCGGCCGAGGAGACTAGGGTGCTCCGCGATGCGGCGGCGCGCTTCCCTGCACGTGGCCGCGCAGCGCACGAGGGTGGCCGGGTCGGAGCACGCCGCGATCTCCGCGATGACGTCGAGCGGGAGGCACGCCGCTTGCTGGCGGTGTCCCAACCGCCCATCTTTGCTTGGCTGCTGTGCGCGCGCCGAGACGGAGACGACCTCGCCGCCGCCGCCGCAGCCCGCCATGGGTTGGATCTGGATGGCTTCGTGGAATATGATCGTGTTTTGGGTTTGGCCCGCCGCTCCGGCCGTTATAACGAAGCGATGCCGTCGCGCGCACGTTAGGCTTTGACTTATAATTTGGGTCGCTTCTCCGTTATTAGACGGTATATGCATTTTCTTGTGGGCAACGTATCCTATGCAAACCTACAACGTATCATGTGCAACTAGCTTTGTGTGCAACCTATGCAACCACCAATTAAGGCCACAATATTTAGATCCAATGTCTAAGGTTTTTTTCACTTAAATCCTCCCACCTGAATACGCACGGGTTAGATTCAAACCCCACAGGTGGAGGGGTTTAGGTGAAAAAATCTCAGACGTTAGATCTAAATCTTGTGATCTTAATTGGTGGTTGCATAGGTTGCACACGAAGCTGGATTGCATATGATACGTTGCCATGCAAACCAGACATCCCGTGTAAACTTGTAAACTAACGATCTGAATCCTAGGATTATCATCCGATGACTGTGGAGATATGTGGGTTAATTTTACACTTTAACGCCCGCCTGACTTGTACTAATGGTGGCTCTTTTCCAAAAACCCCCTCCCTCCGTCTCCTCGCTTATCATTCAGTGACCCTAAGAGTTCACAACATCGCTCGCGCCTCAGCGGCCACCGCTCCTCCGAGCTGGAAATCAATCAAATGGCGCTGTCGCCGCTGTGCTCCGCTTCCCCGCGTCCGCTGCGAGCCCCAGGCCAGCGGAAGCCTCCCCCGCCGCGGATGGTCGTCGTGGCCGCGGGCACCCGCGTGAGCGGGGTGGAGGCCCGCGCGTCGCTGGTGCTGGCCCTGGCCTCGCAGGCGCTCTCCGCCTCGCCGACCTCGCCGGCCAGGCCGCCAAGTACGCCCTCCCGTCCCGCCGCTTCCAGCCCCGCACCTTCGAGGAGGCCCTCATGTCCGGTCGGTAGTAAATGAATGAATGAATAGCAACAGCTTGTGCTCCCCAGAATCGTAAATCCTCAGGATGTGACTATGTGAGGCCTCGATTTCTGATTTGGATACATTCGTGTACTTTTTGCAGTGCCTGATCTTGAAACAGTCCCATTCCGCGTCCTGAAGCGCGAAGCAGAGTACGAGATCAGGGAAGTGGAGGTAATCCTGCTAATATGTTTTCGCTTTTCAACCATGGGTTAAAACAAATTTGTGCATGAGTGAAAATGGAACCCACTGGATATGATAATACTATGAGGTTCACTGAATGATAAGTGTGTTTTGTTGTGAACTCTGATCAGTCATTTGGGCTTGCGTTTGTGTTTGGAGTCCAGACGGGGCAAGCGAGGAGACAGAGGGAGGGGGGTTTTAGAAAAGAGCCATGATTAGCACAAGTCAGGCAGGCGTTAAAGTGTAAAATTAACCCACCTCTCTCCACAGTCATCGGATGACAATTCTAGGATCCAGATCGTTAGTTTACAAGTTTACACGGAATGCCTGGTTTACATAGGATTCGTTGCCTTTCTTGTGTTCATCATATATTCTATAATACTTCTGCTTAAGAAAATCTTATTATATTCTATAATTACAGAAAATGTAGGAATATAATTAGTTAAGCATGCAGAAAGGGCTGAAACTTGACCTTGTTCAATCCAACAGATGTGCCTCCTGGAAGATGTTTGCCTCTGTCAATCCTTCCTGGATATCAGACACATCTGGGCCTTATATATAGTGAGCTCCCAGCCAGTTGCCGACCTAAGAATGGCCCTGTTGTGCTGGCCGGTTGATCTGACAAGCGATACAAGATGGCGCCCATTTGCCACTTCCTTGATTTAATTTAAATTACAGTAGTTAACAAGTGTCTTACAGAGGAGACTTTGAATGTTGAGGAGCTTGTGTTAACATGCCATTTGTTTCTACTGCTTGTTCTATCCTCTGCTATGGGGACGGTTCTCTGCATAAGATCGATCGGTATCTCTCTTTATGAATATAGCTTTAACCTTTTGTGATCCTTTGGTTTCCGAAAGTCAATCTGTTGCAACAGGTTTGTGTGACGATCCACGAAGGGATGGTCAGTTAACTGAATGGAATTTGAGGGAGAATTGGAATCCTGGGTTAAAGTAGCAAGAACAGTAGTTTTGACAGGGAACAGAGTAGAGGGTTTGGGTTCAACCGTTCAAGTTCTGTTCTTGGATACCCGATGTCTTATATACGACGCATCCCTGCCACGTCGGCATCGGCCCACATGAATACAGCCTGGAACCGCCTTTTAACAATATCATCAGCGCCCGCTACGGCGCGCTACCTTCACCACCACGGCATCTCACCCCACAGCTTCTGACAGCACGCTGCCTCTCTTCGTTGTTGTCGGATTTCCATCAGACGATGCACCAGTCTCATTCAATCACATGCCTTTTGAGCCAAGAAATTAGCCAACTCTCCGATATCAGGTATAACTATGTTTGTACTCATTGCTCCCAAATATTGAAATTACTGGACCCAATTGAGGAGACATAAGTTGGATCTGGGACGCAATATTGGGTTATCGTTATGCTGGATTGTACTGCATAATTTGCATCTGTTTTCTTTAGATGTTTTATATATGTGTGTTTTTGGTAATATATTTACATATTATTTCTCTTTACTGTTTTTTTTTTGAAAGAACTATTTCTCTTCACTGTCACTGAAATGTTACTTCTCTCTGTAAAACTATAAATGAAACAGATAGCTGCCACTTTAAAGTTGCTCAGTTATGCATTTTTCATTTTTTTTTTCCATCGAGTCTTTAGTTCAAGGTGGGAACAAAATAACTTGGATGTTCTACTATTGAACATGACATAGGAGTGCAAACGATAAACCATCGTGAAATAGGACATCCCTGTGACCATTATTTCGTTTTGATTTTCTTTAGAACATGACAGACACAACTATTTCCATATTTTTAAAGTGGTGGACATATAATCTGAGAACTAAAAAAGAGGTCCCAAGCAAATATGTCAATCATACATGATTCTGTGTAATCAAGAGGAAAAAGTGAACCTAATTGGAGGTGAGGCGAGGCAGGTGGGCAATCATAGAAGATTTTATACAGATATTACCGCCGCTAGAGATGATAGCATCTCCCAACTCACCTCAAGGTTTGGTTGTCGCATCACATGCCGCCAAGGATGCTGAGCAACACGGCAGTGCTATAGTTTCAGTGGCTAGTGCGAATCACCATAGACACTGCCGGGATACCACACAGTTTAACCATGTCTGTATCACCAGCCCTAGCAAACACAAAACAACAAGGAATGTCTGATGTACAAGATCAAACGCTCCTAAACATGCTGTATGAAAAATAGACAAGTTCTCTATATATATCATAAGTTTTAAATGTTGACATAGAGAGCACAACGTATATAAAGGTAACATCAAGATAAACCATTTAAATATGATCAGGTATTTGTGCACGCAAATAAAAATATATTATGTGCAAAAATCACTAAGATATCATCATATATACAGTATGAAATGCAAGATCCAGTCACTGCTGATAAACTCTACTACCCTAACCACACGGCAAGGGGTGCAGAACACACAAGGCTTCATGGCTTCAGCATATTCAGAACTGCATTCACGTCAAGGCATCAAAGCAGCATGTATTTCTCTCTTGCTGCATCTTTGCTATTGCAGACCATCAACGAACTTGCAAGTCTGCGCGTCGTAACCTTGCGGTCGCGTCGTACACCTTCCGGTCCACGAAGATCAGGACTCGAGTGACGTGCAGACGAAGACGACACCGTCGAGGCCGGCGGTGACGTGGACGTCCTCCTCCAGCGGTGGCGTGGACGTCCTCCTCGGAGCACCGAAGATCAGGACTCGAGCGACGCGTAGGACAACGTGGTCAACGTGATCCACGCCGCCGCCAGGAAGCAGCACGCGACGTGAGCGGGCGTTTCAATTTTGAATTTCGTATTGCGTGACTTGTTGCGTGATGTTGCGTGATTTGAGGAACTGACGCGACGATGTGGGTCGAGGGGGAGGCGGGGTGAGAGAGGGTGGGAAGCCTCATCATACATCTAATTATAGCTCTTAGATCTTTTTTACAGATGTTTTAGACCCTTGATTTTGATGAGGAAAAGTTTTGGCAAGTAATCCATTATAGTAGAGACTAGTATAGTGCCCGTGCTAACGCTACGGTTTTTATTTCAGGGATCTTCATAGAAACAAGGACAGATCACGAAATTATATAAACAGATAGTAGTGCCCTTTAAGATCTCAGATGACCCATCAGGTACCTCTCAAACTTAACATCAGATTGTAACGATACAATACCAGCATCCCTCTACCTGAATAAAACAATTTTGTCCGAACAAGCAAGTATACAAAAGTATCATACACGGGACGAGATCAACCGACATGCTAGGCAATCCCTTCGATCATGTTCCTCCATTATCAAGGCTGCATAGTCCTGAGCTTGCTCCTTAAGGCTCAACAATTTATTAGCGGAAGCACTCAACATAATGGGGTCTGCAAACAAAACAATGCATTTTTCAATCCACCATACTTTTTCTGTAACCCAAACAAACAACCTACCTTTCCTATCCGCAGCAGAAGGGACCTCCTCTCCTATCCGCTGTGTTCCTCGCCTTGGAGATAAGAGGGAGAAAGGGATTGAGCCTCCTAACGCCCAAACATTATAGTGTTGTGGTGTAGTGAATGTGGCGCGCTCCATCGTGACCTCACGTTGCCCGGCTTTACGCCCCATCCGTCACGGCCTCCCAACGTCCACAGGCAGCGTGCCCGGCAGCGGCCCCACGCGACCTAGTCTGTCGGGCTCGCATCAACGGCGGCAACTGCACCCCCTCGGTCTCCATCGGCGGTGGGTGTGGTGGGGTGCGCTCGGGCGCTCACGAGATTGGGATCTGGAAGGTGGGAGAACGGTGGCGGGCGGGCGGGATCTCAAAGTAGGCGAGCGGCATGAAGGAGACGGCGATGGGATAACTGCTAGTGTCCTATCTCCTCCTACAATCAGTGTTCTTTTTTATTTTGTGATGTTCCCAGGATTCAAACCCTCACCGCGAAGCTGAGGATGGGTTTTGGTCTAGGCTGTGGGGCAGGGGTAAGGTCACAAGCTTCTTACTCTTTGAGAAGAATTGCATTATAGTAGAGATATGGAATATAGTTGAAGACTATATATGATTACCGTGTTGATCGGTGGCAATCCTTCGCAGTCCCACGACTTGATGAAATTATATACCAGAAAGCCAACTTCCTGAAGAAGATCAGTTGTTTATTTGATGTAGGTATATATGTCATCTATAGAAAATAAATAAGACACCCCTAAAGTACTATACATATACTCTATAGAAAATAATACTTTTTTGAATGCACACTTAAACCAAAGGATGGGTGCTTGTTGGCTACAGTAGTATATATAGACTATTAGTGCAGAAGAAGGTAATAGCTGCGAGTCCATGTTTGACAAAAAAGTAAATTTCTTTCAATTTCCATCCCACACAATTTCTTTCAATTTCCATCCCACACATGTTAAATCGTTCTTCCATATTTTGTTATTTAGATGCTCAGATATCTGCTTCTGGCGGATGGCCTACTAATGAAAAATTTGTAAAGCGCAGTTCAATACTAATGCTAAAAGCTAACAGATCGAGTTACAACAGTACATTAGTAGTGTGCCATCATTCAAAGACTTTTACCATCAAGATTCACTTAGAGAGACTCTACAATCTTATTTAGTGAATAAATCAAATATTTGTTTGGCCGAAGCCATATGCAACCAGCACACTTGATTCTGGAAATAGTTAGTAGAGAAGTGTCCTGGTTTGAAAACTTACCTGATTTTAGAAGTTAAAACTCTTCAGCTGATTCATGCGACTTCTCAGTTCTCGATCGCTATTCACGGAACAGACCACAGTTCAACAGTTGTTTGTCATCTGAAACAATGGAAAAATTTATCAGCAGGACCAATGTACATATACTCATGTCCTAGTAGAAAATCATTATCATCTAGATTTTATATACAAATCGATCCCAGGGAAAATTATACACATCAATCAGTTAACGTATAAAACAACCACTATTCCACATCTAAAGGCCATAGATGTCACAATCGTTGACACGCATCAACCATGCATGCGCATCAGCTAAGATGAGAAACTACTATACAGAGAAAAAAAATCTAAAGCATTCAGAAATAGATCACCGACGTTACCTAGGGCCAGAAGGAAAGCACGTTGGCCCTGACGCAGCCTCGCAGGAGATCGTGGAGATGGAGAAGTCGAGCGGAGGAGGCCGGCGTCGAGGATGAACAGAGCGTTGTGCCTCCGTCGAGCGCCACTGCTGCTGGCAGATGTCGCACACAGTAGATCGTGGAGATGGAGGAGTCGAGTGGAAGAGGCCGGTGTCGAGGATGAACACAACGTTGCGCCTCCGTCAAGCGCCGCTGTGCCTCCTCCCGCTTGCCGGCCTGGAATCGCAATCGCGATCACGATGATTGTGTGGTCGTCGCCAGGAGCGCCGTGCCAAGGACAGCAGACAGAACAGGGAATTAGGGACGCGGAGATCCTGGCGGCGAGCACGGTGGGTTGTGGATTCAAATTTGTTTTGAATCAACATACAATGTTTGAGGGCGCGGCGTCGGCGTGGCGTTTATGCGGAGGACCATCGCCGCAGCCCCCATCGCCGTGGAGCTCCTATCTGGCTCCACTTGCAGCGTGGTCCAATCTGCGCCGCCGTCAATGCAGTTGTCTTGTCCGGCGGCGCAGATCCACCCGTGCCTTGGATCTTGAGGACACATGGTTTTTACCATAACCATTGTGTGGACTTTTGTGTGATGAGTGATTGTCAACATGCCAACACAAGGCGTGTGTGTGTTCTTACTAACCGTGGCACGCGGCTTCGTGTCAAACAATGGTGTCTCTTGGCTCATGTTGTCTGCAGGTGTCGAGCTCGGAGACGGTGGTCGACGGTCGGTGAAGATCAAATAGGGCGTGCCGTGCTGACGGACCGGGTGCGGTGAAGGGCGGACGTGAGGCTTGGATCGAGGGACCTGAGGACCGGGCGGCCAGCCGTGGTGGCTGACAGCTGGGACATCGATGAGCGCAAGTGTACACGGCGGGGGATGCGCATGGGCTACGCTACTCGCGGAGGGTTTGGTGGTTTCGCCTCAAAACCATCGGCGGCAGGTTTCCCTGATTTGCGCCTCAAAACCGGAGGCGGAGGTCCCGATGCGGACGGACGACACGTGGCGGCATCGGGGAGATTGCTTGGAAGCAAGGCTACCGGTGAGGAGGCGCGGTGGCCGTCGGATCAAATGAAGCCTGAGTTGGACCCTTATGCCCCTGGCTAAGTGGTGTGGCTCTTCATGTATCAAAGGGCAAAGAAGGAATGTAAAATAGGCTTGCCCCTATAAATAAAGGATGAGGGTCTCCCTTCCCCCTCACCTCTTCCATTTTCCATTTCCTCCTTTTAGGATTTCCCTTCCTCTAGTTGCTGTGTGAGAGAGAGGTCTGCAAATCGTTTGATTTGTACTCGAACCAGTGTGTGGCAAGCAGAGCGCCTAGTCTCTGCTGTTTTCTCCGGGATTAAATCATGTGTCTGTGTTTTTGCTGAGCTATTTTTGCCTCTTGTGTTCCAAATTCGATTTCTTCGATTTTATTTGGGTTCGAGCCATGATTCCTATGGAATAGCTCATCGACATGCTCAAAATCACCTACGTGAAATTTGGAGCCGAGATGTTTTGTCTTGACTGAGTTCCTGTCGATTTTGCAGCTGACTGCTTCTCTGTTCGTGTTCTCTGTTCGTCACTCTTGTTGGTCAAGAACTCAAGATCGAGTTTTTCTTCTGCAGCAGGAGTGCTCGCCGCACCAGGCTGGATTGGGCGAGAGCCTTCTTTGAGCAGCCTCTGCAGTCGTCAGTTCTTTTATTTCTTCGTTTCTTGGATCTGAATCTGCAGAAGCGTCTCCTGCCTCGAAGCATCCAGCAGCGCTATCAAGGCTGAGCTCCCCAAGGGCCGAGCGTGCCTTTTTCTAGCAGCGTTTGCAAACTGGATACTGCAGATCCATCGGCTTCTGTGCTTTGTTTTGATTTACGTTGATTTGTGTTCATTCGTGAAGGACAAGATTTGTTTGTTAGTGCTTTTGGAGATGTCCCTATCAAGTAACAGTACTTAGCCTCTTTAATCTCTTTCATGCTTCTTTGTCTTTGCTTGAATCGAAAAGTCCGGAGTCTGGGATTTGAGCAAATCAGCACAACGTTCCAGCGATCGAGAGCCAATCACCATACGGTGCTGCCCGTCGCCTGGTTACTGTCTGTGGATTTACGAGCAGCAGCAGCGGCAAGTAACTTTCTTGATTCGGTTAATTTCCTTTGTTCGATTTCTTGGATCTTGCAGCGGAGTGCAGCGACTCCTTTTTGCTTCACCGTTTTGGTTCTGCTCTTGACGTGCTGGTACATTAGCTTGAAGCCACCGAGAAAATCGGTCACCACAAATCGCCAAGTACAGAGCAAAACGTGAACTGATTTTCTTGCGAATTTTTGGGCGAATTTCCACTAGCTCGATTTCTAGTCTTGTACGCAGTTTTGTTTTTGTACTCCAATTCAAGTTCCGCTTGTTGCATTTGGATTTCTATGGCTCCAAAGAATTTTACTAGGTACTTCCGTCACCGGTTAGGCGTGAGTATTATAGTATTGGAGAATTTGCGGTTTTGGAGGTGAACTCGGGACAACGGCCTAAATATTTCGCAGAAATTTTAAAGGCTCCCATTCACCCCCCCCCTCCGTCGCCGTTTCCGGTCCCTTCACCGGTATCGAGCTGGTTAAGGATCACTTCACCTTAATCGGTCCGTGATCCCCGAAGGCGACATCATGGAGAACCGTGGGCTTGGAAAGCCACCGCACTTCGATGGCAAGAACTATCCCTATTGGAAGATACGCATGTCGGCGCATCTCCAAGGGATTGATTCGCGTGTTTAGGAGATCTCGTGAGAATGCGGACTACGTGGTACTTGCTGCCCGTGTTGACCAAGCACAGATCGACCAACACAAGGCGAACAACACCGCGTAACCGTCTTGTTCTCTCGCTCTTTCTATGGAGGAATTTGAGCGTGTTTCGATTGTACTACGCTCGAGAGATCTCGGGTCTAGACTGCGAAATATCATGAGGGTACCGCCCATGTCAAGACCGGACTCTATGAGACACACAAGAGAGAGTATGAGAACTTTGTTCAAACCGATGGTCAATCTATTGATTCTTTGTTCACTCGCTTTCAAACCATCGTGAACAAGATGAGGGCAAACAACCCTCAGATGCCCTATGACGATCATCAGAGAGCGCTTAAGCTTCTATATGCTCTAGATTGGAGGGTTTGGGAAGTAAAGGTCTCGGCGATCATCGAATCGCCCGGCTATGAGACTCTCACCGTGGATGAGCCGTTCGGTAAGCTCAAGTCCACCGAGATTGACCACCGTGACGCAGGCGAGGATCGAGAAATCCGTCTCCCCTACCATGGCTTTGGTCTCGTGTACGGGAGGTTCAAGTTCTTTGACTAACCCTTCACACTGCTTTTGCCTTGTCTTCTCGGTCTCGGCTACGGAGGAGCGATGGAGGCTCTTGGGGACGACGAGCTCGCCTTGGTGATTAGCCGGTTCTCACGGTTTCACAACAACCGTTTGAATCGCCGGCGTGGCATCACCAAGCAAGGATGCTTCGGTGTGGAGATCCCGACCACTACGTCGCCAACCGTCCCAAGGCCGACAAGAACCACTACAACAACAAGAACGACTACGGAAGCGCAAGGACAAGCACGAGTCCTCTCGCACCCAAGTACAAGTACAAGTACAAGGGAGGATTCGACAAGGAAGCCATCAAGAAGAAATACTTTGAGAAGTAAGAGGCAAGGCAGCGAGCTTTCCTCGCATCCTCGCCGATCTCGACGACGACTCCGACAATGGCTCACCTCCAAGTGATGATGAGGCCGAGCGTAAGGTCGAGAACAAGTTCAACGGGCCGTGCTTCTTCGCGACTCCAAGCCCGGAGGCTATCGCACCATGGCGCTCGATGAGTCTACTCCAAGCATTGAGAAGAACGACGACACCGAGCCTGAGGTAGAACAAACTCTTGAATCTCTTGCTACTGAGGTTGATTGCTTGACTACCACTTTGCTTAGACAAGATGCTCTGCTTAAGCTTGCTGCTCGTGAGAGGAAAGATTTCAAGGCTAAGTGGTTGCTTGCTGTCAAAGAGCTAGAGTCTCGTTAGGGAGACGGTGCACATCTCTCGATGAGTCCGAATGTGATGCTTGTGCCATTCATATGGCAAACCTAGCTGATGTGCAGTCCAAGTATGTGGCTTTGGTAGATGAGCTTGATGAGGTTAAGGCTAAGTCTCTCTCGTGAATCCTTGCAAATCTTGTGATGAGTCAAGTCCGAGCTAGGTGAGAAAATGACTAGGATTGCCATGCTAGAGAAAACTAGTCAAGTTTCTAGATGTGCTTGTTGTGAAGCTTTGGAACTAGAACTACACTCTTGTAGGCATGACAAGAAAAGGGCCGAAGAAGAAATCACAAATCTTCGGTCCATGCTCAGTTGGTTGTCTTGCAGTGAACCGCAGCTTGGCATGATGATGAGTAAGTTCAAGAGGGGAACTGACACAACGGGATTAGGCTTTGCTACAGGTGGGAAGGGTGAAAATGTTTTTGGTAAGGTTGGTGAACACAAGTGGTATGAGTGCATCCGAGAAATCCACCAAGCCTTCCACTACTCCCAAGTTGATCAAAATCACTCCACCTCACCTAACAAGCCCAGGTGAAAGATGGTGTGTTTGAGGAACCTCCCAAAGCTTCACCTCCAAAACAAGTGTGGACTCCCAAGCCAAACCACCTAAGGAACCCACTTGACACACTTCCCGACATCTCTATTAAACCCCCTCTAAAGAACAAGCAAACCCAAAGAGTGACCAATACCCATGAGAGAGTGAGTAAACCACCACCCAAGAGAGAGGTGTATCACTGTGATTATTGTCACCATGATGGTCACTTGTTTGAGTTCTGCTTTCGAAGGAAGAGAGATGAGCGGCATGAGTATGAGCTTTTCCATAACTCTACTCATGGTGTGTTTGCTCCACGTTTCCAGAGGCACAGTGCTAGGCCAAGAGGTGCAACACCTCAAGGACCTAGGCCTCAAGGTGTGAGACCACGAGGTGGTCGTGCCCGGCGGGGTTCAGGTTTTTCTTATGACCTTGGATCTCGTGACCGTGGCTTTCGTCTTACGGATGAGCGGATCACGTTTTTCTCATCGTGGTGATCGCTCCGCTCAAATGGGACATGGCATGCATGATGCTTTTGTTAACACTTCTCGTGGGCGAATGAGCCAACACCGGTTTTCTCCTCGGTTACTAACCCCGGTGTTGGATCATTTGCTCATCCCATGTTTCGCTATTGATGCGGGATGAAGGGCCGGAGAACACGTGGCTAGTTGATTCCGGTTGCTCTCGACACATGACCGGGAACTCAAAATGGTTCTCCGGCCTCACCCAAATGAAGTGTAGTGAATACATTACATTTGGGGATAACGGAAGGGTAAAGTGCTTTCACGTGGGTCCATCCGTCGAATGAGAACTTTGTGCTTAAGGATGTGGCCTTGGTTTCAAATTTGCACTTCAATCTGCTTTCGTTTCTCGGCTTCTTGATGACGGTTTTGAGGTTCGGTTTAAGCCAAGATTTTGTCGTGTTCTTTATGCTCGGGGAGAACCTCGTTTGCAAGATTGTGCCTTTTGGGAAAGTGTTTCGTGCTGATTTTTCTCGCTCATTTGGTCTTTCCCGCCGTTTGATGGCAAACTCCTCCTCGAGCTCGGAAGTGGCACCGCGACTTGGTCACTTGAGTTTCGACTTGCTTGCAAGATTGAGCTCACTTGATCTAATTCGGGTTTGCCCAAGCTCAAGTTTGAGAAGGATCTTGTTTGTCATCCGTGCCGTCACGGGAAGATGATTGCAGCTTCTCATCCTCCCGTGAACCAAGTGATGACCAAGGGGCCCGGCGAGCTTTTACATATGGACACCGTAGGTCCAGCTCGGGTCCGGTCGATGGTGGAAAGTGGTACGTGTTGGTCGTGGTTGATGACTTTTCTCGCTATTCGTGGGTCTTTTTCATGGAGAGCAAAGATGAGGTTTTTACTCATGTTCATGACTTGATCTTAAGGTTGCAAAATGAGTTACCAAAGCATGCCATGCGAGCTATTCGCGATGACAATGGCACCGAATTTAAGAATACTCATTTTGAGACCTTTTGCTCATCCATAGGTCTTGAACATCGTTTTCCTCGCCGTATGTCCCATGACAAATGGGATTGTTGAACGCAAGAATCGGACCCTTGTTGAGATGGCCGGGACGATGCTTGATGAGCATAGGACTCCTAGGCGCTATTGGGCCGAAGCGATCAACACGGCTTGTTATGTTTCAAATCACATCTTCCTTCGAGCTTTTACGAAGAAGACTTCTTATGAGTTGCGGTTTGACCGCTTGCCCAAAGTGAGCCATTTTCGAGTGTTTGGCTGCAAGTGCTTTATCTTGAAGAAGGGAAACTTAGACAAGTTTGAATCAAGATCTTCTGACGGGATTTTTCTTGGTTATGCATCTCATTCGCATGCTTATCGAGTACTTAACCTTGAAACTAACCGTGTCATGGAGACTTGTGAAGTCACCTTCGACGAGACCGCACCTTGTTCTTCTTGTCTTTGAAAGTGCGGTGATGAGGAGATGAACAAAAGCATCTTTGTGGAGGAGGAGCGGGGCGATGCCGATTGGGGTGATCCCGAGCCGACTCCACCGGCTGCCCCAAACTTGACCTGCGACGACTACTTCCGTTGACGGTCCCACTCCCACATCTTCTACCACATGGGGACCGTACGACGAGGCTCCTCGGCTTGTTCCAACTGCACCTCGAGGAAGCTCAACCCGCTTGTTGAGGGGAGGCGTCTTCATCAAGAGAAGCACCGCGACACATTCAGCATCGCCATCCTCCTTCAACCATGATCGGTAACATAAATGAGCGGGTCACTCGTAACAGATCTTATGAGATTTCGCACTTTGCACATTCTGCTTTTGTTGCAAATTTCGAACCCAAAGAAGTGGTTGAGGCATTAACTGATCCAGATTGGGTAAATGCCATGCATGAGGAGCTTGAGAACTTTGAGAGAAACCAAGTGTGGGTTTTAGTGCCACCTCCACCTCGGTGTCATCCCATAGGAACCAAGTGGGTGTTCAAGAACAAGCAGTGAGGATGGGGTTGTGGTGAGAAACAAGGCTAGGTTAGTTGCTCGGGGTACCTTGTCGAAAGAGGGGATAGATTATGAGGAAACCTTTGCACCTGTTGCCCGTTTAGAAGCCATTAGGATCTTCCTAGCCTATGCGGCTTCGAAAGGGTTCAAGCGTATCAAATGGATGTAAAGAGTGCTTTTCGAATGGGTACATAGATGAGGAAGTGTATGTGAGGCAACCCCGGGCTTTGAAAATCCCAAGCATCCCGACCATGTCTTTAAACTCCACAAAGCCCTATATGGTCTCAAACAAGCCCCAAGAGCGTGGTATGAGCGTCTCGAAGTCTTTTTGCCGGGCAAGAGTTTTACCATGGGGTCGGTTGACAAAACCTTGTTTCTCCTCAAGCATGGCGGTGACACTCTCTGGTGCGGATTTATGTCGATGACATCATCTTTGGTGGTTCGTCACATGCTCTTGTTGCAAAGTTTTCAGATATGATGAGCGGGAATTCGAGATGAGCATGATGGGCGGCGACATTCTTTCTCGGTTTGCAAATCAAGCAAACCGAGAAGGGACATTTGTACATCAAGGCAAGTACACGAAGGATCTTCGAAGCGCTTCGACATGGGTGATGCCAAGCCTCTCCAAACTCCCATGTCGACCACGACCGCCTTGGACGCCGATCTAGAAGGAGAAGCCGTGGACCGGAAGGAGTACCGGCATGATCGATCGGGTTTGTTGTACCCGACGGCAACGAGGCCCGACATCCGATTCGCCGTCTGCCCCTTTGCGCACGCTTCCGGTCTTCACCGCGCACTTCACATCGGAGCCGTCAAACGCATCTTACGGTACTTGCGCTTCACTCCCGAGCTTGGTCTATGGTACTCGACCTCCTCATCTCTTTCTCTTTTGGGTTATTCTGATGCTGATTATGCGGGTGATCGAATTAAGAGGAAGTCTACTTCGGGTACTTGTGAGTTTTTGGGTTCGTCGTTGATCTCTTGGTCTTCTCGCAAAAGCAGTCTTCTATTTCCCAATCCACTTGTGAGGCCGAGTATGTCGGCTAGCTTTCTGCGTGTTGTTCTCGGTTGCTTTGGGTGGTTGCTACCTTGAGAGACTATGGGTTGAACTTTAGGAAAGTGCCTCTTTTCGAGGACACTAGTGCCATTAGCATTGCTAAGAACCCAAGACTCCACTCAAAAACCAAGCACATTGAGATCCGATATCACTTCTTGAGAGATCACCAAGAAAAGGAGACATAGACCTTGACTGTGAGAACCCATGAACAGCTTCTTTGATATCTTCACAAAGCCTCTCGATCAAACCCAGTTTGCCCACTTGAGAGCGGAGCTGGGCATTTGCTATCCTTTTTAGAGTGGGGTAGCTGTATCGTGTTGTATAGTATGACTTTGGCTTTTTTTCTTTGCTTTTGTTTCTTTGGCTTTACATGTGTATCATATTGCATATCATCTTGTATCATATTACCTTTATTGAGCTTCATGACTATAGCAGTTTTTGATTACATTCATGCTCTTGCTAGTATGTCTTGTGTATGTCACTTGGAGCTTGCGGCTTAGGCTTCTTCTGATCACTTGTTACATGTTATGAGCTAAGCCCCTTTTTTTTTAAATGTGAATCTGCTTAAATCTTGATGCAACTCGAAAATTGTTCACCTTTGAGATGGCAACTAGCATGTGTAGGTTTTGTGAGAACCTTGTTGCTTTCATGTGTATGCTTGAGTTGCTATGTCTCATGTTTCTTGAGTCATTCACTTAGCTCGGATCTCTTGATAATCTTGTGCTAAAACTTCATGTCTAAGCTAAGAAATGATGAAAAGTTTTGAGTTGGATCTTTTAAATCCCCACGGCAATGTCACGAGATTGCTTCTCATTCATTCGAGTGAGATGAACTTGGGCATTGTAGTGCTAGTCCACAACCACTCGTGATGAGATAGCTTCCCACTTGCACTAAGGGATGAACTCGCGTGGTTGAAAAACATGATAAAAACAATCTTTTTGGCGGACGGTTTTGATCCTCTCGTTCACACATGTCTAAATGAAATCTTGCTAACTACTTTGTTTTAAATCGATCAATGTTGTAGTTACAAGTGTTGTTAAGTGTATCTTTGAGACATGATGTGTGACCGTTATATGGGGTAGTTCACTCTTGTATACATGTGTTAGCACTTGTTTGATCTCCTGCTTATATGTGCCAGGTGCTATTCTTTTTGGTGAACACCTTTTATAAAATGCCCAACACCTGATCAAATGCTTATGTTTCATACTCCGTACCACTTGATCAGATTGAGCATTGGTTCTGTCTTGTGCCATTTGCTATACACTTGCTATACTTGCTAGATCATCCATGTACTCAAATTGCTATACTTGTGAAGCTCTGTCATTTTGCATTTCTTTCATGGCATGATTTGAGGGGGAGTTGCAGTCTCTTTTGATCTAATCTTGATAAGTGCATGTGCCAACAAGGGGGAGAAACATCCACAAATCCGAGAGCTCATTTATGAGTATGCATTTGTCAAGGGAGTTGCACTCCGGTTTGAGCTGTTTTTGCTAGATGTGTTGAGCCGTTGCCTCTTCTTGAGGGTCTAGCTGTTCTTCAGGTTTTCTTTGCCTTGCTAGTGGTGTTGAGCCTTTTGCCTCTTCTTGAGGGCTAGCTTTGGTTTTCTTGGTCGCGTCGAGCCGTTGCCCATGTCTTTGGGGACCAAGTTGTGACTTTGCTTTGCTCATTGCAAATGACCCGTTTTCTGCTTTTCTTTGGCTCTTGGTCATTTGGATGGGTTGTCTCTGGTTTGTGTTGGTGTTGACAATGCACTCATCAAGGGGGAGATTGAGGACACATGGTTTTTACTATAACCATTGTGTGGACTTTTTTGTGATTAGTGATTGTCAACATGCCAACACAAGGCGTGTGTGTGTTCTTACTAACCGTGGCATGCGGCTTCGTGTCAAACAATGGTGTCTCTTGGCTCATGTTGTCTGCGGGTGTCGAGCTCGGAGACGGTGGTCGACGGCCGCTGAAGATCAAGTAGGGCGTGCCGTCTTGACGGACCGGGTGCGGTGAAGGGCGGACGTGAGGCTTGGATCGAGGACCCGAGGACCGGGCGGCCAGCCGTGGTGGCCGACAGCTGGGACATCGACGAGCGGAAGTGTACACGGCGGGGATGCGTATGGGCTACGCTACTCGCGGAGGGTTTGGTGGTTTCGCCTCAAAACCATCGGCGGCGGTTTCCCGGTTTGCGCCTCAAAACCGGGGGCGGAGGTCCCGATGCGGACGGACGACACGTGGCGGCATCGGGGAGATTGCTTGGAAGCAAGGCTACCGGTGAGGAGGCGCGGTGGCCGTCGGATCAAGTGAAGCTGAGTTGGACCCTTATGCCTGGCTAAGTGGTGTGGCTCTTCGTATCCAAGGGCAAAGAAGGAATGTAAAATAGGCTTGCCCCTATAAATAAAGGATGAGGATCTCCCTTCCCTCACCTCTTCCATTTTCCATTTCCTCCTTTTAGGATTTCCTTCCTCTAGTTCTTTGTGTGAGAGAGGGTCTCGCAAATCGTTTGATTTGTACTCGAACCAAGTGTGTGTGAAGCGAGCGCCTAGTCTCGCTGTTTTCTCCGGATTAAATCATGTGTCTGTGTTTTTTTCTTTGAGCTATTTTTGCCTCTTGTGTTCCAAATTCGATTTCTTCGATTTTATTTGGGTTCGAGCCATGATTCCTATGGAATAGCTCACCGACATGCTCAAAATCACCTACGTGAAATTTGGAACCGAGATGTTTTGTCTTGACTGAGTTCCTGTCGATTTTGCAGCTGACTGCTTCTCTGTTCGTGTTCTCTGTTCGTCACTCTTGTTGATCAAGAACTCAAGATCGAGTTTTTCTTCTGCAGCAGGAGTGCTCGCCGCACCAGGCTGGATTGGGCGAGAGCCTTCTTTGAGCAGCCTCTGCAGTCGTCAGTTCTTTTATTTCTTCGTTTCTTGGATCTGAATCTGCAGAAGCGTCTCCTGCCTCGAAGCATCTAGCAGCGCTATCAAGGCTGAGCTCCCCAAGGGCCGAGCGTGCCTTTTTCTAGCAGCGTTTGCAAACTGGATACTGCAGATCCATCGGCTTCTGTGCTTTGTTTTGATTTGCGTTGATTTGTGTTCATCCGTGAAGGACAAGATTTGTTTGTTAGTGCTTTTGGAGATGTCCCTATCAAGTAACAGTACTTAGCCTCTTTAATCTCTTTCATGCTTCTTTGTCTTTGCTTGAATCGAAAAGTCCGAGTCTGGGATTTGAGCAAATCAGCACAACGTTCCAGCGATCGAGAGCCAATCACCATACGGTGCTGCCCGTCGCCTGGTTACTGTCTGTGGATTTACGAGCAGCAGCAGCGGCAAGTAACTTTCTTGATTCGGTTAATTTCCTTTGTTCGATTTCTTGGATCTTGCAGCGGAGTGCAGCGACTCCTTTTTGCTTCACCGTTTTGGTTCTGCTCTTGACGTGCTGGTACATCAGCTTGAAGCCACCGAGAAAATCGGTCACCACAAATCGCCAAGTACAGAGCAAAACGTGAACTGATTTTCTTGCGAATTTTTGGGCGAATTTCCACTAGCTCTGATTTCTAGTCTTGTACGCAGTTTTGTTTTTTGTACTCCAATTCAAGTTCCGCTTGTTGCATTGGATTTCTATGGCTCCAAAGAATTTTACTAGGTACTTCCGTCACCAGTTGGCGTGAGTATTATAGTATTGGAGAATTTGCGGTTTTGGAGGTGAACTCGGGACAACGGCCTAAATATTTTGCAGAAATTTTAAAGGCTCCCATTCACCCCCCCTCTGGTCGCCGTTTCCGGTCCTTCAGATCTGCTAGGGCGAGAGGATCCGGACGATGGGAGAAGGGAGGGCGGCTGCGAGTTGCAGCACGGGGCGGCTCCGCCCGGAGAAGGGAAGGAATTTTGTATTAATAATTATTTTTATTTCGGTGGAAACGGAGGTTTTAGGATTCGAACCGCGGTTGTGGTGGTTGCATGGAGGGTGGGAAGAGTGGGAAGCCTGACTATACATGTAATTGTAGCTCTTAGATCTAGTTTAGAGATATTTTAGACCCTTGATTTTGATTAGGGGATAGTCTTGACAAGTATTTCATTATAGTAGAGATAGAGATAAGAGTAATATATATGGGTCATCACACGCCATCATTTTGGCGAGCAGAGTCAAATGAAAAATAGCAAAAAAATTTGAATGAAATTAAAAACTATCTAAAATGCTGTTTTAGCAATTGAGACAATGGAAATAAATCAAAGGGTAACAACATTACTAAAGGTTGGCACCCAAGATGAAAGATCCACCTCGTAGGGACAATACACTTGTCCTTTAGACATCCGAGGATCTGAGGATAAACACCTGACAATCTTCTTAGATTGGAGATCTAGCCAGAGCAAACAGAAGCCATGAATCCGAAGGAGCACGACGCCACTCCTTTCACCAAACCATAATAGCTCAGGGACATGCTTCGTCTTTCTCCACCTCTCCTTCTCAACCAGCTCGGCCAGTCCATCATCCTTGAACTCAAGGATCGTCTCTTTTTCTATCACCACCTGTGGCTGCGGCTTCCAGATTTTGGTTTGTTTTGACTGCTCCCAGGCAGAAACCTTGTTGGTTTCAGCGACGAGCATGACGGGGTTTCCACCCGCTGTAGCCGTCGCCAAGAGATAGCGACGTCTCTCGTCGTACAGATGGAAGTTCTTGTTGTCGCGGAGGAAGCTTGTTGGGAGAGACATCACATTCACCCGCGCCGCTCTCACGTGGAGCATGAGCACATAGCTCCCGAACAGCCAATGAACGACGTCGCCGACGACCAGCGGCCGCGACGACGACCAGCGGCCGATCTCGTATATCATAGGATTCAGGATCTCCTTGAGCGGTAACCATGCGCCATGCTCCGACGAGAAGGTGTGCACCAGCAGACGACTGCTAGTACGGTAGCGGGACAGCAGCTTCGCCTTGAGCACTTGGAAAGGCTGGCCAACGGCGGTGTCGGCACCCTTACCCTTGCTGCCACCGACGAGCAGAACATATTGTACGCCTAAACTCGGGAAGGCACCCTGGAACTCCGGTTCCGGCGGGAGGGCCACCGAGCGAGTGGTAGCCAGGTTGCACACGAGCAACTGTTGTTGAGGCGTGTTATTGCGAACGAGGACTAGGCCACCGCGCGAGTCCAGGGGCACCGCGTTCCTCAGCGTCTCGTCGGCCTCAGCGAAGGTGACCACGCGGGTGGCGTCCGCCGCGCCTGTGGTATCCACCATGTACACGTCGGTCTTAAACTCGCCGGCGGTGTAGGTCCTGATTCCGGTCATGTGGCCTCGCAGGAGAGGTACAACGAACCGCTCCGTGTCGCGGAGGCGGAGGCGGCCGAGGAGGCTGGGGTCCTCAACGATGCGGCGGCGCGCATCCCTGCACATGGCGGCGCACCGCATGAACGTGGCCGGGTCGGAGCGCGCCGCGATCTCCGCGATGATGATGTCGAGCGGGAGCCACGCGGTGTTCTGGTGGTGTCCCCGCTGCCCTCCTCTGCTTGGCTGTTGTGTACGCGGCGAGACAGGGACGACGTCGTCGCCGCCCCCCGCCATGGATAAGTTCGTGGAAGATTGAGGAAGGTCTCGGATTTGCGTGGCAATATGATCGTGGTTTGGGTTGGCCGTAAGCCCTTAATAATGAAGCGATTCCGTCACGCGCAAGTTGGGCCTCCCTGATTAGTAGTAGTTACTTAATTTGGGCCGCTTCTCCGTTCAGGACGGCCTAACAATAATCGTGAGCTCAGTCAGATTTCCATTTATACAGATTCGTCTAAGTACAAAGCTCCACAGGTAGCCACCAGCCGGGATGAAACATGGTCACGTTCTATGTTTCGGAAACGTCCACTTATATTGGAATTGGAATATTTACGTTCCGGCCGACGTTAGAAATAACACCCTAAAGTCCAACTCTCGTTCATTCATCATGGGAACATGACTGCCAAGGTACAGAGTAGAAGGCACACAACGACATATGACTTTATTATTAACACCTGAAGAGTTGCAGCCAGCTAGCAATTGTGGAAGGTCTTATTATAGCTTTTTTTCTAGCTTTAGAAGGAACATGTATTAATCTTAGCGCATTACACCGTCCCTTTTACAGACAGGACCCCAAAGAAAAGAAAAACTACAAAGAAGTTCAAAACTCTTGTTCATCTTCCTCGAAGCCTTCAGAGATCCATCCGTCACCGCCATCGAAGCCGCATCCCAATCGTCGTCGGGCACCAGAGCCAAACTCCACAAGGTGGAGGCCGCAAAGGAGAACTTACTTCTAGGCGAATCAGCCGACACTGCCTGCCAGATGCATCGGCCAACTCCTATACCCACGACGCATCCTTCAATTCCATCGCCCGCAACCCGAGCAAAACTTAGATTTTCACCAAAAAACATCTTCCTCAAGATTAGTTGGGTCAACAACAACGATGCGCCGGCCCTCGACTCCTGGACAGGTCTCCCTAGCCTCTCCGTCGACGTCGGAGTAGATCGCCATCGGAGAACGGAAGAGGCTGGAAGAAATTATTCCGCTGCGCCGCCGTCGCCTCTTCCGCAATGCCGGCATCGTCAGGAAAAGCAAGCCGCAAAGGAGACACACTCCTCCGGCAAAACCTAACTCAGCTGCCGAACATCGACGGCGAGCAAACCCTTGACCTAGGTGGACTCGACTGACTCTATGAAGACAGCAGATCTCTTAACGAGATGGACCCCCGCTCCTCGTCACCACCGGCAGCGAGGCCGGAGGCGAGGGAACGGGGGCCGCAAAGCGGTGGTGGCGGCGGTGTCGCCTCTAGGCTCTTTCGCGAGGGGCCCTGCGGTAGTTGGTTGGCGGATGAGAAAATCACAATGTCCTAACATGGGTATCGGTGAAAGTTGGAGTTGTTCTTTGAACCGTTTAGCAAAAAACAACTATACATATGATATGAAGCTTCTTAAGGAATATACTATTACAAATCTCACGCAGAGGCTAAATATTTTCACATTCATCCGACACCAATCCATTGTGAGAGTATGTTCTAATGAACTTGACATGTGAAAGTAGTAAAAAAAATCCGTTTGGCATAAAACATTTTCAAACAGCTTGTGAAGCTGTTGAAGAAGCTATGTCCATCAGGGCCTAAAAAACAAAATGCAACCAAGGTTTCTTTTCTTTTCTATGCTCCACCATATTGCGTGTGCGAATGCATATTTGCTACTAGTAACTTCTCTAGGAGAGAATATTTGTCCGATAATGAGATAGTCACTAGCTCTCAAACAATTTCTACAATTGTATCACAAAATCTAATGCTAAATGTACCACTAGCGAGATCTTATATTTAGATATTCTCGTATCACGCCAATCCACATGTATATTGATTAAATTAGAGTGATAAATCAATATAAGTTCCACCCTAGTCTAGTCGATTGAGGCAGATATGAGGGAATCCAAACAAGATCTGAGGTGGAGAGAGACTATTATTGCAAAGAAGAGAACTGTATTGTCAGTGGTGACGGAGGGGGGATGGACGAACCGTTAGAGCCCCCCGACACCTCTCCAGGCGACGGCGTCGCTGCTACTCCTCCACTCGCGTCGATCTCCATTCTCAGCACCTCTCCCTCCAATCCAAACCCAGATCTGAGTTCCTCTGCTCCTGATCTACCTCTCTGTGGGTGGTGCTCCTCCAGAAGCCCGGACCACAGCCCGCCGGGGACTCCTACGGCACCGCCGGCCACCACCGGCGACCATGGCATCCTGGATCCCGGCGGTGCGTGCGTCGAGCTGGCCACAGGTCTTGGGGTCGGGGAGGATCACCTTGGTGTGGGCACGGCGGGCCGGGAGGTCGCCGACCTGGACCTCGTCGGGTGCGCCTTAACGATGGGGCTGGAACCCGCCCCTGCCTGACCTCGCAGCTGACCGTGGACGCGGTCATCGTCGAGGACATCTTCGACGACGATGAGGACGAAGATGATGCGGCTCCTGCTTCGGGGTCTGGCACCGACGCCGCCTCCGTTGTGCGCATGGCACGGGGGTCGCCGCTATCTCCGTCGTCGCAGCAGCCAGCTGGTGGCCCCTCGATGGGGCCGTCATCCCTCTCCCCTCATGCTTACCCCTTCCACCCTGGGGGCAATTTGGGGGGATGGTTGAAGGCCAGGCGGTGGGCGGACGGCATGGGCAGCTCCGACGACGAGTCTGCACCTGCTGCCTCGCGCCCTTTGTACCTCGACGTTGCTCGCAAGGCTCCTCGGGCAACGCCACTGCCTTCAGCCATCGCTGGGACGACGACACAGGGTGCTGTGCGAGGGTGGTCGCCCAGTCGCGGTCGCCAGCGCCGGCGGCGCAGTAAGAGGGTCGTGGTGGACCCTGCGGCGGCCCCTGTGGAGGCGTCCATTGCAGCTGCAGCAGGCGTCCACGTCAAGCGTGTGCCTGCTCCGCGCCGTCTAGGTCCGGACCCTATGGTGAGAGTCCCGGCGCGACAACGCCTTGGCCCGCGCGGCTGCGGCTCCAGATGATGACGGCTTCACCCTCGTCGCAAGCCGTCGACGTCGGCGCTGTCGTGCCCCTAGTCGCCCTCGTCTGCGGCGGCCGGTCCCGACCATGCTCGCCGGGCGATGCTTCAACTGCCTGGTGAGAGGCCACTACGCCGCCCAATGCACCTCCCCGACCCGCTGTCTCATCTACCTCAGCACGAGACACCGGGCGGGTAGCTGTGTGCATCACCAGCGCCATCCTTCACGTTGCCTCTCTGCGGGTCGCGTGCAGGTGCCCGTTCTCCACCGTTCTGCCGTGACCCACGGGCGTGCTTCCACCAGCATTGACACGGGGAGCCGTGGTGCTACTCGCGCTCCAGATGCACACACGACCCCGGGGGCGGCCGTGGAGGTTGCCTCAGGGGTCGCCTGCAGAACCCGACGACGACGACATAGACAACGGCGACACCGAGGCGGGCCGACGCAAGGGCCAAGCCTGGAAGCGCCGTCAGACTACGTCGACCACGCCGCGGCCAAGGCGTCGTACTGCTTCCTTCTGCAGGACCTCCTGGCGGTCGAGTTGGGCGCGTGCGAGAGGCCTGCAGCGTGGTTTGACCCCATGTTGGAGGAGTTCACCTCGCTCGTCCCGAGCCCCTCCCCTCCGTTGGCGGTCCCTCAGGAAGTGTTGTTGCTGTCGGCACCGCCCACCACCGACGATGTGACGCCCACGCCGACCTTCGACGACTCGACACCCACGGCACCCAATCCGTTCCTGGGCTGCCCCGTAGGGGGCGATGCTTCTACCACCATGCCCGGCGCGGTGGATCTGCGGAGCCAGGGACCGAGCGTTGACCTCTCTTCTGCCTCAGCGGGGGAGATGTCTGCTGTTGTTGGAGTTGTGGCTCCAGCTGCTACGGTCCATGATGCCACTGTGCCGCTACACCAGGATGACGCGGCATGTGGGGTGTCCGCATCTGTCGAGTGTCATGGCCATGATGGGCTCGCGGCTTCGGAGGTGTGTGTGCCTGTTGTTCAGCAGGTTGTCGGTGAGCGAGGCTATGGTGGTGCCTGTGTCATTGACACCGGCGCGGCGACCGTGCGAGTTGCGGATATTGGGGATGCTTCCATGGTCCTCCGCCCGGAGACCACGGCGTCTTCCCCGGCCTCTGTGATGGGCTCCGACGTGGCGGCACCGGTTCCTAAGATGGCGGTCGACGACTTCATCTCCCACTTCAAGAAGCCTTTGGATCAGCCTCTCATCCTGTCGCCGCCGCGTCTCAGGATCACACGTGACCCGAGAGCCTGTACTGATGAGGAATTGATCCCCAGGAGGAGTGCACGGTTGGCGGCCAAGAGCAAGCACAGGGAACCGAAGTCTGAGGCCCAGGCTAGGAAAATACTAATGAAGAAGCTGGGTATGGAGGTCAAAACACAGGAGCCGGACACGGCGTCGTTCGACGAGTTCCAAGCTGCCTTCACACTCCCGTTGCCGAAACAGACCAGGAAGGCCACGGAGACGTACTACCTGGGGAGGGGCCGATTCACGGCCGAGGTGCCGGCGATGGTCGAGGACCAGCCGTGACGAGTCACTTTTGTTGAGCTCTCCAGCTTGTGGTCGCGCAATTAGTTATCCATGTAATACAAACGTTAAGAATCTAGTAGTTAGGTTTGCTGTTTGGGTTGCTGATGGCTTCTCGCCACCATCATGCTAAGCCTATGTTGTAGGTCTTACGACTATTTCTTTTCTCTTAATGAAATACGGGCATATTTGTCTGCTCGCGAAAAAAAAAATTATTGCAAAGAAGGTCACCTTTTGTACTATAGACACAAAATCCATGCCTATCGCATACCTCATAAAAATAAAACCACATAAAACACATGGGTCAGAGTCAGAAATCGATTATAACACCAGAAGATCTGACACCATCACCGCATTACAAAGGCGAGCAGATCCGGTCATCTAGGAAAAACATTGAATGAATTAAAAGCTATAGAAATTGAATACTAGCTGAAATGTTTGCCAATACAAGCAGTTAAGACATTTGAATTGAAAAGTAAAAGCGAACATCGACGATTGAATCAAAAGGTAACAACATTACTGAAGGTTGGCACCCAAGACGAAAGATCCACCTCATAAGGACAATACACTTGAGCGTGAGACATCCGATGATCCGAGGAGAAACACCTGACAATCTTCTTGGAGTGCAGATCTAGCCAGAGCAAACAGAATCCATGAATCCGAAGGAGCACGGTGCCGCTCCTCTCACCAAACCACAATAGCTCAGGGACATACTTCCACTTTCCCCACCCCTTCTTCTCGACCAGCTCGGCCAGGCCATCATCCTTGAATGCAAGGATCGTCTTGTTTTGTATCACCACCTGTGGCCGCGGCTTCCAGATTTTGGTGTGCCTCGATTGCTCCCAGGCAGAAACCTTGTCAGTGTCGGCGAGGAGCACGACGGGGTTTCCGCCCGCCGAAGCCGTCGCCAAGAGGTAGCGACGTCTCTCGTCGTATGGATGGTTCTTGCTGTCGCGGGGGAAGCACGCAGGGAGAGACGTCACGTTCACCCGCGCCGCTCTCACGTGGAGCATGAGCACGTAACTCCCACTATTGGTGAGGCACAGCCAGTGAACGACGTCACCGACGACCAGTGGCCGCGGCAACGCCGACCAGTTGCTGATCCCGTATAGGTTAGGATTCATGATCTCCGTGAGTGGTGACCATGTGCCATGCTCCGACGAGAAGGTTTGCATCAACAGGCTACTGCTAGTACGGGAGTGGGACACCACCTTCGCCTTGAGCACTTGGAAAGGCTGGCCGACGGCGGCGGCGGCACCGGCTCGGGCACCCTCGCCATTGCTGCCACCAATGAGCAGAACATATTGTACGCCTAAACCTGGGAAGTCATCCGGGAAGCCCACGCTGCGATGGGTAGCCAGGTTGCACACGAGCAGCTGTGGTCGAGGCGTGTAATTGCGAACGAGGACTAGGCCGCCGCGCGAGTCCAGGGGTTCCGCGTTCTTCAGCGTGTCGTCGGCCTCAGTGAAGGTGGCCTTGACGAGGCGGGTGGCGTCCGCCGCGGCGGTGGTATCCACCATGTACACGTCAGTTTTAAACTCGCCGCAGGTGTACGTCGTGATGCCCGTCAGGTGGCCGCGCAGGAGAGGGAGGACGAACCGGTCCATGTCGCGGAGGCGGAGGCGGCCGGGGTCCTCAACGATGCGGCGGCGCGCGTCCCTGCACGTGGCCGCGCACCGCACGAACGTGGCCGGGTCGGACCGCGCTGCGATCTCCGCGATGATGATGTCGAGCGGGAGCCACGCCGCGTTCTGGCGGTGTCCCCGCCGCCCTCCTCTGCTTGGCTGTTGTGTACGCGTTGAGACGGGGACGACATCGCCGCCGCCACCCGCCATGGATAGATTCGTGGAGGAACGAGGGAGGAAGGTCTCCGGTTTGGGCTCGCCACTCGCGGCCGTAATTACGAAGTGATTCCGTCACGCGCAAGTTGGGCCTGACTGATTAGTAGTACTTGGGCTGCTTCCTCGTTCTGCAGGCCGGCCTAATAATAAACGAGTTCAATCAGATTTCGATTTATGCAGATGCAGATTCGTCAAGTACAAAGCTCCAACGAATTTAGAGATTAGTAGTGGGAGTGGAAACATGGTCACTTTCCACATTTAGGAAACGTCCATTTTTCGGAACTGGAACATTTACATTGCCACGTTAAAAAATAACACCTCAAATTCCCATTCAGGATCCACCCACTAGTGCAGAGCATCACAAAGATGGCGCCATATCACAGACGGTTACCATGAACCGTCACCAAATAGATGGAATTCAGACGGGTTTTATACCGGCCCGTCTCTGATTCTTGAGTCCACAGTGCCACCGCCTGAAATAGCAGTATTAGAGACAAGTCCTAGTTTTGGCCGTCTGAAATATATCATAGACGGGTCATATACGAACCCATCAGATTCTAAGCATACTCAGAGACGGTGTTCTCTGCCCGTCTCCAATATTGTTTTTATCGTAGACGGCTTGTAATATTGAACATCTACTTTATACCGACCGACACGTGAACAGCATTACCGATATATTGTTGGTAATCTCGCGCGTGCACATAGCCCCCAGGGTCATCCGGTTGCCAAATCGAGATCTCTGTGGTTACTGTAGATAGTAACGGGTTATTTGACGAGAAAACTGAGACAGGCACATAACCGTCTCTCCATCATATTTCAGACGGGTGCTCCATCTCACTACTATTTATTGCACAGACGGCGTTCTTTCCCCGCCGTCTGTGGCGTCATCGTTTCTAAGACGGGTTACTAATCGTCACTGGTTAGGTTACGTCACAGATAGTTGTTCCCCGGCCATCTATTTGTATCCGTACGGATATTAACCAGCCGTCTGTTTTACAGACATATGAGAGACAGGTCGTTAACGGTCACTAGTTAGATTCTCGATACAGACGGTTGTTCCTTACCCGTCTGTGTTGTTCCCGTTTCTGAGACGGCTGATTAACCGTCAGTGTTTAGGAGCTTGCCACAGACGGTTATTCTTTTAGCCGTCTATTTTCTAACTGTTCTGAGACGGGGCAAAGTACCCGTCACTAACTGGGCCATCATCACAGATGCCAAGACTCAGACGCCGTCACTAACTGGGCCATCATCACAGTTGCCAAGACTCAGACACGTGGAGCAGCCATCGGTAATAGTTTTATGAACCGTCTGAAATATGCTCCCTTGTCATAATGACCTTCTCGTTTCTCATGGGAACATGACTGCCAAGGTCCTAGTATAGCAGAAGGCGCACAACGGCATTTGATTTTATTATTAACACACAAGCAACTCTATCGATTTAGTTGGAGTTGTTCTTTTCTTAAGGCTTACTCTTACAAATCTCACGCAAAGGCTGAATATTTTCTTATCCTACACCAATCCATTGTGAGCATATTTACAAGGTGCAAAAGACCGACCTTTCTGTCCAAAAAAAATAATAATAATAAGTTCGATCATTTACAAAAAGATGTTGTATTATTAGAGCATCTTCAACAGTCTTTTTATGCAACATGGTGATACAAAAATAGGGTTCAGACATGGAGATAAAGTCGTAAACGATGAACACTAGAACCGAAAGAACACTAGCTGAGCTAGAACTGAAGCAATCAAAATTGACTAGTAAATGTTGGAACCCAAGATGACAGATCCATCTCGTATGGAGCAAAAATGGTGTAAAATGGTGACCTCAGACGATTACCGGAGAACCATCGCACTATTTTCTTGGATCGCAGGTCCAGCAGGAAGAAACCGTATGGAACACCAGCGTAGACGAGCACGAAGCCACTCCTCTCGGCGAACCACTGCAGCTTGACCGAGAAAGTCCCCGAATAGCGGATGTGACTGAACCGCAGGAAAGCCTTGTACTCCACCACCACCTCTGGCCGCGGCTTCCACTTGGCCGTCGTCGGCTTCGTCGCCATCTGCACCCAGGCGGAGATCTTCTCAAAGTCGGCGACGAGCACCATCACGCTCCCGCCGGCCGTTGCCGTTGCCAGAAGATAATCTACCCACAACCTGTAATTGTTACTATTGGGACTGGGACGAGGAAAGCTCGCCGGGAGCGTCGTCACGGTCACCTGTGCCGTCCTGACGTGGAGCCTGAGGACGTAGCTCGCGGCGTCGGTGACGCACAGCCAGTGCACCGCGCCGCCGACGACCACCGGCCTTCCGCCGCTTCGTTGTATCAACGAGCTGCCATGGAAGTGCGGGGCTCGGAGCTTGGCGTACGTGCCCCACGTGCCACTCTCCGATGAGAAGGTCTGCGTCTCCAGGTAGCGGTGGTGCTCGGACATCACGAGGTTCGCCTTGAGCACCTGGAACGGCCGGCCAATGATGCCGCCGGCGCTGCCGCCACCGACCTCACCATCATCGCCGCCGAGCAAGACAAACGGTTGCCAACGGCTTTCTGCAGCCATAGACTCCCACCGCGATAGCGAGGGCTTCTCTCCAAGGAAGCTCGGCTCGGGAGGGAGGGTCTGGCTGCGGCCGGTGGCCGGGTCGCACACGCGGAGCTCGTCGCGACTGCCTCGGGGTCGATCGGTCGTGCGGACAAGGAAGAGGCCGTCCCGCCACGCCACGGGCTTGTGCCACAAGATGGACTTGCCGCCGTCAGGGTGAGGAGGGAAGCCCTCGGCGGCGGAGAGCCGTCGCGACCTCGCTCCGGTGCCCGGCGCGGCGGTGGCGTTCATCAGGTGCACCTCGACCCCGGTCAGGGCGTTGCCGTTGAGCCTCTCGAACACCACCAAGTGGTCGCGCAGGAGGGAGGGGACGAAGCGCCCGTCGCCGGCGTGACGGAGCCGGAGACGGCGGTGGAAGGACTTCTCGTCCGCGACGCGGCGGAGTGCGTCGCGGCACGTGGCGGCGCAGCGGACGAGCGTCGCCGGGTCGCAGCGCGCCGCGATGTCCAGCACGATGTCTAGTGGGAGAAAGGGCTTTCCCTTCTGGTGATGCTGCTCCCGCCGCTCAACTCCCGGCCGGCGAAGGTCGCCACCGCCCTCCATGGTTCCTCTGATCCAATTGTAACCGCGGCGTGGCGGCGGCCGTGGAAATCAGCGAGTTTTATAACCGCACGGGTCAGGGTAGTGGGCTAAAGTGGAGTCGAGTACAATTTGGAAAAGGAAGAAAAATATGGTTGGGCCAGGCTAGTGGCCCAAACTTAAGATATGTCCAAACTGTTATTTGGTGGGAGTAGCCGTAACAAATTTGCCATGTCTATTATGAGTATGATGAGTTGATGACATGTGAAGTAAGTGTCATCAATTTCTTTTCATCGGAAACATAGCCTAAAGGAATCTTGTTAATGATAAATTCACAAAGAAGAGTATGGCTAAAGCGAACTGAGAATTGGATATATGACTTTCTAGATATTTTCATTAGAAGTTCGATAATCCATAATCTCAAACCACATGCAACCATTAGTTGAGTGACATCTTATATTCTCAACTACCTTCTTTGTTTCAAAATTGTAAGAAACTTTGGTACTTTAAGATAGACCGGTTTACTATATATATCTAGATATAGGGTCATGCTTGTTACTCTCGCATTAGTATAACCTTAATATGGATATGGAAATGCAATTTGCTATTATTTGGTTTATCTAGATAGGGAGCTATAGTGTTTTGTATGTGACTAGTTTTCTATGTAAGTGGCTACATTGTCTCTTAGGTTGCATAATATTCCATCCAACTCTTTGAGATACACTCTAGCCACCGGCCGCTAAACGTATTTGTATGGGTTGCATGGTGACAACACATGCCCAACACACTCGACGAAGTAGATCCTGACCCACAAAGACGATATTGGGCCCAAGGTATTGTGTTCCTAACTTTCTTAAAGCATCTCTAAGATAGTTGATAAAAATAGATAAGTAAACCACAAACCGCCAAGGACAAGAAATAAATGAATGTGTGGGAACAAACGCGAACAGGCCCCCGCGTCGCCCCCCGCTAGGCGACTCCGGCGGCGCAACCCCGGACGCCGCCGCCAGTCCGCTCCCCGTGCT
The DNA here is from genome assembly GCA_018135685.1 of Themeda triandra. NCBI lineage: Eukaryota > Viridiplantae > Streptophyta > Magnoliopsida > Poales > Poaceae > Themeda > Themeda triandra. The sequence continues at coordinate 1,295,295 of JAENPR010000006.1, read as the reverse complement.
CTCCCGTCTCGCCGCCGCCGGAGGGGGCCTCCGGGACGCCCGCGCGGCCCCCCAGGAAGGTGGCGGCGAGGCCTCCCCCTGGCGGTGGGGACTCCATGGCGGGGCGGCGCCGCGATGGAGCCCGCAGTGGCTGGCCATGGCGCGCCGGCGTGGCCCGCCCTCGGCTGCTGCTGGCGGCCCAGTGGGTGGTTGCGCGCCGGCGGTGGGTCGCCATGGCTGGGGGCTACGGCAGGTGGTGGGGTGGCTGCTCCCTTGGCGGAGCTGCTGCTCGTTAGTGGCGGGCCTCTGGCGGCGCTAGCGGCCGCTGGGGCCTCGATCTACGCGGATCCGGCATGGAGGTGGCCGGATCCGGCGCCCCTGTGGTGGATCTGGTGGTGGGTGGGGGCCTCCTCGCTGGTGGCCGGTGGTTCGTCGTCGGCCGGCGGTTTCCTTCCCCCCCACCCCCGGCTTGGCAGCGGCTGGTGGCTAGTGGCTGCTGCCATAGGTGGCTGCTGCCGGCGGCTACTGGCCATGGCTGGGTGCTGCTGGCCGGCCACGGCTGGCTGCTGCTGGCCGGCCATGGCTGGCTGGCAGCTGCTCAGGGGGGAGGGGGTGCACGGTGGTGACGCGGATCTTCGACGGCGTCATGGCGGCGTGGTCGGCTGTGGCCTAGGGCGGTCTGCGGTGCCATGGCGGTGCTACGGGCTGTGCCGGGCATGGTGGTGGCTGCTCCCCTCCGGTGGGGTTCGTCGGCAGGGCGTCGCGAGGCTGCTGTCCTTTCGGGTGTGGGGGGCAGCGGAGGGGCTCCCTCCCCCTCTGCTCGTCTCCCGCCTCCCCTTGGTGGTGACCGTTTTCGTGGCGGTGGCTGGGGTCGTATTGGCGTTGGGGGGCGGTTTCGTCTTTGTCGTCCCTTCCCCATGCCTCCGACTGCCGTTGCGGGGCGACCGTTATGAAGACGGAGGCCTTGGCGTCCACGGGGGTGCTGGTCCAGGGCTTTGCTCCTGTTTCGGTACCTTCATGGGGTGGCGGTGTCTGCGGCGGGAGCTTGGTCGACAACGGTGGTCGGCGGCGGCTACGGTTTTCGGCGAGCGGTTTGGTGGTGGTTCACGGCGGCGGAGGGCTGGTGTTCGGCAGGGGACTCGGCAGGGTGCTGGCGCAGCTTTGCGGCTTTACGGCCGGCGCGTCTACTCTGGTGAGAAGCCTTCTGATGACTGGCAGCGATGTCTTGGTGGCTGGTGGGGACCCGAGTTCTTGTCCGTGTCGGTGCTGGGGTTTGTTTGGGCGAATGCCTGGTGACGGCGACACTTGTGGGTGTCGTTCCCCTGCTGAGGGCGTCGCGTCCCTAGCACATTCCATGGGTGAGAACCCAGTCCTGTCTTGGACAGACGACGGCGGCGCTTTGGTGTCGTACCCTTCTTGAAGGCGTCGTTGTGGAATTCAACCTGGGCGGGTTGTCCTTGGGCAGTGCTACTTCGTCGTCTCCGTCTTCGTGTCCGTGGTTGGTGCCGGCGGTGGTTTCAGCTGCTTAGCTTTTTTAGGTTCTTTTGTTTTTCGCTTTCTGTTGAGTTGGCGCCAGTGGTGGAGCTCCTAGTGGTTTAAAGACAGACGCTCGTGTCGATGACCCAATCCGACCGAGGTCTAAGCGGTTTAGAGGCTTGTTGTCGATGTCCCAATCCGACCAAGCGCGGAGCTGAGCTGAGTTGAGTTGGCGCTTTTATGGCGCAAGTTGAGCTGTAATTTGGTACCTATGTGTATGTTGGAGTAGGGTACCCTCCAAACTGTATGGTTTTTCTGGCCCGGTTTCCAGTCAAAAAACTGGGCTGGCACTTGCCTTTTCTTTTCCTCGTCTAATAGAAATCCCAGTAAAACTTTTGCCGGCCTTTCGAAGAAAAAAAACCACAAACCTCTAAAATAGAAAACTTTGCAAATAAACAGAACAGAAAACTCCAACAACCTTTGTAATTCTCTCTATAATCTTGGTCAAACTTGACATACTTTCACTTTTCAAGATTTTTGGAATAACTTTTAATATGGAATTTCATCCAACTCTCGGAGATACACTCTAGCCACCGACCGCTAAACGTATGTGTATGGGTTGCATGGTGGATTGAGCCCAACTCATAACAGAGAACACATCCTGACCCACAAAGACGACATTGGGCCCAAGCATCTCTAATAGAGTTGATAAAAATAGATAAATAAACCAATAATTTAACAAACCTCTAAAATAGAAAACTTTGCAAACAAATATAATAAAAACTCCCAACATTTTTATTATAGCGAGACTAAATGGCTAGTGGCACATGCAATCTATATTTAGCATGCAAGAATTCCACGATAAATGATATAACCTCAATAGTTATTGGGTAAAGACTTTGTCACGGCCGGCCAACATTTTTTCACGGCGGCTCCAAACGGAGACTCCGTCCACCATTCATCACGAGGTTATTGAGTGTCTTTTTCTTCTCAAAATTGTGAAATATAAATTACGCAACGTGGACAAAACTCCTCAGTTAGAGTTGCTCTATCTACCAATCATTATAAATGGCATTATACCTTAATTAAGAAACTGGTATAATTTATGAAACTAGCATTCAGACATGGACGCAAAGTCGTAACTGGAACGCACACGCACCGAGCTGAAAGTCTTATAAAGATAGCTTAGGTAGAACTGAAGCAATCAAACTGGACTAGTAAATGTTGGAACCCAAGATGACAGATCCATCTCGTATGGAGCAAATACAGTGCCAGATGATGTGTTGAGATTAGGATCGGAGAAGCACCGTACTATTTTCTTAGATCGGAGGTCCAGCCAGAAGTAACCGTATGTAAAACCACCGTAAACGAGGACGAAGCCACTCCTCTCGGCGAACCAATGCAGCCGGACAAGGAAACTCCCAGGCCAGGCAACGTGCCTGAACCGCCGCAACGCCTCGTACTCCACCACCACCTCTGGCCTTGGCTTCCACCGGGCCGTCGGCTGAGTCGCCGTCGTCTGCACCCAGGCAGAGATCTTCTCGCTGTCGGCGACGAGCACCATCAGGCTCCCGCCCGCCGTTGCTGTTGCCAGGAGGTAATCTATCCACACCTCATCGTTGGGACGAGGAAAGCTCGCCGGGAGCGTCGTCACGGTGAAGCGTTCCAGCGCCGTGCTGATGTCTAGCCTGAGGACGTAGCTCGCGGCATCGGTGAGGCAAAGCCAGTGCACCGCGCCGCCGACGACCAGCGGTCGTCCTGCTCGTAACAACGAGCTGCCATGGAAGTGCGCAGAGCAGATCTTGGTATACGTGCCCCAGGTGCCGCTCTCCGATGAGAAGGTCCGGAACTCCAGGTATGGGTGGTACCCGGACATCACGAGGTTCGTCTTGAGCACTTGGAACGGCCGGATGCCGCCGCCGGCGCCAGCACCGGCGCCGAGCAACACATACGGTTGCCAGCACTTCTCTGCATCTTTAGGAAACGTTGGCCCAGGAGGGAGGGTCTGGCTGCAGCCAGTGGCCGGGTCGCACACGCGGAGCTCGTCGCGCCTGCCTTGGGGTCGATCAGTCTTGGTGCGGACAAGGAAAAGACCGTCGCGCCACGCAAGGGGTATGTGCCACATGGTGAAATCGTCATCAGGGCTAGGAGGGAAGCCCTCGGCGGCGGAGAGCAGCCTCGCCGTCGCTCCAGTGCCCGGCCCGGTGACATCCACCAGATACATCTCGATCACGCTGAGCATGCTGCCGTGGTACCTTCCGATCATCATCAAGTGGCCGCGCAGGAGGGAGGGGACGAAGCGGCCGTCGGCGGCGTGACGGAGACGGAGGCGGCGGCGGAACGACTGGTCGTCCGCAATGTGTCGGCGCGCGTCGCGGCATGTGGCAGCGCACCGGACGAGCGTCACCGGGTCGGAGCGCGCCGCGATCTCCAGCACGATGTCTAGCGAGAGAAAGCGCTTCTGGTGCTGCTTCCGCCGCTTAACTCCCGGCCTGCGGACATCGTCGTCGCCGCCGCCGCCCTCCATGGTTTCCTTGATTTGATCCAACCACGAGCGAACGAGATGGCGGCCGTGGAAAATCAGCGAGTTTTATAACCGCGCACTCTCGCATGCAAAACGGATCGATGGATGCCACGACGCGGACTAGTTGGGCCAGCCTAGTTGGCCAAAGTGGAGTCGAACTGTACGAATTCTAAAAAACTATCGTTGGGCCAGGCTAGTGGACCAGTTTTTAGATGCGAAAAAGTCCATATTAACTCCCTTAAATTTCTCAAAAAATCCGTATTTGCTCCTAATAAAATTCTAAAACCGGGAAAAACAACTCCCTCAAATTTAAAACCGTTCATCTTACCTCCTTACCCTTGGTTATAAGTGGTTTTCTTTTTTTTTGGCTAAAACTTTGAAAAATCATAGTAAATCACAAAAAACACAAAAAAATCATAAATAAAAAATCCAATTTTTTTGGACTCCACATTAGTAGTTCTACATGTTGAACATATAATATAGTATGTTTTAGTACAAAGTTTTTGCTATAGCTTTATATCTCTGTTTTTCTATAATTAATTGAAATAATTCATAGCTGTAATCTCTATGATCCAGCTATGGTGAATTTTTTACTTTGCTTGAATTGTAGTAAAAATTTCATACCCATTGGATCTTGTCAACTTAGTTATAGATTTATTTATATTTAACAAGCATAACATAAATAAATATATAACTAAGTTATACATGATCCAAGTGAGTATGAAATTTGTACTATAGTTCAAGCATATAATAGTTAATGTATAATAAAATTTTCACTTTAATTGGATCATATAAACTACAACTATGAATTATTCCAATTAATTACATAAAAGCATAGATTTCAAACTACAACAAAAAATTTATATTAAAGCATATCATATTATATATTCACTATTTAGATTTACTCATGTGGAGTCTAACAATATTAGATTTTTTATTTTTATGATTTTTTGTGCTTTACTACGATTTTCAAGGTTTTATCCAAAATAAATAAATAATAAAAATGAAAAAAATCACCTTCAAAACCGCTTTACAACCAGGGTAAGGAGGTAAGATGAACGGTTTTAAAGTTAAGGGAGGTATTTTGCCCAGTTTTAGAGTTTTTTTTCAGCAAAAGCTGACTTTTACAAAAGTTTAGGAGGTATTATGGACTTTTTCCTTTTAGATGATGCCCAAAACAAAACATGACAGGGCCCCTTAAAAACCAAAACATGGCTTGGTGGGGGCCGTAACATATTTTGATGTGCCTATATGAGTATGACATGTAGAGTGAGTGTCATTAACTTTTATTGAAACGCAAAACCACATGGAATCTTGTTTATTTATAGATAAAACCACAAATAAGATTATGGCTAAAGTAAATTGAAATTATATAACACCTTGTTCGATTGAAGTAATCAATCATAGTACAATATATTTTTCTCTCATAACAAAGCAACATGAGTTGGTTTATGATCCACAAATACCATGCACCAAACATTTTTTTTAGATATTTTCATTATAAGTTCGATATTCCATAATCTTGAACCACATGCAATCATTAGTTGAGTAGCATCTTATCTTTCAACTACCCTCTTTGTTTCAAAAGTGAAGTTTCTAGAATAATCAAACGATTTAAAATGCAGGGACGAAGCTAGGCCAAAATGAGGTGGCGTGTTGCGTATAGTTGACGTCGCCAATATTTTTCTAGGCTGTACAAATTTCGAGCTAAAACAAAGGACATCCAAAAATAAAAAAAATGCGCTAGAATCAACCAAATAGTCCCTGACTGCCCGTGCGAGAAATTAACGTCACGAAAAGGGCACGTGACGGCCGGCGCGGGGTAGTTGCGGCGGCTGCTTGGCCTGATATGATGCCTGATGGCCGGCCGGACCGACGTGGGGTGCCGTGTCATTCCGGATTCCGCGACGGCGGCGCCCGTACGTCGGCAAGGGGAGGAAAGCTACACGTACGGCAGGATACCACGTAGGCAGCCAAAAGCTTAGGCTAGCAGATAGCCCAGCAGGGGGTCGGAGGCGTGGACCGATTTTGGAAGATGACTCACTGGTTTGGCCTCTTCTCTTCTCCGAGACTGTTCGCAGGTATGGGGGCAAGGTCTGAATCCACAGGTGCTACTGCCCATCACCGTACCACTCCAAAGATTCCTACCACCAGCATTTGCGCATCGTTGGAGCGGTGCCATGACAGAGCTCTAGCACTGCCATACAGGCGTGATTGATTGGCCGTGAACGCTCTAGCCTATTCATGTCTGTTTGTACAAGGCCTGACTTTGCTCATGCGAAAAAAACACTAAGGCCATGTTTGCTTTTTCATCGAAATGAATCTTTCTAGATTAAAGTAACAAATCCGGCTAGAAATTATTCGATCTAATTCCCCGGAACTCCGGAAGCGAACATGGCCTTAGTCTGCTGAAAAACCCGCATTTTGAATGTTTCTCACTCAGATCGCGCAAAAAGTCACTCAGATAATTCTAAATGCATTTTGAATGTTTCTCACTCAGACAATCCATTGAAACCAAACGGACCTTCATGACATGCCAGTACAAAGAAGTCACCGGATGATCCAGATGAGGGGCAAAACTCGACAGGGAGGCTTAGCGGTGCTGACGACGCTGCACGTTCTCAGATCTCGGGAACTATTTATAAAGAGATGGATGTGGACGCACTTGTCATTGTGCTGCTGCAAGAACTGTCATTCTTCAGCTAATTAACTAACTACCCTTCCGGAATCTGCATATCTCCATCTCTTATCCTTGCCGTTTATGGCAAAAACCACGCACTAATCTGATCTGCAAATGTCACCCTGCTGCAAATCCACCAGACACGCACTTAAGCACTTCAATAGAATAGCAATGCAGGTGCAGCACGAGCTTCAGCTCAGCCAGTGATGAGCGAGTGACAGATCCAGATTGGCATCCGCAGATCTTCAAGATGCCGATCCATTCCCGTCACTTTCCCAGTTTCCCTTAATAATTGAGCTTCTCAACGCGACAAAACTGAGGAGATCGAGAGATATTCAGCGAGGCGACCCGCAAGGCCAAGGGGGGAGAAAAAAAATCTATCCTTTCATGGCGAGATCTGCAAGTTGCAGCAGCAGAGAGGCAGAGAGCGCTATTGCCGCATCAGACGTCAGGCAGAGTTGGGAGAGGCTGACAGACGGGCAGAGCTCGCGTCGTCCTCACCTCACGTGTGGGTGTGGCGCGGTGTCACCGTCACCGCCACTGCCGCTCCCAGCCACACAAGGGACGAGCCGAGCAGATTGCCTTTGCTATTCTTCGCCGTCTCAAAATTAGGAGCCGGATCCACGAAGGGAGGAGAGGAGAGGGAGGAAAAAGGCTCCTCCTTTTTTATGCTGTCACTGCGGATGCTGCAGGTGACGCTTTCCCAGGCTCTCCCACCGTCGTAGACGTCGCCTTCGCCCTCCACACGGCACACCCCCCATCCGCTCCCATCGCGTCGCCTTCTATCTTTGGGGGGAGAGCCCTTGCCGCTCTCTCGCTCAGTTCTTTATCTCTATCTTCCCCCGTCGCTGATTCCCTGCCCGTTTGTCGCATTGCCGCCGGTCGTGCCGTGTCAAGGTACGTACCCTCTGCTCCCTTCTCTGTTTTCTTGTTCTTGTTCTTGTTCTTGTGCTTGATCTGTTTCCACGGGCTCTGCTCCACTGGCTCCTGGCCATGGCATTAGCAGCATGGGAAGGCGTAGTGGCATAGGCATGTTGGCGAACTCTTGGTTCCACGAATCTGGGTGAAGCCAACTTTTTTTCAAAGGAATCTGATTCCTGAATCTTGCGCGCCTTGTTTAAATTACTGGAGAAATGGGAAAAAGTTGAGGGCTAGAAGAGAACGTAGGTGTGGGATCTTGTATGGTGGAATGGAACCACTAATTTCATGGAACCTGTATTGATCTTTGGGGACAAGAATTGATGTGAGCCCATTGTAGTTTGTAGTGGAAGATATGGGATTCATTCTTCAGACTTAAGTCGTCCAAGCCTTACATCTTTTGCATGCGTACTCCAAGTCATCAACACATTCAGCTTCCCCATTTCTCTCTTCTGTTTGATTTGAAGGACATGGCGAACTCGTCGGGAAAGAAATCTCTGAATTCGGTGACCGTGCTGTTCAAATTGCCGTATTACACGCAATGGGGGCAGAGTCTGCTGATTGCCGGGTCGGAACCAGCGCTCGGGTCGTGGAATGTGAAGCAAGGAGTGTCTCTGAGTCCGGTCCATCAGGACGGTGAGCTAATCTGGAGCGGGAGCGTGTCTGTTGTTGCTGGATTCACCTCTGAGTACAAATACTATGTGGTGGATGATAACAAGAATGTTTTGAGATGGGAGGCTGGCGAGAAAAGGAAACTAGTCCTGCCCGAGGGCGTTAAGGAAGGAGACGTAATTGAAATCCGTGACTGGTGGCAGGTACTGATCATTTTTACCACTACTACTAGTGTGTGTCTATTTATGTTCTCTACAGCAAGCAGTGAAGTAGCAGCAATATAGTATAATTTTACATTTTTAGCTGAATGGGCTGTATCTATCGTTTTCTTTTGGATAAGATATGAGTTGTTGTATCTATTGTTCTGTACTATGTTTACTAATGGTCTTGTTTGCATTCAGGATGCTTCTGAAGCTCTATTCTTTAGAAGCGCATTCAAGGATGTCATCTTCAATGCTATTGAAGGTGCTAAACAAGAATCGCAGTCGGTGGCCCTCAACAAAAGTTTGGATCCTGAAGGTATCGTTTATATTAAAGCCAATTGAGTGAGCAGGAGTAGAGTGTTAAATCTGCAAATATCTGAGATTTCGTGATGAATGTCTTGCTGAAAAAGAATTCATACAGTGTCATGTTTTCACATGTTAATTGTATCAAATGAAGTTCTTCCTACTCTAGATGTCTAGAGCTCTCTGTCTCAGATGATTTATTTTGTGTGTGCTCTTATGTATTTGTAAGCAAGTTCCCAGATGAGATTATCTTTGGGGATTGGGGCTTCTGAAAACAAAATTATTTCAAAAACATGCAGGTTACATGTATTTATAATAAAATGTTAAAAGGAAATAAGAAAAAAGGAATGAATTTCTATATTTGGAGCACCACATGAAGTTATCAGTTTTTTGGTCTTATATAATACTTTCCCTGAGCAGATATCGTTGTCCAGTTCGTAATTAGCTGTCCTCGGCTCGTATCTGGCTCTACTGTAAGTACACTTTAAAAATGTCTACCTTTTATAAACCATCCTTAATTATGTTAATCAGTAACTTATTTAATTAATTCATACCTGCTTGCTCATGTCCCTCACGTCCACTGATAACAAACTTTAGGTCGTCGTCACTGGAAGTAACCCTCAATTAGGAAGATGGCAAACTAAAGATGGTCTCAAGCTGAGCTATGTTGGAGATTCCTTGTGGAAAGCAAGCTGTGCTTTCCGGAAGTCTGAGTTTCCTGTAAAATATCCTTTTGCAAATGATTGTTCCCTTAATTTTTTATTGGATGTACCATACCGATGAATATTGTTTTGCCAGTATTCCTAAATGCGCCATCCTTTTAGCTGTTGGCTAATATCGCGTCCTTCGATTTTTTTTTTTTTTCTGAGAATGATTTCCCTTAACATCTTTTCCACATACAAATACTGTCAAATCAGTCAAGCAGGAAACTCTTCATTGGAGCTTGGTCCAAACAGGGAGGTTAATGTTGATTTATCGTCACCCAAGCAATCCAGATATATCGTGCTATCGGATGGTGCTCTCAGGGTAATGTATCCAATATCTTATCTGCAAAGATACATGGGTTTATTGCAAGAGAACTTTCTAGGAACTTCTCGACAATTTTAACTAGAAACCATTGACCATGCTACGATGCAATATAAGCAATTAATGGTATTCAGTATACATGGACATGTGCTTGACATGACAGAACCATGGAACTCCATACTTCGGCTAACAAATCAGAGAATCAGTATGCATCATACACAGCCAACATTGTGTACTAATACTTCATCTGCATTTACCAGGATGCACCATGGAGGGGTGCAGGTGTTGCTGTACCAGTATTTTCAATCAGATCAGACGAGGACCTTGGCGTTGGAGAATTCCTAGATCTTAAACTTCTTGTTGACTGGGCAGTCAATTCGGGCTTCCATCTTGTTCAGCTCCTTCCAATCAACGATACTTCAGTTCATGGGATGTGGTGGGATTCTTATCCATACAGGTACAAATCATATTCAATACCAAAGGTTTCCTGCTCATAATGTGGTTTCTCTTGAAATCAGTAAGGACATTATCTAAACAGTAGCAATGCCCCTCGTGTGAATTACAGCTCCCTCTCTGTGTTTGCATTGCACCCCTTGTACCTGAGAGTACAAGCACTTTCAGATGCAATTCCTGCGGATGTTAAGGTATACCTTTGTTATGCTTTTCATATTCATTCATTGTATTGTATGTCTTGGCTGTGTTATTTTTATTTCACTAAATGTTTAAATGAGTTAATCCTCACCTCATTTGGCACTCAACTTATTATTACCAGGAAGAAATTCAGCAGGCAAAGAAGCAGTTGGATAAAAAGGTTATTGCATTTGCATATTGCTGTTGATTCTTGCAGCTATTTGATTAAATCTCTAATATTTGGTTGTTTCCCTAACTTGAAAATGATCTGTACATTAGGATGTTGACTACGAGGCAGCACTGTCCACAAAATTGTCAATTGCTAGAAAAATATTCAATTTAGAAAAGGACAAAGTGTTAAACTCCAGTTCTTTCAAGCAGTTCTTATCTGAAAATGAGGTACATTCACTGCCATTTCATTTATCGTGTGTAATCATGGTACTTGATTTTCTACTCCAAACTGCATGTGATAAGCTTTCACACTGTTCTAATAGGAATGGTTGAAACCATATGCGGCATTTTGCTTTTTGCGGGACTTCTTCGAGACATCTGATCACAGCCAATGGGGTCGATTTTCTCAGTTTTCCAAGGAGAAGGTATTGAAAATGTTATTCTGCATTTGGTACTTGAATCTTTTGAGTCGCTATAGCTTGCTAAGAAGCAAGAACATATGTTGCTCTATTTTTTTATGAGAGCACATGTGTAATATGAGCACTAAGATGGTTTCCTTCTGTAATGTGTTTCAGCTTGACAAACTTATTTCTGAAGGTACTTTACACCATGACGTTATACGTTTTCATTACTATGTTCAGTACCATCTATATATGCAAGTAAGTATTGTCATTCTGAACTGCTCATTGTATTACTCTCGTGTATATATTTTTTTGACATTATTTTTATTTGCTTTTTTAGTTATCAGAGGCGGCAACATATGCAAGAAAGAAACAGGTTATCCTGAAAGGTGATTTACCTATTGGTGTTGATAGGAATAGTGTCGATACTTGGGTATACCCAACCTTGTTTCGCATGAATACTGCTACTGGAGCACCCCCTGATTATTTTGACAAGAATGGACAAAATTGGGGTTTTCCTACATATAACTGGGAGGAGATGTCAAAGGATAATTATGGGTGGTGGCGAGGTCGTCTGACACAGGTTATTTATCATAACAGTTGTTGTATGTCTGACTGGTCATCTTTTCCTTTTGTTATTCATATCCTACTAGCATGTTGCAGATGGCAAAGTACTTCACAGCATACAGGATAGATCACATCTTGGGTTTCTTTAGGATATGGGAGCTTCCAGATCATGCTGCAACAGGTTTAGTTGGGAAATTTAGGCCTTCCATTCCTCTTAGTCAGGTTAGTTTCTGTATCTGTTGAGTAAACTAAAATGGGCCAGAGAAATCTTTCGGAATAGTTTATCTAACTTGTTCTTGACTCCCAGGAGGAGCTTTTAAGTGAAGGTCTATGGGACTTTAATCGAATGAGCCAACCATACATTCGTCAGGAAATTCTAGAGGTTGCTATTCATAATGATGTTCATGTTTCAGATTTTCTTTCAGTGAAATTTTAGGCCACAATCGCGAAATTTCTTCCTTTTTTACTCAGGAGACGTTTGGATCCTTTTGGACAGTCATTGCAGCCAATTTTCTAAATGAGTATCAGAAGCAGTGTTATGAGGTAATGCAATGAGTCATATTCTTCATAGAACATACCAAGCTCAAGAGTAAATTGCAAATCACAATTTAAATGTCTCTATTTTGTATTGTCAGTTGTGTGTACTTTTAATGTGATCTTGTTTATGAAATATTACTAGTTACTTTGATCTCACATGTTTTTTCTTCTTTCTTCACTTGTATAGTTTAAAGACGATTGCAACACAGAGAAAAAGATTATTGCAAAGATTCAAACAAGTGCTGAAAAGTCTCTGTGGCTAGAGAAAGAAGACAGTATCCGCCGTGGTCTTTTCGATTTACTACAGGTAATTTGGGTCATCCATTGTGATTTAGTTTCATTGTTTCTGACAAACCTTATTCTCCATGTTATGACTTCTTGTAAGATATCCAGCTCCTTTCCGACTTGGTTTAAGTCATGTTGTTCTGCAGAATATTGTCCTTATCAGAGATCCAGAGGACTCCACAAAATTTTATCCCCGTTTCAACCTGGAAGATACATCAAGTTTTAGGGACCTAGATGAGCACAGGTAATGTTAATGCTTCTAAACTATAGTTCTTCTATTCTCCATTTCAAGTTTGAGGGGACTTGGTCTACCCACTTGTGATTAAATCTGTAAATTCGCTTCAGTCTACAAAATGCTAATAACATTGTGTAACAGTGTAAGGGCATTTGCCTATCTTACTTTGTTATCTACATCTCTTTGGGTACCCTTCTACCTAGAAAATGAAATTAGTGTTGTCATGGGCAGCCAACAGGCTGCCGCCGGCCCAATAGGCTCAAGAGTCAGTAGCTTAGCCGCCAAGTTAGGTCTAGGGTGCTTAGCCACCAAGTTAGGTTTAGGGTTGATCCCTCTTTATATAAAGAGAGGCATGCCTGTCATTTGGAATCAAGTAAGGAATAATGAAGAACCAATTCTAGTCTCCATCAATCTCTCAAGCTCTTGGCATAGCATAAGGCCTAGTTATCCCAAAATACCCACCACCACAACAAGTGTATTGGTATTTTGCAGTCGTTCTCAAAAGGCAAAATTAGGGTGCACCACCTTTTAGGATTTGCAATGTGTTTCTAATGAATCTGTGTTCATAAATATTTCATCCTCTCATGGGACATCATTTTACAGCAAAAATGTCCTCAGAAGATTGTACTATGACTATTATTTTGCTCGCCAAGAAAATCTTTGGCGTCAAAATGCCCTGAAGACTTTGCCTGTCCTGTTGAACTCGTCAGATATGTTGGCATGTGGAGAGGACCTTGGCCTTATACCTGCTTGTGTTTACCCTGTATGATCCCTTCTCCAGCCATGCAAAGTTGTTAACTAACCCACTGGTTTTTACTCACTATTAATATAATAATGAAAACTTCTATACAGGTTATGCAAGAACTGGGGTTGATCGGATTGCGTATCCAAAGAATGCCTAGTGAACCAAACTTGGAATTTGGTATCCCTTCTCAGTATAGTTATATGACGGTATGTTCCCATCCATTACAGTATTACACTCGGAAAATTTGAAATACAATGAAAAGAGTGTTCTGATTGAAAATGACGTGGACATATTCAGGAAGGCTATGTTGATCTGATCATGATCATTTTTTTGATGTTTCAGGTTTGTGCTCCCTCATGCCATGATTGCTCTACATTACGGGCTTGGTGGGAAGAAGATGAAGGAAGAAGAAGTCGTTTCTACAAGACTGTAGTTGGGAGCGATGAAGAGCCCCCATCTAGCTGCATCCCAGAAGTAGTGCACTTCATTGTTCAGCAGCATTTTGATGCTCCATCAATGTGGGCTATCTTTCCACTTCAGGTATGAAACTTGAACTTACATCGTGATCAAGGATTTCTTGTCTGAAATAAGCTGATGAGTCTACTTCGGGTTTGGTATTTATCAGGACCTTCTCGCACTGAAAGACAAGTACACCACAAGACCAGCACCAGAGGAAACAATCAATGACCCTACTAACCCAAAGCACTATTGGAGATTCCGTAAGTCAATTCATCCCTCCCCACCTCTTTATGAAATAAGGCATTTTAATAAGAAATTTATTTTAAGGTTGCCTTTTTTTAGGAAAAGCCTCCCATTCAATTTATTGGCATGAGACGATAGCCATGTTTTAACTGTTGTATGGTCTGGTAGTCATGATGATTGAATTGCATCATTGCATGATGTAGCCGCTGCCTGAAACTTCACCAGTTGAGCATATGTGTTTGCTACTATCTACTTAACCATTTGATCTGGCTCGTCAAGAGAGGTGGCACAGTAGCTGAATTTAATATCTGGAGCATGATGCATTGCTAGCCTGTCAAATTTGAATGATTGAATAAACAATACCAAACTTTTAGGATACTATCATATCCATTGGCATAGATTTAAAGCTAAAGTGGTATCTCTCAAGCTCCACATGTGATTTGCACTCCTGTTGTGAACTTAATCTGGAAAAGGCGATTCTTTTCCTTGGATCTAACTTCTCCCCAACATTTTCAGGTGTCCATGTGACGTTGGAGTCTCTGCTGGATGACAAGGACATCCAAGCAACCATCAAGGACCTTGTCACAAGTAGCGGGAGGTCCTTCCCTGGAAAGAAGGTGGAAGGTGCCGACGAAAGCGGAGAGAAGCTATCTAAGGTGCAGTTGAATGGTAAAGCTTAGGAAAGTATTGCAATAACAGCCGAAAGCGACCTCGACTAGAAGTAAATAGAATAAGTCGACAGATTGCATTACAATGTTGATTCGGGTGATGTTGTTTCTGCCAGAAAATTCTTTACCCGTGTGAAGTTCTTTCAACTCTGGAAATAAGAAGTATCATCTATCAAGTCAGCAAGTGAAAATAATTCATCCAGTTTTGGTTTTCATTCACAAATTTTCTTTGACGAACCAGTTACTTGTCGTATTTCTGCTTCAGCCTGATTCAAGCCATTGAAATGGCATCTTCTGCAGTTTGTGTTGTCCTAATCAATCAACCAAAATCGCTGCGTCTATGGTGTGTCGCATGTGAATAAATGCTACTAGTTCTTTTAGTTGTTTAATTTATCTGTTTCTGGGAATAGATTCTGTTCCAGATTTGTGTTACACTAAAACACGTAGGGGGGACAGTTCCATTTATATTTTGGTGCTACTAAGCAAAAGAAAAGGTCATGGCTATGCGTGGTTCTCCTCCAGCTGCTTTCCCTCATAGCCTCTACTTTTGGAGCTTGTTTATTTATGCCAAATGCCGATTCACAAGAACATTAGGTTTTGCTTGCTATGTGATGGCCTAAAGTGTTGGTTACACCAAATGCCAATTCTTAAATAAACACATTATTAGCAGCAACCTCTTCAATTGATGATGTGGTCCTGTGGGTGTGAAGGTTTCTTCCTTGATTCCAACTGGTTGGGCACTGTCATCTGAAAGGACAGCTTGGGCACTCTTTCTTGCATCTGCAATTAGCATGTCCCTTTGTACGCATTGAAAAGGGTAAGCAACTGAACAATTGGACTTGGCCAGCTTCATTCACAGGCCAATCTTCTTCTATAATCTATCTAGAGTCTAATAAAGAGTTTTTTTTTTCTTTATTGAGGCAAGAAGTCTAAAATATCTTCTTCTTTTTTTTCCTTTTGGCGATGGGAATGAAGTCTAAAGTCTTATTTTTTCTTCTTTCGGCCACAAGTCTAAAGCAGAGATATTTGAAGTTGAATGGAAATTGAAGGGGCAGAATGGACGTGCCGTACGCAATTTGTACTAATCTGTATCTTGCAATCTCTATGAAGTCTCGTTGTGGCACAATGCAGCACATGTGTACGCTGTCCTTGTGAAAAGCTCCGAAAGGGCCTGGGCAGCTGATTACCTCGCTGAAAAAAAGAAGTTTATAATAAATAAGCCACACCTGTCGTGTGCTTTGCCTCCTCTAACGACGTCGCTTTACAACACCAAACCCATTGTGTAATACTATAATAACTTATTAATCAGTGGTTACCATTTCACCTCCATCTTCTTTTTGTTGTTGTTGTACTACTGTTTTTGGAGCAGACAGACTCATCTGACACTGACAGCACCGACCTTGGAGTCTTGCAGTAACTGACTGCATTCCAGTAACTGAAAACGAAGATCATCTGGAGTCTTGCAGTAACTGACTGCTTGTTTGCTTTTGCTGTCTTGCAGTTGCAGGCCCTGTCTGTATTCCAATTCCTCCTCGGTGACAAATAAATTCAGTGGCAACACCACCACTGAATTTGGAGTTGGACGAGGAGGAAAGCGAGTTCCTCTTGTCTGCCACCACTCTCTCTCTCGTCACTTCTCTCCTTTGGCATCCATTGCTTTTCTAGGAAAAAAGTGAACCTTTTTTCTTCCATTCACTCATTCACTAAGATCGAGCATGATCATGTCCTAGATTCTAGAATAATGAATGAACGTCGTCGCAATTATCATGGTTTAGGTTGTTGAAGGTTGAATTAAGAGCAAAGTAAGCATCCTACCTCACCAACTAAACCATCAGTTTCTTCAGAATTCAGATCATACATCATGCATGCTGCCGGTCAACGTTACAGGACAAGAGCTCAAGAATTTCTAAAATATTATTGAAATTAATGGCTGTACAAGGAAGACCAAGGGGGTAAAAAAACATACTACATCCGTTTGTGTCGGCACGGCGATTTTGGCCTTTGCCGTCGTCGTGTATCTTGTGTGATTTGTGAGCATGTACGCATGGGGTTGGTGGGTTCATGGGTACCCGGAGGCGAGGCAGTCCTCCCAGAACTTGCGGTCCTCCTCCTGCCGCTCCGCCGCGCGCTTCGGGTCCTCGGCGGCCTCCGGCGCCAGTGGGAGAGGAAGCGCCGTGATCGCGCCGCCGCGGTTTCCAGCCACCGCCATCTGCTCCCACCAGGCGCCGCACCCCCTCGCCGCCTTGTTCCTCTCTTCCTCGTCGCCGGCAGCTTCGTCTTGTTCTTGGTAGCTGCTCCACTCGTCTCCCTCCACGCAACTGCTGCACCCGTCGTCGTCCATCTCCGCGTCGTCGTATTCGTGGCAGCACGCGCTGCTGCCGCAGGAGAAGGACGAGGAGGAGTCGGTCGCCGCCGCGCCGTGCGGGCGCGGGTGCGGGCACGACTCCGCGACGCTCTCGGTGTCGCTGTCGTCCATGTGGTCGTCGTCAGCCACGTCGTCGACGACGCGGGGCCTCGGGAGCAGCGCCAACGGCGGCCGCGGCGGCGGGTGCACGGCGGAAGCCATGGCAGGGGCTGTGGGCGCGGGGCGAGCACGCGGACTGCGGAGCGGTGGCCGTGGCGAAACTGACATGGACAGACACCGCCAGTATTTATAGCTAACAACCACGCGCCGAATTCGCAAGCGGACAACGACTGTAAAATCCTTTTTTTTTCGCAATGAGAAAATATATATCAACTACAAAATCCTACTGCTGCAGATACGTATAACTAGTAGTACCATTCTTCCTTTTAAAAAATGTACTACCTTGCAGAATATCTTCTCCATTATACCCAAGAAAGATTCTGACGTCATCATTTATCTATCTTGGTGATATCAAGTCTCAATTCCTGCTCACGCGCGCATAGGAGTCCATACGACTCATCCTTCACTCGGAGCTCACATATCCACATCCTACTCGGTTCGGATACAAAGACCGAATTCACATGTGTTCGATACGAAATCTTCGAAGCTCACACGCGTGCATTTGCATTCGATGAGGTTTCATAAAAAGCCATGACCGGATGCAACATACGGGCATATGTCTAGTATATATTTTGATTTTCAAGGGTTCCATATAAATATGTAATTGAACTTCTCATAAATTAATTATAAGCGGCAAGAGTGGCATGTATTAGTTGTAATAACACAGCCGTTTACAAATTTAAATTAATTATGAGCCGTTGGTTAGGTTTCATGTGGAACAACTTGCATGTCCATCAAGACGAGTGTTTGCCATTATTTAAAAGTCATATTCCAAGAAGCAAAAGACGCTATTCAGTTGGTGTGTGGAACATTCTGTTGGCAATGAGACACAAGTAACTCGTGGTGAATTCATAGCTCCAATTTTACAGCAATAGGTTGTGTTTTGTGCGTTTAGACTTTAGTATCTGTACTACTGTGTATTAGAAAAAGGATAATTGCATTTGCATTCAATTACCGGCCTAAAACGACATGTATTCTGATATAATTGTTTAATGCCTCAACATAACGGGACGGAGGAAGTACTCAACTGCTTACTTGCCTAAATTAATACGCCAAATAGTTAAATTAATACTATCAATTAATTAGCAGAAGTGTCAGAGAGAACGTACTATCACAGCAAGAAACACACTCACCTAACCTCAAAATTTTCATGTGAGCTGAGGATCGGTCGATCGGGGTACGTGCAGACCACGACATAGGAGCGCTGAAACAGCTGAAAAACATGGACGCGATGTTTGATGTTGAGAATGATTCTTCTATTCTACGTCTTCTAGAAACGGGTAGTTTGACTAGCTCGATTTTGTTGCAAAAAGGTCACACGGTATGAAAGTGATAGCTCTGTACTATCTCTACAGAATTCAAAGCTCGTGTACGTTTTAGCTTTATTCGAATAAAAATTAAGTTATTTAGACTGAAAGCATGTGTAAGCTATATGTGTTAGACATGTATTTCAAAATGTTTGTGAAATCTTTTAGGTTCAAAGGATTTATTTTTTTGAAACCGTTGGTCAAAGATATACAACCGCGCAAAGTTAAATGTGTCAAAAAAAACTAGACCAATAGGGGAAGAACCACCCCCACGGCATTCTTGTTAAGAAGGGACCATATCACCCCGGCCAGAAAACCTCAAACCCTGGCATATGCCCTAAAGAGCCAGACTGGCCTGGACCAGAACATCAAACGGATTGATGCATCTTTTTTGAGAGATTGAAAATTTGCTCCCACAGGGGATTGAACTCTAGCTGGCAGGCTGCTAACTAGAAAAGCCTTGCCATCGGAGCTTTGCTTCGTTCTCGCAAAATTAAATGTGTCAAATATATTTACGCTGGTTGGTAAGGGTACGTACTAATTTTAATTCATCAAGACAAGTAGGAAGACAAAAATCAATTGATAAGGGTTTATATTTAAGACAAGTATAGTAGAGAGAAAATTTTTGTTTTTTCACTTTATAGAGCTTTATTTAAAATAAGAAACACATATACGAAACATGAGGTACCTGAAGTAGCGAACCTAAGTGTTTCTTATTCGGTATATGTATTAACCGAAAAATATTTATTCAAATTCAAATAGAGGAGCATGATCAGCAGAGGGTTTGGCGCAGCGGTTGAAGTTAGAGCAAAAATAGAATATAGTAATTAAAGGGAAGGGAGAGTTTTTGTTGAACAAGGGGTGTGTGAAAAATTTGATCATTAGCACGGGTAATTTGACGATAACCCACCTTTACCACGTGGGTTTGCAATTAATTTGCAGATGGACAGGCAAGCAAGGCACACCACAAGGCAAAAAGACTGGATGGAAAAAGGGAAGAAACAAAAGGAAAAGGCACTAAGCAGCAGCGGCACTAAGCTAGGACCGGACCAGATCCTGCGGTTTTTTTACCGACCGGTTACCGGCCGGTTTGCCCGGTTACCGGACTTACCGGTCCGGTCCGGTAGCAAAATCGGCCGATAAACCGGTCAAAACCGACACATGCATTAGCGAAAAAACCGAAACCGGCCGGTTTTACCGGTAAACCGGTCCGGTTTTTTAAAAAAACCGACCGGCCGGTTCGCGGTAAAAAAAAACACAGACCAGATCTACAAGGCTAGTGGTGTGGGTGTGCGCGCCGGCTTTGATCTATCTAGAAGCGCTGACCTGACCCAACAATGCAAGAGAGGTCGGCGAATTAGCAGTTAGCACCCTTCTAGAAGGTCGAAGCTACAGTCGCCTTTTTTAATTTGTCAGTCACAATCGATCAGCTGGCTGGCTGCTAGTAGTGGCTACTGCATGCACGCACGCAGCCGTCGTACGTCTGTCTGGATGTCCCTTTCCACGACTCCCATAACTTATTATGAAAATTTTCTTCTAATTTGGCCAACTTGTGTATGATGCGTGGTGATGGATATGGGTCGCCACACTCCCTCCTAGTACTGCGTGCGTACGGCGTGTACAGGTACAGGCCGGACGCCACGCCACCGCCGCCGTTTCTTGGCCACCAGCTGGCCGGCGCCGGCGGCGATCTTTCCGGTAGCCCACACCTTTCAAAGACTCAACCTAATAAGAGTACGTAGTCCTCCTCAAGACGTACTTAATCCATCTGGCTACTGCACACGGCACTAGCTCGGCGTAGG